>OY970791.1:625000-1250000 GCA_963853775.1 Xanthia togata | reverse complement strand
ATACTCCTATATATAAATAAATGTAATAAGACGCTAAGTTTATGATTCTTGTATTTTGTAATCACTAAAACAAACAAAATATTGTGGTTCTTTTCTTTCTTTATTCTTTGGTTGATAATTCAAAAGGTCTGACTAATAAATGAGATGAAGAAGCCTACCTTTATCATTTTATGCCAAAGATGCAGACAGACTGCATCAATATGAAGCCATAGTATTTCTCTCATAATTAGTGCAAGTTCAGGAAAACTGCGTGCACTTTTGCTAAGTCTGAACACAAATTACATTTGTTTTTTATTGTACCTTATAATGCACTTTATATTCCCAACCCTTGCCATTATTTATTTATTATCATAGCGAATTGTGTAAATTGTGCATAAAATAAGGCTCAGCGACTGTGAAAGTGTACAAATTGGATATAAGTTGTTACCAGTCCCCTTATTATGTAATATTTTCGTTTGTGTGCAATAAAGAGTATTCTATTTATCTGTTTTTTATGCATTCGATCCATATAATATCACCCCAGGTACAGGAGAGCGACGAGTTACCGCTGGTGGTGTGCTACCAGTGTGCGAGCACACTGCTGGCATGGCATGAGCTGGTGAAGTGTTCCATTCAGGCCGACGCAGCCCTGCGTGCGAAGATCTGCTCCAACCAACGGGTATCTGTTGTTCCTAAAATATTTATTTATAAAATTGGCTCACTAATGACAAAAGAATTTGTAACCTAGATGAGATTAATGCTTCTTATCAATCTGAATTTAAGAACAAAAATGCGACACTTAGAGCAACAATGATTTTTACCAACCAAAGTACTGCTTCAGACTCGCAATGCACATAGCTAACAAAAACAATGTGTCTGAAAGCTTGTAAAACTCAAGAATGCTGTGCTGTGAGTGCCCCATGTCAAAGCATCATTCTGAGTGGAAGCCTTCCTATTTATTTTATTAATTCAGTACCGGTGCGACCGAACTTTGCTCGGGTGAAAATAGAGACAACTAGTTTTACCAGATATGAGACCTAGCTACATCTATTTTTCGTCCCCGTAAACCCCGTTAATCGAAATTTTTAGAGCCCTTTCTGAGAATGTGAATTACAAATATGCAAATTACAAATCAGAGATGTTACGGAGGTGGTTTTACCGGAATTGGAGCCGGACTCAGGTTTTTAATTTGATTGATCGGAGTCGGATACGGAGTCAGAGGCGGAGGTAAAATAAAGATGTTCCGTGTATCGCTGCGTTTGATCTTCGGTATAACTCCGATTTAAAATTATCGGATCCGAAGTCGAAGTCGGAGGTATAATATTAATCGGATGTTCCGACCTATTGGAGTCGGAATTGAAGCTCCGTAACATCTCTGATACAAATATTGTTCATTTAATAGTATCGGATAGAGATAATACAGACGCCAGCACATCACCCTGTGAAATTTCCTTAATTGATTTTCAACTTTATCACTAAAGGGTTAAGGTTCAAAATTGATTGGGAAAATTTGACAGTTTCGGGTAGGTTGACCTGCTGGCATCTGTACAAAGGTACTGCTTATTTCTTAAGAAATTACACTGAACAACAATATTTCTTGTCACAATCACAACGTGCAGTTGCAGACTATTTATGTTCTGTGCGCGTGATTACGCGGTATCTATTTTGTTTTTTTTATTATTCGAGTTATTTTACTTTTAATATGCACGTGTTTCTGTGACAAATAAACCTATTTTACTTTATTTTTTATAATTGGCATTTTTTTTTTTTTTTTGGTAATGTGAAACACTGGTTACAAGGCATGCATTATAATTTCATGACACAATAATAAGACATGCACCCTGTAAGGCCACTGCAAATGTTTCATATCAAAAAAAATAATTACTTACATAATCTAATATTGATTCTAATCATTACAATTCATTACATTTTAATAAACATTAATTATCATTATTATTAATTTAAATGTCTTTAAAAAATGTCTAATGTTCACAGAAGCCTAAAAAATGTTTTGCTTGATTGCTTACACATTACTTTGATTAAATAAATAAAAATGAACTCATATATCATTCAATTTGGCCATAATTATGCAGTTTACATAAAATTTTGGGAATTTCCGAATAAAATATCAAATATTCGGTTAAAAAAATTGGTAAGACTTCGTCTGAGACAATGGCTTAAATGGTTCCAAATAAAATGTTCTGTACTATCTTCGCCTTAAAGCTTTGCACCCATCTTCCAATCACCCTGTATATTAGCTAGTCTTAATTATGGGCATTTCCCGATAACTTTTAAGTTTGTGATGCAATATTAGTCTATTCATGTTCCGCCGGGTATAGTTTTCATTTAGCTCGATATTACATTTGAAGAGTTGCCTATTTTTCCTAACGAATATATACAACTTCGCAGTATATATATTGCTGGTAGTGTGAGAATTTGTTGTTTAATAAAATGTGGCCTACAACTCTCTCGTTGGTCCATGTTCATCTTCAATATGATCGTCAATGGAAATTGTAGTGTCGTTCAGCGCAGGCAGCGGTTGGCTTCGGACGGGAGTATCATCATTTCCGTTTTTTTTTGCCTGTGCACATGATAGGCAGCTCCAGTACATTGTTGATTTGTGTTTGTTTTCCATATAAAAACATGTCGTTAACGTTGTTGTTTAGATGTGGTGAAGAATAAAAAAGACCGAAATGAGAATGTGTGACCGTGGTTCGAACTTGGGTCACTGCTATTACAATTTCGTCATACAACCATTGTGACAAAATCACCGCCAAGAATTGGTCTTTTAATGTTCAAGCCAATATTACTGTAATCTTTTCGCATTGATAGTTTATGGATATGGGGTACGGTGGTTTTTGAAATAGTACATTCAGCCGTCCAAAATGTTCTTGATTCACTATTAACTAACTCACTTGGATTTTGATATTGTTTATTGCGACATGGACAATATGCAGTTGTTTTTTTTTTTTTTTTTTAACCTGCCCCAAACTAGGAATTTCTCCTTTATCGTGGGTGCGTTTACAAACATTTAAACTCACATACACAAATAGCCAGACCCGGAACAACTACTTGTAGGTCATACAAATATTTGTTCCGTGCGGGAATCGAACCACTGTCAATCGCTTAACCACTGCGCCAACCGTGCCGCCACTTTGCCACTTTGCATTGCAATCTATCTTTAATGTTGGTTGTTTTGTTAGCTTATTGAAGTAAGTATCTCCAATATTTCATAAACTATACAATAATTTAAGGTTTGTTATTTTTCAGAAAACAAATCCACCTAACGGTACCATTAAATCAAGTGCAAGTGTAGAAGAGGAAGCACAGAGCAAGTGAGTATAATTATGACATTACCTTAGTCTTTTTGATTCTGCAGAATTTTCCACACAAATTCGTATTTCAGGTTGTTTTACACGAGTGTCAGAAATACCCTCATTGACTTTCATATTGATCTGGATGAAGATGATACTGATGTAGAGTTTGTTTGCCAAAAATGTGTGGAGAAGCCAGCGCTGACCACTATGCACAGCCTCGCCGAACATATCCGACACGACCACTCTTCTGACACACTCAAGAACACTGTTAAATCATTCATCACCAACTACATAACTTTCGAACAAGTGCTAGCGGAAGATTCTGACAGAGAAACACAATCTGACTCTAATGAGAAGTCCCAGATAGTTCTGCCGAGTCTGCATTGTCCGTTCTGCGCGAGTGTGTTCTCTTCGGCCACGCGGCTCGTTTACCATCTCAACAAACACGTGGAGGTGAGCACGGCAGCCGGCCCCTTGTGCTGCGACCTCGTCTACAGCGACAAGAAACACTTCGTGCAACACTTGCAAGAGGCACACGTCGACAGGACAACCGACGAGCCAGTGCCAGTGTGCGTCAGCTGTGGTTTCACCGCAGACCACGCCGAGGAAATGAGACAGCATTATAAAGACGCGCACAACGATGTGAAAAGTGCGAAAGAGAAAAAATTTGAGAGTCCAAACAACCAAAAGTACATCCCAGCGGTGTGTCCCGACTGCAACAAGACGTTCTCCAATAAGTACAACATGTTCGCGCACATGCGCAGTCACACGCACACCGCGGTCTACGCGTGCGACAAGTGCAGCCGGACCTACCGAAACCAGGGTAACCTAACTCATCACAAGAGGCTTGCGCACCAGGGAATACTCAACTTCATATGCGTCGAGTGCGGGGAGGCGTTCCCCAGTCGGTCGGAGCGCGACATACACGCGCGCTTACACTCGGGAGAGACGCCCTACAAGTGCCCGCACTGCGGCAAGTCGTACCGCGCCAAGAATACGCTCACAAAGCACATCGAGATACATGCAGACATACGCAAATACAAGTGCGAGATCTGCTCCAAAAAGTTCCGGAAGAAAAGCCACCTGGACTACCACGTAAAGACGCACATGAAGTAACAACGGGCATTATTTGTTGCAGGAGCCCCTGCGACTTGCCCGAGGATCTCCGCAGTGCCCCTTCTGACCTGTCCGAGCTGTCCGATGACGAGCCGCTGGCCACGTTCGCTACCAAAAAGCCCGCGAAACCCTATACAAACTTCTACAGAGCACTCGTGAACTTTAGAGACCATTTTGTTAATGATCAACATCATGAAGATTATCCTGATTTTACCGACTCGAGTGTGTCTGACGCTGAAGAGAATGACGTGGACAGGTTCGACGACTTGACGCAGTGCAACATGAGGCGAGACAGACTGGACGAGGAGACGAGGCTAGAGTTGAGAGAAGTGCAGAACAAAATCGACAACAAGACATACTACACGTGTAAGATCTGCAGCAAGAACCTGAGCTCTGCGCACACGTACTTGTTCCACAAGCGCATCCACACGGGTGAGCGGCCGTGCGTGTGCCACGTGTGCGGCAAGCAGTTCCGCGCGCCCAACGGACTGCAGCGGCACCTCACGGAGACGCACGAGCGCGTGCGCCGGTACAACTGCTCGCTTTGTACGAAGAACTTTGCCAACTCGCAGAATCTCAAGCAACACTTACGGATACACACCGGAGAGAAGCCTTTCGTGTGTCCTCACTGCGGGAAGAGGTTCACTCAGAGCGGTTCGTTACACGTGCACCTGAAGACACACAGTGAACAGTTTCCTTATGAGTGCGCGGAGTGCGGGGCTAAGTTCAGACTGCGGTCGGGGCTGGTGCGGCACAGACTGAAGCACACGGGCGAGCGGCCGCACGCGTGCGCGACGTGCGGCAAGGCGTTCCGGCAGCGGCACGAGCTCACGACGCACTGCCTCGCGCACAGCGGCGCCGCGCCGCACGCCTGCGCCGCCTGCCCGCGCGCCTTCCGCCAGCGCCGCGCGCTGCGGCACCACGCGCGGCGCGCGCACGCGGACCCTCCCGACGTCGTGTACAACGTCACGCACTACTAGATGTTATCATAATACACGTTAAGAACTTATAAGACAATATCATTACACCGATCCCGTCCTTTCCCTTTCCAGAATGATAATGCCAGAAGGAAGCGTCCAAGAAGACGACAAAACGAAAGTCGAAATTATCGAGAAACCGGAGTTTACAATAAACGAGAAGGGCAAGCGATACGCAAAGTGTGGCGTGTGTCAGAAGAGTGTGTCCGTGGGGGGGTGGACGCGGCACATGCGCGCGCACCGCGGGGAGAGGCGACACAGCTGCCACTCGTGCGGGCTCGCCTTCAACGACGGCGGCAACCTGGCGCGCCACACGCGGGCCGTACACTCCAAGCAACGACCCCACGCCTGCCCCACCTGCCCCAAAACATTCTCACGGAAATCTCACCTAGAAGACCACGTAAAGTCTCATTCAGAGAGTAGAACATTCGTGTGCGATATATGCGGGAAGGGATCCAAATCAAGCGCAGCGTTACGCATGCACGCGCGCACGCACGACGAGTGCCGGTTCCCGTGCGTGCAGTGCGGCGCACGGTTCAAGCGGCGCGCCGAGCTGACCGCGCACGTGTCTGTGCACACCGGGGAGAAGGCACATGTCTGCCACTGCGGGAAAACTTTCCGCTTGCGAAGCCAGCTGACAGCACATACTAAAGTGCATCAAAAAACACGGGAACAGAGTTAAGGCACCGCTTAAGCGGAAACTTCTGGGGCGTAGCTACCGCCGTATCAAGCGTATCAGTGATACGGGGCACGCGACGGTTATTAGTAAACATTCGGAAGATAATATCCAAAACATCAAATTCTTATTCATCAATAAGCCCTGTAATGAGTAATAAAATGAATATAACGTTAATTATTCTTGGTTTATAAAGGGTTCAAGCTACAGGCTCGGTCCACTTCTCAAGCTCACGAAAATCTAACCATATAGCCAGGGTGCTCAAATTTAGCCTTCGCTCGCTCTTGCATTCCTTAGTAGAATCACAACGCCAACATAACCTGGTATTCGAGGTAGGATGCTCCAATTTTCCAACTCACTTCGCTCGGTCTTGTATTCTCTTAGTAAAATAACAATGAAAACTCAAATGCTCCAGAATGGTCAAATTGTAGTTCGTTCGCACGCTGCAAGATGAAACCGGATCCGAGTCAGGGTGCTCCTATTTTACAACTCGCTTCGCTCGCTGTTGCATTCTCGTAGTAAGATCATAATGGCAGCTTTACTTTTCAAGTCAGTATGCTATTGCTATTTTGTAAAAACAATACCCTCCTTTAGAGCTTCGCCTCAGTCAGGGAAAAACGCCAACTACATATTATATGCGGCAGAACTGGCAGACTGATACCTGAACTACACTGGACAGCAAATAAACCGGGCTACTTTGGAACTCTGATAAGATTTTGCTCAAACAGTATAAAATTTACAACTATCAAAACAACTCTTACATAAATGCGTTTCATGCTGATTAAAATGACTGTAAATTTATTCTAAACTAAAGCAGTGGGGTAATGTACTCTTCACTGATGAGACCAGAGTGAGTCTACGTGGAAGTGATCGACGCCAGCAAGTATGTCGTTGCCCTGGAGAACGTTATTCTCAGTGTTGCATCGAGAAAACTGTTGCTTATGGAGGATGATCTGTAATGGTCTGGGGCGGCATCTCGTTAACCTTACATACAGCGTTAGTTTTCATCGAACTGACGCGACAGGCCGTATACGTGGATTGACTTCTCATCGCTACATTACTGAAATCCTCGCAGACCATGTGGTACCTGACGCAGGATATATCGGGCAGGATATGCAGTTGATGCATGATAATGCAAGCCCTCATGTTGCTCATGTGGTGACCCAGTATCTACTCGACGTCGGCATTCGTACGATGGACTGGCCAGCTCGAAGCCCGAACTTGAATCCGTTAGAACACTTATGGAATGAGCTGAAACGTCGGGTTCGAGCCCGGGTACCTGCTCCATCAAGGCTTCCAGAGCTGCGAATCGCAATTGAAGAGGAGTGGAATGCAATAAGATTTCTTCGTCAGGCTCGTGAAATCGATGAATACGAGGATGCTGGCAGTTGTCCGAGCAAGGGGAGGGAATACTGAATACTAAACAAAAACTGATTACATTGATCTGTATTACGATACAGAACAAATACAGATATATTACTAGAGAAGGCAAGCAGCTGCGACAAGCGGAGATAATATATGATGCAAATTTATAAAGTTTATCATAGTTGAAGATGCAAAAGGCAGAAAGGCAGAACCTTCGAAACAACAGAATCAACACAAAAAGGTATATTCTCAAAACAATCCCCTTAACTTTGGAAACGTAGTTCATTTTAGTTCTACTGGCATATCCACAAGCTGTAATAGAGCACTTTGTTGCAGGTTCATACCCGAGTTTTCTCGACCGCAGCCGCAGCACTACCGCGCATGCGTGTACTGCGCGAGCACGCACCCCCTCGCCTCCTACCGGGAGCACCTCGTCGTCGCGCACTCCGACCTGCTGTTCCACTGCGAGGAGTGCGACACCTTCGTCGACAAGAAGGACTTCATCCTGCACATGTCCTTCCACGCCCTACAGTACACCTCAAAGGGCATTAGACGAAAGAAATTTAAGAAGAAGAAGGAAGATATTGTCAGTCAGATTCAAAGCCCGTGTGCAACAATAAAAACAACAAAAGTGCCTCAGGCCCCTGCTCCACAGTGCTCACTGAAAACCGAAAGTAAGCCCCTCGTGTTGGTTAAAACCAAAACGAGTGTCCAAGAGAATGAGTTCTCAGACCACAGTGATATGGACGGCTTCGAACCTCTACCTGAGTCAGTGTTCGAAGCTATCGAGGACTCGCAAGACAGCCAACATTTAGAAGATAATACCACTCACACGCCTGAGAATCAGACACACAGTGACGAGTCCAAACAATCTTCACAAGCCGAAAATAATAATTTAAGTAATCCTGCGCCGTGTTCGAAAAAAAAATATAAATTAAATAATTGTTCAGTAGTTATAAAACCTATCAATATAAATAACAGTGCCCAAATGAATATCGCAATTAAAAATAGTAATGTAAACAACAATCTGGCGCTGCCCACCAATAAAACTCTCCGCCTCCCAAAAACTACTGACGCTAGGAGTGATGATAATCAACCGACTGACGAAAGACGGAAGAGGAACCAGAACACACGAAAAGGAAACTTTCGTGGCTTCAATCCTAAAGAATGCAGAGCATCGTCCAGCTACTTCCACTACCTGAAATACGTCCTCAATGGAAGAAAGAAGCACGAATGCGAAGTGTGCGGCAGAAACTTCAAAGTTCCGCCCCAGCCCTGCCCGCGAGCTTCCGCCGGCACATTATGTAAACCCCGCGGAGAATCATTGGTTTTATACCAATGAAAATGATTCTCCTCCCTCATTTTCATTGGTATGACCAAAAACTATAGATTTAGTATATATTAGCGTTAGATAGGCAATTTGGTGTTTAGGGCGAGACCAAAAACAAATTACACCAATGATGACCGTGTGATGGACATCTGTACGAATCAATTAGATACGGCATTGTGTTCTTATAAATAGGGTATTTTTTTTTCATTCTCTTTGTGATGTGCCACCATTGACTTCATGTAAACCTCTTTTTAGATTTATAAATATTAACTGTTTCCGGTATGTACCTATTTGAATGTTGTAAATTTGTTAAAATGCACTCCGAATTATTTCAACGTCTTGGAGACACTGTTACGTTTAACACAAGATATCCTGATAATTATTCCTTCAATTAAAAAACCACTTATATCACAGAAGTTGCTTTCCAATGGTTATAAGGATATATATAATAAATTACCAAAATCATATAGGGAACTGCCAATCAATAGTTTAAAACAGCGTTAATCAAATGGCAAATGTTAGAAAAATCATTCTATTCTGTGAATGAGTCAAATTCAAAAGTCATTTATTCAAACTAGGCTGAGAATCAGCACTTTTCGAACGTCAAAATTACATAAGACAGTCCCCCAAAACGCCCACCCTTCACCACTTCCTAGTGCTTTTGCTGGGAAGAAGAAGTGGCGCAACAAAGTACCTAAACTTTAAACACACACTGACATTTTACTATTATAATTTGACAAATGATGACATTTTTATTCTTATTTTTTTTTTTTTTTTTTTATTTTTTTTTTTTATTAGGATCTCCAACAAAGAATACACCTTACATGCTATATTATAAAGGACAAAAACAGAAATCTATGTGCTCCCTCAATTATAGGAGACCACATCATGCAATAGAAACAAACAAAAAATTATATTATAATATTAAAGTTATACTAATTGATTATTAATGTTGACCATTTGAATCTAAATTGAATAAAAATAAAGATTAAAAAGCAAATAAGCAAACAACACATAAATAAATAAAAAAAAAGAAAAGAATAGCAAACAATGCATTACTAGACAGGCAGTCAGTTCAACACTTACGTATCATTTAATTGTGCATTTAATTGTGCATTTAATTGTGCACGGATTAGTGACTTGTATTTACCCAGAGTATTAGAAAAGATGTCTATGTCCTCCGATGTACATGTTAAGGCATTGTACTGCTGGGTCATCCTGGAAACAGGTGAATGTTCACCCAGATTGGTTCGGCATCGTGGGGCTTTGAGTAATGGGCGGGGATAACGCGGGATTCTGACAGGAACATTAATATTAATTTTGCTAAGTAGATCTGGACAGTCAATACTATTATTAAGTAATTTGAACAGGAATGTTAAATCAGAGACTGTACGGCGAGACTTGAGAGGAATGATTTTAAAATGATTCAGCTTGTCTGCGTATGATCTAGAATTCCTAACTCTAAATCGAAAAGCTAGGTGACGAACAAGTTTCTTCTGGACTCTTTCTATTCGACTTGAGTGAACCTGGTATGTTGGATTCCAGACCGTGCTGCAGTATTCTAATTGACTTCTTACATAGCTATTGTATAACAGAAGCGTAGTGGAAGGCTTTTTGAATTCTTTAGAAGATCGCAGTATAAATCCAAGGGCCCGATAAGCTGAGTTGAGCATTTTGTCAATGTGTTCTATAAATCTCAGACTACTATCCAAATACACTCCCAAATCTCGAATAACTGTCACTTCGTTTAATATGTTTCCCTGAATATTGTAGCTCGATTGAATTTTATTCCGCTTTCTGGTAAATTTGATGTGGTGGCATTTGGTACAGTTTAGAAACATTTTATTCTTTGTACACCACTGAGATAAGTTATCTAAGTCCGTTTGTAGCAACTGAATATCGGATTCAGTCCGAATTACCCTTGTCAACTTCAGATCATCCGCAAATAGGTATGGCGTAGTATATTTAAATACGTTTGAAATGTCATTCACAAATATAATGAAGAATAATGGCCCCACATTGGATCCCTGTGGTACACCTGAAGTTGCAAAATAAGGGTCTGACTCATCACCCTCTATGACAACTAAAGATGGCCTATTATTAAGGTATGACTTACACCAATCCAATGTGACACCAGTGATACCTAGGGACTGAAGTTTAATCAGTAATATTTCATGATTTACCCTGTCGAAGGCCTTCGAAAAATCAGTGTATATTGCGTCTACCTGTAGACCCTCATCAACTGCGGATGTTAACTCAGTGATATAAGTGACTAGATTTGTGTTCGTAGACTTTTTTACCATGAAACCGTGCTGACTTAAGGTTAAGTAACTTTTAACCTGGTTGTAAAATATCGGGTACACTAGTGATTCAAAGACCTTAGACAAGGTACAAAGAATCGAAATTGGTCGATAGTTAGATATCACTTCACGCTTACCGTTTTTGTGAATAGGCACTATTCTTGCCCGCTTCCATGCATTCGGGAATATACCCGTTTTAAGTGAAATATTATATATATCTGCTAATGGAGAGGACACATAACGAGCACATCGTGACCAAAATATTGGGGGTATATTATCAGGTCCTGCGCCCTTTGACAGGTCAAGTCCGGTAAGTGTTTTAGATACTGCCTCTTGAGATATTGAAAAATCACTAATGGGTGGAGTAGGGATTGATGTAACAGGTATATTATCAATAGAATTGCCATGGTCAAGACTTTGCGAGTCATATACCGATGAAAATTGATCAGCAAATAAATTCGAGATAGCCCTACTTCCAGATGCAGTTACAGTACCTAGGGTCATTTTAGAGGGATACGAAGTGTTACTTTTCCGAAGGTTTTTTATATGTGACCAGAAGTATTTGGGATGGCTTTTTATTTTATTTTCTAATTCGTCCATGTAATTATTGTAACATCTTTGCACGAGTTTTTGACAGTCTTTTCTTAGATAATTAAATTCAATTACATCTAGTGGATTATTATATTTCTTTATTCTGTTATGATATTTAAATTTTTGTTTGAGCAATTTTATTAATTGGTTGGAATACCACGGTGGGTATTTTCCTCGCGTGAACAAAGTTACTGGCACATATTTTTTAATGATGTCCCTAACTATACTGTAGAATTTATCCAGCATATCATTTACATCATCATAACATAATGCAAATTCATCTTCCCAGTTGATATCGTTAAGTGCATGAGTTATCGCTTCGTAGTCTGCTTTGTAATAATTGGGTTTGTTTAATAATTTGTAATCATTTTTAATAATTACAGGTAGAATGGGCATGAATTCTAAAGCAGGGTGAAACTTATCCAACTCTCTTATGGGGTCAAGGCAATTACTGATTTTGATTTGGTCGACATCGGAGAGTACTAAGTCTAATATTTTATTTTGGAAGTTTTTGATGTAATTAAACTGTTTTAAGTTATTTAAAGCTGTAAAATCGAGTAGAAGATTTTTTTGATTGCCAGTGCCACATGAAGAGGGCAAGCACGACTCATTGTCAGCATCATGAATCCAATCAACACAGCTCAAGTTAAAATCACCAACTATTATTGTGGGACTGCCGCTGTTGGCATCCATGACTGAGTTGCAGTTTACAGTAAAATGTTCAAAAACTTCCATGGATACTGGAGGGGGTAAATATACAGCGCATATTTTAAAAAATTTTACGCTTGAACTCGATTTGGTCTCGATCGTAATCCATAAGTCTTCACAGTTACTTTCCCATTCAACCATACGAGATGAAATTAACTTATTTGAAACTGCTATAAGTACTCCACCGCCTGTTTTTTTATGTTTATTGAAAGAAGATGTTTCACGATCCCTTCTATATACCGTAAAGGAACTACTGAATAATTCGGCATCAAAAATACCACTACAAAGCCAGGTTTCGGTTAGGACATAGACATCGTACGCGTTATTATGTATGTGTTGCCGTACCTCACTCAATTTACTTCGCAAACCTCTAGTATTTTGGTAGTAACATTTTATGGGATCGAATTTTGTAAAATAATGCTATAGAACATTCTTAGAATAACACTGATACACGAATTTATTAATTTATGTTAACGATTTTAGTTTATCGTGATCTCCTATAACCACAGTTTGAGAGGTTTCTTCCTTCTTCAAGAAGATTCTCCCATTGCGGACCCACACGAACCTGTATCCTAATTCTTTAGCACGTACTCGCGTAGCCGCATGAAGAATTTTATTTTCCGGGGACAGATGTTCGACGACGAATATTGGAACAGGTTTGTCGGCAGCTATACCAAGATGACTTGAGGTAAGTTTGTTATTTGAGTTAGCCTTGTTGAATTGTATTGACGCTGCCAGGAACGTATCTCTTATGCGGGAACTGTTAAATTTAACTAAGACTGATCTCGGTCGCATGCTCTGTGTGTCCTTTTTAGCAACCCTTGTACAAAGTTGAATGTCAGTGTCCTTTATGTTGCAGTCGAGCACTTTGCTCAGCTGGAGTACAGTACTCACTAAATTCTCTGATTTGTGTTCGGGTATACAATGCAACTCAATGTTATTCGATCGAGCATGCTGTTCCAAAATGTTCATGCGCTTTGTTAAGTCATTCAGAGAATTTTTTAAATCGGAGTTATCTTTTTCGAGGTTTTGTATTCTGGTGGCCTTTTCTGCTAGTGTTGTTTTCATTTCTTCGTATTTATCGTTAAAAAATGAAAGCGACTGCTTGAATTCTGACACTATGTCATTAGTTTTATCAAGTTGGTCATTTACCAGACCTTTTATTGTGTCCTGCAGAGCGCGATTAATTTCTTGCCTTATCATATCTCTGAGGGAACCACTTGTAATATCTGTCAATGGCATGTCGGTTTGATCGTCAGTACTATGAATGGTAATATTATTCTTCTCGGCATGAGTGGGTTGACCATTGCTTCTATTTGGGCTGATCTGCTTGTCGGGTCTGATTGGGGTATTGGTATTATCAACTTTAGGTTGCTTATTGAGGCACCCAGGGCATTTCCAAGTCTTTTTAGAATCAGCACTCAATGATTTAAATCTCCTTTCTGGTATATTACAGCATAATAAATCATACCATTGATGGCAAAGAGCGCATTGTAAACCTTTCCCCGGCTTGAAAGCGTTCATGCAACCAGCGCAATTCAATGTTGACATTCTTTGGTTAACAATAGCAGAGATTCAAAGTGGAGTCTCAATAAAATTGAGACTCTGCAAGCTTCAAAAGCAGTGCGAGCTAAAGCGTAGAAAGAAAAATTGCAATTGCAATGTTTGCTTATATTATAATACGAACTGTTGCTACATACGAAGTCCGTGTTTTGTTACGTTAGTTACGGTGCGCAGGAGTAGTGAGATCGGTGTAGACTTCGTGTGATCGATGGTATACTTGAGTCCGAACGCCGAGTCCAGCCGAACGCGTGCTCGGAGCTACGAAGTGTGCCGAAGGCCAGCAAGGCCGGTCGTTGACCTTGTTACGTCGCCGCGTCGCTCAGCTGTTCGTTAAAGCGATGACTCATGCGCTCGGCAGGTGAATTAATTGTTTAGTTGCACAGATTAATACGAAGTCGTATTTTGATGAGCCTTGTAACGCCCTCGTTTACTCGCAGATAGGAACTACTGGTAGTGAATGTGCTGTCCTCTTTTAGGTGTGGAGAGAATTAGCAAGTATTGATTGAGCTATCATGCAATCGTATTACCGCTATTGCACTGTAGGGGTCGCTAATGATGTAGTTGAGTCAAGTGATTTCCTTAGTACATTAATCTAGTCTGCTTCTTCAAGGTTCAGCTATTTGCCGATAGGTGCCACTAACAAACACCCATATAGCCCCATTTAAAGTGCTGCCATCTGTCTGATAGTTTTGATTTATAGCTTAGGACATAGACATTTAGCTATTCACCGCTAGGTGTCAGTAATGACGTATATTGATATTTGACTAAGAAAGTGCTGCTATCTACAATTCGTGTCGGATACAATTCTTCGCAACGGTACACAGTTCAAATCGTTGATTCCACTATTGGCCACTAGGTTTTTTTTTTTTTTTTTTTTCCGATGAATATTCTTCGTTTTATAGCACTTTAGTTCAAATTTAAAGTTATTACTCACGATAACTGTTACTGCTTGATGATAATGACTATTTTAAGAAGAAACTAACAGTAAAATGGTGTTTAAAAGTCGTTTAAGTCATCTTGATCACAGCACGAATAACTTTTGTCACAGGGTTATTTAGTCACAGATAACGTTTCTGCAGAATCTTTCCTTCACTATAGTTGTTTTAATTGTTCACAAAATACTTTCACTGCACAGCTTCTATTTTTAATAAATTTTTAGAAAATATTTGACAGGAGCCAATGTTTACTCTATAAGCGCCCTCTAGCGTTATGCCATCTATATTATACCATCTAAGATGGTGTGTTCCAATTTTATTAGCATAATTTCATTTATTTAATTAATGTAATGTTTGCATGCTAGTTTTAGCGATTTTTTTTAGAATCTGTTAAATAACCCGACTAACTGTAATGTAGGGGAAGTAAACAAAATTATTTCAATATAAATAACTTCTCAATTTACTCTCATTAAACATTATACATTTAAGTTTAATTGTATTTTTTTTTCTTCTAAATATCGAGATGTAAATTAGTCAATTTTCAAAAAAAATTGCTCAAAAACTAGACATGTTAGCTATAAGGGGATACGCAATCTTGCATTTAAATGATTATTTCTAACAGCTTTTTAAAAATGTAATGACCCAAAAAATGGGCTTCATAAAACAGAATTGGTGAAAACCGCATGAAAATCCGTCCGTTCGGTAGTTTTGAGTTTATCGCGTTCATACAGACGCGACGAGGGAACTTTGTTTTTAAATACGTTATGATTATATACATTATAATATCGTCTGCTTACTGCGAAAACATGATAAATGCTTTTTTTTACAAAATTGAGTTATAAATGTAGTTATATGTAATTTTTTACGCGCTATCTACTGGTAAAACCGAATAAATGCTAGGTCCATTGGCTGCCAAGATAATGAGTTTGTGAAAGTGATATTTACGCACATTTTGAAAAAATATACCAGTATAACATAATAAATAATCTTATGGCTTAAATCCGTTTCGGTTTATTCAGATAAAAAATAATAAATACGGTTAAAGCTTTTTATATTTTATCATAATGGTAAGAATTATTCTGAGAAAAGGTCATAAACGCATTTATGATTATTTAATCTTATAATTTAAACACCATAACTATAATAAAGTTATTTATTCCATTTTAACAGTAAGATCCTTCTACTTGGTTTGCTAATTTCCCTACAGCAAAAACAAAATAAATGTCATTTAAGCTTTTTTACCAGTAAGAACGAGAGCGATAGATTGCAGTTGTCACATTGCGTGCGCGCCTAGAAATAATTAATTTTAATGGTCCAAGAAGTTGTGTTGCGTATGATCTCTTTGGGGGCTCATATTGCAAGGTGTATTCGATGCTACTCGGAAAAGAAAACGTTGGATGAAACCAGAACATGCAAATTGGAAAGTAAATATCGCGAAGAAAAGATGATCTGAAGGTTTTCTTTCCTCTACGAAACAAAAAGAAAGCCGTGCTAAAATACCAAAAGATATTGACTGTGAGAAATGTTACTATAAATGTAATTATATATCTTCAGAGGAATCAAATTATTTATGTCGTCACTACTGGAGTTTGAAGTACCTACCTATACCGAGCAAAATAATTTCATTCTCGGTAGTGTCGAACCCTAATATGCAATCAAATAAACATGGCAATAACGTGCACCAATACAATACATAGCGATCATTTGCTACTTCCTCTTTCCTCTTTCCGTATCCTAACCCGTAACCTTGGTTAGTGACAAGAGAGGTAAACATCAACCCCCCAATAAGACTAATGAAGCTGATAGGAACTTTGTGAAAAAACACATAAGTCCTTCCCTGTCATGGAACAACACTACATAAAGAAAACTGCGAAGCGTCTATATCGAGATGCATCGTTATCCATCATGAAAATGCATCACCTTTGTAAAGAGAAGTGCACTGAAAATAATCTACAGGAGAATATTTTGTAACCATTACAATTTCAGTTTTTTTGTTCTAAAAAAGGATCAATGTTTAACATGCTCTAACTTCAACAGAGAGGTAATGAGGAAAAAGTAGTAATGATGAAAAGGGAATACGAGGATCATTTAGCAAGGAAAGAGTCCTGTAGCTCGGAAAATGCGAAGGACAAAAAAAAAGCAGAGAAAGGTAAAGAGTTTTGCTGTGTAACATTCGACTTACAAGTGGTGTTATAGATACCTTCCTGACTGGTGGGACAGTTTTATTATTGTCGAAAACTATGTGTTTACAATATCTGTATTTACGAAGCAGCGCTGCCAAACGACGCATATTGCTTTGCTTGGTCCAAAAGTAATGGCAAAAGAGGCAGTTCCGAGATAGGAAGTATCCTGCATCACTACCTTTCCACGTGCAAAGCAAAGAAAAATTCTGAGGTTTACTGCAAGCCTGTTTATGTAGCAATTTTCAACAACGAGCAAGATTGAAACAACAATAACTGTTGGAGGTAATTATTTCATGAGAAAACGCCCTACAAAACCAAATAATTTAAATGCAACGGAGTTTATGATTTAATTAAATTAACCGATGAACAGTTTTCAATCGCTCAAAAGATAATGAGGAAATGAAGCGAAGTGGCTGAAAATAAAGAGAATATTGCATTCTCGTTATTTTCTCAAGGCAAAAAGTAAAAAAAAAGTCTGAAATGTTCTTATACGAGTACATCGATGTTTAAAAAAAACGGAACCTACTCAACGTCTCGGTACTACCGCTAAAAAACGCATAGATAACACTACGCCTCAGACTAATTCTATTGTCCTAAAACACCTTTACGGGAACCCTTTACCCATAAGTGTAGCTAAAAAGAGAGATCTTCTCGGTTTATGTACAAAAAAAAAAATCCTGAGGAATACCATGGTTGGTACTCTTCTTTACCAACTGTAGCCGATGAAGTAGATCGTTTACCTGAACCTTCGGTTGACGCAGAGTCATCTTAAGATTAAGATAATTTAATTAAAAGCCGTTTACCCCATAGGATTCGTCTTATATAGACTTTGATTGTTTTTCAATAGTGATCGAAGTTTGATTGCCATAATTATGTGGTATGAAATAAAGTTGATTGATTATTAATAAATTGTTTCATTTGTTATCGTTTCATAGATTCTCTATGTAAAAATAGTCGGTAGTTAATCATCTAAAGTACCTTCCTTTCTTTATACAAAAGTTCCTAATAAGTGACATACTAAGGGTGTGTCCAAACATAAAGCGGCATTCGAGCGCGGCTGCCGCGCGCGGCTTGCCGCGCTATGATTGGACGATTGCCGCGCGCGGCAGCCGCGAGCTACCTGCCGCGCGCGACGATCGCCGCGAACGGTGTTAGTGTTGGTTCGCCAGTGGTTGTGTGTGGACGGACGTATTTTATCAAATAAAATGGATAATGAAACAGCAATTCGTCTTATTGAAATTTATGGCTCCCATAGTCCATTATGGGACACTAGACGTAAAGAATATCACAATAATAATGTGAGAGAAGATCTATGGGATGAAATAGCAAAAACGTTCGTACAACCAAAAGCAGCTTTAAAATTGAAAATGAAAAGTCTTTTGAGTTCTTATAGAAGGGAGAGAAACAGAGAAAAAACAAGTAATGTCACCGGTTGTGGTAAGTTTAATCTTATTACATTTTATAACAGTAGGTACTTATTAATAAATCTCTGGCTGTTTACATTTTCACTATACTAATTCTTAATTATCTCTAAACGCGTGGACCGAGTTACATGATTCAAACTGATAAAATGGTTTTAGACCTAGACCTTTTATTTGACACCGTAATCGTTTTAAGATATCTCAACAAACAAAAAATCTAATTTTCAAGTTACCCTCGCGATTATCCAACATGTATGAAATGCGTAATTCAATTCTTTAATAAGACACAAAATCAGCTTATGTTTTAGTTATTTTAATGTTCTTTTTTCTGTTGCAGGTAGAAACAAGGCCTATAAATCTAAATGGTTTGCTTATGAAGCATTTAGTTTTTTACATGACAGGAATAACCCTATTGATGCAGTGGTAAGTACCTATTTCTTTTATATTTTTATTAGACTATAGCTTTCCGCCAGCGGCTTCGCCCGCGTGGTCTGGTTGTTTTTTATAAATTATAACCTAATGTTACTCAGTGAAGATGTAGCTTTGTAATAGTAAAAAAAAAATCAAAATCGGTCCAGTAGTTTTTGAGTTAAATCGTAACAAACAAAAAAATCTTTCCTCTTTTTAATATTACTTTAGATGTAACGGCCATATTATACATACAGCCCGCATACTGCAAAATCTATGAGATCAAATAATGCTAAGGGGCTGTTTATTAATTTTGGCCATTTTTAACCTAAGGTTATGCAATTATTTAATATCTTTCTTGCCAATCAATTGATCCGTTTGTCATAAAATATCTTGACAAAAAAATACGAATATCAGAAGGAGTGGTAATAAATTGATTTGGAGTAAAGGTAGCTGTTTCAATCGTCGAATCATTTGTTTTTTTTAATAAAGAGTCTCTGCGAAGAAAGTTATGCAAGTGAACAGTAGCTAGAACTATGGTTTTGGCTGATTTTGGGCTTAAAATCATTGTACTTCTCAATACTCTAAATTTTGCCGACATGATTCCAAAAGCATTTTCTACTACTCGGCGTGCTCTTGATAGTCTATAGTTGAAAATCCTTTCTTTTGACCCTTTTGGATGAATTCCTGCAAATGGTGTCATCAAATGTGTGCTTAATGCAAAAGCTTGATCTCCTAATATTACATATGGTATTTTAGTTATGTAGGGTATTTGTAAAATTTCTGGCGCTGGTACATTAAGTTGATTATTTTCTACCTTTCGATACAATTCGGAATGTTTATAAACTCCTCCATCTGAAATTCGACCTTGGCTTCCTATGTTAACATACATAAAATTGTAGTTTGCGTCTACTAATGCTAATAGCACGATACTAAAGAACTTTTTATAATTAAAATATTCAGTGCCGCTACGAAAAGGAGCTTGAATAGTTATGTGTTTTCCATCTAACGCCCCAATAGTGTGCGGAAAATTCCATTTTTCCTCGAAGTCTTTAGATACTGCTTTCCAATCTTGCTCTGACACTGGTAGCTGAAAAAAAAAATTAATAACGTTTTATTTATTTTGTTTCAGGATTGTGGCTCACCCTCAGAGCCGGGTAATACAGAACAAGCTATTCCGGAACAAGGCATTTCAGAACAAGGCACTTCAGAACCAGGAACTTCGGAACCAGGAACTTCGGAACAAGGCACTCGAGACCAAGATACAAATACCAAGAAGCCAAGAAAAGAAATGCCCGCTAACAAGAGGACATATCAAGAGTCAGAGTATGATGCTGAAAATCAAATGATAGAAGAAGCATTAGAAGTAATGCGAAAACAAAATGACAGTAGTAATGATCCTTACGTTGCTTTTGGCATGCACATAGCAGCCGAACTAAGAAAATATGATGCCACTATGTTTACGAGAGTCAAACATTCAATAAGTACTATACTATACGAAGCTGATATGGAGCTCCTCAATCAATCATCAACACAAGAATATAACGCTGAAAACAGACGAGGATATTTCACTTCACAGTTTACCGATCTTGACTCATCATCTTCTAGTAACATGGGTACTGGCCTTACGCAATTGATTCACGATTTAGACACGGATGTAGATTAATATTGTGAATTAGTTGAGAACAACTGTGATTGACGTATGATGATTGTGTTGTATTTAATTACTACTTAATTATGAAAATAAATAAATAAAAAATATAAATTAAAAATCTGTAGTTTAAAATATTTCACCAAATAATAAAAATAATATAAGTAATAAAGTTCATAATAATTTACCTGTACCATGTCCTTAAGACCTCTCACTATGGCATCGCACACTTCTGGAATTATTGTTGATATTGTTTGCTTTGATACGTGAAACGTGTATTGTAGGCTGGAATAGGAGTCTCCTGTAGCCAAATAACGTAACGTTATTGCAAGTCTCTCCTTCGACGTTATTGCCGTTCGCCAGTGAGTATCCATTTTTTTAATAAATGGTTCTACCAATGTATGTATGTGTTCGAATTCTTCTAAAGATAATCTTAAAAACTGTGGCGTTCGGTAGTTGATTTCGTAATAGATCCCTTCCAGATTCTTTGTCCTTTGTTGAAAGAGTGGTCGCATCCAACACTGCCTTTTTTTAATACACTTTCTTTTATTCCTTCTTCTACGTAATTTACGAATAATAAGCACAGCAACAACACACGCGGCCGCTTTCATTGTAGTTTGAATACGAAATAAAGAGCGCGGCGTGTCTCGGACATGCCGCGCAGCACTGCCGCGCAGAAGGTTTAAACTAGGCGCGCGGCAAATTTGTGTCCCGCGAATGCCGCGCGTAGCTGCCGCGCACCTTGCACGCCGTGTTTGGACACACCTTTACACTAAAATTCTACAGGTAAAACAGGTTAAATGTATCAAAATTATCATTATTTTAGCGAATTTTGAATTAATGAATCTTTCCAATCAAGTTCTTGATATACATTACAATAAGCCATTATACAAAACTGAAATGAACTTTTGAAATCATTTAATTCAGAAGATATATCACTTTTGTATAGTACAGGTAAAACATGATAAATGCGGTCCCCTTTAGATATAAATTTAAATTTATACAGTTTTTACTATTACCAAATAATAAATAAGAGTAAATCTTAAAAGAAGGGCAGTTAGTGCAACATTTTGCTTTAACAACGTTTATTAATTAATGAGAGAAATAGATCAAATTAAAACTTAAACTTTCAAAAGTCATTTACTCAAAATGACAAAAACTGCATTTATCATGTTTTCGCAGTAAGCAGACGATATATAAAACACATACTTATTTAAAATACCGGGTTGGTATCGGAATGACTGGATTTGCTATCCAGTCATTCCGATATCAACCCGGTCGACTACATCGCTCTTAGTCCAAATGTCAAAATACATACGTCGCAAAATGACTACATCGCTTTTAGTCCACATCTCATAATGTCTAAATCTCAAAGTAACTACATTAAAAGGGCTGATATCAGAATGACTGGATACATTAAATATTGTTTGAAAAAGTAAGTGGTTGTTTTAACAGAATATGTATTAGACTATATCCAAAATAGGTGATTGTAAAATTTCTGTTTGTTCAAGCATCAACATGGACTGATTTGGTTAAAGTTTGGTGTAATGGTAGAGTAAATCTTGGGGAAACACAGGCTAGGGAAAATAAAACATTTATTTTATTTATTTATTTTAGAGAGAAAAACAGAAATCAATTCCCTTTCAATAAAATTATTCTTTATTCTTCTTATTTCTAACATTAATTATTTGTAGTTTAAGGGGAAGAGTGAGAGCTCCGACACAATTACTATTGTAACTTACCGGGGCTGCCTCAATTTATGTATGAAACAATGTTTTAGTTTAAATAAATATTTTTTAATACAATGTTAAGTTTGATTGGGGAAACTAAGCGTGCGCACGGAGCGGGCGTAGAAACCCGGAAAGAGTGTACAAACCCGTCGCACGTGTCCGCACCTGAGCGCTGCTCATATTATCATTCACTACAAACACGCGAGGCGAGAACCCGCCGCGTGCGCACGCTTAACGTAGCGAACGCCCTAAATAAAGGTCTTTAATGGAGTTTTGTTCTTAATAAAGAAAACACTCAAAAATAACATCAAGTTTCATTGCGGTTTACGTAAAACCTCACACGAATAGTGCGGTTAAGGCGTTACTAATTTAACAAGGAGCCAGGTTTTCCAAATGATGTCACTCACGCCATCTCCTTACTTCTATAAAGTACATACTAATGGGGAATAAATTGCAAAGCCATGAACAGGTGGCGCTGCTAATGCATGACGACTTTTAACATCGCACGGTAAAATTTTTATCTCTCAATGTTTTTCGGGTTCTAAATAATTATTATAACAGGAACTAGCGTGTTTTTTTGTTGTTATTTTAACAAACAATGTATTCAACGTGGAACGTGTTTAACTGAACTGTAGAACCAAGGACCTTCATTAAGAGGCCGAAAAGCAGGTATTTACAGCCTATTTTCTTGTTAATAATGGAAACAATTAACCCAATTTTATATATAGCAACATGTCGTTCATTATTATAAATTCATATCATAGTAAATACAATTTTTTACGTACATATACAGAAGTTTTAAAACATAATCGATGTTTCATGATCATGAGCTACGAACCGGGAAATTAATACTGAATTTGAATTAAATCTGTTACAGAATCGAATCATTTGATCGTAAATTGAACATTACATTGGATACCATAGCTGAATGATGAAACTGATTATACCAAGACGGATCTTCCACCTCTAGAGTTATCACGACGTCATTAAATGAATGATTTCCATTGTCAACACAACGGATTTTTTTTTGTCAGATGCCGTCAAATTTTTTTATAAAACAAGTTTTGTATGTAATTTGACCACAGGCTAATGTAATGACATTCTGTGTGAGTCAAGCGTTACCAGCGACACCCTTGGCAAAAGTTGTCTGTTTTCTTCCCCATAGGTAGGTACTAACGTTTTCTTCTCGTTGAATTTTACTTGTGATCTTCCGGTAGATGTTTCCGATGTTTTTGTGATTGACACCACACGCTTCTAGAGCTGCCCAGATGGAGTTGTGGCGGATGCAGTCAAATGCCTTGCTGTAGGCGACAAATGCGATATAGAGACGTCTTTCAAATTCTTTGTATTTTCCATAATTAGCCTAGTCTACTGTCGAGAAACCCGAACGAAAGACAGCTTGTTGCACTGGTTGGCCGGAATCATAGATATCCAGAGATTATGCCTTCATTGCGGAATAGTAAGGAATCCTAGTGCCACCGCTTATCTCCCACCAAAATAATTACAACATTAACAAACAGTGTACTTACGACACAGACTTAAAATTTGAACACGCACACTAAATCAAGCACACAAGAAGAAAGCAGCTACACTAAATCAATTTCTAATTAAATAGCACACATACATAGAATGGGCGGGGTATTCACTTGTAAACACTTGCAATTTGCGAACATTCAATGCACACGCATGAAATTAGGGAGTCGAAAGCGATGGTCGATAATTTTTATCGATATTTAATTTTAGCACATTCTTGTATTATTATAACTTCGTTTAATTTTCTTTATATAATTTATTTTGTTTTTATATACCTATCCGAAAATATGGGTTATTTTTACTAAAATAAAATGGGAATATTTTTTTAATATTGTATTACCGGTTAAAGGGAACGCTCTCTGTTAAATATTATGCCATGCACGAGTAACTGTATTGAAATAACAATGTCTTTATTTGCTTCAAACAACATTAAATTAATAACTAATTTAACTCAACTATACATGTAATACGAGAATATCCATTGAGTTCTGTAAAAAAATATTCGACTGCAATAATACGCATGTCGATCAAATCAGCCGCACGCACTCGATTGCACCTCTCTAAATCCAAAACGTTCGTTCCGTTCAGGAAGATTCGGGCTAGTTCGTATCGCTCCAGACGTAAGTTAGTAAATCATTAAAAAATTGATTTAAAATATTAAACAGTGACTTAAATGTTTACTTACCGGGTGGTAGGTACACGGTCATGGATGATATTCTAATAGTTCCTGTCACTGTAATTTACTTAGTATTAAAATTTTTGTGGGGGTTTTGTGTAGGTACCACAACTAAAAAGTGAAAAATAAAAACTTTTTCACAAAAAATAAAACCGACTTCCAAAAAAAAAAACACTACAAAGTGAAAAATAACTTTGATTTCGGAAGTCGGTGGCAAAAAAAACTAAAATAAAAAACCCAAGACACCGACTTCCGAAATCAGTTATTTTTCACTTTGTAGTGTTTTTTTTTTGGAAGTCGGTTTTATTTTTTGTGAAAAAGTTTTTTTACAAATAATTACTGCACAACTCGGCATTTTGGTTTTTTACGCATCAATAGTACACTGTTCGCAATTGCAATGAGACTGAATGAAGCGTACAGCCACCGTTCGAACATAAGCCCAATTTAGGAATATCGAGGCGCCTTCAAGGCATATCCCTCGATATCCGTGGCCGGAATACATTTTTGGTTATTCGGCGAAGCAGAAGTGAACTGAAGAGTTTGTATAGATACCTATGCTTGGTAGAAGACTCATTGACCTGTAGTGACCTTTATCGAGTGGGTTCCCCTTTTTATACAGAAGTATATAAGAATAACCATTGTTCTGACACGGTTGCTGTTTGAAGCACCAGGTTTAGGTCCGGCCAACATATTGTAGCAAGTTTGTACATTCAACATTGTATGGTCTATCATGCAAGTCATTCTGGCTTTTTGGGTATGTTTTTCCAAACCATTGAGATAGTATATATAATTCGGTATTTGTTTTAGGTGCATTGCAGTTGTTTTCTCTATTACGATTTGTTGATCTCAATCTAAGGGTTGCACGAAATAATCTGTGGTCTGATGGGAAGTTAACCTGACTTAAAATATTTCTAGGTACTTCTTCATGGACGAATAAAAAAAGTCGGACAGATTCTCGCTAACAAGAAACTGTGTCACTGAAGTCGGCCAGCTCGCTGTAAGTATAGGTCAATATTTATGTGTGTGTTGGCTATTGGCTGACCAACTAATGTGTGAATGTGTGCGTGCGGCGCGGCGGGCGGCGCCTGCGTATAGCAAGCTGGCCGACTTGACACAGTTTTTTGTTAGCGAGAATCTGTCCGACTTTTTTTGTTCGTCCATGTACTATCGAAGAACCTCATATCTAAGCAGTTTGGAAATAAAATCCCATGAACACGATGACCACATCTGTTGCCGCCCCGGTTCTATAGCGGCCGAGAGCTGCAAGCAGAAATAGTCCTCTATCTTACTTATTAATTTTGGCTTATTGATTAGTGTAAATCTATTTTATTTTAGGATCTGGAGAAGACCATGTCCACTTTTTGCTTTCTTTCTTTATGAAAATTGTGTTCATTATTGATAGCTTGAGTTCTTATGCATAGTTTATTAGTTCGCCTCTTTCATTGCGTTCTCCGTAGCATTTTCTTGCGTGTGTGGGTTTTTCCATTTTGGCATTGAGATCTGTGACATGACTAAATCATTTATGAGCGTATGTGTTTTCCTATATTATTATTTAATTTTTGAATTTATTCTTCAGTTGTGCTTTCTGTGGGTACATAAATGTTTGAATAACAGTGACCAGCAAATTTTCAAATTGCGATTAACAGGGCCACTCTTTCGGATTGTGCGCACGGCGAGTGTGGAACTCTGTCAGCGTCTGTGTTCCCTTCCACTTATAACCCTTCAGCCTTCAAAGTAAGAGTGAACAGCTATCTTCTAGGCACGCTATTTCCATCAAAGACCTCATCCATTCCATCAGGCCAAGAGCAGGTCCAAAACTCAATTAAAAAAACCCAATTAAACATTTGGTGTTATTTTTCAATGTTTTTTCTTTATTAAGAACCCAACTCCATAAAGAGCTTTAGTTTCCCCAATGTAGCAAAAAATATGGTCGTGATATTCATCAATTTCGTATACTAATCATCTGACTTCAGCTACTCCCACCTATACAGGGTTATTTGTAAAACACCGGCAACCTCTCAGGGCTATGTTACTAACATCATAATCAACAACTTTTGTTCTATGACTTTTAAAAATTCATCATATTTTATTTCATCAGATTTTCATACAAAAATAAAAATATTTATATTGAACGCTCAAAATGTTACGAAGTCTATGCGAAGCAAAAGAAAGCGACAGTACAATAGCGAGGGGAGCGGGGTTAGGGCGGCGGGGGCGCTTTGAACTTGACCTATTTACGGGCGCTCCTCAGTCGGTCGTTCGCTTTGATGCGCTCGCGTCGTCGCGTCATTACGTGTCCTTGTAGTAAAATTCGGCAGTGCGGACGTAATTATCTTTACATGATGGCGTTTCAATATTCCAATGTCGTGTACACGGAAATGGTGCGAATGTTAGCTAGGTGTGATGACAATGTTTCGGAAGCCTGTCGCCAAAAACCTGTTAACGTAATTTTCGTCATATTACGTAGGTAGGTAATTTAAGTACCTACATGCGATTTAATTTTATTTTATTCTTTAATGTAGCCAGTCCTAAGCCTGGTTAAGTATGAAGGGAGAGTGGATTCAGTCTATCTACAAACAAATAGGTACTTTTATCTGCCGTTGTAGCTTTACAGAAAATGTGAGAAGTCATTGGTAGTTTGTTTTTATTACGGTGTTTAGACGTAGGTACTGTGAAATATCAAGGTTATTTCCATGTCGAAGTCCGATTGTAGGTATCATTTGGCTTTTGCGTAAAAAAGCGGGAATCGTAGCGTAGCGAGTTACTAACTCAAAAGTATTACGACGACAGAGCGCTACAGCGCGCGCGCGAGAGCTACGAGGACAGAGCGCGGCAGGCGCGTAGGTAGCAAAATACAGAGTTGAAATGTGTAAGATAGGACAACGAAATCTTAAAGGTTTGTTTTTAGTAAATGTATTATGTTTTTAAAAAAGTCATGGAACAAAAGTTGTTGTTTATGATGATAGTAATACAGTCCTGCAAGGTTGTTGGTGTTTTAGAAATAACCCTGTATACGTAACAGTCGATGTTCGGCGTGAGTTAGTTCTAGGTAGGTAACTTTGAACCTTCTACTTCTAATAAAGTTGAAACTCTATTAACGAAATTTTACAGATTGTTGTAGGTTGATGTGCTGGTGCTACTTTTAGAATTATTCCATAGTGTAAATATCATCTTTGGATTTCTTTTTAGGGTTCCGTACCAAAATGGTAAAAAAAAAACCCTCATGGTGCGACTCATCTGTCTGTCCGTCTATCTGTCACAACTAAGAAATTTGGAATAGTTTTACATGACGGTTGCCCAACTATTTTGCAAATAAGAGTATGTCTCTAAATATAACACTTTTTCAGAAATCATCAACTAAAATTACATTTGTCCCACTATTGGTCAAGAGATGGCCCTGACCTAAAACTGAAATATTCGCGATGTCACAAGGGCGGCACCCTAATTTATTATAAATAGGATCTACATATATTGCATCCCAATAGACCCTCCTCCCCTCTCACGATTAGAAGTCTCAATCTGCCGCTTAGACATGTCCGGCCATCAGCCGATTTCGCTAGTATCGGTCTACCTCCCATTCCGTACTTCTTCGGAGAACTTCCAACTCCTCTCAGACGACCTTTCTATCCTAATCGGCATGAGTAACTCTGCTATCATAGCGGGCGATCTCAATGCCAAGCATCCCGCCTGGAATAGTTGCAGAAACTGCACCAGAGGGCGACACTTGTTCGACCTCTCAAATACTCTTAACTTTGACGTCATCGCTCCGATGACCCCAACCCACTTCCCCCACGACTCCGACCATATCCCCGACGTCCTAGACGTGGCGCTCCTTAAGAACGTCAATCTAAGGTTAGACTCCAAAGAAACGGTGCAAGAGCTTAACTCTGACCACCGCCCAGTAGTCATAAAACTGGCCCCCGCATAGGTCTCCCCGACCCCTTTCAACCCGTTCTCACCAAAAGGGTAAATCCAACACGTCCCCCCAATTAGACTTCATCCCCGACAAATTCGACTCTATCGCGGACACGACGGCCGCGATCGACTCACTCACGGAGCACGTACAATCAGTCCTGAGCGATTGCTCAAGGGAGGACCCAGCGACGGGGTAACCCTCGCTGGAACCTGCCTGACGATGTGCGCGCGCTGCTGACTGAGAAGAACGCGGCCGTTCGTGCCTACAGCAACATTCCCTGCGCCGCTAACAAAGCCCATATGCGCTATTTACAGAGATCTGAAAAGACACGCACATACAGGAGCTGCGTGACGCGGACTGGGACAAGATGCTCAGCGAACTAGAGCCTACCCACCAGGCATTCTGGGATCTTCAGAGGAAACTCAAATCCCAGCAAATCGCCTCCATGCCCCCCCTGACCCGTCCCGACAAGTCCATCGCTTTCGAGGACACGGAAAAGGCTGAATGCCTAGCAGACAGTCTCGAGGCTCAATGCTCCCCTAGCTCCCAACCAGTAGACCAAGCTCACCTAGAGGTCGACGCTGAGGTCGAACGTAGAGCCTCTCCCTCCCGTCGAAGACCCTGATAGTTCTCTGCCTCCCGTCACTCCAGACGAAGTGAGAGAAAGGTCTGAAAATCCACAAAGCCCCCGGCTTTGATGGAATCACCAATAGAGTGATCCAGCTATTGCCTGCTCCCCTGATAATGCTATTGGCCACCATCTTCAATAGTGCCCTAAGCAATAACATATTTCCACAAGCATGGAAAGATGCCACGGTCATCGGCATCCCGAAGCCCGGCAAGCCAAAGAACGAGCCGTCCAGTTACCGCCCCATTAGTCTGCTTAAGGTACTCGGCAAGTCTATGAGAGGCTTATTTATCAAAGGCCTCATTCCCAACGAACATTTTGGGTTCCGAACCCAGCACTCTAGCGTGCATCAGGCCCTCCGGATTATCGAACGCATAAGCGCTGGCTTCCAACGTGGTTTAATAACTGGTGCAGTATATTAGCGAAAGCGTTTGACGAAGTCTGGCAAATCGGCTTAGGCTTATTACATATATAAGCTCTACAAACTCGGTGTGCCAGACCGTCTCGTGTTCATCTTACGAGACTTTTTACCAAACCGCATTTTTCGATACCGCATTGAAGGAGCGATATCCTCCCCCGTCCTATCCGCGCAGGAGTCCCTCAGGGCTCTGTGCTCTCCCCCCTAATCTTTACGCTATTCACCAGCGATATCCCAGAATATAAGGGCGCAGTTGGCTCTGTTCGCAAACGATACGGCCATCTACTACTACTAGGGTTCCGGCTCTGACTCGATAGCCCGCACTCTCCAAACCTCACTCTCCAGGCTCGGCGCCTGGTTTAGAAAGTGGAGGATCGAAGTTAACGCAGATAAAAACCCAAGCGCTTCTCTTTTCGAGACCGCGTTAAAGGTGAAAACCCCCCCTCCCCCGACCAATCACCATGTTCAGCAAGCCTATCCCCTGGGAGAAGCGAGCCAAATACCTAGGTTTGGTCCTCGACCAGCATTTCTCCTTCAACGAGCACATAAAGCAGGTTCGCTCGCGAGCCCCTTTCGCTCTTGGTAGACTCCAATCCATTCTGAATGCACGTAGCGTGTAAATTGTCACTTAAGTGCAAATTGCGTACGTACACGGCGTGCATTCGTCCCATCATGACTTATGCGGGAGCCGTTTTTGCACAAGCAAAGCCCCATCATATCCATAGGATGCAAAAGCTCCAAAATAGATTCCTCCGTAAAATCACCGGTGCGGGGTGGTTCGTTAGGAACGAGATCCTCTATCTCGACCTAAAGATCCCCACAATCCACCAATTTCTAAAACGCAATTCCAAGCGTTTCTTTGAGTCCGGCGCCAAACATCGCAACTGGCTGGAGGCTTTGAGTGTAGTAGCTTAAATAAACGAAGCTTTGAAAACAAGTCTTGAAGTTTCCTTTGAAGATCGAAGATGATTGATCATCATGACAATATCACCAGTGACGTCTGCATTATGCTGACGTCACACATTTTAAAAATACTACGGAGGTTCTCTGACATATAGGATGGTACGGAACCTTCGGTGCGCGAGTCCGACTCGCTCTTGGCCGTTTTTTATTTTTATTTTCATTATTTTCCAAGCGGTGGTTAGTATAATATGTAGAAATTGGTCTTGCTTTGTGAATGGTTGTGATTTTAATGCTACTAACATAGTTTGTAAGTTCTATTAGTAATACAATATGGATGTTTTCCGAATTAAATCATTGAATTGAATTGAAAAATTTGCCATTGTCACGCTGATCTTTCAGTATTTCCTGAGGTGTGATCTCGACGCCCAGTTGTTTTTATTACTTTTTTATTTGATTCAGTCTTTTTTTCATCTTGTTTTTGTTTTTTTCCCTTTCTCAAATCTCCACTTTATTTTCCAGTTGCTCGACCGTTTGTTTCAATATACAGTTTTCTTTAACAAACGGCTGCAGTTTTTCTACCATTTTAATCATAAGGCTTTCGGATATTTCTTTCGTTTGGATCTGCATTTCGGTTTATTTTCTCAAATTGTTTTTCTAAGCTTGCTTCCATATTTGTTTACAAATTTTGTTGAGTGAATCCGAAAGTGATTTTATTGACAGCCTGAAATTATTGCTTATAAAGAAGCGTTTTTCTGAATTGCGTGAAGTGGAACGTAACGCAGTAAAAAAACACAAGTAGAGTTAAGTATAGTTTAGTATATATAGTTGAGTTAAGTTAAGTACAGTTTACAAGTTTTATTTACGTAACCTTGAAAATATTTCGATGTTTCTTCTTACGACAGATGAATCTATAATATTTCGCACAATATATTAGTTTGGTGTGCACAGTGTCACTTTTTTGTTTTAATTCGTAAGTGTACGAATTTATTTATTTTTTACTGATTATCACGGACACTATGACACACATACACACATGTTTACGCTTGAGCGACCGGAACCGGTTTTTCAATCCTTACATATGTACTCTAGTTGTTATAATTATGTTTTTGTAAATAAACAACATACAGGTGTGGAATTGATTTTCCGCGGAGTTGACACAATGTGTCGGCGGAAGATCGCGGGCAGGGCCGGGGCGACGCTGTTAGTGTGTAGAAACCTTTACTTAGATGCCTTCCTAACACTGGTCGAGTGCTGGTTCGTAGTGTGCACTTTCAAATACCGCAGCTGAGCGAATTTCTGTCCACATTTATCACAGGTGAAGTTCCCTGCGGTGTGCGTGCGCACGTGGCGCAGCAGATCGCTCCGCACGCTGAACCCGCGCCCGCACGTGTCACAGACGTGGCCCTTCTCCGCCGCGTGCCTCTTCATGTGCCTCAGCAAGTGCGTCTTCCATCTGAACGACGTCTGGCACTGGCTGCACGACCACGACTTCTTACCGCTGTGCGTCTGCTCGTGGATATAGAGGCTCGCTTTAGTCTTGAACTGTTTCTGACACTGTTGGCATTCGAACTCGTAGTGTGCGGCGTGTATAGCCATGTGTTGCGTCAAACAGGATCTGGTGTTGAATTTTCTGCCGCACACTTCGCATTCGTGCTCCTTACTTCCTTTGTGGACATACTTCAGGTGGTAGAAGTAGCTGGACGATGCTCTGCATTCTTTAGGACAGAAGGGACACTTTCGTGTCTTCTGGTTCCTCTTCCGTCTTTCGTCAGTCGGTTGATTATCATCACTACTAGCGTCAGTAGTCTTTGGGAGAGTTTTATTGGTGGGCAGCGCCAGATTGTTGTTTACATTACTATTTTTAGTTGCGATATTCATTTGGGCACTTTTATTTATATTGATAGGTTTTATAACTACTGAACAATTATTTAATTTTTTTTCTTTTTCCAGACCCGAGTCAGGATTACTTAAATTATTGTTTTCGGCTTGTGAAGATTGTTTGGACTCGTCACTGTGTGTCTGATTCTCAGGCGTGTGAGTGGTATTATCTTCTAAATGTTGGCTGTCTTGCGAGTCCTCGATAGCTTCGAACACTGACTCAGGTAGAGGTTCGAAGCCGTCCATATCACTGTGGTCTGAGAACTCATTCTCTTGGACACTCGTTTTAGTTTTAACCAACACGGGGGGCTTTATATCTTTGGTTTCAATGAGTGGCTTACTTTCGGTTTTCAGTGAGCACTGTGGAGCAGGGGCCTGAGGCACTGGGCTTTGATTCTGACTGACAATGTCTTCCTTCTTCTTCTTAAATTTCTTTCGTCTAATGCCCTTTGAGGTGTACTGTAGGGCGTGGAAGGACATGTGCAGGATGAAGTCCTTCTTGTCGACGAAGGTGTCGCACTCCTCGCAGTGGAACAGCAGGTCGGAGTGCGCGACGACGAGGTGCTCCCGGTAGGAGGCGAGGGGGTGCGTGCTCGCGCAGTACACGCATGCGCGGTAGTGCTGCGGCTGCGGTCGAGAAAACTCGGGTATGAACCTGCAACAAAGTGCTCTATTACAGCTTGTGGATATGCCAGTAGAACTAAAATGAACTATGTTTTCAAAGTTATGGGGATTGTTTTGAAAATACAGGGTGGAAGGGACATCGACGCGAAAATTGATACCATGGATTCAGTAGATGATTTTGAACCCCCCTTGCGTTGAAATTTTTCGTCGGTACGAGCTCGAAAAATTGAAGCATCCGGCAGCGTAAATACAAAGGCGAATGCAACACAGACACCCATAGTCTGTGCTGCATCATCTTGCGAATGGCTTAAAATAGTAATAGTCCGTCCGAATCCAGGTAACCCAGCTGCAACACTGCGGTTTGTAGTGCAGCCGCATTTGTTAGTATATGGCAATGAAAAGGCGGATTCAACGCAGACACCCATAGTATTATTTCCGTTAGATTATAAACTGTCGAGAATATACAGAGTGTTAGGCAGACGGTTGAACATACGAAAATGACGGATCCGTGGGGCCGTCTGCTTTAAGGATTTTTAAATTATAATCGAAATTCGCATTGCTCAAACTTCAATTATTTCATTTAAAAATAACAAAACCGGTAACATGGCAGTGGCAAATCTTGCAAAATCAACACGACTAAGGTAATTTCATATACTCACTTGCTCTGTGCTTCATCTTCTACACTTGAACTTGATTTAATGGTAACGTTAGATGGATTTGTATTCTGAAAAAAATAAAAAAAACATAAGAGATACCTACTTCAGTTACAAGAACTGTCAGTGACAAAGTCGATTCACACTGCTACTTTAACATACAAATTAACGCAGAATTATTCAATACACAATGTATTGAATAATTCTGCATTCATTTGAATGAGTATTATTGTGTTAAGTTGAGATGGAAGAAAACAAAACTTGCTGATTTATTGATAAATGATGTATTAATTTAATAGTAGGAGTATTAGTAGGTATGGACCAACAATTTCTTTGCATAACATCTGTATAATTGTACCCTATGTTCACAAAATGAATAAATGAATGTTGTCATAAAAACGAAGCGCATACGACGCACGACACGAGTGACGAGATCGTACGTACTTACTAAATCATTTCGAGATATCTGGAGATTTTAACGTTAGTAGTGAAAGAGATAGCAATACCCTACCATATCCTTTCTTTATCACTCCTATTGTGCGTAACTCGATTGCAAGAGCTTCAACGGGTTTTTGTTAACAAACATGTCTCAGTAAAAAAACCGACCATTTTTTTACCTGACTGTTTGTGCTTCAACACAAATCACATTTGAAATGTAAAAAGTTACATTGTATCCGTTTTTTAAGATACGTTTTGTAATAGTATTAACGCAATAAAGTTTTAAAAAAGTAGTTTAATGAAAATCTTCTTTTCTTCAATTCAAATTGAATATATTTTTGTTAAATAATAGGATCTGCTATAGTGATACCATTTTGAAATCGGTAGGTATTTTGTAGGCATATTATAAAATGAATGGGCACTAACAGTCTAGTACGTTTTTTTACAAAACAATCGCTCTTGAACTTGGATGGTGCGTTAAAATGAGAGAAGAACCAACTTTTTCATAAAAAGATCTGAATTTACATAAAAAATCATAATTTATCATGATAGCTCTAGTATTCAGCAGTAATTAACAGAAATCAAAATGAAACAATAATTATTTTTGTAGAAACTACAACCAAATTGGTAATAAAAGGTAGAAAGGAGATTGCTCTAGACCGCCCTATAACCAACAAACATTTGACGTGTACGTTAATTTTAATTATATTTTAATATACTTTTTAAAAATAATAAATTCCAGCGGACACTGTTCAATTCATAAAGGTTTTTAAAAGTGACCTCATTGATTTTATTACCAACCAAACCCGCCATCTTTCATGGAATTGTCATTGTGAATGTCACAAAAGATTTGATAGTGTCGCTCTCGCTCATATTATATAATTATCGATATCGACGACGATGTCCATAATATCTAGTATTTAAAAATAATGGATGTTCGATATTTATCACTTCCAAAACATTGAAAATGTGCAACATAAAAGTTATTCATGCATATTTTTTTCATGGAATTAGTTCCGTGAACATTTTAATGGGACTTATGATGAATATGGCCTAGCACGATTATGATGAAAATATCATGAATAAAACAAACTCACAAAATGTACTTACTAGTCGAATGAGGGATTTTCTGACAAGTGAGAAAATATTAGTTCAAAAGAGGCGTTGGTAAAAAATACGTCACTCTCTCTGGTTTTTGACATCAATAAGCTTTCTTACGGATCTTATTTTTGTTATCAGTAGCCAGTAAAACAAAGACATATTTTTTAGCCAAGCCATCTGTTGAACTATGTTTTTTCAATTGTCAGAAAATCTCTCATATAACGATTGAAATGTCATTTACGACGCAACTCTAGTGAATTGTTCTCATAACGATTTCACGACTTCAATAGCCATATTTTTACTTTTTAAGTACAGAATATTTTATTTTAGCATTAATTTAATGTGAAGTTGAATCAAAGCAACAACGTGTTTATGCTTGAAACGATACAAATTAATTTACATTTGACATATTGATCTGTCATTTTGGTCTCCTAAATTAAAACCACAGATTAAAATAGGTGGTCATTGATAGTCGATATACAATGATCGATCTTCGAGAGAGCATCTCTACGTCAGTCGGTTCGTCTCACGCGCTGGCTGTCGTTGTGTTGTGTTTACCTACCTATTTGGCGATTTCTTTTGGCGTTTTTTATTTTGTTTCTGTTTAACGGACTACGATTTGGATTGCTTTCAACGTGACCTGGCTTCGAATAACTGATTCTGTGATCTGCTTAAACGACACCTTAGCATTTTGACAACGGATAACGGACTTTGCTTACGAAATGTTTACTTTTTTTCAACTGATGGTTTGCATAGACTGGGAAATAGGTATGTAAGAACCTACACCTAAACAATGCTTCTTGTGCGGCTGACTTGGTGTAATGAAGTAAGTAAGTATTAATTAATCACCCTAGCCTAGCATAATATGTAAACTTCAACCAATAAATAATATCTGTACCTAAAAGGCATAATAAAACTGTAATTACAGTAATATTTCACTGTATTTGAAGTTTAATGCTTTTTAGAAACCAAAAATAGCGATTTTAGAAGGATATACTTAAGTTTTCTTTTATTAAAAATAACCTCAAAATCTGTTCCTTTTTTTAAAATAAATCTGTTCTCTAAAGTGTCCGTCACGAAACCTTGTTCTTATGGGCTACTAAGGGCAATTAACAATTAGAAAATGATTTTTTCTATGCTGTTGGCTCCAGGGCGAACAATGTATGGGCGTAGAACAATCTCCTTTCGTAAATAAAAGACAAAAAGGAAATATTTTCGGAACCCTTGGGTAAAAATGGTAAAAAAAATAGTTAATTATCTGGTTCATCGAATCCTTAACGGTGGATCACTATTTACGCCACACCTGTATAAATATGTCAATTATAAGAAATTCAGGAAAATAGGTTAATTTATTTGACATGAGTGTCAGAAACTCGTGCATACTAAGTGAACATGATTTTTTTAGATAAGTTTATTTATCATCATTTAGAGGGATATGTATGTATGGGAATACAGGGTATGCGGAGCTTACTTGCATGTATAGAGTGCACGCCACCGCTTAATCTAAGTATAGAACTATTTTCCGTATTTTTTTCAAAAATGTAGGCTTTGTAGTTTTGGAGATAAGGGGGAGGGAATGGTCAATTTTCTTAATAACTATAAAACTATTTATTTTAAAGTAAAAAAGAAAGATGTGTAACCCTCATTTGATATGTCATACGGTAAATTACGGTATACGGTACAGTTAGCAAAACTTTTTTTTTAATTTTCTTATTTGCCCTCCAAAAGTCACCCCCATTTTCAAATTTCATCTATTTACGTTACACGTTCGTGTTTGGGTCACAGAAATTGATGTGTACCAAATATCAACTTTAACGGTCCATTAGATTCGACCCAATTGCCTGACAGGCAGACACAGGAGTCATCCTATAAGGGTTCCGTTTTTCATTCGGACGTAGGAAATCCTAAAAAAGCAAAATAGATCTAATCACGCGCACAGGAGAGAAATAGTCGACAGCTGCACATTGTGACTGTGACAAGAAAAATATTGTTAGCATTGTGAGTCTGAAGCAGTACTTTTACTATTTATGTGCACTAGACTCAAGTTTAAAAATCCTCACAAACCGCTAATTGGTAAAAAGCACTGTTGCTCTATGTTTCTGGTGTTTGTTCTTGCAGATAGGTAGATGGATAAGAAGCATTAATCTCATCTAGGTTAAAAATTCTTTTTTCATATAATCATATAATATTCTTGTGTCATTTATGACCAATTTTATAAATAAATATCTGAGGAACAACAGATACCTGTTGGTTGGAGCAGATCTTCGCACGCAGGGCTGCGTCGGCCTGAATGGAACACTTCACCAGCTCATGCCATGCCAGCAGTGTGCTCGCACACTGGTAGCACACCACCAGCGGTAGCTCGTCGCTCTCCCGTACCTGGGGTGATAATATATGGATTGAATGCATAAGAAACAGATAGGTAGTAATCTATCTATCTGTTTCTTTCTCTCTTTATTGCACACAAACGAAAATATTACAAAATAAGGGGACTGGTAACAACTTACATCTAATTTGTACACTTTTACAGTGGCTAAGTGTACTAAGTGTTATTACCCGACAGCGGCGAAGCCAAAAAATGAGGTTTATGTGTTTGACCTATCCAGTGGGGGTTTTAAAATGTAATGTTACAAAAATATAGACAAAAAAAAACCGTGTTAATGTTTTATTTAAGTTTATTTGTTACTTACATTATGAGTCTTATTGATTGAATTAAAAAGCGTAAAAAAAAAGTAAATTGAAAAAATTAACAAAAACCTGACTGCGAAATAGTGAACTTTAATTAAAGAAGATGGACACAAGATTTTTACGCAGTCAGGTTTTAGTTTTTTTATTTGATTTACTCTTTTTTTTACGTACAATTTACACAATTCGCTATGATAATGGCACTGGTGGGGCAAAATATTAATTGATGTTCAGACTGCATACAACCCATTATTAGTCAGAATTTTTGACTACCCACATTATGTTGTCTGTTTGACAATTGTCTGTAAATGGATTAATTGAAATGAATGCTTTAAATTTGAGTTTTGTGGTGACCACAAAATACAAGAATCACATACTTAACTTTGTTCTTAAATAAACTATTATTCCTTAAATTATTATTTAATAACATAACTTTCATTATACAAATTATAGGTAATAATCACCTGTATTGGTAAGTGTCTCTTTATTTTCTCAGCTAAGTTGTTCTGCAGACCGTCTCCAGAGAATATGGGCATTACAAACTCTGTGATGGTGGCGCATGTCCGACACACATTTGAGAAGTCTCGGACATCTGCAAATAATGTTACAATTAATAATTGGTATTCAAGAAATGGATGAGATTTCCTACCTACTTAGCAATCAAAACAAAAATCTTATTCCTACTTCAAACTTGTATCCTAATTTGTAGCAAAGAACAGCTTGTTAGGAGCATGCCAATGGGATGAGTATGAGCATACTCTTGATAAGGGAAACTATGAGTTGTAGCTTGACAACAAAACAATCGATTTTCTATTGAGAATAAGTTGGCCCCTAAGATGACCTTCTGATCAAAGGCTCCCTTGATATTGACTAGTATAAACTAATATTATAAACAAAATAGTAAAATTTGTGAATTTGTTTATGAAGGGTGTAATCTTTGGAAATATTAATCCTATTTCGAAAATTATTTTTATTGCCAAGTCTCATAGAATATAAGTATTTCATATTAAAACAAGAAATTTCATGTAGTAGCATCTAGGGGGTTCCCTCTATCTGGCAGAATCTCGATGCTCCGAAATTTATTTGGCATAATCTTCTTTAAATGAATATTTTAAAGGCATAAAAGATATTTAATATAATTTTTTTCGTTTATTTATTTTTCTAACATATAAAATACATTTTTAAATATTTTTTTTTAATATAATTATTATTAACTATTCTACAACATATTATGTTGTAGAATTGCATTTTTAATCTAAATATTGTCTTAAAAAGTCAATAAGTGCTACAAAAGTTAGTGACAGAAACAAATAGCTGCAAAACCGACTACATAGTCTTGTCTGCCCTACCCCCAGGAGTGTAATTTGAGCCCTCGTAGGCGCGGAGGAGCGACGCGGCCCGCGTGTTGAGGAGCAGGTGGTTTTAATGCTCCATCTGAGACGATAAGCTCGCGTGGGACCGCCGGAGCCCCGCAGCGCCGGAGCAGTGACAGAAACCATGCCTGCTGCATGTTGCATGCTCGCTTGAACTTTCTGCGATATGATATGATAGTTCTGCTTTTTAAATAAGTATTATGAATTTATGCCTAAGGATGATTCTGACTTACAAAATTATGAGTTTTGAATGTATGATAAATGAGTGTATGCCAAACGATTTTCGGCGAAATGAAGTTTATGCTATCCGCTGTTATGCAAAATAATATTGCGACATAAAAAGTTCTGCTATAAAAAGTAGACCCGCATGTAGGAGCTAGTTTTGGATAAATCTCTGGGGCTCCACTTCGTTTTTCTCCCCAATCGTGCGGAGCTTCAGAATTTTATAGTGTGTAGATGTCTTCAAATAAAACGTTTTCCCAAAATTTCACACTGAGCAAACGCCTAGTTTTTGAGAAAAAAAATCCTAAAGTTTCAGAAATTTTAACCAATTTACGTAAATTAATTGTCATTTTACCACAGATAATGTACGAGTTTCACTCCTAGGTTGTTCCATTTTACGTTCAGACAAAGTGACAGCGGACTCTTATGGTTTTTTATATAAATATTGTAAGTTTTTAACATACGTTCACTTTTAAATAGTTGCTACCGCAATTAACTTAATTATAAAGTAAATAATATAGTAAATTAAATTAAAAAAATATAGTTTTATTTGTATTATTAAAAGATTGTCTGTAACGAAACGTAATCCAATGTCAGGGAAGCGAGCTCGGGACTTGGGGCACCCCGACACGGACAGGTTAGGTTAGAAGGGGATGGCGGGGTCTAGTGAGCGAGCGTAGCGAGCGAATAGACCCCGCCATCCCCTTCGTGGTTATTTTTTTTTAAACCACCCAGAAATAGGAGCCCCGCTTCGCGGGGCTCCGTCGACAACGCTTTACTAAAAATAACCTTGATTGTTACAAGGTAATATTGCAAGATTTGAGCATATTTTGGTCTGACCTTGACTTTTGATGTGTAAGACCTTGACTTTTGGGTGCTGACCTTGACCTTGACGATGTGTTTGATTTAGTATTGCTTGGAAACTAATTTAGACCCGCCACGTGATCTTCCCCACCATTAATACTTTGGCGATTTTTTTGAAACTTTGGCAATTTTTTTCTCGGCACCTATGGTTTTGCTTATTTTGGGGATTTCAAAAATACAATAGAAATGGTCTACTCTATCCAAAAAAAAATACCTACTATAAATCAAAGCTGGGGAGAAAACCGAAGTGCTTCCATCTCTGGGATTTGAGTTCACTTTTGTGCTTAGGGGAAACAAACGCGTCTACCTTCAATGGTGATTATTATCGATGTTTCTTACGCAGTAACATAAATAGGTCGGTGGGTCGTCTTAGGGGCGGAGTTAGCATATATAAAAAAAAATGAAACTAATAACGCAACAGCCCTCCGGAAATATTCTAAAAGAAAACACAACTGAAGAGCAGAAGTTATACGTATAACGTTACTCACTATCTAGGTTACTCTGCGAGTTGAGCGACGGTGCCAGGGCGCCCATAATCTGCGAGGAGGCCGAAGACTGACTTGGGGCAGAATTTAGTAATAATAGTGGTTCGGCTTCATTATTCATTCTTATTTATTTGATCAACACAAAGTCACAAACACTTCCATGACTCCATTCCATTGACATACAAACAAGCACAGACTACATAATATCAAACAAAAGTACTCTGTGGTATCAAACCAGTCATGGCTCCTTTCGCTGCTGCGTGCTTACCACAGACTACATAGGGATAATGATCAGTGTTGCCAGCGAGGTGTTGTCAAAAGTTACCTGAAATGTACAAAAAAGTAACCTTTTTGTAGGAAAAGTAACCATTTACATTTAGATGACCAAAGAAAAATAAAAAATAAACTTACAGAGCTACGGGTGTAAAAGTATTTTCCTTATAGCTCGCCTTAGGCTCAAAAGGGCTTCGTTCCGCCGTTAAACAATATTTAAAAAAAATCTTTCCTTCGGTCAAACCAATGGGAAATGTATTGAAAATGGATAGTTAGAACATACAAACAAATACCTACACACGTAGCACATACTTACTAACTGTGGTTAGCCGGCGTTATTGTGAGAACCCAAACCAACTAAGTCAAATTTATTTCAGTTAAGCCTTTCGTAATTAGTCTGCAAAGTAGGTAGGTATGCCATACTCCTCGCTTTCGTGGACTTTCTAGTTTCTACCACAACCCAACAAGGTGATCCAGTCAGGCGAAGGGAAGCCACTCAAACGTATTAGGTACTTACTAGCGTAATTATTCGTTACGTACACTTACCAAGTTTTCAGCTCAGTTTTATACAAAACAATAACAAAACACAATGAAACAATAAACTTCGTATCGAAACAACAAACACTGACGCGCGAAACTCACCAGTCACGAAGTTCGACCGACAGGATACGAACGAATCCGATTGACCGGGCGAGTAAGTGTAACGGACTGTTGATTTAAGCATTGGTGTGAAAGAGAAAGGTATGTTTGATTTGATTTTGTGGTTACACCACTGCCACCTGGAGGGAATTTAAAAAAGCATTCGCGCAAATTCCAAAAAATCACCGAAATGTAACCTTTTGTGTCGTGTAACCTAGAAGTAACCTGAAGGAGTTAAAAATCACCTAAAAGGTTACATAAGTATGTGATGTAGGTATTTCCATATTATGTTATATTCTTAGCAATAAGTGGGTATGTACAACCTTGCATGTGTGAGCCAGTCTCTCAATAAATCTGTTACGCGATTGACGTGGTTTTACTGCCGCCGATTCCCCGGGGTTCCCAGTGTCCGGAGATCCTTCAGTGGCGACGATTAAGTGATTTCACGCGTGTAAATTTTATGTTGCGACCAGAAAACTCTAAAGGTGCGGTGGTGTGTGGTGTTTTCTTTTCTCGTGCGAACGGTGCGGTGTAAAGTTAAATAACTGACTTAAAATGGCGGTTGGAAAGATAGGTGCGTTTGACCTAACGAAAGACAATTGGGACACGTATGTGGATCGATTAGATCAATACTTTATTGCCAACAGTGTAAAATGTGAATTAAAAGTCGCAACTTTAATTACTGTCGTTGGTAATAGTGCATATGAGTTAATGGTTAATTTATGCACACCCGTTAAACCATCCACAAAGACTTATTCGGAGTTAATAGCGGTAATGAAAGGACACTTAAACCCCAAACCGTGTATGCTCGCTGAGAGGTTCAAATTCCGGCAACGGATTCAAAAACCTGGTGAAAATATCGCGACGTACTTCTCGGAGCTTAAAAGACTGAGTAAAGATTGTTCTTTTACGGCGGACAGTTTAAAAGAAAATATGAGAGATCAATTTGTGTGCGGCTTAGTAAACGATGACATTCGGCAGAAGTTGTTTACTGAAGACGACAGCATGGCAGCATCAGTATCGACCGGGCGTATAAGCTGGCCTTATCGATGGAGGCGGCTGAGACTAACGCGGCAATAGTGGAAGACGGTACGAGAAGAAGGACCGGCGGCAGTGCAGCGGATGCGGAGTCCATACCCGTTCATAAGATCGGGCATGACGGCGGCGGAGGAAGGCGCGGGGCGTGGGGAGGCGGCGGCGGCGGTGGCTATCGGCCGGCCGCGAGGCGAAACACTCGCTCGACGCGTGACTCACGACAATCCGGCGGCGGCGGTCCAAGTACCATAGGCGGAGCGGATTACAACTTACTTCGAGCGGGCACTAAAAATGAGGAATGCAAAGTCTGTGGAGGCAAACACAATTCGAACACGTGTAAATTCAAACTGTATGTGTGTAGAATTTGTACCCAGGAGGGACATTTGAAGAGGATGTGTCCGAAGTTGACCAAGAATAATTGCTTTAACATACAAGAAGCCGGGCATGGCAGCGACGACAGGTGTGGCGCTTACTCGACGGGGAGCGACAGTGACGAGGTAATAGTACCTATTAATCGCTTATCACTTGGGCAGTGTGAACCTATTATGATTTCTGTAAGTGTGCACGGTTGTGACTTAAGAATGGAATGTGACACGGGGAGTGCAATCTCGTGCATTAATTACCAATTATATCAGGAAATGTTTTCCAGTTTAAGTATTAAACCCACTAAGTTGGTTTTAAGATATTACACGGGTGAAGTAATTAGGCCTGTAGGTGTTATTAAACCCGTTGTTAAATATAATAATACTGAAAAGAAATTGGATTTATATGTTATTGACAATGGAAATACCGTGTTAATAGGTAGACAATGGTTAGCGGAGCTAAATATATCGGTGTCGACTATGCATTATAATAAAGTCAATAATAATCGGAATTTGGATTTTAATATCTCGGAATTCAGTTCCAGATACGGTGAGGTGTTAGCGGATGGCCTGGGGCGGTTCACGGGAGGACAAGTGAGCATCCACGTGCGCGAGGGGGTGCGACCGATGTTCCTGCGCGCGCGCCCGTTGGCGTACGCGCTGCGGGAGCCGGTTGAGCGCGCACTGGAACAGCTGGTGCGCGACGACATCCTCACTCCCGTCCACCACTCAGACTGGGCAACACCAATCGTGCCGGTCGTCAAGAAAGATGGTACCATTAGAGTCTGCGCCGATTTTAAACTAACCTTGAATAAAGTGTTAGAAGTCGACCGTTATCCATTACCTAAGGTAGAAGATCTTTTGTCTCGGTTGCACGGAGGCGAAAGATTTAGTAAAATCGATTTGTCACAGGCATACGCTCAGTTTGAACTGGATGATACTAGGAGATACGCGGTAATTAACACACATAAGGGGCTTTTCATGTATAAACGATTAGTGTATGGGCTGTCGTCGAGTCCAGGAATATTTCAACGATGTTTAGAACAATTGTTTGCAGATATACCACACGTAGGAGTTTTTTTAGATGATATTATTATAACAGGAAAGGACACACCTCAACACTTAAGTAGCCTACATAAAGTTTTTGAACGCCTGAAGTCCAGTGGCTTGAAAGTAAAAAAAGAAAAATGTTCTTTCTTTGTGGAATCGCTCGAATATTTAGGGCATGTAATAAGTAAGGAAGGTGTTCACACGTGCAAAGATAAAGTGGAAGCAATTGTTAAAACTCCGATACCGAGGAACGTATCCGAGTTGAAAGCTTTCATTGGGATGGTCATGTATTATGGTAAGTTTATAAAAAATGTAAGTTCGATCCTTACACCTTTGTATAATTTGTTGCGTGCCGGGGTGAAGTACGTATGGAGCCATGCTTGTGAGGTAGCCTTTGCTCGGGTTAAGCGGGCACTGAGCACGAGTGAAGTGCTGGTGCATTACTCCCTGGAGCTACCGCTTGTGCTGACGACAGACGCTAGCGCCACGGGGATAGGCGCCGTCATCTCGCACATCACGCCGGAAGGCGAACGCCCAATCGCATACGCGTCACGCACACTTAACTCCGCGGAGAGATCGTATGCTCAAATAGACAGGGAGGCATTAGCGATTATATACGGTGTTAAAAAATTCCATCAGTACTTGTACGGTAGGAAGTTTACTTTAAGAACAGACCACAAACCCTTAACATACATTTTTGGGAATAAAGTAGGCATTCCGGTTATGGCAGCATCCAGGTTACAAAGGTGGGCAATAATATTAACAGGTTATTCGTATGATATAGAATATGTTGCGTCTGCTAAAAACTGTGCCGACGCATTGTCGCGACTGCCTCAACCAACGTATAAGAATAAAATCGGGCGGGAATATACCTATTTAAATTTTGCAGAAAGTTTTTTGCCGGTGACGAATGATGATGTACGTGTAGCAACAGCGCGGGATCAGGTGCTTAGTAGAGTGATGGTGAGCGTACAGTCAGGGTGGCCGTCGCATTGCACAGACGAACTGATGAAACCGTACTTTAATAGGCGACACGAATTATATGTGGAACGGGGTTGTATTATGTGGGGCTATAGAATTGTTGTACCTCCAACGCTTCGGGACACAATACTAAAAGAGCTTCATGTTAGCCACATGGGCATAGTTAAGACCAAGTCGATGGCTCGAAGTTTTGTGTGGTGGCCCAATATAGACGCAGACATCGAATCGACATGCCGCTCTTGCGAAACATGTGCGATGGAAGCAGCTGCGCCGCCGCAGGCTGCACCACGTAGTTGGCCGTATTTAGCCCAGCCCTGGAGTAGATTACATGTAGACTTTTTAGGCCCATACCAGGGAAAAACGTTTTTCGTAATTATAGATTCCAGTACAAAGTGGATTGAAATTTTTGAAATGAATAAAACAAATGCTTCGGCAGTCATTAAGGTTATGAGGTCATTATTTGCGCGATTCGGTTTGCCTTTGGAGGTTGTATCCGACCAGGGCCCACCATTTACTAGTACGGAGTTAGGAGAATTCTTAAAATTGAGCGGTATTAAACAGTCGTATTCCCCAGTATATCATCCAGCTTCAAACGGGGCAGCAGAAAATGCCGTCAAATTATGTAAGCGAACAATAAAAAAGGCAGCCCGAGAGGCAGTAGACATTGACACAGCTTTACAGACATACCTACTAGCGTATAGAAATAGTATTCAAAGCACTACAGGGGAAAGTCCCGCCATGCTGTTGCAACGTAGGCCGTTGCGTTCCCGGTTAGACCTTTTGCGCGCAGACCGCGCGCGTCAGGACCGGGTGGAAGGGGTGCAGCGTCAGCAGTCGACGAGTTCGGGCACTGAACCATTGCAACACACCGTTGGTGACACGATATGGGCCAGGAACTACGGTAGCAAAGACAAGTGGTTAAAAGGATCGGTAGTAAACCAACAAGGTTCACGTAGGTATGTAGTAAACAGCGATGATGGTCGACTTCTCACACGGCATAGCGATCAAATTAGGCATAGAACTCGACGTTCAAGTATAATGTACCCAGACGTAATTTCCGAGGGACAAGTCAGTGGGGATGTCGTTGAACCGCAACAGCAACAGCTGTCTCCAGGTATATCAGACCCAAGGGTTCGTGAGGGGACGAGTAGGGGCGAAGTCGGGGGCGACGGTCCAGTAGTGAGTGACGCGGTGGATACAGCAGTCACTAAGACCTCACCAACCCGTAGGGCACCATCGTCACCACCAGTCGGCAGTAAATCACCGCCGACGGCCGCGACCGTTCCGGATTCCGTGAACCGTCCCATCCGTACTCGCAAGAAACCGGTTAGATATGGATTTGAGTTCGATTAGATGTAAGAATATATTGTTATTATTATAAGTACATAGAGTAAAAGTCTAGTAATAATTAGGTTAAGTTAGTGTGTTAGTTAATGTTAACGTTTAGTTTTATATCTTCCTATATTAATTGTATACTAGAAGTTTAAGTGTGGAGGTGTGATGTAGGTATTTCCATATTATGTTATATTCTTAGCAATAAGTGGTTATGTACAACCTTGCATGTGTGAGCCAGTCTCTCAATAAATCTGTTACGCGATTGACGTGGTTTTACTGCCGCCGATTCCCCGGGGTTCCCAGTGTCCGGAGATCCTTCAAAGTAACCTTCTGGCAACGCTGATAATGATCGTGACTACATCGAGTGGCACCTCGAGTAATCGAGTGAAAATGGACCTTTATTTTATTACCTCGAATAACGAGTGACTACTACTAATAATTCTAATCTAGTCTAATCTTTATTTTAGTCTAATAATTTATTTTCCACAACCGTCTATATTTTTCCTTTCGATCGAAAGATGGCATGCCAATTTACGATATTTACTAAGTGAATAATAATACATCTAATCAATGTAAGTTTATCACCGAATACTCAATGGATAAAGAAATAACGTAGATTTCACAAGATGAACCGATCGCAGGACCTTCGAATACTTCTAACAAAAGAGCATCAAGTACCAAACGGAGGCGTTCACATCGCAAGCAATAGTAGTTGCTCTGATCGTAGCGATTCCAGTTCATCTAGTTCTTCTGACCATAAGTCTAATCGTAAAAATGGGCGTCGCCGCCACCACAAAAAAGGGGAGGCAAGTACAAGCATCGCCGCTCGGAACGTGAAATGAAGCGTAGGTAATATAAATCTTAATAATATACCGGTGACCGGTGACGCCCTTTCCCTCTTCGCTGAAGATGAATTTTGATCTGGAAGTTAGTCATTTTTTAAACAATTTATATGTTGAAACTAAGCTTAAAGAACCGGCTCTTCCAAAAACAGACGAGCGTTTTTAACAATTTTAAAAGAAATTCAGTTTTTTAATAAACCGGATTGGAGTGAAGTACGTTACGCGGAAACACAAAAATCGTATAATCCTAGCCCGGGTTTCGTCGAACTCGAGGCAGACGAAGAGATCAGTGCCTAGGACACACTAAAACATTTAAATTACTCGGATTTTTTAGATTACTCCTATGTTTCGTTAACTTACGGTATTTTGAAACAAAAAGAGTCCCTAAAGAAGGAACTTTTTTTGTCATGGGTCCGAGACCAGAAAGAAGAAGTTAGCTTCGAGGCTATAAACCTAAAGCTGAATGACATCTTCATTTCTGGTGAGTTCAGTAAGATTTCGGCAGACCTATTGCAAATGGTTTGTGGGCATGGCTGAAACCAAACAGATGCGCAGAGATAACATAACTAATGAATGCAGTCCACGATCCCTTATTAAAATCGGCATTAAAGAAAATACCTCCATCTGAGGTTAACTTATTTAATTCAGAACAGTTAGTTGTTGCATTAGAAAAAGCTAGCGGTATCAAAAAGGCTTTCTGGCCTGCTTCTAGATCGGCTGGTACATTTACAAAATCTGCTTATGGTAATATTAGGGGTTGTAGTATATATATTCCTCACCGGACACGGCTGTTTCGGGAGGTACCTGTTTCGGATAAGGCGGGAGGAAACGCCCGGGTGTCATCACTGCGTGGATCGCCCGGAGGACACGGTGGAGCATACGGTGGAGGTATGCCCGGCTTGGGCAGAGCACCGCCGTGTCCTCGTGGAGGCGATCGGTGGCGGGGATCTCTCGCGTCCGGCCCTGGTCCAGGCCATGGTACGGAGCGAGAGGGCATGGGAGGCCGTCACCTCCTTCTGCGAAGCAGTAATGCTCGCAAAGGAGGAGGCGGAACGCGTGAGGGAGAGGCAACTTTCGCGCCCTCACGCCCCTAGCCGCCGCAGGAGGAGACGCCCTGGGCGTCGGGAATCTATTGCCGGTTCCCGGCCACCGTAGGCGCGGGCTTGCGGACGGTGAGCAATGGGTAGCTCGCCGTCTGGTAAGGACCAGGCCCGGGTCGACGGCGCGTTGTGTTCCACGCGCGCCTCAAAGAGTGTCAGCGAGTGAAGGGGTCCGATGAGACCATTGCCTGCCGGGGTTGCGGGAAAGTCCGAAAGGGATACCGTGGCCCCCTGGCATTGCACAGGCAAGAGAAGGAACACGGGTGGGTTTTAGTCAGTAAGAGTCTGACAGGCCCTCCCGCTCCACCCAGAGCGGGAGACGTCATTTGATGATTTCCCACCCAAAAAAAAAAAAAAAAAAAAAGGGGTTGTAGTATTAAATTGCCGATTTGTACAGACGCCAGCACATCAACCTACCCGAAACTGTAACTTTGAACCTTATGGTTTAGTGATAAAGGTGAAAATCTATTAAATAAATTTGACAGATTGTAGTAGGTTGATGTGCTGGCGTCTGTACCTACTGAATTTTTTTTTTGTTTTTTTTTGTTTAATTTAACATACTTATTTATTTAATCAAAATAATTCCCATTATTATCTATACATTGCTGCCATCTAATAGGAAGGTCATTTTTGCCTTTGCGATAGAACTCTCGTGATCTAGATTCGACAAACTGTGTGAAAGCATTTTTACTGCCTCCTGAGAAGAAAACGTTTTATAACGTAGAAAATTGTCCAAATCACGAAAAAATTGGTAGTCCGTTGGAGCAAGGTCTGGCGAATACGGAGGGTGACGAATGGTTTCTAATTGCAGTTCCTGTAGAGTTAAAATGGTTTCTCGTGCTGTATGAGGTATCGCGTTATCATGGAGCAATAATGGTGAAGATCGATTCATGAGTCGGGGCTGTTTCACTGCTAGTTTTGCTATCATTGTTCGGAGTTCGGCACAGTAGACATCTGCCGTTATTGCTTTGACCAGATCGGAGAAAGCTATAGTGAATAACACCATGCTGAGACCACCAAACAGTTACCATTACCTTTTTATTGGTAAGCTTTGCTTTAGGACACTGTTGCGGCGTTTGACCTGGGGTCAGCCATTGCATTTTTCGCTTACGGTTATCGTAAAGAATCCACTTTTCATAATGTCACAATTCGATCCAATATTCCTTCATTTCTGTATCGATTCAACAAGGCAGCACAAGTTTCAACACGCGTTTCTTTCTGCAGATCAGTCAAATCATGAGGCACCCATTTCTCTTTTTTTTTTTTTTATTGATTTGACGCAAATGAGTCAATATTGTTGGTAAGGTAACGTTAAACCATGCCGTTAATTCCTGGGTAGTTTTGCACGGATCGGCTTCCACCATCTCTTTCAATTAATTGATAATCACCTGTGTGGGCGGTCTTCCACGTGGTTCGTTCTTCAAATCAAAGTTTCCATCACGAAAGCGTTTACACCAAAATCGCACGGTGCGTTGATTAGCAGTCCCCTCTCCAAACGCAACATTGATATTGCGAGCTGTTTTTGCCGCGTTAGTTCCGCATCGGAACTCGTATTCAAAAATAACTCGAATTTTCGAAGTATCCATCTTTCTTGTCTAAGCTGAGTAAAAAAACAACTGAAAGTCGTTAATCGAATGTTGCACATTAAAAAAAAAAAACTTCATAGGTATCAGGTCAAAAAAGTTTCACTCAAAAATCTCAAACCATGACGGTTCTATGTCAATTCGAAGTAACTATTACAATAAAACGTAAAATTGCATACTTTAACCCCTATTACCTCAACTTCGCAAGTTAGAAGATTGCTCATACGTCCCTCGCAGGGGCAATACTTAGTTCCACCCTCGCGGGGTAAGAACTATACAAGCATGCCTTCACAAGGCTTTCAAAGCTGTAACATCCCCTTGCAGGGTGGTTTTTTGCAGCATAATATACAGTGTCCTTCGCAAGGACCGGTACATGCGTGTTATAGCTATCCTCAACAGGGTACTGGTACAGTGGATAGTGGTCCTTTCGCTTTCGCGGGGGAAGACAAAACCAAAGATACCACTCTCACAAACGTGGCGGGAATAAGCGAAGGTCATCACCTTCAGGTTTCAATGCCAAGAGAAGTAAATATTGACATGAAAATATTTCAAGTCATCGAATTATTTTCAGATATCGAATTTCATCGATCATTGGAAGGACATGCAGGCATCAGATTTTCTTATTCAAATAATTCAAGGGTACCGTATACCTTTTAAACATAAACCTCCCTTAATCATGCCCAGATTAGACAAAAAGGCGTTTCACACACCTGTGTCACCAGAAATGACCTTAATTATTCAAGAAATGTTGAATCAGGGAATTCTGGAAATTGCAAGCCCAACACCAAGTTTCTTCTCTACCCTCTTTCTAGTACCAAAGAGCGATGGGTCAGCCCGACCAATTTTCAATTTAAAGGCTTTAAACGAATTCGTACTGACCACCCCTTTCAGTCTGATGAATGTATTCAGTCCCAGATTTCATTCAGCCCCAAGATAGGATGTGCAAGCTGGATATCTCACAGGCCTACTTTCATCTAAACGTAGCAAAGCCTCACAGGCGCTTCTTACGCCTTATCTACGAAAAACAGCTTCTTCAAATGACCTGCCTACCTTTCGGTCTCAGCACGGCTCCAAAAACTTTTGCCAGTTTGACAAATTGGATTGCCCAAGTAATAAAAAGCCAAAGTGTGAGATTATTGGTATTTCAGTGGATCTCGCTCGCAGGCCATGCGAGTCTTCTCGTAACAAGATTACAATATCTGGGTTGGCAAATAAATTTCAAAAAATCTATCCTAACACAAAAGAAATGCCTGGTTTACCTGAGAGTACTGTGGGATCTTTGGCTAAACCTCAAACGCCTGCCAACGGAGAAAATACCCTCATTACTACCAAAGATACGCGAAATCGTATATTTGGGGAAGACAGACCTAAAGAAATTGCAGAGCGTAATAGGAGCACTAAACTTTGCGAGTTTTGCTGTCCAAAGAGGGAGATTGCATTATCGAGCTCTGTTGAAATTCCTAAACACCCTATTGAACAATTTTGTCAAGGTATACTCGTATACTGTACCTGTAGATGCAATAGACGACCTGCAGTCGTGGAGCCACAATTTACAACAACCGTCAATTCTACACCACGCACCAGCGACGCATTTTATCACGACGGACGCCTCGATAAGGGTAAAGTGGTCCCAGAACGAGAAGAATTGCCACTGCAACCTAAAAGAAGTGTTAGCAATATTGAATCTTCTCCATAGGAACCTACGCTTTGGAATGGGCAACTAGCTTCCTAATTCTGACTGACTGACCCCTTGACAATTCAAAAGTGCCTATAGATGGTTTAATTGAAATAAATGCTTTGAGTTTGAGTTTTTGAGTTTGAAGGTTTTTCAAAGTCATGCCATGTATCTAAGCCAATCTAAGGTCACCTTACAAAGCGACAATCGCACGGTAGTAGCGTATCTCCGGCACGAAGGGGGAACCAAATCCTTGCGATTGATGGACATAACATACGACCTGTACCCTGATTACGTAATGCAAAATCAATCCGAATCTGAATCGTTTTGAAACAGATTGATAATGCATAGCTCCGTAAGTTCGAAAAAAAAAAACGGCAGAGCAACGTAAATGACGCAATGAATGTTGTTGAACTGTCAAAATGAAACAGATTTGTCTTTATCGTTTACGAAAATATGTTGCGTAATTAGAAAGCTGTTTTGTTTATAGATCAGTACCAAATTGATATCGATCAACGTGTACTATATTCCGGGAAGGTACAACAACCATGCCGACCACTTATCGCAGTTTCGCCAGGTCCCCGAATGGCATCTCATGCCAGAGATCACCAAGATAATATTATTCTTAAAATGGGGAATTCCCCAAGTGGACCTGTTTGCCTCCAGCAACGTCCACGTAGTACCTCATTACGTATCGAAAGATCAGAACGACAGACAAGCTGTAGCCCACGACGCATTCTCGATCGCATGGAAGTTCGATCTGACATGTCAAAGTCAAATAATTTAAATTAGGCACAAAAAAGGCACTTAAACGTCAAAATTTACAAAAAAAAAAAAAAAAAAAGATTCTATCCGCCCCTTTTAAAAGGTAGTTTTTTATATGTGAAGACGATGCACCTAGAATAAGAATACTATACCACGATAGGTAAAAAGAATGAAAAATGAAGGAATGACAGATAAATTAATTAGTGATAGATGCATGGTGCTCACATATTTACAAACATTGTAAAATTATACGATATTCCTAACCATGGGTGTTCCAACCCCTATTTCTGATACCTAGAATTTTGAGCTACCTCAATCAGGCATCGGGAATTTACTTGATAGTAGCACCGAGATAGGAGAGTCTTTTGGCGCGGGGATCTGAAGGCCCGGGCTCTAGCCCCACCGTTCACAATACAGAACCTGAACAAAGTATTGATCGATGTGACAACGGGATTGCCACCTCCTCGCGTTAAGGATCTAATGTTAGAAGTGTGGAAATGTGGAGGTGGACACATCATTAAAGTAAATGAAACAATAGTCAGATAGATCTTTTAAAAAGTTCTTGGCGCGTTTCCACCCCGAGAACTTACAAACCAGCATGGAAACGCTGGCTTTCGTGGTGTAGATCTAGCCATATTAACACAAAGAATCCCTCAGGATCTGACCTAGCTCGTTTTCTGGCTGATATGCATATAAAACATAAACTGTCATAAAATACAATATTATTACTTACATAAGTCTGTGGTCTCCACACTTTGTAATGTAAATGATTCAGGTGTTCTAAGTAATCATATTTTAGTGAAACACATTTTAAAATCGATTTCGATTGTGTGTGATTGAATGTGTTTCAAAACACAAAAATCGATTTTAAAATTAAAAAATCAATATTCCACACGGGTGACTTATCACGTATTTTTTGATTTATCATATTAATAAAATATGACCTATACACAAGGCAATAAAGTTGGGGAGTGGGGGTTGCTACGTCACAAGTAAGTATAAAATCTACATAAAAGTGACGTCATGGCACATTATAAATCAATGTATGGCCGTAATCTTTTGATAACGTAAAAAAAGAAAAAAATGTATTTACTTACGTTATTTTTTCATAATCTACATGAGGGACAATAGTAGATTGTTTGCCAAGGGAGCAAACAACTATATTTAAGGCGAGAGTGTTTTTTTGAATCCAGAGCGGAGCGAAGGATTCTAGAGTAGAATCCTGAACGCAGTGAGGGATTCAAAGTACATTATTCTAGCTTAAATTAGTGTTGCTCCCGAGGTGAACACTCTACTTTTCATCACCCTCTATGAGAAAAAAAAAGTATCCGCGGTCCTACCCTCATCTCTCACGTATGATTTAAAACCAAAACAAAATTATCGCAGCCGCCATCTTGGATTTACATTTTGAACTCTTTATCGACTTTGGCAGCTTTAAAAACTCCTGCCTTCACGTCTGCACCTTCAAAAACTATGATAACGACACCCATGACGAAAACTTTTGTAGCCGCCATCTTGGATTTACATTTTGACCTCACTATCGGCTTTAGGACCCTTGACAACTATGAAAACGACACGCATGATGAAATTTTTTAAAATTTTCACAGGCGCCATCTTGGATTTACATTTTGACCTCACTATATATCGGCTTTAGAACCCTCAAAAACTATGAAAACGACACCCATGACGGAAAAATTGAAAATTTTCGTAGCCGCCAGCCTGGATTCACATTTTGACTTCACTATCGGCTTTGGCGCCCTCGAAAACTATGAAAACGACACCAATGACGAAAAATTGGAAAATTTTCGTCATGTGTTGTTGCCGCCATCTTGGATTTTCATTTTGACCAGGCTTGTCAGTGTGAATAATAATTCACACTTTCTGTCTCTTTCTTGCCAGCCTGTTACTTGTTCATACAATGTTCGTGATTGATCTCCTTAGTGATTGGAACTTTTACTAATGTTCGTGATTGATCTCCTTGGTGATTGGAACTTTTACTAACAATATCCACATTCCAAATTCAAATCTACTTTGCTCCCTAGGGATCAAAGTGCTATTTTGGTCCCTATTTACGAAGAACAAACTAGCTCTTTTTGAATAGATGTGATGAAAAATACATTTTTTAGTCATCATCCCTATTGTATAACTTTGTGGCCAGCCTTTGGGTCTAACTGATTCATCTAGCCATCAGGATGGAGATTATTTAAAAATAATGATAATAGGAACTTGGACCCCGTATATTGGGTTGAACAGACCGTATCACTGCTTTCCACTAGACGTCAGGAAGCTAAATGTCCTAACTTGTTTATCACTACGAGAGGTACAGCTCGTGCGTCATCAAAAATCTGATGCGTCAGGCAGGTATTGTTGCTACTTATGGAAGTGTCCGTTCCGCTGTTGCTTTTAAGAATTGGTTGGACAACTTCCCCATGGAAGATATTATGGCTCGGGGAAATTGGAGGTCCTCAAACAGTTTAATTCAATTTTATAAACGGCAGATTTTGAACCCTATAGGAGTAACAGCATTACTGCTCTATCATGTCTTATAGTGAATTTATGTTGATTTAGTGATGTTTTTTGAATACTTTAGAACAATAAAATTAAGAATGAGATTAGGTATAATACCATTTTATCTTATATATAAAATTCTCGTGTCACAATGTTCGTTCCCGTACTCCTCCGAAATGGCTTGACCGATTCTCATGAAATTTTGTGAGCATATTGAGTAGGTCTGAGAATCGGCTAACATCTATTTTTCATACCCCTAGGTAGGGTAGGTAGGGTAGGTAGGTAGGGTAGGTAGGTAGGGTAGGTAGGTAGGTAGGGTAGGTAGGTAGGGTAGGTAGGTAGGGTAGGTAGGTAGGGTAGGTAGGTAGGGTAGGTAGGTAGGGTAGGTAGGTAGGTAGGTAGGTAGGGTAGGTGGGGTAGGTAGGGTAGGTGGGGTACGTAGGGTAGGTAGGTAGGGTGGGTAGGTAGGTAGGGTAGGTAGGTAGGTTGGGTAGGTAGGTAGAGTAGGTAGGTACTTAGTGCTACCCGTGCGATGCCGGGGCGGACAGCTAGTTCTTCTATATTTTGCAATAAAAACAATTTGCCATTACTATCTTTCTATTTTTTTCTTGATCTTTCCCTACACATTGGCGTTCCTCATGAGCGTCACCAGGCGATAACATACATATCTCAATTGTTTAAATTATGCTTCGAATAACGGTCAAGTGGTTTAATATCGGCGTTTTATCGTCTGCGCGCAAGTGCTAGTCACCGCCTGAGGTCTGTGAGGGGTGAGACGGGGGATGCAGACAAAGGCCAAGCTAACTCAGTCGGACAATTTTGTCAATGGCGCCCTCGCCCGTCTCACCGCTCACATACCTCAGGCGGTGACTAGCACTTGCGCGCAGACTATGCCTGAAACAAACGCTTATTAAACTACTTACCTTATTCGAAGCATAAAAGTAATTTCTGCCTGGTGACATAGTCAATCATCCAAAGAACAAGACCGAGTCGCGCGCGCTCAAAATTGCGCTCCCCTTTCTGACCTGGTGACGTCATGAGAGCGAGATAGAGCTAGAAACGTAAGGAAAAAAGGCACAGGAAACAAGGTTCAGCCTATCTCAATTGTTTAAATTATGCTTCAATAAGGTAAGTAGTTTAATAAGCGTTTTATTTCAGGTAAAACGCCGATATTATAATTAAATAGTAGTATTATCTTTATGGAAATTTGTGACGCAACCAAAAAAAAATCAGTGGTCGTGTCCTTGTGGTCAGTGGTTGTGCCTTAGTTAATTAAAATGTTCCATGCATGTACGACTTTATTTTAATAGCAATAAAGATGATACTCAATTGAAACTAATATGGCTAGTTAGTTTGTTGAGATTTTTTAAATTGTGTACCTTTGAAATTTAAATATTTCATTGCTTTTACTGCTTTCTAACGGAAGAGAACTGGTGAATTATAATTTTATTTTTTTTACTGCGCCAACCCTGCCATCAACCCTGCCAAGTGACTTTCAAACGACGCGCCGTTTGAAAGTCACTTAGCTCTAAGCTAAGTTTTTATAATTATATACCTCACTAGCACTTTGCCCGCGGCTTCGCTCCCGTGGTCTTTCCCGCGGGACCCGTTATTTTCCCGGGATAAAAAGTAGCCTATGTTACTCCCTGAAAACTAAGCTTTATAATGGTAAAAGAATTTTTCTAATCGGTCCAGTAATTTCGGAGCCTATTCGGTACAAACAAACAAAAAAACCTTTCCTCTTTATAATATTAGTATCTATTAGTATAGATTGTATATACCCCTATGTTATTACGATCTATTCAACAAAGAATAAGAAATATCTATTATGATGCGGTATATTATAATTTATAAAGGAAGATTTATGGATCATAAAATAATAATTCCTTTCTAAACGAACTGCACTCACTCTCACACATTTACAAAAGCGGGAATTTACAAAAATAACTTGATGTTTTGTTTTATTTTTTCCGTGTTAATTTGATACAACAAACAAGATTCTGTGAGTATTATTTAGGTACACAATATTCAGGTCCATCTGGACAATTAGGAATATATTAAAAGAAGGTCCATATTTTATAACACACTAGCTGACCCGTTAGACGTTGTCCCACAGACTCACTGACCTCCATCTATACAAGTACAGACTACATAACGCACAGACTAAGTAGTACGGTCAATTTTTTTTCGATTTTTTGGGCTGTTCCTTTGGGCTTTTCTTAATTTTCTTTTTTCCTAAGCCACTCCAGGATTCGAGCGAACCAAACAAAACCGAACCAAATAATATTCAAATCGGTCGAGCCATTTAAGAGTTTTTGCGAGACTAATGCATGGCAATTGATTTAAATATTTATATAGATGGATAGATAGATTTAATAAACACCAAAGTATTATTTTCATCAATGATGTCCATGATGTGCGAACACGTTACGTCCGGAGGAAACCACCAGCGGAGCCACCATCATCGTTTTTTGCTTGTAGGTCTGGATCACTTGCTGCAAAAAATACATATTTAATTATCTCAAAAATTAGACATCGTTAGACTGAGCTCATTAAATAAAATAAATTAAGTACAGACGTCCTTTCCACGTGATAGTGAGGTATGTATCCCGTGATTATCCTTAAGAGTCAACTAACAACTAAATTTATATTGATTCTGAACCTGAAATTGGATGAAGATAAAAAAACGAGGCTAGAGAAGGTCTTTACTGAATAGTCAAGCATTTAGAAATGGGTTCTAACAACCTAAAGTTTTTCATAGCCACACTTACCAGCACCAGTTTGATGAGAAAAACGGCGAAGGTAAGGAAGGATATAGTCATGAGCGCGCTCTCTGATGAGGGGAACTGCACATGACCGTGACCGCGGGGTGACGCGTGCGCAGACCGCGAGCGACGCCGCGCGCCTGAGCTGTCGTCGTCCGGCCATGTTGTATCTATGCGCTCCTCTGGAATGACAGTCATGCATGTAAACAAATGTCACGAATAGTCAATATTCTGTCATCAATCGCACATCAGTGGTAACCATAAATATGACCCTTAGCACTCTAAATATTATCACCCTTAGTTACATTACGTATAATACCAGACTATTAATGTTCCACTGCAGGGGAATGTTTTCCTTCACCGATGTCAATAATATCCAAGATAAACTCAGAACATATGAATTGAAAAAGTCACAATGGTACTTGCTCGGATTTAAACCCACAACCTCATGCATGAGAGGCGAGGCCTTAAGCATTTAGGTAATGGTTTTTGGTGAATCAATAATAATTTGTAATCGTAACAGAGTTTAGGCGGTCGTGGAGACGTAAACTATAGCCTTGGTGCCACTGCATGAAAAATGCAAATTCCAATTTTCTAAAGCATGGACAGATGCATAATTTCCGCCCTTAATAATCCACTGCAATTTAAAAAAAAATGCCAAGCAATGTGTCAATGGGTCTACGTTCATCAACAGTATCATCACAGTACCTAGTTAATAAAGTAGTGATTTCACTCACCGATATTTGCCAGGATGGACTCTTTCAGCTCGTGTAAATACTGAATCTTGCCGCCAAAACTCCTGCGAGAGTTTTTGGATATAGTGTCTGCGACTACTCTCATGAATTTGATCACATTCTCCATTGTGTTCACTTTATTCTGCTCCGCTCTGGTGATGGATACTTCATCGTTTTTGTTCTTGTTTTCTTTCTCGTATGCGTGATCTTGCTTTGGTTGGCCGCTACTTTCTTTTTGTTTCGCGTTATGATCACTGACAATTGGATTTGCTGGTTTTTCATCGTTTCTAGACACTTGAACTTTATTTTCGTGTGATTCCGCTTTGAAATAATTTATGTTTTTATGAACATTGCTTCTATTAGCTTTTGCTGTTGTAGATTTTGTAAGTTTAGGGGCTTTAGTAACCATGTCTTCATCAGTTTCAATATGTTCTGTAGTAAAGACGTTGATTGTGTCAGTCACTTCGGAAGATTTACTATTAGTGATCATAAATAACCTATTCTGCTGAGTTTCGTAATTGGTGAAATCTACAGATTCAGTATAAAAAGTTGGTTTCGTCGAGTAAAAATCTCTTACAGTAGTATGATTCTTGTATTCCTGTTTAGACCTTTCTGAATTAAAAGTTATTTCTTCGGTAAATGATGAATCTTCATCATTATCTGGTGGAAATATGGCCGTACTTTCAGTTCCATGAGGACTTTTCACTTTATTTATGTAAATTCGTCTGAATGATTCTGTATTCTTTTTATTTTTAAAGTTATTTGCTTCATCATTATCGTCAGCATGTGGTATATTCTCACGTCGATTGTTTGAATATTTCTCTTTTTCTCCCGTATGTGATTGATTGATAGTGGGTGATTTTACGGGGCTATTATTCAACTGAACATGTTTAATATTGCCTACGTTTGGAAATCTTTCGATCGTACCTTTGTGTTTGTCATGTACTTCTATTGTTGCTCTCGTCGGGCCGTAGTTCGGTCTAAGTTCAGAATCTCTAAAATCAACATGTAAATCAAGATTGTCTTCTTCTAGTTGAACTGTTTCAGTTGCTTTTACAGTACTGCCAATGTGTTGCACACGTTTCACATTCCCGATGTTTGGTGGTCTGGCAAGGTTTTTGTTCCAGTTGTACTCAGTTACACTACGGTTGTTGTAGGTCCAGGGTTTTGTGGTGTCCTCGACGTCTATGACTCTGTCTGGTGTGGTGAAGCGGCTGTGTGTTCTGATGGGTTTTCTATAGTGCTGCTGTGAGATCTCGACCCACTCTGCTTTTACTTGGGCGATGAGGAGCAGTGTTAGCAGGCATGACATTGTCGTGTGTGACTGTTGAGATGTTTGTCTGGTTGTGAAGCGTCGTGTGACGTGTGACGCGCTTCGCTTCGTGTGGTACTGTTAGGTCAGGGGTGCTCTACGGAAAACTTTCAAGTTAATATTTTTTTGTTGTTGTAATAATTTATATAAACAGCTGGTACGCTTAGATGACACACATAAAACAGGTACAAGGAATCTAAATATCTTAAAAACTATCTGAATTGCGATGGGAAGTTCAAAACCCACATTAAATGCGTTCTTATCAAGAAAGCATATTATATAAAATTAAAGACTACGTTCTAAGCAATGAATTTTGACAATAATTCCTTCTGCTTAAGTGGCTTCCCTGGTACCTACCTCATTAACGGCAAATTATGTAATAGTCTATTAACTGCTCCCAAATTACCATGTATATTTTTTTTTTTGCATTCTTCCTTGACATAATCACGCTATTATTTGAAATTAGATATATACCTACAATTTAATTTCAACTCTTATTAGTGGCTTTTGTGGACATGATAATTATTCAGATTTGTCAGCTGTAATAGCAATCACGTCACTTCGTTTAAAATTCGTTTTTATTTTTAATAATTTATTTATCTTTATATACCTACTTAGATTCTTTTCTATTTTGTGAATGTGAGAACGCTGTAGGCTTAGTGGACTGTAGATTTGTTGACCATTATTATTTTGTTAAGTACCTGGTACTTGTTGAAAGACCTACACTGTCCTACCATACCTAATAAAACTGTTATTTGAAAATATTGTAAAAGCCAATTATTTTTAAAAGAATAACCTAAAGTGTAGTTTCTTGCCGGCTCTTCTCCATAGGAAACGACCAATTGGAACCGTGCACCTAGCTTCTGACGTTTCATAAGTGCCCTTGTAGGTCTATGTGAACTAAAATAATTAGAATTAGAACTTCTGAGATTAACATTCTTGCACACGCCTACAAAATGTTTGTAATATTCGCATTAAACGCAGCTATTATCCGCTCCACGCGCTTTTTGTGCGAGCACCCGTCAACCGAGCCGTGAAGTTTGTCTGCCTCGTCGTCATGTAAGCTGAGAACATTTGAACTTGCTGCAAGGCGTTGTCACGTGTGGCTGATTCTGTGTTACTAGGTCGCAGATTTATTTGCTGGTATTTATTTAGATAGGAAATTGTATGGAATTAAAGACAAAATTATCGTAATTTTTTCCATGCCAATTGCATCATATTTTTGAATGGACCTGAAGGATATTTCATTCAGGTAGGTTTGAACTTGAACTAACTCATTAGCATTACCTATTTAAAGCCGATGACTAGCACAAACATAATGTACAGCAACCCTCAGTGCAGAAACTCAGGTACAAGTGATAGAAGAAATAAAGCGAGTTTAACAGCTTATAGTTACATAAACTGCCCAATCCTTCGGGGAAACATAGCGTGATGTTATGTTATGTTACGTATTTACATAAAATTCTTGTCTGTAATATAAATATTTGAAAAAGATCTACCGAAAGTTAATAAAAGTAAATAATTTTATTTAAAACGATATTTATTATTTAAATAATTAATAATAACACAATTTGTAAATTGATCTGTCACAATATTAATCTCTTACGCTACAACATCAACATATCGGAGTCAGTGGGCTGTGCTCGCCATATTATTAATGTTTCAGGTAAAATACGTTTCCCAAAATGCATTTCGTCACTACTCCAAGTAGAAAATCATTCAAATATGACAACATACATGTTCACATCACAACATTATTTTGTATGGAGCAGCAACGAAGCGCATTCAACTTCCTGCGTTAGTTACTGTCACGTGGACTTAGGTCTACCGGAATAGGCCAACCAAAAGCTGTTTTCGTAGGTACAGTTACGAGCAATAATATATAAACACTTGGCTAAATGCAAAAGCGATTTACTCGGGGAATTATGATTGCAACTTCGAAATACGACCAAAATAGTACGGGTTCCAATATACTTTGTTCGTAATAACACCAAATTACAACCAACACAGGAGGAGAAAATCACTTTTAAAAGTTACTAAGTGTGTATAGGTATACATATTGGTGCAGTACGCTTCAAAACAAGAACTTCGTTAGATATTTTGAAGCAGTAGGGACTAAATGTTACCTTATAACATTCCAAAGTTTGTAGCGATACTAGAAAAAAATAATTCGTTATCGTTACAAAAAAAAAAAAAAAAGTTATAGAATATCATTTTTGTAGAACAATATTTTAAGTTATGTTAAAGGTATCAGTAATATTATGCTTATATCCGCTTGTAATAACGTTACAGAATCATCTTGTAACGTTATTTTTAAGAACTTTTCCTGCTGAGCACCGCCCGTCGTCGTCGACGCTGGGCTGCTCGTAGCCGCCGCCGTACACAAACATTAAGTTCACTCGAGAGTGCGCATCTCTTACAGACAGTGTTGTGAATGAATAGTTGTGATTATCTGCCTACTTTTATATTTATGTGATTATGTGAACTTAATATTTTTTGTGGCAACGTTGCGTGTCGTTATGAATAACACTATTTCGTTATACCGATAGTATTAAAATAACGATATATTTTTAATATTGTTATTAAACAGTTTAAGATTTCGTTCCGTTTGTCAGTATCGGTTTATCCTGCCAAACTTTTACAAATAATGTCTTCCTTGCGATATCCGACCATTTTATCTGCATAATGCTACCACGATGCACACACTTCCTTTTTAGTTACTATACTCTATGCGTTCACTCAGCTGGCGAGCATACCACCATTCCCTCCTAGCATCAAACAAGCACTCACTTAGGTGTACTCTTAACACAATCATGATTGACATGGTTCAGGTTTAGCTCGAGTACACAATGTTTCAGGCTGGTTACGAATTTATAGGGTGACAGTCTATGGCCGTCGATGGTGGAATTGTATCAACAAAAGAATTTAATCTAGCTAGACCAACTCAGTCCTTCCAATTCGTGACAGCTTGAGTTATTTTGAATTTAGTGCCAGTCACCCAAGGACCAAATTGAATTAACTCGCCTGTGTTTGTGGGACCGAAATGAAAAGAAATAGTTAAATTTGTAAATAGGATATCGGAATCACTTTCACGCGTACTTACCTAATTCCACACACAAGGTACCTTAGAAGGTAGAATTCAGCAAAATCCTTTGTGACTGAGATTTTGGGATGCAAGTCAAAATGAGGCCACCAAAGTTCATTGTGTACTTAAACCAGTACACACATAGATCATCCTTCACTTCGACACTCGCTAGGTACTAAAGTTACCTTTGCGACCGCTTCCACCAAATGTGTTAGGTTAGGTTTTTCACGCAGTTTTTGAATAATAAATTGCCAAGTTAGTTAATTAGCTAGATCACTATCATTTTCTGAAGCCCTACCTACACTGCCCTCTGTCGATTCATAGAATGGGCTATACCTTAGGTATATCCGATAGACTGCGACATAACTAGGATAAAGTGTCCTCTCGATTCAATCGACACGAAAGCGGCTCTGAAATGACTGGCATTTACGAAGCATTTTTATGAAAAAGGTGGGTAATATTCAAAAATCTGTTCTGATATTTTTTAATTAGCACAAAATGAACAGAATAGTTTTCTTGTTAGGAGTGAATCTTTTTTCTGTGTTTACCTCTATTACAGTCCTCTATTAAGCTTCGTGCAGACTAGCGCGACGCGACACCGGCTATTGTTATACCGTGAAGTTTTCTTGGAATTTGTATTGTTCGAGTCGCGTCGCGCCGTCGCGTCGCGCTGGTCTGAACGAGGCTTTACGGTCCTAACACATTTGGACGCTGCGCATATCTGGATGATATATATTAATATGTTACAACTGTACACTATACGGTTAAAAACTTGGGTTTGGTCCAAAATTCACCATTTATAACATAACAGTTGAGTCAAGAATATAATATAAACTAATCGGTATTTATTTAGTTTGCCCGTTATTTTGGAATTATTATTTCAAAAAGAATTAAGATGCAGTGAATATATTTTTTAAACATTACCAATTTTTAATAACAAACTAAAATATCATTGTCGACTATAAACATTATTGTCTGTTGTGGTAACAATAATTGTACAAATTTTGATTTAACCAGTTCAAAATAACGGACATCTAAATAAATGATAGACACGACAATAATAATACTAATACAGTAAACGTTTGTAATTGCATTCACAATGAAACACTTGAGTAAAACAACCAGCACCTACTTAGTAACAGGCCAGAATTGACGAAAGAAATGTATAGATTACTATACAAACTTGCGTATAAGGATTCGTATGTATATCAAGGTATACATTAAGTAATTTTAATATTTGTGAATACACATTATCTGGCATCATTTTTCTAATACGCCTGGAAATTCGCAAGTTTGCATAATTATTAGTATTAATATAGATGAACGACAAAGATTAGCACATTAAACATTTCACAGACAACATACACCTAGATATTATAATGTATAATTAATTATTATAAGTAATATTTCATGAGTTAGCTGCGAATAACGTAACGCCGTAAAGAGATCACAGAAAATGGAAGCTAGTATTTCAAAATGTAAAGTGTATAAAAAATAAAATAAATGTATAAAATCACAGCTTCATTTTAATATGCGACCGGGGACAGGTCATGAGGGTTATTAGGCCATTGCATTTGGTTTTTTTAAATAAAGTTTTTGTGTATTTGAAAATATACGAAGTTCTCACATGATTTTTAGAACTTATACTACAAGAAGTTCAACAGAACAATAGAGCCTAAACCCACTCCGACCTCCCCGTCCCGCTTCTCTCTTGGAATGACGGCTCGAGACAAGAACAGTACAATAATTGTGACATATAGACACACACACATCACGACGTATACGCTTAACTTAGGTCCCTTCTTGTCACGTATCTCTAGCATTGACCTCCCGCCCTATAACGCATCTACCGCATCTACACAGCACCACAGCACCGCGCACCGCGGCGGCAAGACACCATGTCATGGAATCTGTTGTGTAACTCGACAAAATTTTATTGTGTGACACATGTCTTGCCACTTTGAGTCTTCAGGACATATAAATAAGACTCAATTTATGTACTGCGTATAATGCTGATGATCGCTCCAATCCATCAAATTCTAAATATTTCGGTAAATTTTCGTTACGATAAATATTCTTAAAATAGAGATGTGATGAGGTTTAAAGTATCGATACCATGTCTATAAAATACTATTGGGATTAAATTCCGAAAAAATGGAGAATCCAAGATTGGAGTGATATCAGCATCATTATTTTAAAATATATTTTGCATTGACTGTACTTATTAATAATTATAATCTGTAAATTAAGTAACAAAATGGGGAAGACTGCCATTTGAATATTAAAATACATTTATACGTTACAATACAATATATGTGTAACAATCCTTACATATCTGATACTAAATGGTATATATCTACAAAATGTTTGTGTGGTAAAAATGTAAAATGTTGGCACTTCTGTAGTTTTGTCACTCGGGTTGATAAAATAGAATTAAGATTTATTAATTCCCTAATATTAACAAAATTAAAGTCTACAAGACTTGTGTGACCATTTCATAACGACGTTATTTAAACAAATTGAAAGCAAGTAGAGAATAAAATTTAGGCCGTCCTGTCGTAGGCTCATACACTCACTAGACGGGATTTGTAAGACCGTGATAAAGTTACATTATTGTGATGTATTGCGAATATTCTTGCACGAATTGTACACCGTATTTTTATCATCTATAATTTCAGTGTCAGTCTCGCTCCCGTCGCGAATTCGCACGGTCGCTTTCATTACCTGCGTATACTGCGTTGACTTAGAATTCCAGCGATTGCCAATCTTTTTCTATTACGCCAATCTTTTTCTATTACGCGTTGCACTTCGCCGTATCTACGTCGTTCATAGTCATGGACCCTCTTACGTGTGGAGCATGCGACGAGACTCTATCCGACGGAGCCCACTGCACAGTTTGCAATCGGGATCTGCACTTTCATTGTGCGGGCATAACAGAAGCCGGTCATAGGAAGCTGGGTGATAGAAAACTAACATGGCGCTGCAGCAAGTGCAAATTATCGAGCTCCACCCAAGCCCCAGCGTCTCCAAGGCCCGAAACAGAATCACTTATACTGAAAGAAATAAGATCTCTGGCGGACAAACTAGCCCCATTAGAATGCTTAAAAGATGAGATTGCTGAACTGCGCACAGAGTTAGCTGGCTTCAAGTCGTCCCTCTGTGACACTAACCGGGAGCTGAAGGCGTTTAATGGAAGAATTAAAGACATAGAAACTCGGCTTATACGTGTGGAGAAGGTACAGGAGCAAGTAGATCACATCCAGACTCGATTAGAAAAATTAGAAGTGGAGTCTAACGCTAAGGAGCAGTGGACTAGATTAAACAACATCGAAATTAAAGGCATCCCTCAAACAGACCACGAGAACCTTTTCGAGCTCATTGGAAAAATCGGCACAAAAGTTGATTACCCAGTCTCGAAAGCTCAGATTAACTTTATTACGAGAGTTCCAACACGAGAAAAAGACCATGCGAAGCCCATAATCGTGTCTTTCTTAAATCGCTACGTTAAGGAGGACTTTATTGCAGCTGCTAGACTGGCGTTTAAAGCTTCTGCTCTTTTCACAGGGCACATCAATCTGCCGGGAAATCAACGTATTTACGTGAACGACCACCTAACAATGCAAAATAAAGCGTTATTGGCTAAAGTTAAAAAGGCAGCAGCTGAAGCTAATTTTCAATATACCTGGGTGAAGCACTCGAAAATTCATGTGAGGAAAACCGATACGTCGCCGCCAATTGTGTTGAAAACAGAAAAGGACCTCATAAAAATAAAATAAATAGTGTTCCTAACATCATTAAGTCAGTTTCGGTTCGTGTTAAACCAAATTATGTGAAAAAGATTGAGAACCATATCATCGGGAGTGCTACTAGTGTATTCCAAAAGTTAATGTGTCGCTCCGTGTTAAACTTATTATTCATTTGTAAATGGAATAATGATGTGGTTGTTCACAGGTATGCCATTATAGATCTAATTACATTTACTTTAGGATACATTTTTAAGCGCCTTGCTTGTGTAGATAAGCCTATTCTGCAATGCAAAGTTTCTATTGTTCCTTATCGCAACTCATTAGTCGTAGTCTTTTCAAACTTGTGTGTCATAAGTCGCTGTGCACTGCTGTGCTTAGAACATTACTATACGTTTTTACTTTCTACCTGCATTCTATTATGTTATTGTTGGTTTCTTCTGAATTTATTCATCATGTTTAGACTAATTAAAACAATCGGTTATGCAGTTATTGTGTGGTTCAAAAATGGTTAACATATATTACCAAAATGTACAAGGCTTGCGCACGAAGACAAATAGTTTATATCGTAACATTTTATTAAATTCGTACGACGTTATTATATTTACGGAGACCTGGTTAACAGATAATATTAACGATAGTGAGTTTATGGATGACCGGTATCTTGTATGGCGGCGCGACCGCGATTATTGTAGAACAGCACAAACACGGGGTGGTGGGGTGTTAATAGCAGTGAGGAACGATTTGACAGTTATCGAAAGATCCGACTGGCGTACTACAGCGGAAGATCTATGGGTAACCATCACTTTTAAGAGGTCGAGACCTTCTGTAAGTTATAATATACATATCTGCTCGCTGTATTTGTGTAAAGAAAATACGGGCAACTCATACACAACCCAATTAAAAAAATTTCATCAAAACTTAAATAATTTGATAACCTCTCACCCAATGGACATTTTTATTATAATTGGTGATTTTAACTTCGGTAAGGATGTAGAATGGCTCAGCAGGAGTGACAGTGTTGACCTGAACCCCACAGGTATGACTTCCCAACACATTATACATTTCTTTGATACTATAAACACCTGTAACTTGTCTCAATATAATAGCGTGTGTAACATCAATGGAAGATTATTAGATCTTGTTTTCTCAAATGGATTGCTAAAAGTGAAGGAATGTTGTGACCCACTATCCACTCCAGTGGATTCGCACCACAAACCATTAGTTATACACGCTGACTTTATTGAGATACACAAATGTTTCGAAAAACACAGCGCAAAGTATCTATACTACCAAGCCGATTATCCTGCTATAATTACTGCACTGGATCGGGTAGACTGGAGCGAGTTTTTATCTGCTGAATCTCTGGACCAAGCTGTTTGCCTCTTTTATAATAAACTTTACGAACTCAGGGACTCATACATTCCTGTTAAAACATCAAAAAAAGCGGCTCATCCCCCCTGGTTCACTCGTGCATTGATTAAAGTTTTAAATGAAAAATATAAAAATCATCAAAAATATAAAATATACGGTAATATATCGGATTATCACTCCTTTGTTCTCTTGCGAAGCCGAGCCAAGCAGCTAGAGAAAGAATGTTTTTCTGCTTATATGACAAAAATAGAAGCCTCCATCGTCAATAACCCTAAATTGTTCTGGTCGTACGTGAAGGGTAAAAGGCGTAATAACACCTTGCCTAAAGTATTTCACTATATGGATTGGTCCGCAGACACAGGTGAGAGTGTCACTGAACTTTTTGCCTCTTACTTTCAGTCAACTTTTCAGGACACTCCTTCAACTGATTTGAATATGAATTTTGATACCCATTCTGCTACATCAGTGTGCCTGAGCTCGGTCACAGTCTGTCCGGACCGAGTATTAAAACTCCTTAAAAATTTAGACCCGTCAAAATTGGGTGGACCAGACATGATCCCTCCTATTTTTATAATAAACTGTGCAAGGAGCCTGGTGGCACCTATATGTTTTTTGTTTGATTGGTCTTTGAAATGCGGTGTCGTACCTAATATATGGAAGTCTGCCTTTGTCACACCTATCTTCAAAAAAGGAGATAAATCCGACGTACAAAACTATCGGCCTATATCTAAATTATGTCTTTTTTCGAAAGTTTTAGAGAGACTAGTTTATACAGAAATTTACTCGGCTATGAAAAATCACTTCAGTGATGAGCAGCATGGATTTCTCAGAAAACGGTCTACTACCACCAACTTAGTGTTGTCCAACGCGATCATAACAGATGGAATGGAGGGAGGTCATCAGGTGGACGTGATTTACACCGACTACAGTAAATGTTTTGACAGGATAGATCATCGTGTGCTTCAACAGAAGTTATTGTCTGTAGGAATACACGGTGATTTGTTTCGATGGTTTTCGTCGTATATAGAAAATAGATCACAGGCTGTCGTGTTACGGGGATATACATCTCGATGGAATTCTATCCCTTCAGGAGTCCCCCAAGGTTCTATCTTGGGTCCATTATTATTTATTATATTTATTTCAGACATTAAAACCTGTTTTAGAAAAACACACATCCTTTTATACGCAGACGATATGAAGATCCTTAAAACGGTGCGTACATTATCTGATGCAGAGCAACTCCAGTCCGATTTGGACAGGTTTGTGGTATATTGCAGGGATAATAACCTGCAGCTTAATGTGTCTAAATGTTTTCATGTACCGTTTACACGGCAAAGACGTTTAATTGATTCCGCGTATAAAATAGATGGTCACTACATAAATAAACTGCATAGTGTTAAAGATCTTGGCGTAATACACGATAGTAAACTGATGTTCGACGAACATATAGAATCCATCATAAAGAAAGCCTCCAAAGCTATGGGATTCATAATACGGACTTGTTCTGACTTTCATTCTCTAAAACCAGTAAAGGTACTTTATTGTTCTTACGTGCGCAGTACCCTTGAGTATGCTTCCCAAGTATGGAACCCCCAGTATGAGACGTATAAATCTCGAATTGAGTTAATTCAGAGGAAATTTATGAGATACCTAGATTTCAAGGCGCAGCGGTTTTCAGACGACTATGCACACCGGTGTAAGCGTTATCACTTTTTACCATTAGAATTAAGGCGTAATATTAATGATATTTGTTTTCTTGTTAATATTGCAAATGGAACAATCGATTGTCCCGATTTACTTCGTAAAATTTATCTACGCACCAATCAAAATAACTTAAGATTACGACCATTATTACAAGTACCATTTACAACGACAAATTATAGGCGTAACGCTTTCTGTATACGCAGTGTAATATTATTCAACAACCTGCCATCGTATTTAGAATTGGGAATATTTCAATGAGTGAATGTTTGTGGTTTATCACGGCTTACCTACCTATCTTTTTGTATATATATATATATTTTTTTTTTTTTGTTTCTGTGATCTTGTGTTTCAACATTGTAATTTATATGCGGAAGCTTGTAATTAGCAATTGTCAGCTGTTTACTACTTCGTTACAATTTACGTTATTAGTCTGTAAGCTTAGCTAGCTCTAGCTCTCTAGTTAGCTCTTAAAAGTGTAAAAAAAAAAAAAAAAAAAAAAAAAAAAAAAAAAAAAAAAAAAAAAAAAAAAAAAAAAAAAAAAAAAAAAAGTCGTGTTAGTTACACTATTTATAACTCAAGAACGGCTGGACCTATTTCGCTAATTCTTTTTTTTGTGTTTGTTATTGTCCGGAGAAGGTTTTAGGTAGGGTAGGTAGAGTAGCTAGAGTAAGGTAGGTAGGGTAGGGTAGGGTAGGTAGGGAGGGTAGGTAGGGTAGGTAGGGTAGGTAGGGTAGGTAGGGTAGGGTAGGTAGGGTAGGGTAGGTAGGGTAAGTAGGGTAGGTTAGATATGTTAGGTAGGTGCGCCGTAGATAAGTAGTTAGTGCTACCCGTGTGAAGCCGAAGCGGGCAGCTAGTTTACTATAAAATGTTCCGGTCAATGCAGTGTTTGCTTGCAGAAGAAACAATAAAAAAATCTATACATTTTTAACTTGGTGATGCTCAATAATGCAGTTAGAGATAAAATGTAGCGGTCAGATAGCGATTTTTTAAGTAATTTCTACAAAATCAATGTTCTAATATTACATTAGTTTATAACTTAGAAGATAGTGTCCAATTTCTTATAGACTAGGAGTTCGCTTAAGATTAAGAGGTGAGTTAGAAACAGTTAGTAGAACTCCTTGTAGTTAGCTGTGAGGTCAGCATGAGTTACGTCTATTAGAAATTTATTATAGCTACTTTAATACAAAACAATATCTATTAAATTGTAACGAATTTGATGATTTTTAAATAACAGACTGAATGGAAACACAATTTGCGTAAATAGGATAACACTTTGTATGTATAAAACATACAAAATGTTATCTTATTTACAATACATCCTATAACAAAGGCTGCCTTCGTAACATTTGCTTATTGATTGTTGACTTACGCAGTATTACAATAGTATTAACATTCTTCCCGCAGGAAACGAATCGATCGACTGCAGAAAGTGGATATGCTAGATAACTTTGATCTAGCATAGCCATTTGTGACATAAACATATTGGGCAAAAGCCCTCTCCACGTAACACTTACAAATAATTAACTTAAAATAATATTTGTTCATAACATGGAAACGCAAAATGTTAATATTTTTAATTTAAACTACGATACGTAAGAAAAACCCTCCGCACTAATAAATTAAAAAATTGCTAAAAACAATAAAAATAGGTTAAAAATCATTTTAATATGTAGGAATGCAGTTATTAGACAACCATTGTGGTACCATAACATGGTACATTTAGTGACAGAACTAAGTTTGTCGAACATACAGAAATAACGTTAATCTCTCCGTGTACATATCTCGAATTAAACATCTTCATAATATACAATACATCTTAACTACAACATGCTGCCTTTCACGTATCGTCAGGTCTATTTGATTGTCAATACAGAAAAAGCTTCTGTATAAAAACATATCGCTATTATGATAAAAAAATACATCTTTGTGAATTATTATAGTCTTATTTATTCGATTCTTATTTTCTTCAACCGGCAAGACGTAATTGTAAAATGCTGAAATGTCTCAAAACCCACGTTACTCACTGAAATTGTTAGCGGCCATGACACTCTCAGGTTTAATTTAAAGTCTGTCCCAAGCGTTCGATTCTGTCATGATGATAGAATTTAAATGAAGTCTGATGATATCACCAAGCTGCGTTGTCGAGGAGTTACGTGTCACGGTATGAGGGTGTGAAGGTCTACCTGACGCGGATGAGTAGCTTCTTCCATCGAAGGCGTGCGCAGCGCGCGCTCAGCCGCCCCAGGCGCGGCGCCTCCGCGGGAGGCTTGGGAGACGATCTGGTACAGGAAGAACGAGATTACTCAATACTCAATCATTTGTTGCATTCCACAATGTTAAATAATAGTAGATTGTTTGCCTAGGGAGCAAACAACTATTTTTAAGGCAAGAGTGTTATCTAAAGCAATTCTTTGAATCCTTCGCTCCACTCTGGATTCAAAGAATGTCACTCGAGCTTAAAATAGTGTTGCTCCCGAGGTGAACACTCTACTTATCATCACACTCTATGAGAAAAAAAAAACGTGTGCGGTCCGACCTCATTTCTCACGTATGATTTAAAAACCGAAACAAAATGTTTGCAGCCGCAATCTTGGATTTACATTTTGACTTTACTATCGGCTTTAGTACCCTCGAAAACTATGAAAAGACACCCATGACGAAAAATTTGAAAATTTTCTCAGCCGCCATCTTGAATTTTGAATTTTGACTTTACTATCGGCTTTAGCACCCTTGAAAACTATGAACGACACCCATGACGAACAACTTGAAAATTATAATTATAGATAAGAATAGATGGTCGCTGTGATTAACTCAAGACAATGTTTAAATGTTCTTTCTCCAGAATTAGTTTACCTACTGACAGGTTATATGAGTTTATATAATTGTTTATAATTTTACTTTATATGTCAATTTATTTTAATTTTATTTTAATTTAGTGCTGACATAATCTACTCATTACTATTTTTTTTTATGAGTTGTATTGCAATATGTGGTTAGCTAGCGACCTCGACAATTATTTATTTTACCTCGATGGTCCTAGTTTATCAATTGTAACTTCTAGTTACAGCTATATGTAAGCGGGCACGCCCTTTATGCCTGGAGGCTTTTTCTTTTTTTTTAGATATTGTTTACTTTTAGTTATTTTTATTTCTGCTTGAGTATAGTTCTCGATGCTTTTGGTTGGTATATTGGCGTGTGCTAGCTGTCATATGGCTATTAATTATAGCTATTTAATTTATAATTTAATTTTTTTTTTGCATATTGTAAATTGTCTTGCATACTGTTGTATAGAATCATTTTTTATTTTTTTTCTAACTAAACAGACAGCTGTGCAGCTGGGGAGTTTGTTGCGCCACTTCTTCTTCCCAGCAAAAGCACTAGGAAGTGGTGAAGGGTGGGCGTTTTGGGGGACTGTCTTATGTAATTTTGACGTTCGAAAAGTGCTGATTCTCAGCCTAGTTTGAATAAATGACTTTTGAATTTTGAATTTTTTGAATTTTATCACAGGCGCCATTTTGGATTTACTTTTGACCTCACTATCGGCTTTAGCACCCTCGAAAACAATGAAAAAACACTCATGACGAAAACTTTGAAAATTCTCCTCATGTGTAGTTGCCGCCATCTTGGATTTTCATTTTGACCAAATAATTCACACTTTCTCTCTCTTTCCTGCCAGCCTGTTGCTTGTTCATACAATGTTCGTAATTGATCTCTTTGCTTATTGGAACTTTTACTAACAATATCCCACATTCCAAATTCAAATCTATTTTGCTCCCTAGGGATCAAAGAGCTATTTTGGTCCCTCTTTACGAAGAGCAAACTAGCTCTTTTTGAATAGATGCGATGAAAAAAAAATAGGATTATAAAATCTTAATGCTTTATTTTCTTTTTTTTTCTTTTTGTTTTTGTAATGTTTTCTAACTGTCATGCATGAACAGCTTTTCCTAGCAATTTAAGGTTTACTCATTACTGTAATCTGTGAACAGCGCTGTGGGCTACATTATTATTTAAATTATTTATGTTATCATGTTGTAATATCCCATAATGTAGCTGTTTGTTGTTCCCATTTCATAAAATAAAATATAAATATATTTTGAAATATATATAAATATACATAATACTATATATATATATATAATATAATATTTAGAAGATCACGGGGCCTGCAGATACTAAACTCGTTCAAAGCGACTTAACAAATATTGGAAATTGGTGCATAGCTAACAATATGACCCTTAAACACACTGAAATGTTTCTTTACGTTTCTCAAAAAAGTCTGTCGTACTCACAGTCAGCGCTGTTGCCAGCGCGCGTCGTCGCTGGCGTGCGTGAGGTAGCGCGGGCCCACGCGGGCCTCCAGCGTACAGTTGTACCTAGTGTAGTCCCTATGTACTCACAGTCAGCGCTGTTGCCAGCGCGCGTCGTCGCTGGCGTGCGTGAGGTAGCGCGGGCCCACGCGGGCCTCCAGCGTACAGTTGTACCTAGTGTAGTCCCTATGTACTCACAGTCAGCGCTGTTGCCAGCGCGCGTCGTCGCTGGCGTGCGTGAGGTAGCGCGGGCCCACGCGGGCCTCCAGCGTACAGTTGTACCTAGTGTAGTCCCTATGTACTCACAGTCAGCGCTGTTGCCAGCGCGCGTCGTCGCTGGCGTGCGTGAGGTAGCGCGGGCCCACGCGGGCCTCCAGCGTACAGTTGTACCTAGTGTAGTCCCTATGTACTCACAGTCAGCGCTGTTGCCAGCGCGCGTCGTCGCTGGCGTGCGTGAGGTAGCGCGGGCCCACGCGGGCCTCCAGCGTACAGTTGTACCTAGTGTAGTCCCTATGTACTCACAGTCAGCGCTGTTGCCAGCGCGCGTCGTCGCTGGCGTGCGTGAGGTAGCGCGGGCCCACGCGGGCCTCCAGCGTACAGTTGTACCTAGTGTAGTCCCTATGTACTCACAGTCAGCGCTGTTGCCAGCGCGCGTCGTCGCTGGCGTGCGTGAGGTAGCGCGGGCCCACGCGGGCCTCCAGCGTACAGTTGTACCTAGTGTAGTCCCTATGTACTCACAGTCAGCGCTGTTGCCAGCGCGCGTCGTCGCTGGCGTGCGTGAGGTAGCGCGGGCCCACGCGGGCCTCCAGCGTACAGTTGTACCTAGTGTAGTCCCTATGTACTCACAGTCAGCGCTGTTGCCAGCGCGCGTCGTCGCTGGCGTGCGTGAGGTAGCGCGGGCCCACGCGGGCCTCGAGCGCGCGCAGGTCGAGCCAGGCCGTGCGCGTCTGCAGCCACGCATGCGCCACCGACTTGTCCACTGATAGCCGCTTGCGCTGCTTCACTTGCAGCAAGTTGTTGATTAGGTCGATCGCTGTACAGACAAACAAAGAAATCATTTTAAAAAACCAACCAAGTGCGTGTCAGACCACGCACAATGAAGGGTTCCGTAATTGGGATGAAATTAGCTCAAGAATAAAGTTAACATTGTGGTTGAAAAACATGTTCTCGGATACATTCCAATTGCAAATGTAAGTTTGTATGCACACACACGCGCGGAGATTTTCCATATTATTTTATTTATTATAGGTTGTACAGTAATCGGGTTGGGTTTAGATATGTGCTGCCTCGCTGGACGAAAAGTGAGGATATTAGGGGATTCTAGGGGGTTTTCTGATACTAAGCAAAATACTTTTCTTGCTGGATACGTCGTTTTAAAAAAATAAAAAAAACTTACAAAAATCCTACTTTTTAGGTTAGGTTAGTGTAGGAACACAAGTGCTTTTTTTTTAATACATAACACATAACACATTATTGTTTACAAATAATGTGAATCCAAATTTGGAAAAAGAAAACACAACAAAGGTAAATATAGTGTAGGTTAAGATTTTATTTTACTTATTACCTACGTAGACAGAACTTAGCCTCGGAACAGACACGGGGCACCCCGACCCCACGTAGTCTTTTGGTCCTTACCCCTAGAGTATTTTTATAAAGGCGGGAGCCAGAAGCTGGAGGGAGCTCCTGCCACCTCCATAGCGATGCGAAGGTCGAGTGTGTTGTAGCGACACTCAGGGGTGACCGAGAGCTTTTGGCGGGAGCACACCCGGAGTCCGACTCAGTACACAGTACAAAATCATACAAACAAAATAATTTCCAGTATGGAAAATGATGCGGGGGACTACATCTCCCATCCACATTTGCCCTCCCCCTCTCTCTTGAACCCCCTAGAACCTTCAGAATACACATTTTCTATGACAAGACTGGAATACAAAAAAAATTAAAAAAAATAAACTATACGATTCCGGCGGGGGGAATGAGGGGGGATGGCATACACCCTACCTACTATCGAGGCAGCACGTTTCTAAACTTTAACCTAACAGTGGACAGTGGCTGCACACGGAAAGCTCAGTGCTTAAGGGTTACAAATAAGATTAATCGTTTCGCTTTCGCCTTATGGAGACTGTGTAAAATAACTAACCTCAGAACAGCCCTGTTAGCGTATCATGGTTACGTAGCGTCTAACATTAGATACGGCATTGTGCTATGGGGAAATTCTGTTCTTATAAATAGGGTATTTATAGCCCAAAAACAATGTATCCGTGCTCTTTGTGATGTGCCACCATTGACTTCATGTAAACCTCTTTTTAAAGGTTTAAAAATATTAACTGTTCCCGGTATGTACATATTTGAATGTTGTAAATTTGTTAAAATGCACTCCGAATTATTTCAACGTCTTGGAGACACTGTTACGTTTAACACAAGGTATCTTGATAGACTAATGATTCCTCCAATGAAAAGCCACTTATATCACAGAAGTTGCTTTCCAATGGTTATAAGGATATATAATAAATTACCAAAATCATATAGGGAACTGCCAATTAATCGTTTTAAAACAGCGTTATTCAAATGGCTTATAGAAAAATCATTTTATTCTGTGAATGAGTACCTAAACTTTAAACACTCACACTGACATTTTACTTTAATAATTATTATTTGACAAATGATTGACATTCGTATTCTTAATATACTTTATAAGATGTTTTTTTCCAACTTTATTAAGCTAATAAAGTTGGAAAAAAACATCTTATAAAGTTAGAGTTAAAAAACATTTTTTATTAATTCATGTAATATTTGCATGCTAGTTTTAGCGAATTGTTTCAGAAACTGATAAATAACCCGACCAACTGTAATGTACTACAATTCTTGCAAATAAATTTCATTTCATTTCATTTAATTATTTAAAAAAGTATGAGATCCTCACATGCAGTAGGTAAACCCTTTAATTTGATATATCACACGGTAAAGTTCGTAAAACCTAAAAAAAACCTGAATTATTGAAAACAAAAAAGACCTAGCAAAATGGGCCCAAAACGCAAGAATGCTTCACACAAATATAAGCGTTCAAACACAATATTAGGGAAGATGCAGATAATTCAAAAATACACTACTACTTTGGTCGCATTCCGTATTAGAACATAATCGCTCACAGCGCTGACATCGATAATTGGCGTTCCGAGTAAGATATCACGATAATGACAGCTGAGGGCTGTCAATAATTCGTAATCGCACTCACAGTACTCGCTCAACGTCAAAACTTGCATATCATATTTCTTTGTGTTTTTACCACAAATTTCTTCTTATTCTTTGTTTAGGTAGCGAACGGTAGCCAGAAGCACAATTTCGAAAATGCCACGTTAGTGTATAGATATGATGCGAGTCAAAACAAAACAGCACAACTGTCATTTTTGACAGCGCCCACGGTGATATTAGTAAAAGGCATGGTCGGCGTTATCACAAGATGGCGCACGTCATGACGTCATCTATGACGATACAAGACGCAACGTTATCGCGTCCACGTTAATACGGTACGACTGTTAGCACGCTCAAATCGATTACATCGTAACTCGGAATGCAGGGTTTGTATAGAATAGTGGAGTCGAGAAACGAAGAATGACTATTTTATTTTATATTTTTTAATGGCCATTGGGCAACATAAAAACTCTGACACCGGAAGGCCAATTCCCGTACTTAAAAAACGCTCACATTCAAGTCGCAATCTGTCAAACTTGTCACAAATGTAATTCACCAACATTTTTGACAAGTTTGGCAGATTGTATTTTTGAAAGATTGCGAATGAGATGCGAAAGCGAACGTTTATAACATTACGGGAACAACCCCTCAGGTTAGTTACTTTCCCGTTTTTTTGATGGAACAGAACGCAAACTCGAAACGCATCGACAATGCCTGCCTGACGTGACGTAAAAATCCATGTGTTCTTAGCAAACTGCTTGAAATCTCACTAACAAAGGTAAGTTAGTAAGTGCGATTTCAGCTTGAATAAAGCACAAAAAATAATTCAATTCATATGATTTGGGACTAAAAAAGAGACGTTTAAACAACGCAGTGTCGTGGATAATGACGTCACATTATGGATGTGAAAGTAACGGACATTTGATCTGTAGTAGAAAATTGTTGGTGTATTAAAAAAATGTTGAGCAACAAGCAGTAGTTGAACTTTACTTTAAATACTTTTCTTGGGTTTATATTTTTTTTTGTCTTTGAAATTTTCGGGACCCTTAGCGTCCCGGACCTTTTAAAGGCGTACGAGGGGCCGAAACCAACTCGCAGAGGCCCGTTAGACGTGTTTAGTGAAACGAGGCACCAACCGACGATTATCTCTGTACGCACTATGCTAGTGCATTGGGTTTATATACTATAACCGTCTTGAATTGATTGCGGTAAAAAAAAAATACATGCGTATTATTGCGTAACACATTCAGAATGACAGCGATCGTTGATGTGCTCTTGTGAGGACAAAGCCTCTAGGGTGCCGCAACTCACCCTCTGCGGAGATCTCCCTCCAGGGCGTGGGCGGGTACATGAAGGCGGCGTTCTGGATCTGCTCGTTGATGTCTTCGTCCTCGTTGAAGGGGAAGGTGCCGGACAGCGACACGTAGATGATGACGCCCACCGACCACATGTCCAGCGAGCGGTTGTAGCCCTTGTTGCGCAGCACCTCCGGGGCTACAGACAGGTGCTAATGTTCAATCTGGTCAGGACAGGCTGGCCTCTATAATCCCCATGCATACTTTAGAGCCCTTTGGCATTACAACAACGCCTTCCGGGTGTTGTTGGGGCTACCGCGATTCTGTAGCGCGTCAACCATGTTTGCCGAATCTACTACCGATAGTTTTTCAGCAATCATGAGGAAAAGAACGGCATCATTGTTACGCAGGATTCGTGGGAGTGCCAATGGCATCCTGAAGGTGATTGGGGATAGACTGGACGGCGTTTTCCTGGAGTATTGGACCCGTTTGCATAGCTACGGGTCTGATACTGCAGGAAAATACATGAATTAGCATAATTGTAGGTTTTATTTTATTTTTAATTAAATGTAAGTACAAACATAGTTACGTAAGTTGTATCACTAACAAAGATCTATGGAGCAAGTTTCTGAAATAAACGTTTTATTTATTACATAAATCGATACAGATAGTGCGATCCACGACGACGCGCCCCACTCCGCGACGACTGTACTGTAAGCTGTACTTTAGTGCGGAGCGGGGCGGAGTGGGGCGCGGCGAGGTGGATTGCACTATCTAGTTGTACTACTACTAACTGTTTTATCTGTGAACGTTAATTTGAGAAACGTTGTTTTTGGACGTTGTACACAAATTATCATAAAATGAACAGGGTATAATCGGGATCATAAACGCGAAATACTAAAATAGAAGTTAACAAAATCACTGAAATAATGTTTTTGAGTTTTATTTTCATAACTCTATATTACACTGAGTCATGAGTTTGTATTTCAAATTAGTCTATTTTTATTTTTCTAAGTGTTAATAAAGTAGAGTTTGCATTTAAGTTCATTTAGCCGATGATTTAAAGCATGCGTGTGTGCCTCTTTTAATTGAGGTGCACTAGACTAGACTAATATTAAATCATTCTAATATCTCTATAAATTGTGTTTTTTCCCGTACATCCCGCAATAAATAAATAGATGATAAGAAATCACTGCCGTAGTACACACGTTGCGCGAGCGACAAGCTACGACAACGCCGAGCGTCGCGTCGCGTATGCGCTGCGCTGACGCTTCGCCAACGGACTGAACACTCCAGTGACAAACTTACCAAGATACGCGGGCGTGCCGACTACGGACCGCCTGAACGACTTCTCTCCTATGATCCTCGCGAAGCCGAAGTCACACAGCTTCACTTGAGGGAACTCCTCGTCCGTGGACAGCAGCACGTTCTCCGGCTTCAGGTCGCAGTGCACGATGTTCTTCTCGTGCAGGTGCTTCAGGGCTACCAGGATCTGAGAAATATGGGCTTCGTTATAGGAAACTTCACGTTTATGACCAGGGGGTCTACTCTCTAAGCGTCATCCGTAGTTTTGGCCAAAGCGACGGGCGCTTCGCGCTTCGTCTCACTTACGGACATACCGTTAGTGCGACTAGAAGGAAGCGCCCGTAAGTTCGGCCGACACTACGGACGTCGCTCAGACAGTAACCCCCTGATGCTTGGCTTGTATCTCCCGCTAGATATATTGTTTATAAAACAGAGTTTGTTTTGTATTGTCCGTGTGGTGCCTGACGTAAAGAATAGCATCATCCCGTGGGTGTCGTAAAATACGACTAAGAGACTTACTAGAGAATGGGCAGCAGCGTTCATTGTGTATTTTAACATCATACCATGACAAGCACTAAGAACAAACGGCCCCTAGTACCCGGCGGCCCGGCTGCCCTTAGCTACGGTAGCGGTCAAGCGGAAGAGATCCGGCTACCACAATTAATCTGCCTAGCCTTTTCCCAACTATATTGGGGTCGGCTTCCAGTCTAACCGGCTGCAACTGAATAACAGCATTTTACGTGGAGCGACTGCCTATCTGACCTCCACAACCCAGTAACTGCGTAATACTGGTTTTCAGACTTTCAAAGATCCACGGATGACAGCCCGGACCAACGGCTTGCTTTCAGCCGCCCGCTGGAGTCTCCGTATGTAAAGATGGTCACACATCCATGGACCAAGCCCGGCAAGCGTAGCTTAACCTGATGATGATGGATCGACCCGTGTGGCTGTTATTACTTAGCTACGAGCTCCTACGAAGATATCCGGTTACCACAATACCGAAAACTGGACCTGGCAACAACACGTGTACACTGCGGATCGACGAGATCACCGAACTTGAGGAAAAATTGAGCAGGTAACGATGGGGTATAGTAGGGTTATCTGAAGTCCGAAGAGAGGGGAGGACTCGATAATCCTCAAATCCAGGACCTTGTTCTATTTCCGGATTAGCAGTGCCAAGGCGGTGTCTGGTTTTGGTATTGTTCATAATTTCCCTCGTGAGCAACGTGGTGAAGACCGAGTGTGTCGACCAGGGTGGCGTACCTTATACTCAATATCCGCAAGATATTCGTTGAAGGTCATACAGGTTTACGGCCCGACCTCGTCACACACCCCGATGATGAGGTGGAGTCATGTATGAAAATATTTCCAGAGCCATACATGGCTCTAAAACGCCTTCAAACGCTTCAACGCGAAACTGGGCAAACGGAGCGATGATGAGCTGCGAGTTGGAGCTGGACATCGGAACACCGGGGTCCTCTACTGCTCAGTTTTATAGAGGAGGAAGGCTTATTTATGATGAACTCCTTTTTCAGATAGCGTGAGCACAGAAAGTGGACCTGGCAGAGCCTTGATGGTGCAACTAAAAACGAGATTAGACTTCATTATGTCGACGAAGAAACAAATATTCAATGATGTCTCTGTGATCAACGAGGTGAAAACCAGAAGTGATCACCGTATGGTAAGAGGCATATTGTTGTTGGAAATACCTCGACTGATGAAGTCTACGCTCCGTCCAGCACCGGTCTAAATCTAAAAACCGGCCAAGTGCGTGTCGGACCACGCACAATGAAGGCTTCCGTAGTTGGAATGAATTTATCGTAAGAACAAACTTAACTTTGTAATTGAAAAACATGTTCTCCCATACGGAATATATGGGAGAACATGTTTTTGCAACCGCAAATTTAAGTTGGCCAATTATTACTCGTAAACTTGTAAAGCCCACTCAAGTGTGATAGTTTTCCTTTAAACTTCGTTATACATAAGTACTAATGCCGTGACATTTGAATTTCTAACTACAACCGTTTAGTTGGTAGAGGGGGGACACACTTGACTCTAACGAAAATTGGTACTTTAAAGCTTGATAAGTCACGAAGGGTTTACTTAATCAAAAAACGGTCTTCGCAAACCCCTAATATTTTTGAAAGACCTATCCAACGATATCCCACACTATGGGAAGAACGAAAAAAAAAAAACATCCCCACTTTACATGTAGGAGAGGTACCCTAAATAATTGTTTTTTTCAAAATTTTATTTTACCACTTTTTCGGCGTCATTAACTTGTATACTCATGCCAAATACCTAGTACCAATAGTTTTTGAGCTAAACCGCGGACAGACAGACAGACAGACGGACATCGCGAAACTATAAGGGTTCCTTGTTGACTACGGAACCCTAAAAACCCGAGAGCTTTAAGCTTGAACTTCCGAATCGTTTTAAGGGAACGAAACAATTCACGTCGACACGATTGTCCAACGTGAACAATCCGTGGACGATTAATTGAAAGCTGTCCAGCTGGGTGCTATTGGGTACGCAGATGACAGCTCAGTCTCAGAAAGATACCTGTCCAGTGCAAGAGCCAGCTGAGTGGAAATAGCTTCTCTTAGAGAGGCCATGGTGGAGCAAATGAAATTGACCCTATATCTCGTTTCCCAGATGGGCGACGACAATCTGGTTAACTTCAACACTCAGAAGACACAGGACTTATTTTTCACTGCCAAAAGGAGCCAGTTTCAATTATTTCCTACTTTCCGAGGTGCATCTGTACCAGTTACCGACCGCCTGGAGCTTTTGGGCATGGAGTTGATGTCAGATCTCAACTTCGGCTCAACCATCGAATCAAAAGCACAGACTGCAGCCAAAAATATGGGTGCCCTAAATAAGGTGAGGCAATACTTCAAATTTGGACAGCTTCTGAGTTTACAAAGCTCAGGTCCGTTCCTGTATGGAGTATTGCAGCCACTTATGTCGAGATGAGTCGGTGGAACGCAGAGTAAAAAGGCTTATAAGCGACGAAACGTTGGTGGCTAGGTTTCACAGCCTGGCTCATCGGCGTAAAGTTGCTTGCCTGTCAGTCTTCTACAGACTGTACTTAGCTGAGTGCGCGCAGGAGATCCAAGACCTGATCCCACCATCTCCCTTTTACTACCGGACTACCAGACGCACTGCAGCCTGCAGGGTACCATCCGCACTTGGTCGATATACCGACTAGTCGTACTCAGCGCTTCTCCACATTTATTATACGCACGGCCAAAGTGTGGAACTCTCTGCCAGCGTCTGTGTTCCCTTATGCGTATTACTCTTAGGCTGGCTTACTCGTTCCATTATAGAGGAGGTCAAAAGCTGACACACTTGGCAACAAAAAAAAATCCTCAAGACCCTTCGTACAAATCCAAACGAGAAGCTCTCTGATGATACTTTACAGATCATGGAGGAGAATCACAAGACGATCCTGCAGTCTTAAGACGATGCACTCTAGTACCGGCAGCTTAATAGACGGATCTCTAATGAGAAGCGCCCTTCCCCGCTTTAGTACGGACCGTATTTTAAGGACGCGATAGAGCGGAACAAGGTCTTCAAGGTCTTTTTAAGAGATCTGTCTAGTGGGCAGACCCAGCTTGCGAAACTTATGACCGATGATGGCAGAATCCGCCAAACCTGAACTATTGAGAGAGATCGCGAGATTCTATGGACAGTTAGACACGTTTCACACCCAGTAATCCCGTTACGAATCTGGCAAACGACCTAAGAGCTAGATTCACCCGACGCTACCGAAGACATCCCGGACGTCAGCTTGCACGATATTAGGAAAGCTCTGAAGCAGCTTCAAAACAACCATGCACCGGGTGATGACGGAATTACCGCCGAACTCCTGAATGCCGGTGGAAAACCCATTCTTAAGGCTCTCCAGAAGCTGTTCGATTTCGTCAAACTCGAGGGTAAAAGGCTACAGGCTTGGAACAGAGATGTGGTGGTACTCTTTTTTGGATTAGACTGTAAACTTCCCGAATAAAAAATAAATAAATGAGTAAAGCTCTGTTAGATTTTATAATAACAAAGAATTATCTCTAAAGTACACTCAAACAATCTTAATTATAAACAATGCGCTGAGTGTATTAAATAGCCAAGCCTTTTATATCATTCTTGTAAGTATAGAAGAATGTATAACACACAACAAAAATGAATACAGGCAGGAAAGTGATAAGATGCAATATTATTGCCTATACACCATTCTGTTGATTACTGAACCCATCGGATCATTGTGAAACTGAGAACTGGGAAAAAATATTGCGCTATACCTGTGCTACTAAAAACTTTGTTATCCGTTCAGTCAGCCTTCCATTCTCATGCGACAAGATCATCTCCAACATATCTCCCTTGAGCTTCTCCATCACGACGAAGATCCTCTCGGGAGTCTCGAACATCCGCTCGAGGTTCACCACGCCGGGGTGGGACAGGTTCTGAAGAATGGCTACTTCGTTCTTCAGCTGGGCTTCTTGTTTGGTTGGGAAGCGGAGCTTGTCTATAACCTGGGGAGGGGAACAATGAAATTTAGTAAATGTAGTGAGATACGGAGTGATAGTGTGTGTGAATGGGGGACGGGAGAGAGATCTGCGCTAGATTTGCTTACATTTCGATGAAGAGAGCCTGCGCATCAGGGGCAACTGTCGTATTTTTAAGAAATTCGCATTATAATCTGTCTGTCAACAATACATCTAATTTTAATTCTTGACGTTGTTTGTCGCCGAGATGAGATTGCGAATAGATTTTGAACGTTGTCCAGTGTAAACGTTTCTCAAATGCGCACAGCGCCGTCACGTTGATCCATTCGTTTTAGGGCTTTACCCTACCCCACGACAACAATGTGGCGGCCACATCCACAACGCCATATTCGAACTACGCATCACACTGAAATCACGCAAAATCCTGCATCGCGCAAACAGGGTTTACCGCGCGATCAGTATATATAAAACGTCCCGACATCAAAAGGGTAGTTGCCCGCCAGGCACGATAACCGTCTGGTCGGAGAATTCTCCCTTTTCTTGAGTGATCTCTACACCTCTATTACATTACCCTTCTTTTGGGTTTCGCCACAGTCGGGTATAAAAGTAGTAACATGTCTAAGGTAAGACATACCTTGATGGCCACAGGTCTCTTGGACCTTCTGTGCAGGCCTCCGTACACGATGCCAAACTGGCCCGAGCCCAGCACCTCATCAGGATAGATCTGGTACAGCTGCGCCATGTCTGTCACTCGCTCCTCTGTGCTGCCTTCGCCTTCCGCTTCCGCTATTGCACAGCCGCGGGCCTCCGCTAAAGATTGGGAGGTAAGATAAAGTGACATAGCTGCGGTAAGCATTTTCCGTATTATGATATTGATTTGTGTTTTCAAGACGTGATACTCAACTAAGCCTCGTATTTAAAATGGTATAAATATAATTAATTAGATGTGTACAACTAATAATAAATTACTATTAGTTATTTTTAGTTAGCTCGTGTCTGAGTAATAACAGCCGCACGGGTTGATCCATCAGGTTAAGCTACGCTTGCCGGGGTTAGTCCGTGGATGGGTGAACGTCTTTACATACCGAGACTACTCCGTGCCTCGGAAAGCATATTAAGCCGTTGGTCCTGCGCCTGCCTCACGGCCGTCTCCCACGACCTGGCCAGGTAGGCGCGATAGTAGCGTGTTGCTTACCCGAGTGATGCGTGACCGGCATGAGCGCCTGCCTCACGGCCGTCTCCCACGACCTGGCCAGGTAGGCGCGATAGTAGCGTGTTGCTTACCCGAGTGATGCGTGACCGGCATGAGCGCCTGCCTCACGACCGTCTCCCACGACCTGGCCAGGTAGGCGCGATAGTAGCGTGTTGCTTACCCGAGTGATGCGTGACCGGCATGAGCGCCTGCCTCACGGCCGTCTCCCACGACCTGGCCAGGTAGGCGCGATAGTAGCGTGTTGCTTACCCGAGTGATGCGTGACCGGCATGAGCGCCTGCCTCACGGCCGTCTCCCACGACCTGGCCAGGTAGGCGCGATAGTAGCGTGTTGCTTACCCGAGTGATGCGTGACCGGCATGAGCGCCTGCCTCACGGCCGTCTCCCACGACCTGGCCAGGTAGGCGCGATAGTAGCGTGTTGCTTACCCGAGTGATGCGTGACCGGCATGAGCGCCTGCCTCACGGCCGTCTCCCACGACCTGGCCAGGTAGGCGCGATAGTAGCGTGTTGCTTACCCGAGTGATGCGTGACCGGCATGAGCGCCTGCCTCACGGCCGTCTCCCACGACCTGGCCAGGTAGGCGCGATAGTAGCGTGTTGCTTACCCGAGTGATGCGTGACCGGCATGAGCGCCTGCCTCACGGCCGTCTCCCACGACCTGGCCAGGTAGGCGCGATAGTAGCGTGTTGCTTACCCGAGTGATGCGTGACCGGCATGAGCGCCTGCCTCACGGCCGTCTCCCACGACCTGGCCAGGTAGGCGCGATAGTAGCGTGTTGCTTACCCGAGTGATGCGTGACCGGCATGAGCGCCTGCCTCACGGCCGTCTCCCACGACCTGGCCAGGTAGGCGCGATAGTAGCGTGTTGCTTACCCGAGTGATGCGTGACCGGCATGAGCGCCTGCCTCACGGCCGTCTCCCACGACCTGGCCAGGTAGGCGCGATAGTAGCGTGTTGCTTACCCGAGTGATGCGTGACCGGCATGAGCGCCTGCCTCACGGCCGTCTCCCACGACCTGGCCAGGTAGGCGCGATAGTAGCGTGTTGCTTACCCGAGTGATGCGTGACCGGCATGAGCGCCTGCCTCACGGCCGTCTCCCACGACCTGGCCAGGTAGGCGCGATAGTAGCGTGTTGCTTACCCGAGTGATGCGTGACCGGCATGAGCGCCTGCCTCACGGCCGTCTCCCACGACCTGGCCAGGTAGGCGCGATAGTAGCGTGTTGCTTACCCGAGTGATGCGTGACCGGCATGAGCGCCTGCCTCACGGCCGTCTCCCACGACCTGGCCAGGTAGGCGCGATAGTAGCGTGTTGCTTACCCGAGTGATGCGTGACCGGCATGAGCGCCTGCCTCACGGCCGTCTCCCACGACCTGGCCAGGTAGGCGCGATAGTAGCGTGTTGCTTACCCGAGTGATGCGTGACCGGCATGAGCGCCTGCCTCACGGCCGTCTCCCACGACCTGGCCAGGTAGGCGCGATAGTAGCGTGTTGCTTACCCGAGTGATGCGTGACCGGCATGAGCGCCTGCCTCACGGCCGTCTCCCACGACCTGGCCAGGTAGGCGCGATAGTAGCGTGTTGCTTACCCGAGTGATGCGTGACCGGCATGAGCGCCTGCCTCACGGCCGTCTCCCACGACCTGGCCAGGTAGGCGCGATAGTAGCGTGTTGCTTACCCGAGTGATGCGTGACCGGCATGAGCGCCTGCCTCACGGCCGTCTCCCACGACCTGGCCAGGTAGGCGCGATAGTAGCGTGTTGCTTACCCGAGTGATGCGTGACCGGCATGAGCGCCTGCCTCACGGCCGTCTCCCACGACCTGGCCAGGTAGGCGCGATAGTAGCGTGTTGCTTACCCGAGTGATGCGTGACCGGCATGAGCGCCTGCCTCACGGCCGTCTCCCACGACCTGGCCAGGTAGGCGCGATAGTAGCGTGTTGCTTACCCGAGTGATGCGTGACCGGCATGAGCGCCTGCCTCACGGCCGTCTCCCACGACCTGGCCAGGTAGGCGCGATAGTAGCGTGTTGCTTACCCGAGTGATGCGTGACCGGCATGAGCGCCTGCCTCACGGCCGTCTCCCACGACCTGGCCAGGTAGGCGCGATAGTAGCGTGTTGCTTACCCGAGTGATGCGTGACCGGCATGAGCGCCTGCCTCACGGCCGTCTCCCACGACCTGGCCAGGTAGGCGCGATAGTAGCGTGTTGCTTACCCGAGTGATGCGTGACCGGCATGAGCGCCTGCCTCACGGCCGTCTCCCACGACCTGGCCAGGTAGGCGCGATAGTAGCGTGTTGCTTACCCGAGTGATGCGTGACCGGCATGAGCGCCTGCCTCACGGCCGTCTCCCACGACCTGGCCAGGTAGGCGCGATAGTAGCGTGTTGCTTACCCGAGTGATGCGTGACCGGCATGAGCGCCTGCCTCACGGCCGTCTCCCACGACCTGGCCAGGTAGGCGCGATAGTAGCGTGTTGCTTACCCGAGTGATGCGTGACCGGCATGAGCGCCTGCCTCACGGCCGTCTCCCACGACCTGGCCAGGTAGGCGCGATAGTAGCGTGTTGCTTACCCGAGTGATGCGTGACCGGCATGAGCGCCTGCCTCACGGCCGTCTCCCACGACCTGGCCAGGTAGGCGCGATAGTAGCGTGTTGCTTACCCGAGTGATGCGTGACCGGCATGAGCGCCTGCCTCACGGCCGTCTCCCACGACCTGGCCAGGTAGGCGCGATAGTAGCGTGTTGCTTACCCGAGTGATGCGTGACCGGCATGAGCGCCTGCCTCACGGCCGTCTCCCCTGGCCAGGTAGGCGCGATAGTAAGCGTGTTGCTTTACCCGAGTGATTGCCGTGACCGGCATGAGCGCCTGCCTACGGCCGTTCCTCCCACGACCTGGCCAGGTAGGCGCGATAGTAGCGTGTTGCTTACCCGAGTGATGCGTGACCGGCATGAGCGCCTGCCTCACGGCCGTCTCCCACGACCTGGCCAGGTAGGCGCGATAGTAGCGTGTTGCTTACCCGAGTGATGCGTGACCGGCATGAGCGCCTGCCTCACGGCCGTCTCCCACGACCTGGCCAGGTAGGCGCGATAGTAGCGTGTTGCTTACCCGAGTGATGCGTGACCGGCATGAGCGCCTGCCTCACGGCCGTCTCCCACGACCTGGCCAGGTAGGCGCGATAGTAGCGTGTTGCTTACCCGAGTGATGCGTGACCGGCATGAGCGCCTGCCTCACGGCCGTCTCCCACGACCTGGCCAGGTAGGCGCGATAGTAGCGTGTTGCTTACCCGAGTGATGCGTGACCGGCATGAGCGCCTGCCTCACGGCCGTCTCCCACGACCTGGCCAGGTAGGCGCGATAGTAGCGTGTTGCTTACCCGAGTGATGCGTGACCGGCATGAGCGCCTGCCTCACGGCCGTCTCCCACGACCTGGCCAGGTAGGCGCGATAGTAGCGTGTTGCTTACCCGAGTGATGCGTGACCGGCATGAGCGCCTGCCTCACGGCCGTCTCCCACGACCTGGCCAGGTAGGCGCGATAGTAGCGTGTTGCTTACCCGAGTGATGCGTGACCGGCATGAGCGCCTGCCTCACGGCCGTCTCCCACGACCTGGCCAGGTAGGCGCGATAGTAGCGTGTTGCTTACCCGAGTGATGCGTGACCGGCATGAGCGCCTGCCTCACGGCCGTCTCCCACGACCTGGCCAGGTAGGCGCGATAGTAGCGTGTTGCTTACCCGAGTGATGCGTGACCGGCATGAGCGCCTGCCTCACGGCCGTCTCCCACGACCTGGCCAGGTAGGCGCGATAGTAGCGTGTTGCTTACCCGAGTGATGCGTGACCGGCATGAGCGCCTGCCTCACGGCCGTCTCCCACGACCTGGCCAGGTAGGCGCGATAGTAGCGTGTTGCTTACCCGAGTGATGCGTGACCGGCATGAGCGCCTGCCTCACGGCCGTCTCCCACGACCTGGCCAGGTAGGCGCGATAGTAGCGTGTTGCTTACCCGAGTGATGCGTGACCGGCATGAGCGCCTGCCTCACGGCCGTCTCCCACGACCTGGCCAGGTAGGCGCGATAGTAGCGTGTTGCTTACCCGAGTGATGCGTGACCGGCATGAGCGCCTGCCTCACGGCCGTCTCCCACGACCTGGCCAGGTAGGCGCGATAGTAGCGTGTTGCTTACCCGAGTGATGCGTGACCGGCATGAGCGCCTGCCTCACGGCCGTCTCCCACGACCTGGCCAGGTAGGCGCGATAGTAGCGTGTTGCTTACCCGAGTGATGCGTGACCGGCATGAGCGCCTGCCTCACGGCCGTCTCCCACGACCTGGCCAGGTAGGCGCGATAGTAGCGTGTTGCTTACCCGAGTGATGCGTGACCGGCATGAGCGCCTGCCTCACGGCCGTCTCCCACGACCTGGCCAGGTAGGCGCGATAGTAGCGTGTTGCTTACCCGAGTGATGCGTGACCGGCATGAGCGCCTGCCTCACGGCCGTCTCCCACGACCTGGCCAGGTAGGCGCGATAGTAGCGTGTTGCTTACCCGAGTGATGCGTGACCGGCATGAGCGCCTGCCTCACGGCCGTCTCCCACGACCTGGCCAGGTAGGCGCGATAGTAGCGTGTTGCTTACCCGAGTGATGCGTGACCGGCATGAGCGCCTGCCTCACGGCCGTCTCCCACGACCTGGCCAGGTAGGCGCGATAGTAGCGTGTTGCTTACCCGAGTGATGCGTGACCGGCATGAGCGCCTGCCTCACGGCCGTCTCCCACGACCTGGCCAGGTAGGCGCGATAGTAGCGTGTTGCTTACCCGAGTGATGCGTGACCGGCATGAGCGCCTGCCTCACGGCCGTCTCCCACGACCTGGCCAGGTAGGCGCGATAGTAGCGTGTTGCTTACCCGAGTGATGCGTGACCGGCATGAGCGCCTGCCTCACGGCCGTCTCCCACGACCTGGCCAGGTAGGCGCGATAGTAGCGTGTTGCTTACCCGAGTGATGCGTGACCGGCATGAGCGCCTGCCTCACGGCCGTCTCCCACGACCTGGCCAGGTAGGCGCGATAGTAGCGTGTTGCTTACCCGAGTGATGCGTGACCGGCATGAGCGCCTGCCTCACGGCCGTCTCCCACGACCTGGCCAGGTAGGCGCGATAGTAGCGTGTTGCTTACCCGAGTGATGCGTGACCGGCATGAGCGCCTGCCTCACGGCCGTCTCCCACGACCTGGCCAGGTAGGCGCGATAGTAGCGTGTTGCTTACCCGAGTGATGCGTGACCGGCATGAGCGCCTGCCTCACGGCCGTCTCCCACGACCTGGCCAGGTAGGCGCGATAGTAGCGTGTTGCTTACCCGAGTGATGCGTGACCGGCATGAGCGCCTGCCTCACGGCCGTCTCCCACGACCTGGCCAGGTAGGCGCGATAGTAGCGTGTTGCTTACCCGAGTGATGCGTGACCGGCATGAGCGCCTGCCTCACGGCCGTCTCCCACGACCTGGCCAGGTAGGCGCGATAGTAGCGTGTTGCTTACCCGAGTGATGCGTGACCGGCATGAGCGCCTGCCTCACGGCCGTCTCCCACGACCTGGCCAGGTAGGCGCGATAGTAGCGTGTTGCTTACCCGAGTGATGCGTGACCGGCATGAGCGCCTGCCTCACGGCCGTCTCCCACGACCTGGCCAGGTAGGCGCGATAGTAGCGTGTTGCTTACCCGAGTGATGCGTGACCGGCATGAGCGCCTGCCTCACGGCCGTCTCCCACGACCTGGCCAGGTAGGCGCGATAGTAGCGTGTTGCTTACCCGAGTGATGCGTGACCGGCATGAGCGCCTGCCTCACGGCCGTCTCCCACGACCTGGCCAGGTAGGCGCGATAGTAGCGTGTTGCTTACCCGAGTGATGCGTGACCGGCATGAGCGCCTGCCTCACGGCCGTCTCCCACGACCTGGCCAGGTAGGCGCGATAGTAGCGTGTTGCTTACCCGAGTGATGCGTGACCGGCATGAGCGCCTGCCTCACGGCCGTCTCCCACGACCTGGCCAGGTAGGCGCGATAGTAGCGTGTTGCTTACCCGAGTGATGCGTGACCGGCATGAGCGCCTGCCTCACGGCCGTCTCCCACGACCTGGCCAGGTAGGCGCGATAGTAGCGTGTTGCTTACCCGAGTGATGCGTGACCGGCATGAGCGCCTGCCTCACGGCCGTCTCCCACGACCTGGCCAGGTAGGCGCGATAGTAGCGTGTTGCTTACCCGAGTGATGCGTGACCGGCATGAGCGCCTGCCTCACGGCCGTCTCCCACGACCTGGCCAGGTAGGCGCGATAGTAGCGTGTTGCTTACCCGAGTGATGCGTGACCGGCATGAGCGCCTGCCTCACGGCCGTCTCCCACGACCTGGCCAGGTAGGCGCGATAGTAGCGTGTTGCTTACCCGAGTGATGCGTGACCGGCATGAGCGCCTGCCTCACGGCCGTCTCCCACGACCTGGCCAGGTAGGCGCGATAGTAGCGTGTTGCTTACCCGAGTGATGCGTGACCGGCATGAGCGCCTGCCTCACGGCCGTCTCCCACGACCTGGCCAGGTAGGCGCGATAGTAGCGTGTTGCTTACCCGAGTGATGCGTGACCGGCATGAGCGCCTGCCTCACGGCCGTCTCCCACGACCTGGCCAGGTAGGCGCGATAGTAGCGTGTTGCTTACCCGAGTGATGCGTGACCGGCATGAGCGCCTGCCTCACGGCCGTCTCCCACGACCTGGCCAGGTAGGCGCGATAGTAGCGTGTTGCTTACCCGAGTGATGCGTGACCGGCATGAGCGCCTGCCTCACGGCCGTCTCCCACGACCTGGCCAGGTAGGCGCGATAGTAGCGTGTTGCTTACCCGAGTGATGCGTGACCGGCATGAGCGCCTGCCTCACGGCCGTCTCCCACGACCTGGCCAGGTAGGCGCGATAGTAGCGTGTTGCTTACCCGAGTGATGCGTGACCGGCATGAGCGCCTGCCTCACGGCCGTCTCCCACGACCTGGCCAGGTAGGCGCGATAGTAGCGTGTTGCTTACCCGAGTGATGCGTGACCGGCATGAGCGCCTGCCTCACGGCCGTCTCCCACGACCTGGCCAGGTAGGCGCGATAGTAGCGTGTTGCTTACCCGAGTGATGCGTGACCGGCATGAGCGCCTGCCTCACGGCCGTCTCCCACGACCTGGCCAGGTAGGCGCGATAGTAGCGTGTTGCTTACCCGAGTGATGCGTGACCGGCATGAGCGCCTGCCTCACGGCCGTCTCCCACGACCTGGCCAGGTAGGCGCGATAGTAGCGTGTTGCTTACCCGAGTGATGCGTGACCGGCATGAGCGCCTGCCTCACGGCCGTCTCCCACGACCTGGCCAGGTAGGCGCGATAGTAGCGTGTTGCTTACCCGAGTGATGCGTGACCGGCATGAGCGCCTGCCTCACGGCCGTCTCCCACGACCTGGCCAGGTAGGCGCGATAGTAGCGTGTTGCTTACCCGAGTGATGCGTGACCGGCATGAGCGCCTGCCTCACGGCCGTCTCCCACGACCTGGCCAGGTAGGCGCGATAGTAGCGTGTTGCTTACCCGAGTGATGCGTGACCGGCATGAGCGCCTGCCTCACGGCCGTCTCCCACGACCTGGCCAGGTAGGCGCGATAGTAGCGTGTTGCTTACCCGAGTGATGCGTGACCGGCATGAGCGCCTGCCTCACGGCCGTCTCCCACGACCTGGCCAGGTAGGCGCGATAGTAGCGTGTTGCTTACCCGAGTGATGCGTGACCGGCATGAGCGCCTGCCTCACGGCCGTCTCCCACGACCTGGCCAGGTAGGCGCGATAGTAGCGTGTTGCTTACCCGAGTGATGCGTGACCGGCATGAGCGCCTGCCTCACGGCCGTCTCCCACGACCTGGCCAGGTAGGCGCGATAGTAGCGTGTTGCTTACCCGAGTGATGCGTGACCGGCATGAGCGCCTGCCTCACGGCCGTCTCCCACGACCTGGCCAGGTAGGCGCGATAGTAGCGTGTTGCTTACCCGAGTGATGCGTGACCGGCATGAGCGCCTGCCTCACGGCCGTCTCCCACGACCTGGCCAGGTAGGCGCGATAGTAGCGTGTTGCTTACCCGAGTGATGCGTGACCGGCATGAGCGCCTGCCTCACGGCCGTCTCCCACGACCTGGCCAGGTAGGCGCGATAGTAGCGTGTTGCTTACCCGCGTGATGCGTGACCGGCATGAGCGCCTGCCTCACGGCCGTCTCCCACGACCTGGCCAGGTAGGCGCGATAGTAGCGTGTTGCTTACCCGAGTGATGCGTGACCGGCATGAGCGCCTGCCTCACGGCCGTCTCCCACGACCTGGCCAGGTAGGCGCGATAGTAGCGTGTTGCTTACCCGAGTGATGCGTGACCGGCATGAGCGCCTGCCTCACGGCCGTCTCCCACGACCTGGCCAGGTAGGCGCGATAGTAGCGTGTTGCTTACCCGAGTGATGCGTGACCGGCATGAGCGCCTGCCTCACGGCCGTCTCCCACGACCTGGCCAGGTAGGCGCGATAGTAGCGTGTTGCTTACCCGAGTGATGCGTGACCGGCATGAGCGCCTGCCTCACGGCCGTCTCCCACGACCTGGCCAGGTAGGCGCGATAGTAGCGTGTTGCTTACCCGAGTGATGCGTGACCGGCATGAGCGCCTGCCTCACGGCCGTCTCCCACGACCTGGCCAGGTAGGCGCGATAGTAGCGTGTTGCTTACCCGCGTGATGCGTGACCGGCATGAGCGCCTGCCTCACGGCCGTCTCCCACGACCTGGCCAGGTAGGCGCGATAGTAGCGTGTTGCTTACCCGAGTGATGCGTGACCGGCATGAGCGCCTGCCTCACGGCCGTCTCCCACGACCTGGCCAGGTAGGCGCGATAGTAGCGTGTTGCTTACCCGAGTGATGCGTGACCGGCATGAGCGCCTGCCTCACGGCCGTCTCCCACGACCTGGCCAGGTAGGCGCGATAGTAGCGTGTTGCTTACCCGAGTGATGCGTGACCGGCATGAGCGCCTGCCTCACGGCCGTCTCCCACGACCTGGCCAGGTAGGCGCGATAGTAGCGTGTTGCTTACCCGAGTGATGCGTGACCGGCATGAGCGCCTGCCTCACGGCCGTCTCCCACGACCTGGCCAGGTAGGCGCGATAGTAGCGTGTTGCTTACCCGAGTGATGCGTGACCGGCATGAGCGCCTGCCTCACGGCCGTCTCCCACGACCTGGCCAGGTAGGCGCGATAGTAGCGTGTTGCTTACCCGAGTGATGCGTGACCGGCATGAGCGCCTGCCTCACGGCCGTCTCCCACGACCTGGCCAGGTAGGCGCGATAGTAGCGTGTTGCTTACCCGAGTGATGCGTGACCGGCATGAGCGCCTGCCTCACGGCCGTCTCCCACGACCTGGCCAGGTAGGCGCGATAGTAGCGTGTTGCTTACCCGAGTGATGCGTGACCGGCATGAGCGCCTGCCTCACGGCCGTCTCCCACGACCTGGCCAGGTAGGCGCGATAGTAGCGTGTTGCTTACCCGAGTGATGCGTGACCGGCATGAGCGCCTGCCTCACGGCCGTCTCCCACGACCTGGCCAGGTAGGCGCGATAGTAGCGTGTTGCTTACCCGAGTGATGCGTGACCGGCATGAGCGCCTGCCTCACGGCCGTCTCCCACGACCTGGCCAGGTAGGCGCGATAGTAGCGTGTTGCTTACCCGAGTGATGCGTGACCGGCATGAGCGCCTGCCTCACGGCCGTCTCCCACGACCTGGCCAGGTAGGCGCGATAGTAGCGTGTTGCTTACCCGAGTGATGCGTGACCGGCATGAGCGCCTGCCTCACGGCCGTCTCCCACGACCTGGCCAGGTAGGCGCGATAGTAGCGTGTTGCTTACCCGAGTGATGCGTGACCGGCATGAGCGCCTGCCTCACGGCCGTCTCCCACGACCTGGCCAGGTAGGCGCGATAGTAGCGTGTTGCTTACCCGAGTGATGCGTGACCGGCATGAGCGCCTGCCTCACGGCCGTCTCCCACGACCTGGCCAGGTAGGCGCCGAGGCCGGAGTCGGGCGGCGGCGGGGCCCCTCCCGCCCACGCCTCCTCCACGCCCACCAGGTAGTCCAAGTTAGCCGTGCGCACCTCGAAGCAGTGCATCACGTCTGCAACACCGCACGACACTTATATAGCATGCATATGGTATAGCATGTTTAAAAAAAAAAGAAAAGAAGAGAAACAAAACACAAAAGACATGTAGAAAATAAACAACAAAAAAGAAAAGTAGTGATTTAAAATTAAAATTTAATTTGTAGCCCAACCAAAGCATTGAACGACATCGACTACTTCCGCGCATTAAAACTTAAAGCACAGTACCTATAAAATGTTCATTAAGTTCGTTAAAAGAAAGCGCATTTTCTGTAATAAATTGTTAGTATTCTACAACAAATAACTTCAACAACGTTTTCGCATGAAAAATCAATCTGATCAGTATCCATCGGTCCAGCAGTTTTTGAGGTAAACGGTAACAGACGTACACACAAGCGCACACACGACCTCTTACCCCAAACGCATACCTAGTCCGTTTCCATCTCGTCGAGGGTAACAGCAGCTTTCATTTATTTGACCTTTTCGAAATTGTGCTTTACAATTTTTGCAAGGAATCGCCTTCTCGCGGCGTGCATCTGGCATAAGTTATATAAAGTCAATGATTTTTTTTCTGGCAGTGCCTTGCCGGTAACCATAAAACAAGTTACGACACATACAGAATTTTTAATTTATTTTAAATCGCAATGTGAGGCGACCACTTGACATCGGTCTACAGAAATCTAGTTACACCCTGTCTAGTATGTTCGCCTACCTGTGCCTGCATGCGGCTGCCTCGCGGTGTCGATGGCTAGGATCTCGTTGAGCGGGATCTCCTTGTAGTACTTGCTGCCTTGCTCCGAAGTGAATAGCGTGATGGACTTGCTGTCCAGACGCCAGTAGTGACGTTTTAGCTAAAACATTACATGGAATATTATCATCATTATTTTTCTCTCTTCTTTCGTGGAAATCGGATCAAAACTTTTACAACAAAAAAAAGTCTACAAGGGTATAAGTCGGTGGCAAATAACGAAAATACAAAACCAAAGACGACTTTAAGCTATTTTTACTTTGTAGTAATTTTTTTTAAACCGGTTTTTTAACTTTTTATTTATCGCTTTTTAGTGGGTCAGTTTGTAATTTATATAAGTAACAATAGCCTAATGTCAACTGCTCATCACCTTTTACAAATTATTGCTTTTCCCGATGCTGGGGCGTTAATTGTTGAGGAGTTCTCCTGGTACTTCACCATCAGCTCCACTTCTCCAAATGCACTGTGACGAGCATAAATTGCTTGGCAACGATATTAAAGTAATCGAATCGCAACCCGTGAAATGAGTAGTTTCGGTGGCCATCTGCGGCCTTCATCATCAGTTCCACTACACCAAATGGTGCTTTTCGAGAGCAACTGAACGAGTTACCATAAAAATCCCATCATCAGATCCTGACTTGATAGCAATGGGACCACCTCGGAAGTATACCCTTTCAAACAAAAAAAGAATATTGCAAATCCGTCTATACAGGGGGGTGGCAGGGACATCGACGCGAAAACTGTTACCATGGATTCAGTACGTGATTCTGAAACCAGTGCGTTGATATTTTTCGTTTATTTAAAAAAAAAAACTGCTGTTTCATAGAAAAGTGCAATACCTACGTTGTCAAAATGTATGGAACGACAGACGGCGTCTGTCACAGCTGGATATCTCAAGAACTACTAATGCTATTAACTTGAAATTTGGAATAGTTTTAAATGACGTTTGCCCAACTATTTTGCAAATAAGAAAGAAATAAAAAAATATATACATGATAAAATGATACAAAATATATAATGTATATATTCTTTTTTGCAACAGGGACTGAATTCAATTCAGAGACTGACTGTCTTCAAAATTCGAAGTGGGGGTACTAGGGCATGTGGGGTATTAAACGTAAGAGCGCTATTTCATAAAAAAATATATTTTTTTGTAATCTGCGTAGATTTTGGCTTTTGAAAAAAATACCGTCCTCTTCCCTTATCTCCGAAGCTTGCATAGAGAAAAATCTGAATTTATTCTTTGTGATAGAAGTTTATTTAAAGATTACAGGAAAAATAAAACGATGTCTCTAAATACCACATTCAAAATTCAAAAATTCAAAATTCAAAAGTCATTTATTCAAACTAGGCTGAGAATCAGCACTTTTCGAACGTCAAAATTACATAAGACAGTCCCCCAAAACGCCCACCCTTCACCACTTCCTAGTGCTTTTGCTGGGAAGAAGAAGTGGCGCAACAAACTCCCCAGCAGCACAGCTGTCTGTTCAGTTAGAAAAAAAATAAAAAATGATTCTATACAACAGTATGCAAGACAATTTACAATATGCAAAAAATAATTTAAATTATAAATTAAATAGCTATAATTAATAGCCATATGACAGCTAGCACACGCCAATATACCAACCAAAAGCATCGAGAACTATACTCAAGCAGAAATAAAAATAACTAAAAGTAAACAATATCAAAAAAAAAAAAAAAAGCCTCCAGGCATAAAGGGCGTGCCCGCTTACATATAGCTGTAACTAGAAGTTACAATTGATAAACTAGGACCATCGAGGTAAAATAAATAATTGTCGAGGTCGCTAGCTAACCACATATTGCAATACAACTCATAAAAAAAAATTAGTAATGAGTAGATTATGTCAGCACTAAATTAAAATAAAATTAAAATAAATACTTATTAAGTAAAATTATAAACAATTATATAAACTCATATAACCTGTCAGTAGGTAAACTAATTCTGGAGAAAGAACATTTAAACATTGTCTTGAGTTAATCACAGCGACCATATTATATTCTTATCATTTAAGTAGTCGTTGATAGAATAGTATGCCTTTGAACAAAGGTTGGACTTTAATTTAGTTTTGAACGCATTAAAAGGCAAATCTAGCAAAGAAGAGGGTAGCTTGTTATAAAAGGTTATACCAAGCCCAACAAATGAGTTATGAACCTTATGAAGCCGGTGAAAGGGAGCACGTAGTTTATCCTTACTTCTTGTGTTAACATTGTGAATATCACTGTTTTTAGTGTATAAGTGTATATTTTGCCTAATATATAAGATGTTGGCGAAGATGAATTGTGATGTCACTGTGAGGATACCGATATCTTTGAAAAAATCTCTCAGAGAAACTCTGGCACCTAGCTGCTAAAATGCTCGAATAGCTCGTTTTTGGAGGACAAATATATTTTGAATATCTGCAGCTTTGCCCCACAGCAGAATACCATAGGACATAACGCTACTAGCTGGTAAATTGCTCGAATAGCTCGTTTTTGGAGGACAAATATATTTTGAATATCTGCAGCTTTGCCCCACAGCAGAATACCATAGGACATAACGCTATGAAAATAACTAAAATAGACTAACCGAGCTGTATCAACGTCAGTGTATTGTCTTATTTTTCTGACGGCGTAGGCGGCCGAACTGAGCCTTCCCGCTAGGCTCGATATATGTTGGCCCCACTGAAGTTTGGCATCTACTGTTATGCCCAGAAAAACTGCCGAGTTTACAGTTTCAAGCACCTCTTTATCTAAGACGACGTTGGGTCCTAGATTTCTAACATTTGGAAGGGCAAACTTTACACATTTCGTTTTTTTGGCATTGAGAACTAGGTTATTTGTCGTAAACCAATCCGTAACCATTGACAGTGCACTGTTTACATCGTCAAAATCTTGTCTATTCCTGTCTACTTTAAAAATAAGAGAGGTATCATCTGCAAACAGTACAACTTCACAGATACCCTTTAAATAGAATGGTAAGTCATTGATATATACTAAGAACAAGAATGGACCCAGCCTTGAGGTACACCTAACTGAACTGGTAGCCCGGAAGATTTTACACCATCAACATCTACACATTGCGACCTATTATTTAAATATGAATTTAAAACGTTGAGAGCTTCGTTTAGCACACCATAATGACGCAGTTTACGCAAAAGCGTGTCATGGTGCACGCAATCAAAGGCTTTGGAGAGATCACAGAAAACTCCAATAGCATTTTGAGAGTTCTCCCATGCGTTAAATATGTGTTTCAGGAGAGCAACACCCGCATCTGTAGTCGAACGACCCTTTGTAAAGCCATATTGTTCATTATGAAGGAGGCTATTTAAATTAAAATGTCTTAGCAACTGCTTGAGTATTAACTTTTCTAATATTTTGCTGAATGCTGGTAAAATAGAAATAGGCCTGAAATTGCCAACGACATTTTTATTACCTGATTTAAATAATGGTATGACTTTACTACTCTTCATGAGGTCAGGAAAAGTTCCTAAATCAACACATTTATTAAAAGTAACAGCTAGATAGGGGGCTACGATGTCTATTATATTACTCAAAAGTTTAATGGAGATTCCCCAGTAATCACCAGTGTTTTTAGACTTGAGTGTGTTGAAAACATTACTTAACTACATCACGAGGCGTTACATGTTCGAAGCTAAATAAGCGACTACTTTTAGACACACTACTAAACAAAAGGTTTTCAGCTTTAGATGGGGACGAATTTAAGGAGCGAGTCGTAGTTATAGGTATGTTGGCAAAAAACTCATTAAACGCCTCAGCTACGTAAGCTGCTTTAGTAACTAATTTATTATCGACCATAATCTCAAGTTGTTTATCTTGCTTAACCGATTTACCCGTTTCATTGTTAATAATTTTCCAAGTGGTTTTTACTTTATTATTGGATTTTTTAATTGTATCGCCTAAAAATTTAGATTTAGCAAAAATACTAACCTTTTTAAATAATTTTGAATAATTTTTGACATACTCTAGGAAAGGAGTATCAAATCTATATTTTTTCAAACCATATAACTCGTATAGTCTCGCTCTACTTTTATAAATACCCGGAGTGGCCCATTGATTAAAGCCAACGGAGGTGCCATTAATGTCAATAGTTTTAGTCTTGAAAGTAGATTGGTACTCTTTTTGCACAGCATCAAAAAGGGCTGCATACATTTCATTAGGATTCTCGTGTTCTATTATAGATGGTGTTATTCTATAAGCTATATTATTTTTAAATTTATTGCAACGACTAGCTGTATATGGCCTACATTCTATTTTATGCGGCTTTTTATGTAATGGCATGGGGAAACTAGCTAATAAACCACAGTGGTCAGACGTTAAGTCACTTAACACTAATTTATTTTTGGCATCACAATCACTAAATATATTATCAAGACAAGTTGACGAAGATGCCGTGATCCTAGTAGCTTAAAAAAACAAGTTAATTAAATTATATGACCTAAACAGATTAAGAAGTCTAATACTTAATGGAGTAACATCTAAAATATAATATAGTTTTCATTAGTTCCACTATCGGTCCAGAGATGGCGCTGACCTAAAACTGCAATATTCTACACCGCAGTGTTATAATTCTCTAACGAATATAGGCCTCACCGATGAAAATTTTAAAACAATTCACGATTTACAACCAAAATGTCCTCCTTCCTACTTACTAGCAGGTTGCTTTGGGTGAAACAAACAAAAAACGTGTATCTTTTAGCTTAGAAGTTTGATTTTTTCACAGCATATTTTAATCTTAATTAATTGGGCAATTTTAACATATTTTAACGGATAAGGATTAATTAAATACCTACTTCGGAAATAACTTAAAAAAAAAAAATGAAATTCTGATATAAATAGTTACTGTGGGTCGAAGATAGACATATGCTATCGCGGACTTTTCTGTTCATTTTATTAAGATATACAATCCAGTAAAACATAAATAATATCTAACTGTTACGGTTTAGTCAGCGCACGCCATGAAAGCGCTCAAAAAAATACCTTTTTACTACTTGACAAAACGACAAGTTTCAGTACAGTACAGTATAGTTTCGGTAGTAGTTTTGTAGAGTCATTTACGTTTAGTTTATAAACCTTCCGGGATACATTCTCTAAATTACGTTGAAAACCTCACCAAAATCCGTTGCGTATTTTAGAAGAACAACGCGGACATACAGACAAACGCGAAAAGCGACTTTGTTTTATAATATTTAAAGATAGAGATGCGAAAGTGAGTTTGTTTGTTTGTTACGCTTTCACGCTAAAACAGCTGAACGGATTTGGATGAAATTTGGGACCTAGAAAAGGACATAAGCTACTTTTCATCCTGGATCGCAGACGAAGTCGCGGGCAACAGCTAGTCCTAAATAAAAATGGAATAACAAGTTTGTATGCGTTTCCTTTAATTTATTTTTTATTAGCCTACATTGTCTCACTGCAGAGGCAAAGCCCCCCCCCCCAAATCCTTCAGGACTTCTTTCCCAGATCCTCCTCGATCCAACCCTTGCGGTTGCGCCGAGGTCGTCTCGCCACCTCTTCCTGGGCCGGCCTCGGCGGCACCTTCGCAAGCCTGTTTTAGCTTGGCAGCCTTCTAACCTACGTCTCAGAAACCTTAGGCCTACCAGTACTTACAGTTTTATCCTTGTTCGTAAAGTGCACGAGCCAGCCCTCCTTGAGCCACTGCCCCTCTCTCTTCTTGGTGTGCTTGACGGACTGCACGATGCGCATGAGCGGGATGTTGGCGCTGGGCGAGGACGACGAGCTGGAACGTGCGGACGAGTCAGATCTACGAGAGCGAGGGGGCGCGGGGCGGCGGGCGCGGGGGTGTGTGCTGGTGAATGACGATCTCTTTCTGGATTCTTTTTTGTCGTTTTTCCAGTTCAATCAGTATGTGCGTACATACATTCGTAAGTATGGCATTTTATGGTACTTAATGAGCCTATATATCGAAGTCTCAAATGAAATTATCTATTTATTTTAAATGGTGATTTTTTATTTCTAGAAATTATCTGGTTCAATCAAAGGTGACAATCAATCACTACACGTCTGTAGAAGACGGCTTCAGGCTTCCGGGATTTGGGTGATTCGTTTAAAACTTGTGGGATAAATACATATTATTAAAAGTTGCTATTCTAAGGCTCAAGACCATTTTGATGTGTAGCTAAGTTAGACAAAATATCAAGAACACGCTTTAATACGCCTGCCTGATGCCTGGGCTAACACAACCGAACATCACCGTGCGTTACTTGCCTCTACGTGCGGGCGGAGATGAACATGTCGCACACTGTTCACAGCTATATCGCGTGTTTATGTACGTTAACGTGAGTTCCACGAATGTTGGGATCAGTAATGAACATTGTACGAGTCATCATCATCTGCCTAGCCTTTTCCCAACTACGTTGGGGTCAGCTTCCAGTCTAACCGGATGCAGCTGAATACCAGTATTTTATATGGAGCGACTGCCTACCTGACCTCCACAACCCAGTAATTGGGTGATACGATACCCCTTGGTAAGACTGGTTGTCAGACTTTCGGGCTTCTGACGACCCGTAACGACTGTCAAAGATCCACGAATGACAGCCGGGACCAACAGCTTAACGTGCTTTCCGAGGCACGGAGGAGTCTCGGTACGTAAAGATGGTCACCCATCCACAGACCAACCCCGGCAAGCATAGCTTAACCTGACGGATCGACCCGTGCCGGCAGTTATTACTTAGCCACGAGCTCCTCAGAACATTGTACGAGTAATGCTGCTAATTTAAGTTACGCACTTATTATATACAGGGTGATTTATTGAGATGGGGCAGTAAAGACAGCGGCAGACCTTAACCGTTGCCGCTAGAAGAAAACGGTCTTAGGAGACTGTCCTTAATTTTTTGAGACATTTTGATCTGCATTCAAAGATTTTGAAGAAAAAAAAAACAGAACAAGGAACAGGGCAGAATTTACAACAAAAATATTTGATGCCAATCGATTCTGTTTCTTATAAAAAACAAAAAACTCTATAAGATGTTTGAGTACTAGAAAAGTCAGAAATCGCAAAAAACTTTTTCCATACTTTTGGTAGGAAAGAAACTCCAACATACTTTTTTATGATAGACAGACTAGCCAAAAGAAACAAAAAATAAAACTTCGAACGAATACGCGTTATAGTTTTATTTCATACAAGAACAAAATAGTTTGTTACTTGTGGTATCCGACGTTCTGAGAAAAAAATACCTAAAATTATTTAGAATTAGTAAAGTCCAACCTTTGTTCAAAGGCATACTAATCTATCAACGACTATTTAAATTCGCTTACCTACTGACAGGTTATATGAGTTTAAACATGGTGGAAGGGACATCGACGCGAAAACTGATACCATGGATTCAAGTACATGATTCTGAACCCCCCTCCGTTGAAAATTTTCGTCGGTTATATAAAAAAAAAAACAGCTGTTTCATAGATAAGTTCAATAGGTACCTACGCGGTCAAAATGTATGGAACAGCTGTTTTTTTTTTTTAAATAACCCGCGAGGAATTTCAACGCAGGGGTTTTCAGAATCATGTACTGAATCCATGGTATCAGTTTTCGCGTCGATGTCATTCCACCCTGTATAATTGTTTATAATTTTACTTTATAAGTCAATTTATTTTAATTTATTTTTGACATAATCAATTAAAACATTACCTTTATCTTTTTTATGAGTTGTATTGCCATACGTTGTTAGCAAGCGACCTCAACAATTATTTATTTAATTCGATGGTCCTAGTTTATCAATTATAACTTCTAGTTACATCTATATGTAAACGGGCACGCCCTTTATGCCTGGAGGCTTTTATTTAAATATTGTTTACGTTTAGTTATTTATATATCTGCTTGAGTATAGTTCTAAATGTTTTTGGTTGGTATATTAGCGTGTGCTAGCTGACATATGGCTATTAATTTATCATTTAAATTATGTTTTGTGTTGCGTAAGGTAATTTATTTTTGGCATACTATTCTATGGAATCATTACACACAACAGACAGCTGTGCTGCTGGGAAGTTTGTTGCGCCACTTCTCCTTCCAAGCTCAAGCACTAGGAAGTGGTGAAGGGTGGGCGTGCCGGGGGACTGTCCTATGTAATTTTGGCGTTCGAAAAGTGCTGAATCTCAGCCTAGTTTGAATAAATGACTTTTGAATTTTCAAACTTGTATGGAAAACGTTAAATAAGACTGCCCTCTACAAAAGACAGAACATTAAAAAAAAAGCTATGTATAAAGTTTTATCAAAAGCAACAGACGTTCTAATTTTGTGTCAAACAAATTGAACTTCAATCGTTCGAAAGTTGAAGTTCAATTTGTTTTAGTTTAGTTTCGGCCAGTCTATCATCGTAAAATAGTAAGTTGGAGTCTCATTTCCTACAAAATGTATGGGAAAAGTTTTTTGCGATTTCTGACTTTTCTAGTAGTCAAACCTCAATTGGTCCAAAATAGTTTTGATCCTTAAATATAAGAAACAAGATCGATTAGCATCAAAAAAAGTTTTTGTGAAAACTGCCCATTTTCTTGCTGACTGTACAATTTACTCAAAATCTGAAATCTGAAAAACACATTAGTTTAAAACACTGGCATAGCACTAGTGCTTTATTAGACATTAATAAAGCATAAAGCAGCGAAGTTCAAAGCAGGAAATCCTACAAAGAAATTTTGAGTGATCCTTTAGTTATACGAACCACAATGTAGGGTGCATCCAGGCTGCGGTCGATCACGCTCGGATCACATCACGCATGTAGTCTCCGATGGGTTAGGCAGAAATAACTGGCCAAGTGTGGGTGTACTGCAGGTACACCACCTGTAGTACACCCACATTATGCCAGTTATGTCCCATGTAATAGGGAGCGAGCCTATTGCCATCAACCGGGAACAGATCCAGACATCGTGACATATTTTGAGATATATTAGCATCGATAACGATCTACTTCAATTTAGTTGCATATTTTTAGATCTTTTAGTAGTTTAGTTCAACTTACACGATACTTTCACAGCAGAAACGTCACAGCGTAACATAAAGCGTATCCCACAAAGCGGCTCATACAAGCAATCAGGTTATTCGACCGACGCCTGCACCAGTATTGCGATAGTAGAAACATCGCAGGGTAACAGAAGCACATCACAGATCCTTTGCCGTCTCATTACGGAACTAAATCTTACGTTATTTCAATCTAGAAGTTTCGAGACAGTTTTTAGTTGAAGGGGCGACTAGAATTGGCAATAATTCCTTCTGCATATGTGGCTTCCCTGGTAGCTCATTAACGGCAAATTATGTAAGAGTCTATTAACTGCTCCCAAATTACCATGTTTATATATATATATATTTTACATTCTTCCTTGACTTATTCAGAATTTGTTACAGCTATGATAGCAATCACGTCATTTCGTTAAAAATACTCGTACGTTTTTCTTTTTATTAATTAATTTATCTTTATATAGATTGTTTTCTATTTTGTGAATGTGAGAACGCTGTAGGCTTAGTGGACTGTAAATTTGTTGACCAACAATATTTTGTTAAGTACCTGGTACTTGTTGAAAGACCTACACTGTCCTCCCATACCTAATAACACTGTTATTTGAAAATATTGTAAAAGACAATTATTTTTAAAAGAGTAACCGTGGAGTTTCTTGCCGGCTGTTCTCCATAGGAAACGACCAATTGGAACCGTGCACCTAGCTTCTGACGTTTCATAAGTGCCCATGTAGGTTTGTGTGAACTAAAATATTTTGAATTTGAATTTGAGAATCAATTCTATTTTTTTGTAAATTTTGACGATTAAAAGTGCCTTTTTGAAATAAATTATTTGACTTTGACTAAAACTGTAAACTTTAGACCGAAACTCATACAAGAATGCGACAGCAGCAACGTGATAGAGTATAGTATATAGCACGCTAGATAAGCCACCCACAGCTCGTATGGGCTTTACCCACACAAGTGTATGCGACAGTACGACGTCTCACAGTAACAGAAAGCGTCCGCCCAGCACCACAGTCGCGGCCGGCCTCACCTGCTGGGGCGGCTGGCCGAGCGCTCCGGCAGACAGTCGCGCTGCGGCTCGTCCGAGCGACGACGCAGCTCCACCTGGATGGCAACATTACACGGTTAAATAAAAGAAAGAACATACATGTCATGTATTATCATTAAACGTTGACGTTTAAGGGTCAATCAAGGGTCAATTGTATCTGGCCATTTCATGAAATGGTCAATTCTAAGATCATATCGACAACACTAAGGACCGCAACAGAATCAGTATCGAGAATACTTAGGTATCGATTCAGTTTTGATCAATATAAGCGCACCAACTAATCACATTGCAAAAACGGTGATTACTTTTGAACGTTTGTCGAAACGAACCGATGACCATGAGATGCTCAGCAGTGGCGACCACTAGACCAACGAAGCAGTTTTTTTATTTTTTTTATAATTCTAGTCGTTTTTGCCACTGCCGCGGCATCGCTCGCTACGCTCGTTCGGCTCGCGCGTAGGGGGTCGTAGTTCTAATCTAACCTAGCCTTTTTTGGCTACAAAAATATAGTTTTTTTTCTGTTAGCACAAGTCGTTTCTGGCATACTGTTTTATTTTTAATTAATTATTTTTTGTTGATTTATAATTTAAAATGACCCTTTTGCCTATTTATTGAGTTTCATTTTTAGGAAATTGCGTCTGGCAATATGTAAAACGTTTTTATTCCAAACGTTATTTTATGAGATAACATGAATAAAAAATAAATAGTTCGTCAAATAAAACGTTATTAAAAAAAAGTTTATTGGATAAGTATAAGTGAAATGTTTGGCAAACTTGTTGTTGTTTAATGATGAAATAACAAATCATGTTTTTGCCAAACGTTACTTGTCAAGCCAAAATGTGTAAATGAATTTTTGGTGAAATGACTGGACACCAATTGGCACACTACGTCAACTTACCGTGTTATTGCGAATTCATACAACTAACAAAGTGACAGTTGTGATTTGAATATACGGACAATTAAAGTTAATTGAATAAATATTTTTTTTTGTGACTTCACTTACTTCGTTGTGTTTATTGACGGGTTTATAGTAATTATTGTAAGTATGGCCCACGTTCCCGCGCTGGCTTACCTCCCCGTCGTCCGCGGCGCCCTCGGCGGGCTCGGGCCCGTCGTCGGACTCGTCGCCGGCCAGGCGCGCCGACTCCGACAGCTCGCTGCCGCCGCTGCTGTCCTGGTACTCACCTGGGATTGACCAAACATCAGTAGTACGAGGTATCAGCGATAGTACGAGGTTCGCCGATGCGAAACGGTAGCAGCAGGTGGAGACAATGACATTGTAAGCAAATCTATTGTTTTTGTGATTTTAGAAACTTCCACGACTCTGAAACAGCACTAAGCCGTTACTTCAACGTGCGCATCTTATATTTTTTTACATTGAAAACAGCTACCATTGCGCTTTGCCAGGTCTGATAGATAAACAACGTAAGTTGAATAATCTACCAACATAAAAATGTCCATATACTTAGTCTGGCCATAAATACTGTTACAATATTAAAAATAAGAAAGATTTTGAATTTGGAATCTGTCATTTTTATACGATTGTTCATTGAGTTTTCTAATTTTGCCGCCAATACATTGTACAATATTTTGCGATATTAAAATGGAGTCGGGTGATAAAGAGAACCGAATCGCTGTGATTGCATTACACAAAGTTGGTATGGAGCCAAATGCAATTTTTAAAACTCTTTATACGCTTGGTATTAGTCAAATGTTTGTGTACCGGGCTATTAATAGGTACAATGAGACCCTCTCTGTTTGTGACAGAAAAAGATCTGGCCGTCCACGTAGTGTTCGTACGAAAAAGTTGGTCAAAGCAGTAAGGGAAAGAATTCGAAGAAATCCTGTCCGAAAGCAAAAGATTTTATCTCGGGAGATGAAGATAACACCCAGAACCATGTCGCGTATTTTAAAAGATGACTTAGGACTTGCAGCCTATAAGAGACGCACTGGTCATATTTTACCTGATAATTTAAAAAAGAATAGGGTGGTAAAATAAAAATAAAACAACTACTGAAGCGGTACGCAAAGGGAGGTCACAGAAAAATTTTGTTTACGGATGAGAAAATCTTTACAATTTAGCAACATTTTAACAAACAAAATGACCGTATTTATGCTCAAAGCTCCAAGGAAGTGTCCCAATTAGTCAACAGTGTGCAACGTGGGCATTATCCGACTTCAGTGATGGGTTGGTGGGGTGTTAGCTATGAAGGAGTGACAGAGCTATATTTTTGTGAAAAATGTATCAAAAAATCGGCACAAGTGTATCAAGATACCATTCTTGAGAAGGTTGTTAAGCGCCATAACAACACCATATTCAATAACCAAGTATGATCCTTCCATCAGAGCTGAAGACTGGCCGTCGTCTAGTCCCGATCTTAATCCGCTGGATTATGATTTATGGTCAGTTTTAGAGAGTACGGCTTGCTCTAAACGCCATGATAATTTGGAGTCCCTAAAACAATCCATACTATTGGCAGTGAAGAATTTTCCCATGGAAAGAGTGCGTGCTTCTATTGATAACTGGCCTCAACGTTTAAAGGACTGTATTGCAGCCAATGGAGACCACTTCGAATAAGCTTTTTACATTTTAAATTGTTTTATATTTATGTATTAAACGAACACACTGTAAAAGTAATAAATATTAATTGCAATAAAAATAAAAATATTTCTTCGTGACAATATTTATGGCAAGACTAGGTATACTTAAAGATAAATTTTGTTTCGGTATTAGGCTCAATCTTCGATATCAACGTACGGTCAGAGCGACGGCAGCAGTACTCACTGTGTTGATCCCGAATCTCTCCATTACAGTCCTTCGGTATGAAGGGTATACACTTGCGATGCGCGTTATAGTGGCAGTCCTTGCACTGGAAGCCCTGCTTGAACAGGCCGCGCAGCAGCTTCTTGCAGTGGCGGCACACCGTGGGCCGCGTGTACGAGTGCACCTCGAACGTGTGCGGGATGGCCGCGCCCAGCGAGCCCGCGCTGGCCGCGCTGCGCCCGCCCAGCGAGCCCGCGCGGGACGGCGAGCGGGACGGCTTGCCCATCTGTCGGGCGAACGTTGTAGGGGACTTAGGGCCGACATAAAAGCGATGCGACATTGCAAAATTCGGCCCCTTTAAAACTTCATTGTATTGTGGCATGGACTGATATTGCAGTACGAAGTCACATCGATTCTATGCATGGCGGCCTTTATGGACCGTATGAAGAAATTATCGGTAGAAAATTTTAATCAAGTAAGTATACTTTTTAATTACAACTTTACTACGAGTATCAGTTTTCTGTGTCACAAAAAAAATATGTTTAAAATGTACAATAATCAGCCCATAGGGTATTACACCCATTTTTGAAAAGTGTCTAAATTAGATTCTATAGTGCTAATAAACCACAAAAAAATTCACAAATTTTTTATTCAATCGTTAAGTGCCATAAAAATGCATTTAAATTTTGCATTTTTCAAATTTCGCGCGCAATTTGACGAAAACGCTGGACGCGGTGGACGCCATATTGCTCTGTGGTCATGACGTCAGTTGGCTGTGTAAACAAATTAAGTGATATTTTTTAAGTTTTAAATTTGATAGTTGACAGTTAACACTTTCTAAGTTTACATAGCCGTATGACGTAATAACATGGCGACTACTATCTAATGGTGTTATGAAACAGATTAGAAACGCTGAAACCTTCGAATATAATTTTAAAATTAGTTTGCTATTTTATGAACTAAAACTAACGTTTTCCGACAGATTTTTGCCTAAGCTATCTCAATAATATATTTTTAGTTTTTTTTTCATATAGAGTAAAACACCCTATTACTGTCCCACTGCAGGGGAAAGCCTTCTCCTCATACACGGAAGGCACGAGCATCGCTCGCCACGCTTGCGCAAGACGGGTTGGCGATTTCAGACTTCCATATAAAAATAAGTGTAAAGAAGAATCGAGCACGGCTGATAAACCGCCGCACGGAGGCGCACTTCTGGCCCGAGACATTCGACCATTTGCATCGGAAGGAACACGGCTAACAATGTAATATAATTCTTCAAGAGAGTTGCAAGATGCCAGACCGCATGCATCTTGAAGAATGAGTCCTGATCACCGCCAACACGCTGGTACAACTGCCCAAGGAACTATAAAGTCTAGGTTTCCTCACGATATTTTCCTTCGCCGATATGAGTAATCCAAGATAAACGGAAGTACATACGAATTGGAAAAAGTCACATTTTGTATTTGTCCGGATTTGAACCCACAACCTCGTGCATGAGAGGCGCGGCCTGAGCCACTAATATCCTCTCACAATCACAGCACATCAGTGTGCAATGTTTCCACTGCCGGGCCCCAGGCCTCCTCTACTTCTAGTTATTATTCTCATTGAAAATTGGACATATTTTTTAACTTCAAACAATGTTAAAGAATGTGTTAAATTATAATATATATAATTTAACAAAATACAGATGCGATTAGCGTCTGTATTTTGGACCAAACTTTTTTGCCCAAAACTTGTTCATAATTTGGCCATTATCGAATTGGATGATGGGTAACATGGGAATTGAAAATAAAACGCATTAATTCAAAATAAGTCATTTATTTAAAACAAATATAATTATATCTTTCCACAAATGCTACCCACCACCCGATTCTTGTTAGTTTTACAAAAATTAAGTAAACTGTAAACAATTGTTGTACAAAAACTTAATACTTTTACTATTATAATATAAAGTAAAGAAAATACTTCAAGTATTTTGGACGGATATGAAATACTCAATACAAGTTACTTACTAACTAAAACTGCGTAAATGTTCCATCATCTTCATAAAGAGAATAAAATCAACTTCTTGAAATTAAAGGATATGCTACTAGGCCTTTAGAAAGCAGCAGGAATGAAAATGGTGTCCCGCATGACACATGAATAATCGAATTTCAAACAGGATATACCCAACAGCATTAATTGTAATAATGTTTAATTATTTTAAAATGCAAATTAAATTAGTTGATTCTATATTCGTTATTTTGGAACAACTTGAACTGTGTGAAAAATCCACAAGACAATAAGTCGTAAAATAACAATAACATAGAATGAATAAGAGCTAAAAACAGCATCCTCATTGTAAATGAATTCATGATTTAAACAACAACAATAGTTACTTGTTTCTGGAATGTCTCATTCTTATTTCTAATAAATTAATATCAAAACATGAACATGTGCGCCTGCTAGTGAGAGCTGTGACAAGTTAACTTGTTATAGTTTACTAAACACTGAAGTCAGATCTACAAAACTAATGTTACTCTTTTGTATAAGCTTTATTTCAAATAGTATTTTGCAAAGATGAGCTTATGACTTATGTATGACTATAATATAATAATAAAAATATATGTAATACTTTTTATTTGTCACTCATTGTATATTTTTATACCATTAGATTTTTAAATGCTATATTCTGTACTGTAGTCATATTCATAAGAAACATAAATCTATTTTTTTTCAATTTTAATTAGAATAATAATTAAGTACATAGTTGTAACAATAATAAATACGAAATTGTTGTTAGAGATTCCCCCTCGCTTTGTAACCGTTACGCCTACATAACTAGATATGAAATGAACCAATATCATTTAAATATGATTTTAAGAACTGGAAAAAGTTTGATTTTGATATCATCGATCCCTAACCAATACGCATACAAACAAAAAAAGAAAGGACAATTCTAGTACTAAAAAAACGTTCAAAATCAAGTCGCAATCTTATTTCAGCGACAATCTATGTCTCCCTCTATCTGTGTTCGTCAATGATTCGTCAAAAAATATAAATAATTAAATTAAATTAGACGTATTGTAGAAATTTTGACACTGAGATTAAAATGCGAACGTTCTTAAAAATACGGGAATGCTCCTATGAAATTGGTTCACCAGGGACCCCCATCCTTTCCTACACAACTCCTCCACTTCTCTTTCTAGTTGTCTTTATCAGTGACGAGCCTGGCGAGGCGCCTTACCAGCGACGAGGCGTCGTCGTGCGAGGCGTGGCTGTGCGTGGAACCGCGCGACGGGCTGCGCGCGCCGGACACGCGGCGTGCGCCCGCGCCGCCGGGCGGGCCGCTCGCGCCCGGCGTCACGGGAGATGTGCAGTTTGATGGGACTTTGACGGCGCAACGTTTGTGGTAGTTTAGGCCGCATCCTGGAAGCATTTGATGAGAGGTCATAATCACATAGAGATGTACAAGTGGTCAGAAATCTTCCTCATTCCTCCATTCCGGAATCTTTAAACAGATGTTGACATCTTAAAATACTGGGATGGCTGATTCTTTTGCAGATAAAGTGGGTAGAATGCAGTCCCAATTTTTTTTCGTTGAAGTAGATTTTATTTTCTATTTGTCCGTAAGTTTCAGTCCCTTGTCGTTCAATAATAGAGTTCGCCCAGATAAAACTGAAATGTTGGAGAATAAGTCATATATCTACAATTCTTATAGTACCTTCACATTTAAGTCCCTGCCTCACTAGTCCGAACAGCATCTCTCCGCAGAAGTCGCAGAAAGTGGGCGCCTTGTACGAGTGCACGGCCAGCGCGTGCGGCCGCGGCGCCGGCGCAGCCTCCGCGCCGCCGTCGCACAGCAACGCTAGAACAATAATATTACTATAATGTAGATTACATTGAAACCTGATGGTAGAAATCTTTAAGATTTGAATTCACGGAGACAGAAAGAATCTCGAGCTTTTCTCACCATTTGATTATTTAAAGGCACTACAGGAGGATGTTTTTTTACAATTTAGTTTGTCATCCAGAATCAAAATGTTAAAAGTCCCACGTTTTTGTCATTTCCAACTCAAAAATAGAAAACCCGACTCAACGTGTAGAGTTATTATATTACAAACTGCTATTAGCCGTGTACCAAATTAAATCTATTAAATGTATACACGTTTTAAAGTCTGAATTAGCTTCAATATAAAGGAAGTAAAACAGTCCCTTCACTACTGACATCCATACTCACGGTTGGCAGTGAGCACGATCTCGACGAGCGTCTCGTCGGTGACGTCAGAGGCGGAGTTGATCAGCTGCAGCACGTTGGGAGAGCAGTAGTCGTGCCGAAACAGCAGGATCCGGTCCGACAGTCGGTTCAGGCCGTTGTCCGGGATCTAGACAAAATCGAACTGGTTGCTAATTTAATTGTATAATTATTATTTTTTATTTTTTTAAACATTTATTTTATTTTATTTTTGTGATTATTTGAACTCACACACTGACTTATTATTATTAGTATTACTTATTATAATGTTAGAAATATAGTATAATTTTACAATGTTTGTAAGTATGTGAGCACCATGCATCTATCACATAATTATGTCATTCCTTCATTTTTCATTCTTTTTACCTATCGTGGTATAGTAATCTTATTCTAGGTGCATTGTCTTCACATATAATTATATAATAAGTGTATACAAGATATAATGTTTTTTTTTAAAAAGAGTAACGGTGGAGTTTCTTGCCCATTCTTCTCCATACGAAAACTACCTTTTGGAATGGGCGACTAGAATCAGTTTTATTATTTTTTGTAAAGTTTGACGTTCAAAAGTGCCTTTTTTGTGCCTAATTGAAATAAATTATTTGACTTTGACTTTGACTTTTACGCAGATGTTACCAGTTACGAAAATAAATGGATAAGCAAATGACGGCTTAAGGCTTTTAGGTCTGAATCTAATGATTGGCTCAGATATTGTTTATTTGCACTGATGCCATCGTGCCACGCACGATGATATTTTCAGTCGGAGTTACTAAAGCTCTTTTGATTGCGCTACAAAAGAACACCAGATATGACTTGGTCAGTAAATCAAAAAATCTCAATGATGACTTACTCTCCAGGCCGTACCGTTTCTACTCTACTGGACGGCTGCTTGGCCATATTGGGTAGGAATCAATTTAATTGCTTTTAACCTAAAGAGTTTTAGTTGAAAAAACTTGTTTTCAAATAACTTTTTTTGCAGTCAGGACCATCGAACGTCCTCGTGGAGGCGATCGGTGGCGGGGATCTCTCGCGTCCGGCCCTGGTCCAGGCCATGGTACGGAGCGAGAGAGCATGGGAGGCCGTCACCTCCTTCTGCGAAGCAGTAATGCTCGTGAAGGAGGAGACGGAGCGCGTGAGGGAGAGGCAAATTTCGCGCCCTCACGCCCCTAGCCGCCGCAGGAGGAGACGCCCCGGGCGTCGGGAATCGATCGCGGATTCCCGGCCACCGTAGGCGCGGGCTTGCGGACGGTGAGCAATGGGTAGCTCGCCGTCCGGTAAGGACAAGCCGGGGGTCGACGGCGCGTTGTGTTCCACGCGCGCCTCAGAGTGTCAGCAAGTGAAGGGGTCGGATGAGACCATTGCCTGCCGGGGTTGCGGGAAAGTCCGAAAGGGATACCGTGGCCCCCTGGCATTGCACAGGCAACAGAAGGAACACGGGTGGGTTTTAGTCAGTAAGAGTCTGACACGCCCTCCCGCTCCACCCAGAGCGGGAGACGTCATATGATGATTTCCCACCCAAAAAAAAAGGACCATCGAACATTACCTTATCGTGCACGAACTTGACGGCGAGGTCCTTGAGGTGCGCGAGGGTGAGCAGATGCGCGGGCGCCGCCACCGCGTCGCGCACCACGCCCAGCTGGAACAGGAACGTCACGTCGTCCTCCATGCCGCCGCCTCACCGCTACGCTGACGACAACACAATGCTTTTAGAATGGCAAGAAAGAATAGAAGATAAACTCAAACTCAAAGCATTTATTTCAATTAAAGCATTTACAGGCACTTTTGAATTATCAAGAATTCGATATGCAAAGAAATTAAAATAAGAGAGACATAGGATGGAATAATGCAATTAGGATAGTTAGAGATAGGATAGGATTTTACGATTAGTTGAATAGCTATTGGAAATATTTATTTATTGGAGCCCACCACTGACGCACCAAAAACTACGCAAAAAACAAAATGGAGACGACAATACAACAATAAATTAAATGGCGTGTATCTAATGACGTTCCCATTCTGCATACAAAAGTTCAATCGAATATATTCAATGGTTTAGTCGATATAGCTAATTAGTATAGGATCGACAAAATCCATAGTCGGCTCGGCTTATTCCGTTTATCCACCCCAAAATATCACACCCGGAGACGTATGTCCGAGAATTCACCCCAAGCCTAAAAAATCCGTTTATCCAACTTGAAAAAAATGGTGGTCATTTCGAAAACTTACTAAAATAAATTAAATAATGTGGAAACAATGCATTTTATTCATTTTAGACATCATGTTTCATAGTAACATTTACAGCTTATGACCTACACAATCGGTATCTAAATAGAAATAGTGTTAGTTTTATTTTTCAAAACCGTCCGGGTTCGGTTCCCGAGCTGAGTACATTTTTTAAAAATGTATGATTGCAGTTTTTCTTGTTACTAAAATCGATAACATGGTTCCTAAGAAGAGATCTTCGTATGTCTTATAGTTACAGACTTTCCCATGCTGACGGATCTAAATGTGCGGTCTAGTTACAATATATTACCGCACCGTCACACCGTGTCATGCAAAGTGTTGACCCCGGTGTTGTATTCAATATTTTAAAGTTTTCTTTGGACATCATTTCATCATTTAGTTTTACCAAAAGCTTCGATATCTCATAGAGCGTTAACCTAAAATGTGATAAACTATTAATCGGGGGAATCCATGTTCTCGAGAGGACGATGAAGGGCAGTTATTTATACGAAACTTTATCACTTGTTGTCCAAACAATGACATTGCAAACACGTTGAAAGAACAATCGACTTTCCTTATTATTCACCTTATCATTAACCAAAATATTTTTTTTGCACTATTTTTTTGGGCAAACCGGCTCTCTCCGCCTGCGTACTGGCCTTGTGCGGAGAAATTGTGACATTGTGGCATCTCATAAATAAGTGATAGCGTTTAAGTGCACATGCACTCTTTCTAAATCAAAATCATTTATAGATAGGACAAGGGTCAAACTGGATACCTTTTAATCAAGTTTTATTGGGATACTCATTTAAGGCTTATGGTAGATGCCTTAAATGAGTATCCATAACAGCGACACGACGGATTCTTCAGCAGATAAATAAATTGGTGGACAGTTGGATGCTAAAACCTTTTTTCGGATATTATTTTCTTCCACACACTTAAGGGTCTACGAAAAAGCTACGATACTTCGTAATCTCGTAAATTCGTAGGGGAGTACAGGCGTGTTCGTAGACCGTCGTAGCAGTATTCGCAGTCAAGGTAAGGTTTAGCACAACTTGAAAGTGTGTAAGCTTGTGGTTAGATACTGATTACTTAATGGTTACCAATATTTGTAGCAATGTATTAAGAGACAAGCTATGCGCACGATAGAATTTCCCACCGGCAAAAATGACGGACTTCCATACAAACTTTCATCCCTTATGTAACCTCAGTAGGGGATGATTTTCGAATTTCCTTTCTTAGTGCTCTCACTTTTGTTATATAAGAAAATGTTGTGCGAAATGTGATGCTTCACACACAGCGGTTTAGGTTGTGCATTGTCTATGAATGAATTTAAGATTTTATAAAGTCATGCCTTTTATTTAGTTCCCTAATCTTTCTCCTAACATAGTTTTATTTTAGTTTGTATTAGCTCGAAATATAGTAGTGCTCATGCAGTGGTATGCAGATTTTCAAGTCATCCAGAGATGCATATATTATGTAGTCCGTTATGGAAGCTTGTAATAAACAATATATACCTATGTTTATAACACACGACCATTTGGTGTACATATAAACAAGATTTCGCCGGCAAGGGATCAGGGTCCGCGGCGCGGCGGTCAGAGGATTATCTCTCGCCAATAGTATCATTTGCTCTCTGATCTATTTATTATAGCTGATAGGTATATTTGGCATGATATTTATGTACCGGTAATGTTACAGGAAAGAAACTACTTACAATCAGTTTTTTTAGGTTTCCGTACTTCAAAAGGAAAAAAAGTAAAATAATATCAAATACCACAAGGACTACTACACAAACTATCTATTTGGAGCTTTCAAAAAAAAAAAGTGAAACATTTAAGCGACATCGTATGCGACATCAAATAAATCAAAACCTCCTACTTCCCGTTGACCAAGAATCAGGAAAGAAGAATTTGTTAGTTTTGGTGTCGCTTGATTTCAGAAGATGAATGAAAGTATGTAAATTATATAAAACAGATACATTATCATTATTTTTTTTGGTCAAAATTATTTATGGTTTAAGAGATACACTGCTTTAAAAAAAACCCGTTTTCGGAACCCTGCGCCTTAAAGAGGCTTTTACTACCTCGGAGTAAAAGCCTCTCGGTATTACAGGGCAAGACGTTAATTCAAATCTAAGACATTTTGGAGAAGCAGACTCCTGTCTTTTGAAACACAAGAGGATTATTCTAAGTTTTGGAGGCAGTGCTTATTTGTATTTGCAACATGTTTGTTATAAATAAATATGTATAAGCTTATTGTTAATGTTAAAATTCACTATTTAACATTTTATGGAGAATATAGCTTATATGGCAACATTAAAATCCAGTATCAAATCAGAAATGTCTTAATTGTCACATTTTAATGTCACTACTCTGTCTTGTCTTGATGTGTCGTTGTAAATAGTTGTGAATTAGTTTCACTTACTAGTTTTGTTTTGTGGTCGAACACGAGGATTGGACGTGATTCAGGTGTGCAGAAATAATCGAATCTAAAGCAATGCTAGTTACAGTTGCAGCTAATATGGAGTGATATTTATATAAGACATCGTATGGAGGTGCCGACGGCAAGCATGACCCCCGCGCCGTCTACTGAGTTATTCGACGAAGTTCTTATGATTAATGCCAATTCTTTTTGGTTTACTGTCACGGGATCTGATTATAAGGAGCTATCTGCTCTTTAAACGTTTTTCTGGGGAAACCCAATATTAAAAAAATATGCTTATGATACATTTTTTCTTAATTTGACCGAGATCTTTCTTTTGAAAGTATTTGTACGCATGCCTTAGTGCGACACCCAGATTACATGGAGTCCTGCCAATCTTGTTTAGCAAGAAGCAAGGTCTTTCAGCACAAGTAAAGGAAGAAGTTCGAATATCGTGGCGGCGTGGCGACTTATTCAATCAATCAACTTATTCAAACAATTCATCAGCAAGTTTGTATCTTTACGTTGGTGACAGTTTGAGATTCCTTTTAGGGTTGTGAAAAATGTTTGATCAATACCTTCACAGTGAGCAATGTTATCAGTGAGCCAGTCGATTAAAACATATATTTCTGCATGACACTGTGTATTGCCCAAAGCATGCTCTTTTTGCTCCATATTTTATGGAATGACTTTTGAATGTACATTCATATTTTTTTGGTAATACATATTTCTTTTGACAGTTGATGGTAGATGTTAATTGGCTTTGCATGTGCTCACTTGCGAAGCCAATTAACAATATGCTGTTAACGGGCCGGCGGAGCATGCGTAGTTCATACAAACGTAATACCAAAATAATTTGTAATTCAAACATATTATTAAGGTAGTGTGATGAGTTGAATTTTCATTTTCTTCAGTACTACCAATGCTACTGGATTCATACTGACTTGTTATATCACAATTGGAATCTTCGGACGGATTATCACGAATAAAATAACTATTGTTTCTTTTCAACGATATACATACAGATAACTTTCCCGTTTTTGTATTATAAGGAAGCCCGGTAAGTAGTTTAGTTACATAAATACACGTAGTAGACAAGAAATTGTTATACCCAAATTTAGATTAACTAAAACAACTAACAAGCAAGTAATTTCTTATAAACTGTATCTGCTTTTATAAAAAGTTGCCTAAGTTACAGAACTTAGCGATGGGAAGTTCAAAAACCCACATGAAAGAAAAAAGAAAAAGAAAGAAAATACGTTTATTTGCGGTACATATGACGCAAGCAAAGGAACAAACACTAAAAAACAAATTTGGGGGAAAATATGCGTCAAATCCACGCAAAACGGCCATCACTCAGCATAATGCTGGGACCCTATGCGAGACAGAGCCCCAGCGCTGGTTTTCAGTGAAAGCCGGTGTTGACGTGATGACGTCAAACCACACACACAAAGCGTCACACTGTCACATAAAGCGTGTCCTTATCAAGAAAGCATATTATAAAATTAAAGACTACGTTGAAGACAAGGAAGAATCGCAATAATTCCTTCTAAACATGTGGCTTCCTTAGTTGGTACCTCATTAACGGCAAATTATATAAGTCTAATAGACTTATACAATTTGCTGCTCCCAAATTACCATGTTTATATTTTTTTCATTCTTCCTTGACAATATCATCCTATTACGAGTATTTGACATTATATACCTACAATTTAATTTCAACTCTATGGGTTTTGTGGACATGATAATTATTCAGATTTTTTACAGTTGTAATAGCAATCACGACATTTCGTTTAAAATATGTTTTTATTTTATTTATTTATCTGATTCTAGGTTCAGCGAGGGATTCAATGACACGAGATGCTCACATACACACATAGACATGATTAGATTATTTTCTACTTTGTGAATGTGACAACGCTGTAGGCTTAGTGGACTGTAGATTTGTTGACAATCATTATTATTATTATTATTTTTAACTAGGACATCTCGTAGCTCACCTCTGAGGTGATGACTACTTAACCAGACAATCCTGCGGCTGCCTTAAGCTACTAAACTCAAAGCCTCCAGCCAGGGGCAAAACTATTCTAATCGGGGAATTTAAAGCTACTGGCTCAGCATCGACGCGGGCTGGCGCATCAACGGGCAAGGGTCGGGGGGGAGTATTATTTATTCGGGCGGGTCGCGATCGCGGAGGACCTCGGCGGCGAGGTCGGAATGCGGGTCGGTGTCTGTGCACTGTACTTGTGGCCCTATTGCTCTCCTGGAGGAGGGTTATGGGGTCGTCTGGGTCGGTAAGGATTTGCCTCGGACGGCGGATCTGACTGATTCTACTGGGGACATAGTTGGCGGCCTCGACAACCAGAGGGTTGCGGTGTTTGGCGGCGGAATCAAAGAAACGCTTAGAATTGCCTTTGAGAAATTGATGGATTGTGGGGATCTTTAGGTCGAGATGGAGGATCTCGTTCCTAACGTACCAGGGGGCACCGGTGATTTTACGGAGGAATCTATTTTGGAGCGTTTGCATCCTATGGATATGGCGGGGCTTTGCGTGTGCAAATACGGCTCCCGCATAGGTCACAATGGGACGAACGCACGCCGTGTACGTACGCAATTTGCACCTTAGTGACATTTTGCTACGTGCATTCTGGACAGAGTGAAGTCTAGCGAGAACGAAAGCGGCTCGCGAGAGGGCCTGCTTTATGTGATCGCTAAAGGAGAGATGCTGGTCGAGGACAACACTTAGGTATTTGGCTCGCTTCTCCCAGGGGATAGGGTTGCCGAACATGGTGATAGGTCGGGGGGGTTTGAATTGAACCTTTTACGCGGTTTCGAAAAGAGAACCGTTTGGATTTTATCTGGGTTGACTTCGATCCTCCACTTTCTAAACCAGGCGCCGAGCATGTCGACTGAGGTCTGGAGAGTGCGGGCTATCGAGTCAGAGCTGGAACCCTTGTAGTAGATGGCCGTATCGTCTGCGAACAGAGCCAACTGCGCCCTTCTACTCTTTGTATATATCGCTGGTGAATAGCGTGAAGATTAGGGGGGAGAGCACAGAGCCTTGAGGGACTCCTGCGCGGATACGGCGGGGGGAGGATATCGCTCCTTCGATACGGTAGCGGAAGGTGCGGTTTGACAAAAAGTCCCGTAAGATGAGCACGAGACGATCAGGCACACCGAGTTTGTAGAGCTTATATAATAAGCCGTTGTGCCAGACTTTGTCGAACGCTTTCGCTATATCGAAGAATATTGCACCGGTTATCAAACCGCGTTGGAAGCCTGCGCATATTTTCAATAATCCGGTGGGCCTGATGCACGAGAGTGCTGGGTTCGGAACCCGAACTGTTCGTTGGGGATGAGGCCCTTGGTTTCGGCATAGTCTCTGAGACGCTTATAAATAAGCCTCTCATAGACTTTGCCGAGTACCTTGAGCAAACTGATTGGGCGGTAACTCGACGGCTCGGTCTTTGGCTTGCCGGGCTTCGGTATGCCGATGACCGTGGCTTCTTTCCATGCTTGGGGAAAGATGTTATTGCTTAGGGCACCATTGAAGATGGTGGCCAATAGCATTATCAGGTGGGCAGGGAATAGCTGGATCACCCTATTGGTGATTCCATCAGAGCCGGGGGATTTGCGGGTTTTCAGACCTTTGATGATGTCATGCACTTCGTCCGTCTTCATCTTTTTTTTTTGTTTATAATTTTTTGACTATAGCATCTCGTAGCTCACCTCTGAGGTGATGACTACTTAACCGGACAATGAAAGTATCATTATTCTGTTAAATACCTGGTATATATACTGCAATCCATGACCACGCGCCCCATTCCGCTCCGCTCCGCACTAAAGTACAGCTTTCAGTACAGTAATCGCGGAGTGGGGCGCGTCGTCGTGGATTGCACTATCTGTACTTGTTGAAAGACCTACACTGTCCTCCCTTAACTAATAACACTGTAATTTCAAAATATGGTAAAAGTCAATTATTTCTAAAAGAGTAACCGTGGAGTTTCTTGTCGGCTCTTCTCCATAGGAAATGACCAATTGGAACCGTGCACCTAGCTTCTGACGTTTCATAAGTGCCCTTGTAGGTCTATGTGAAATAAAATATTTTGGATTTAAATTTGAATTTGAAGTTTTTAAATTTAATTTTTGCTGATTGCTACTAAAACTACTTTACTAAAAGTCGCATTGTCAAATTGTCATTTCACACAATAAATCCCTTTAATTTAGACATAGCAACGTATTATTACGCGCACAACTACTTAGTTGCTAATAAAGTCGGACAGGCTCTAAATATGGAGTTTTTAGTTTTAAATTACTCTTTATCCGTTAGTAGCGCTTGGTTATGCTTTTAATATGCATGTTCATTGCTACGGTAGGCATTTCACACTCAGATAGTTGATAATTTGTTCGGATTTAGAATACAGCCATCATTCTGACATCAGGTTGGCGGTTCATATACTTTTTCTATTAACTGTGGTTTTAAAATAGTATGTTGGTTCTAATTTTACGTACATTCGGTACATTGCTCGTACATTGGTTCATGTATATTTATTTAAACTTTTCACACTCATAAAAAGTACAAAGGCGGACTTAATGCCTTTGGCATTCTCTACCAGTCATCCAAGGGTGGTGAAGAGATTAGATGGCAGGTGCTCTGTTTGAGAGGAACAAAGAAAAAACATTTTTTTATATTTGACATTTTTATTTTTTGTATATGGCATGGCCATTTGTAGTCATGCACCCGTAATTCTGATGCACACATTTATTCGGCTTCGTCTGGTCTGCGGTGAAATATGAGATATTTTACTACTGATATTATTTATATTACGACAGCTATAAGTACCAACATTTACTAACAATACTTGGTACAAACTCTGTCGTTCCTCGCCTTTGCAAATTGTTAAATGGCTCCAGCGATCTTGTTGACGTGCATTTTGGCTCATATGCCAAGTTTCATAGAACAACTACACTCGCGAGCAACTAAATCGACTCAACCCATAAGCACGCATACATATCTTTATTTTTCGGAAAATACATATTTTATTTATAAAAACCATATGTCTATTAAAAGCGTGAGACTTTAGCTTTACATCAACACCACTGTCATAAAAAAATATTCAGTACTTTTTTATTAAAGCAATTTAAACGGGTGTATAGGAAAATTCACTCTCTACGGTACACACGACTTGTGCTACGATCTACCCTTATAAAAACCCTCACAACCGATTTACCTTATCTCCTAGTTTTAATTAGAATAGTTTTGCCCCTGGCTGGAGGCTTTGAGTTTAGAAGCTTAAGGCAGCCGCAGGATTGTCCGGTTAAGTAGTCATCACCTCAGAGGTGAGCTACGAGATGCCCTAGTTAAAAAAAAAAAAAAAACCTTATCAGTCGCTTATCAGAAGTTGACCTGTACACATCTCCGCAAATTTCACTCATTGTTTTGAAGAAACTATGGACACTACGCCTGTAAAAAGCTGCTCAAGTTGTTGCACTGTTGCAACAAGGACTCAGTCAGCGAACCGTCGCTGCCCAGCTTCACTTGAGCCAGTCTGCTGTATCAAGGGTATACAGAAGATTTCAAAAGACTGGTGCCTCTAATCGGAGACCAAGAGTCAGCTGCCACCGGTGCACTTCAGAGAGAGACGACCGTTTCATCGTTACAACAGCGCTGCGGAATCAGCACGTGATGGGTGTTGATGTGATGCAGGAATTGAGGCGTGTTCGAGGCGTGGCTGTCAGCAAGTGGATAGTAAGAAGACGCTTGAGGAAAGCCAATCTCACTCCAAAACGGCCTGCCACGGGCCCAAAATTAACAGCAGGCCACCGACAAGTGCGCCTTCAATTTGCTCGAGAGCATCTCAATTGGAGCGTCGAGCAATGGCAGTCGGTCTTGTTCACTGACGAGTGCCGAATGTGTCTGCATGGCAGTGACAGGAGAGGCCGGGTCTACAGGCGTCCGGGCGAGCAATTTGTGCAGTGCTGTTTCGCTGATCGGTTGCATACGGCGGCGGCTCCTGCATGATGTGGGCTGGTATCTCTTTAGACGGAAAAACCGAGCTTATTTTCGTGCCCGGGGGAGGCCGAGGAGCAGGGCTGACAGTTGATCGGTATATTACCCTCATACTTCAGGACCGTTGTAGTAGTAATGTTTAATTTTAATTAAATTTTTTCTCGATATTGTTGAGTATCTGTTTGTTTTGTTCTATTCAATTTTACTTTTGCTGCTGTTAAATTTATATTCCATCATGTCATTTTAAACTTGCTAATTTTAGTCATCATAATATTAGTTTCATAGTTTAGTGTTTGTGGCACACCTAATATATTAATGGGGCATGCGGTGCTAACCTGTAAGAAATTGTTCCACTAACCTTAGATTATATTAGATATTATTCCAAATATGTACAGTGTAAACAATTGTTGGTTGGCCAATAAAGGAAAACAAAAAATAAAATTTCATGTGATAAGGCGGTTCGAGTGTGGTTTCTTTAATCATTTCTCTGCCTAAGTTAAACTGCTCATAAAAATGCTACTAGACAGCGTAGGAGTCTCACGTATATCTAAACAGTGGGTCTATGGCACTGCATCACTGACAATATTTAGTATCACAAAGATTCCAAGCCAGAATGTTTACTCTGAGCTCTAGCCTACTCGTATAATAATCATGTAATTAACTACTAATGAGCTCGTTAATGACTGCTAATTGACAAGGGTTACGCTAAATGACGTAGCCTTGGTCGCCGCGTGTCAGAAGTAGGTAACTACTGCAATGTGAAAAGGTTAAATAGCAGTAAACATTGGCTCTGGTATCGGATACCTTTGCTCTTTCCCATTCGGTAGATTAAACATTCACTCTCCTTATTGTGACACGTTTTAGAATAGCCTCCACGAGTGGTGATACCATAGGTCAGCTGATACTCATGTAAATGTTCCGCGGTGCAGTCTAGACAAGTGGGCAGCCAACCACTTTACCACTTAGCTAAAGCTCCATTTTGGTACACGATGCAGCAATCTTGCCTGTGGCATACAGTACAGCAAACGATACAACTTTTATTGGTGCTTCAACTTATTGCATGCCACTGCCAATTAGACCGCAGTGTAAATCCGGCTTTATAGTTTTAATACGGAATGATCCGAGAAAAGATTTACTGCCACCAAATACCTACCTACTACTTAAAATGATGTTTAAAAAAAAAACATTTTTTACCTGTTACAGTGTATGTTCTACATTTTGCAAAAAATATGGTCTAAGGAGACTCACAGTTGTTGTTTACAAAAGGTGTTTTTTAGGAATTCAATCTGTGGTCTCTAAGATAGATAACCCCCTAGTAATTTCCCGTGCATATTATGTACTAGTATGTTAATACCTAGGTTACATGTAAATGATAATGTAAATGTTATGTTAACCGTGCCCCCATCTGCTGTAATACCAAGATATATACGAGTAGGAAGGCAGTACTGTCCGTCCCGATTGGTCATACACGTGGCATTTTTCAGCCCTGAACTTGACTCGACGAATACGATAACGAGTTACAAACGACGAGTCGAAAACCAACTCTTACGTGTAAACAGATGTTAGTAGCATATGAGAGAGGTCATAATAGTATTAGCGTTGTCCTAGGTGAATTTAGTTATTTGGGAACGAAAGCTATCCCAGTTTGTAGGTCTAGAGTAGGTATACGACAGAGAATAAGGAGGATACGAAATGACTTTTCCATTGTTAGCTTTTCCTTTTTTTTTCCGGAAATGTACTGATCGCTTTTTGAGCATAATGGTGTGTGGTGGCATCTACATTGCCACATGCGAACTACGTATCAAAAGTCCTGACGTCACATAAATCCTGCATCGCACAAGCGAAGTTTACCGCGCGATCAACATAAATATATAACTTTCCAAAATCAATCGTTGGGCAGTTGCCCGCCAGACACGACACCCGTCTGGTCGGGGGATCCTCCCTTTTCTATAGAGGATGTGTAAACTTTACACCCTGTTCCTCATGCCTCTAAAGGTGCAATGGTGGTAAGTTTTTCAAATGGTGTGGGGTAGGATTCCATTACTGGAATAAAAGGTTCAATTGTCAAGCGCTGTGAGAACTCAAACTCAAAGCATTTATTTCAATTAAACCATTTACAGGCAGTTTTGAATTGTTAAAGAGTCATTCAGTTAGTTATTAAGTTTACGCTAGTTGCCCATTCCAAAACGTAGATCTCTATGGAGAAGAACGGGCAAGAAACTCCAAGGACACTCTTTTAAATATAGAAATTACAAAATCCTGGGTACATTGCTCTTGTTGGTTCTATATGTGAGAACAATGTAAAAAAAAAAAAAAAAAACGATTAAAAATAAGCCCTGGCAGATAAGAGATGACAAGTCTCAACTGACGGCGCCCGTTCACGAACATGACGCGTGGATCAGCACCAACCAGCTCAACCATTTTGTAGGGAACCGAATGATTCGCCAGTTCGCCACCATCAGCGAGACATTATGTGAGCATGACATACTCTTAACTACCCTGCTCTTTCAAGTCAAAATACAACATAATAACATAGTAAACGACTCCATGGACTACATGGATGGACTCCATCCATCTTATTTAATCGTGTTTTTGTATGCTGTGCTGTTTTTTGTGTGCCTAAATAAACGATTTATCTATCTATCCATGGTACTCACATTTACAAAAATTGAAAAAAAAAAACATCGAAGTTATACAAAACTAAAGTTTGCAATGTATTTGTAACATTTCAATACATAACATAACATTTCAAGAAAATCAATATTATATATTGGAGTATTCAATAATTAAAACCTGGTTAAATAAAAATAAAAATTATGTTCGTAGTCAGAAAAAATAAAAAAGGGGAAGCAACTCTACCAATTCCAATTATGGACCTTTAGCATAGCGTTATTTACGTCCTCAAGCTCCTGTGCATGTCTGTTTACCTTAAAAATCAGTGATGTGTCGTCAGAAAGTAACACCATTTGTGGTCGGTTTTTCAGTAAATGAGGTAAATCATTTATATATACTAAAAAGAGGAATGGACCCAATATCGAGCCCTGTGGTACACCCATTTTGACTTTTAAACCCAATGAATTTACACCGTTTATTTGAACTTGCTGCAGTCTATCATTCAAATATGATTTTACTAAGTTAAGCGCAAGTTTAGCCAGTCCATAATGCTGAAGCTTCAAGAGCAGTGTTTCGTGATTAACGCAATCAAATGCTTTGGATAGGTCGCAGAAGATACCTATTGAAGAGAATTGCAGAGAAAAAGTTATGATAAAAAATTCTCGTTCGTTCGCTATATGGGAAAAAGACTGTCCTCCAGTGAGAGTGTGCGACTATCATGACTGCGCCTTGCAGTTATTGCATTCATGCCTGCTTCTGCAGTGTTTATTACGCTTACTCTTACAGCTACAGCTAGACCTATATAAATATATAAAGCTCCTGGTTGGACCTATCGTTATTATCAGTGCAAAAATTAAAGCTGTGGTCAATTTATTCGATGCAAAGGCACGAATGACCTCTATGACATAAATATTAATACACAATATTAGATAGCATGACTCGTTGGCAACTCATTTGTAATAGACACAGCAAATCTTAGTATTGTTAACTTTCACTGCACACTATTGATTATTATGTTATACAATATCATGCGTCACGTCTCGGGTGACCCAGACACACGCACGGGTGCGGACTCCCGCGCATGTCAACACGTCAACGGCAGACGGTGGCGCTATTGTTGTTATTGTGATTTTGTATGTCGGCTAGGCAGAATTAGTTCTTAACATTCACAAAATAACTACAGGTTGTATTTGATTTATTGTTTGAAGAAAGTCTTCTGGTACTGTTGAAAACTCGCTGATAATTGCAGATGGCTTCATCAAGTTCACGAAGCCTTCTCGAAAATTTTAGCATCCCGTCTCGTATAGATCTAAACTATGCGAGACGGGGTGCTAAAATTTTCCATCGTACAATATTAGGTTTTTTTTCTAAAAAACAACTAAATCTATTGGTGCAAGCAACGAGCAATTTGCATTTAAGTAGGTCAAATTACCTGTTCCGCGACTATTACAATCACTTTTTACTTCAGTTTTTAATATTTTGAGATGCGATGCGTTTTTAAATAATAATAAACTATTATATGTGTTACAGTGGTGGATTTGCATTTTTATTTGTTACATTATTAAGGTTTTCATAAATTAGAAAATAAATATCACTATACAATTCGTGGACTCAAAATTGAACTATCTTTTCAAAAGCTCAGCAAAGTATCCCCCATTGTGAAAATAGAATTTACTAGGTAGTAACAATGCTATGAAAGTGTAAGAGGCATTGTATCTAGTTGTCTGTAAAAAATTACAGTGACAGGAAGTTATTATAACATCATCCACATAGACTAAGTGGGAAAAATACGTATTATTGAAGCTAACTCAAAAACTACCCAAATAAAGTTAATCAAATTTATATGAATGGTACTCTAGGAAGCTCCCTAGAAGAAATATCGGGAAAATCGAGAAATCGGGGAATAGGCCAGTATGTTACTAACGCCGCTCATAGTTTGTGCCCAGAGATCGACGTAATTCCTATCATTGGTTCTAACAAAATTACCAGATTACCAAAAGAAAAAAAAAACACCTCTGCTCTCATTTCGGATCTCTTTTGTTAGTGGCTGAACACTATAAAAAGAGCAGAGAAGTGTGTCGTGCACTAGTAGGACACCCGGTTGGAACTTAGTTCCTTCGCTTTTGCACACTGTGTGTAACAAAAGTTTCGTGACGGTAAATGTTACACGTTTTTCGATCTAGCTCTCATTCGCCAAGTGTGAAGAATTGAAGAGTTTAACGTGTAATTAGGAACTTCTTTCCAAAAAAAGAAAGAAAATTACACTAACATCGTAACTTAATTCCAATTAAATAGGCTAAATAAAAGTCAGGTTATGCTCTCGTGAATGCATGGCAACAGAAAACAATACAGATAATATTTTACAACATGATTGATTGATAATGGACCACTTTGTTTGTCCTCTTCGCTATAATTAGCACCACGAGTCACTGCTGATAGCTGCGCGGGCGCTGCTAACCGTGATACACACTGACCCAGCCCTGCGGGATCACGGGACCAAGACGACAGACATGTTACTTCAGCAATTAAGTTATTATTAGCAGTGAAAAGGTGGTGGTATTTCACTTCCGCAGTTTTTCAGAAACGTTGGCACGTGGTGGATGGCCACAAGTTTTTTGGCTATATAGCCCCTATGTGGACTACAGTAAGATGGACAAACAATGCTAAAAGCGGCCAGGACAGAAGGTGAAACCCCGGTGTTGTGGCGCAACTTGGAGGAGGCCTAAGTTCAGTAGTAGGCTGAGTTGATGGCTGAGTGAATGCATCTGGAGGAAGGCTATGCTTTTTCTTCTCCGGTAATCATGGATGCAGTTACTGACATTAAATAGAACATGAATAAATAGAACATTCACAAAATATATATAGGTCGTTTGCGTGATTATGAAATGGAGCAGATATTACTGCGACGTTTTGAGACTGATAAATATTTTCAGGCTAATTTCGTGTTTTCCAGTATTTTTTATATTTTACCTTAAACTTAAAATCCCGCTTATCCCGTTTAGTAATTTCATGTAATTAATAGGGCACATGTGATAACATGGCAGTGACAGCAGCTCGTGTATCCTTCAAGTAAGTTGTTTTGATTCGATATTTTCCATGCACGTGCCGAGATAACTATTGTTTGAGCTATTAACGAGATTCGCCTGTTTTTGTCTGGATATCGGCTGAGCGTGTGTATGCCATTAACATAATTATGATGTATTTGTATACATATTTCATACGTAATACCCTTTCAAAACAATAATATCAGCGGCTGAACATATATACGGTTGTTGACGTATTAACAGTTACTTCTTCTTAATTGCGAACTTTTTAATTTTTCCTGGCATTTTGTCTGTTTGTTGTGAAATCGGGTATCCTTATGTCACAAGGGTTTTTGTCACCTTTCATGCTTTTTTAAACCTTTTTATCAAACTCTTTACTCTCATTATCTTTGGAATGATCACATATCTAACAGCCTTCATCTGGCCCACCCTTATTTGTTATTTTACTTATGTACACATAACAAACAATGGTACCTAAACAAATGTGAAGAAACATTTAGTACTAGTAGTTCTGCGAACAGTAGGTACTATACACCTCGCGAGCACAAACTTATTGGCAACAATTAACCTTCAGCTAGTCGCATCTAAATAATCTCACTAGTCACTGTTAGTCGCGTAGGCTCTGTGTGGACCCCAGAGTTTATTTGTGAAAAAGAAACATAAAATAAGTGCAAATATTTATTTTATATACTTAGGAACTATAAGTTCAGCATCTTAACATAAGTATTATTTATTTATTTATTTATTAAACTTACACACTACTCGTATCATTACAGGAAGAAGGAAGTAAGTAGTAACTTAGTCTAAGAAAGTTTAAAGCTAGCGGGCGGGACGGAGTCGGTTGGCAGGATAACAGCAGTGAATTTATGAATAGCATGGCTTACCTACATTTTTAGATATAATTCTGATCTCTGAGATTTCGCGGGGAAGGACCTCCAAGACTTTACTTCTTGTATACTTCGAGAGCAGCATTGACAGTCTAAAATAGTAGTTCTATTGTGTAAATACCTATCATAATTTCGAGCCACATCCAGCTACGCGTATCTGTGTTGAACGGAAACTTGTTTACTTTTGTACTTGAAGTTTCAGCCCGCGTAATTTAGTAATTTTTTCCTAACTACCCACAAACTATTTATTGTACAATGGTGCCGATTCTGTTGTCACAAATGCCTCTAAACTAGACTAAAAATCACCAAAATTTGGTTTATGCCTGTCAAACGATGATTTCCCATTCTGAAATAGACTTAAGTGACACAACTTAACTATATTTATTTGTATATACTTTTGTACACCACAAAAATACATAACAAAAAAATAATTAAACACTACAAAATATACAATGGGCGGCATATTTTAGTTTGACAGCACTAAGATGGAACTGTGATTTTAATTTAGTAAAAATGACAATTTTGCTATTCTGAATTTGACGTTTTTCACCTAAAATTTAAAATTTTATTTTATTAGAAAAGAAGTTACTATTAGTTGTCATGAATTAAAATTTACACGAACACCTCGACTTCAGGTGCAAAAACAGTACTGTACCAGATTTTTTCTTTTCTTTTGCTTATTATCTCGAAAATGGTGTGTCCTATCGCAAATACTCAACACGTAGGTACAAACTTTCCATATTTTCCATCCAAAAAGTGAAAAATTCTATTTACCCCCCCCCCCCCCTTTGTAGGCATTTTTTTTTTAAAAGCTTATATTTAACTAAAAATTACTCAATAAAACATAAGTAAACAATAGAACTTTAATATTTTCTTAAAAGCTTGAAGCTTATCTTTAAGTAAAATAACGACGTTCACGCCTCAAGCTTTTAAGAAAATATTAAAGTTATATTGTTTACGTAAGTTTTATTGAGTACTTTTTAGTTTAATAAAAGCTTGTTTTAAGATAGTATTTTACTTATATTTTACTCTACCATTAGAATTTGATAAAATTGTGTTCTATCACTTTCACTTGTAAGATACCTACTTGCCAAGACAAATCCAACGAGTCCAACACAACAGGGTAACGTGTAAAGTTGAGGTGTTCCTGTGGCCACCTTCTGGCACTATCATCAGACCCTAGACTACACCTTGGGCTAACGTACCCACTTGTCAAAACAAATCGAAATAAACACAACGGAGCTATCTTGTCTAGTTAATGAGTTCCTACAGTGACCTTCCAGATCCATCATGTGGCCCTGGACTACGCCTTGGGGTATAGTACTTGGCAACACGAAGCCAACGACCGCAAAACAACAGCGCTATCTTGTTTAGTTGAGGAGTTCTTATGGACCTGGACAGCACCGCGTAAAAGCACAAGTCAATACATAGTCCAGTGAGTCAAAAAACGATGTTTCTTATTTGTTTGGTTGACGAGGTCACCTTCCGGCTCCATCACCAGACCCTGAACACTACTACCATTCATTCTTAGATCGGACCCCAAATCTCCGTAGGTGATAAGGAGTGGGACTCGCCCGGAACTTCGGATTACGTGTTTAGAAAGTAGACTTGCAGCAACAAACCATGAACTATAGCTTGTAGTTTTAGCGTTCGAAAATATTGTATGCTACCAACGCTCTTCTATGATTTGACGAGGATGACTTACTTTTTTTCCTATAAAAAACATGACATCGTTCAATACGTCAAATACAAATTTAAAAACTGGCCAAGTGCGTGGACCACGCCCAATGAATGGTTCCGTAGTTGGGATGAATTTATCCCAAGAACAAACTTTTACATTGTAGTTGAAAAACATGTTCATAACTGTGATATTTTTCCTTTTAACTTCGTTATATATTCTACAGCCGTGAGTTTTTCACATATCCAAAAACATAATTTAGCTGGCAGGACGACGACGACACTTGACTAACATAAATTAGCACTTTAAAGCTTAATATTTCGCAAACGGATCCCTGAATCAAAAAATAGTTTTCACACTCCAACACGACACACCATAACATGGGACAGACGAGACAAAAGAAATCATCCTCACTTTACGTGCAGGGACCTCATCTACACAAAAAAAAAACAAAAACATTTTTTTTTTCCATTTGTCGGCGTGATTAATTATAGTCCATGCTAAATTAAAGCTTTCTAGTACTAAGATTATCTGAGCTAAGCCGCGGATAGACTGACAGACAGACGGGCATGGCGAAACTATATCGGTTCCTTGTTGACTACAGAACCCTAAAAAACCACATTATGAGTGAAAACCATTGATTTAGTATATCAATGGTTAAAACAAGAAAAAAAAATGAATAGGTTTTTATAATTATAGTGAGCAATTTACTGCATTTTGAGAAGCTATTCTGCTCATCATGCCGAAGATCTTCATCAGATCTTCACCAATTTTTTTTAGACCAACTTAAAGTTACCACTTTTCAAATAAAAAATAAACATCCAAATCGGATCTCATAAGGCAGAAAAATCCAATAGCCCCCTTTTGAAGGAAGTACCCTTCACAATCAAAAGTCCCCGACAAAAAAAAAAAAAAAAAACTAAAAATTCGTAAAATCTGTACGCCATATTTATTTATTTATTTATTTATTAAAACTTTATGCACAGGTAAAAAAATACTGTACAAAGGCGGACTTAATGCCTGAGGCATTTTCTACCAGTCAACCTTAGGGTGGTGCAGAGACAAAACATGGCAGGTGCAAAATAAGTGCTAACAAATTTGAAAATTAATGCCTATTATTACATAGATACATACATATAAACCGAATAAACTTTGTCAGGAGAAATAACGATTGGTAGAGGAGAAAACAAATCCAGCAAATCAGCGCTGCAAAGATTCTGCCAACTTTTCACGAATATGTTCACGTGCCTACAACTTGAAGGATAACCGACTGGTTGCCATCCTGATGTTCAGAGGAAGCGCATTCCAAAGAAATACCGCCTGGACAAAGAAAGAAGAGTGAATAAAACCAGAGCAGTGAGAAGGACATCGTAGAAGACGATTGTTTGTAGAACGAAGATTTTTGCTATGGGCAGAGCATAGGTATTGAACATGAGAAGTCAGGTAAGAAGGAGAAGTGGGTTTGTCGAGTATAGAATACAACATTGACAGAGCCCTCAACTCTCTGCGCTGACGTATGGGTAACCATTTTAAAAGCAATCGATGCGCAGACACATGGTCATACTTACGAAGATTGAAAACAAATCGAATGCAGTTATTTAGAAGGCGGTCAAGTTTATTGAGGAGATCCGCATTCAGGTCATAATAACACACATCACCATAGTCTATTATGGGAAAGATTAGGGACTGTACAAGCATTGCCTTTATGTGTGATGGAAGAAGGTTTTTCAACCGATAGAGTGACCGCAGCGTTCCGGTGACTTTTTTACTTCGCCAGTCAAGACATGTGTCAACATGCAGACCAAGATCTTTAACATCGGAGCTAAACGGGATGACTGAGTTGTCAAACATTACAGGTGGCACAGTTAAGCCATTCAGCTTCCTTATACTGTGGGTGCTCCCTACAATGATCGCCTGACACTTGGTAGGATTAACTGCCAACCCTAAACGATCAGACCAGTTTTTAACCACACCTAAGTCCCGGTTTAGCTCCTCTATCGCATCGGATATGTTGTCCACACTTGCCTGGCAATAAAGCTGCAAATCGTCAGCATAAAGATGATACGCAGTCTGAAGTTCAGAGGTAATGAGATTAATAAAAATGGAGAACAAAAGAGGAGATAATATACCGCCCTGAGGGACGCCAGCTGCAAGATCACACCAACCCGACGAAGAGTCACCAGCACGAACAGACTGCTGACGCCCCTGAAGATAAGAGGAAAACCATTCCAATGCCTCCCGAGAGACCTTAAGATAGGAAAGGATGGATAAAAGGATTTCGTGACTGACGGTATTAAAAGCATTGGAGAAGTCAATTAACACTAAGACTGTAACTTTAGTGTCTTCCATTCCCCGCCTTATATCATCAGTCACTTTAAGGAGAGCTGAGACGGTACTGTGCCCAGGCCTGAAACCAGATTGAAATGGACTGATGAGGGAGTTGCGGTGAATAAAGTGGGAGAATTGTCTATGAACACTGGCCTCGAGCACTTTAGATAGAAAGGGAAGGATGGAAATTGGGCGAAAATGACTAGGAAGAGACGGATTGGGTATCTTAGGCAGAGGCCGAACAAGGGCTTTACGCCAGAGGGAAGGGAAAACACCGGTGTAAAGGGAAAAGTTTATGATGTGGGATATTGCAGGAAGGAGTTGATCAAGAGCCGCTACGATCATATGGCGGCTGATATTATCGCAGCCCACCGCTTTGGATTTAATAGAAAGGATTATCTTTTTGATCTCTCCCGGGTCGACAGGGGTGAAGACAAAGGTGTTAATATTAGGACGCGTCAGACCAGCAAGGTAGTCAAGGGTTTGACATTTGGTTGGACTATCTAGAGTGGGAACAGTGGAGAAATGGCGATTTAGATCGTCCAAACCAATTGTATTAGGAAGGTCCGAATGTCGCGATTTACCAATGCCCAAAGTTCCAAGGAACTTCCAAATATCGGCAGGAGAAGAAGAAGTGATATTATTTAGGATGTGGCGGCGTTTAGCGTTGCGTATCATCTGATTACACCGATTCCTAGCAGCCTTAAACTTGGCCCAATTGTCACCCGAGCGATCCTTTTTAAACTTCCGAAACGCGCGGTCCCTCCGTCGCATTGCCATCCGAACTCCCCTGTTCATCCAAGGCGCAGGCGGACGCTTCAACTTGATTTTCTTGATAGGGGCATGGGCGTCAAATAGCTTGACCACAACATCGTTGAATAATTTGACTTTTTCCTCAACTGAAGCAGCTGCTTCCAGAGATGACCAGTCAATATTGGACGCATCTTGTTGAAGCCTCTCGCCATTCATACGCGCAAAGGCACGCCTGTACTGGAACGTTGGTTTAGGTTTAGGGGGTTTAAGGACATAGGATAAGAAAATAATGTCGTGATGGGAAAAGCCAGGAGCATCGTGCTGACCATGTGAGGAAACTAGGGAAGAATTAGAGGTCAGGATCAGGTCAAGCCAAGTATCATCACCGACTATATTGTGATGAGTGGGTTGAAGAGGCAAAACATGCAGACTTGCTGACTCGACTAAGTGCAGGAGTTTACGGGACCGAGGGGAGTTGAGGGCAAGGAGGTTGGTATTAAAATCCCCCATAACAATGTGATGTGCATATTTCGAACCCAAAGATTCAAGTACCGATTCGAATTCAGTGAAGTAATCACTGCAAGGAGGGCAATAGACTACGCCAAGGACGGCTTTAACTCCCTTGACACAAACCTCGAGGAAGAGAAACTCTGCGGATTCATTGGAAGAAGAAGAAGCTAGAATTTTAAATGGAAAATCATCACGAAGATAGATGGCTACACCACCCCCCCTCCTACCGATCCGGTCATTCCGAAGAAGAACAAAACCGGGGAGCGGGTAAGTGGTTGAAAGCAGTTCTAGTTTTAGCCAAGTCTCGGAAATCAGGACGGCGTGAACGTTGATGTCGGAAAACGTGTCGTATAGTTCGTTGTAGTGACTGGGAATACTCTGGGCATTGAGGTGGCATACGTTAAATAGCCGGCAAGAATTTTGGCTGAAATTTTGGCGTAAAGGAACACCTAAGGTGTCTGTAAAAGAAGTAAAAGTTTCATCACTGGAAGAGGCACTAGATTCGTTGGCAGAATAAAATGATTCGTTATTAGATGTCATAAATATGTAAAATAAAATTAATATCTATAAATAAATAATTATATACAATACTAGAAACACCACACGAATAACTGGTACGATGTTCGCAAGACTGCACCACCCGCCAGCTCACAACATCATCTAACTCTAAACATACTAAAACCTATACGTTAAGATAAAAGCACACAGTAAAACATAATAATAAAAGAGTGTAACTGTCATGCGGAATAAAATAGTAATAACATCAAGATAAAAACAAAGTAAAACTAACAAAATAATTATTATGGTAACAAGATAAAATAAAATATATAGATAAATAATATGTCAATCTTACTTTCATTCATAATCTGTGGACTTTTCAACTTTTGCATTTTGACATATTTGACGTTTACGTACAAGAAAAATAAAATTTGAGAAAGGCTAAACATAAGATAAAATTATAACTTGTTGAGGGTAAATTATTCTATATAGTGTGCCAATTTACATTCAGAAGTTACGCAATTTCCTCACAATCTCTACGAGGAAATTGCGCAACTAATATTAGAGGGACCATTATGAACATAAACAAAGAAATAACAGCGGTAAGTAATTCCATTAGTCGCAAGTGCATGCAAATCATTAACTGGAAACAATTTATGAAACATGGTTATTGTTAAGTACACCCTTATTGTTACGCTCTGTTTTGCAGGCGATCTCCTGTTCCTTGGACCTTTGGAAACTTCGCAAGCAGAGGATTCAACTCATCCATTGAAGAAACTTTATGCCTACTTCCGTCAAAAGCCTTCAGAACAATAACACCATCCTGAGTCCAACACGACCGCATTCCGAAGTGTAGACGCGCCTGTCCAAAGATGGTTTGCCGGACCCTTGTCAAGAACTCCTTGACTGCGATTGAAGTTCCCTTCAATCGCGTCTTAGCTCTCCAGACTACTGATTTGTCATCGTAGCTGGAAAACCTAATCAGTATCGGCCTGTGATGATCTTTACTGGCAGCACCTAGTCTGTGACAAACCTTTATGGAAGATGCAGAGAAGTTCTTCAGGGCCAGCTTATTGGTGATGACATCCAGGATGACTGCGGTGCTGTCTTCACTGTCAACTTCGGCAACACCTTGAAAGATCAGTGCTTTCCGCCTATGTCTGGTCTCCATTCCGTCAACCTGCTTAGCACACTCACTGATCTGAGTCCGGAGCAAGCCAAGCATGCTGAAAACAAGCTCCCTGAAGGTCCGGAACTCCTCAGCCACCCTTGCCACTGTATCCTTGGCAGGTCCAGCACACTGAATCTGAGCTTCCAGTGCTTCCATCTTCCGTGTGAAGGTCTCTTCAAGACTTCTTTGTACTGACAGTATCTCAGCAAGTTGGGACATAGCGATCCACTAGTGTCAAAGTGAAAAGTGTAGTGACTATACAGACGATGAGCTGGCAGGTGGTGTAATTTTATTACTTGGGTCACATAAATGTGCCACAAACGTGAGTACCCGTGTAATGGAGGTTAAACACTAATAATCTATAGAAATTAAGACAAAAAACGAAGTATTTCTATTTTAAATATAAATTAGAAAACAGAGATACGTCTTTCTATTATTTACACCTACCCGCGAAAAAATTATAATATAATTAAAATTATAATATAATAATTATAAATTATATTTCGTCCAGTTCGGTTGTAAAATACGACCTGTAGAGGAGTACGTACAAACTGACACACGAAAGCTAATTTTGCCAGATTAATTAAGTTTTATTATTTTTTTAGATTAATTTATTAAGTTTTTTTTTTTTTTATTGAATGCAGAGACGCTTCTCTCGCTCGGTCAAATACGAATATAACTTTGTCTTTGCTGTCGCACAGTCGGGTAAAAAGGCAGAGGTAGGTAACAATGTAGAAATAAGCATATACCTAAAATATTTTTTACTTGTAAACCTGTGGCATACTGGCAGAATATAATTACCTGATAATATAAGTAATATTCGTAGTAGTACAGTCCCTTTGTTTACTTGAAATAGTAGAATTTTATAAATAGATATTATGTAGGTTGTTATTTGACCCATTTGATACGTTGTTTTGCCACCACCGCTGCGCACCGGTTAAGGGCGATCTAAAAATAACATGTACGTCTGTTTTGGTTACCTAACTTATTGGTCCTTTAAGTTATCGGTTGCAATACTAAGGCGGTGAGATCGTTAAGATATTTTTGTTCAATTATGAATGTGAAAAATTACTTTTTTTTATTAGATTACTGATTCGAGTCAACTATCTTTGATTGTAAGTTGGAGGTGTTCAAACTGGCGCGAATAGTCACGCTACTGCCTAAAGCTTCGTGCAGACTAGCGCGACGCGACAGCGCGACGTGACAGCGGCTATTGTTATACCGTGAAGTTTTCTTGGAATTTGTATTGTTCGAGTCGCGTCGCGCCGTCGCGTCACGCTGGTCTGAACGAGGCTTAACAGTGGCGAACTGAGCCTGTCGGGGGCCCGTGGCGGCAAGACACACGAGGCCCCCGCCCAGGAATTAACGTCGAAATATTTAGTCTCGAAAAGGTTAGGTTTTATTTTGACTATTGATACAGAAATAGCAGATATTTTGTCGACAGCAGAAAAGCTAGAGCATCAGACGAATAGAGGATTACAGCCCGCATCGTTTAAATTATCTTTTGAAAATTTATACAGAAATAGGGATTACTTTGTCAACTTATATATACCTACAAGTTTGAAAATGTAGGATGCAAGAGCGAGGGCAGTGAGCTCGAAAATTTTAGCTACGTTTATTTTAAAAGCATGCGTAGGGGAACTACAAACGGTCTATTACTTATTATACTGGACATATTTTGGTATTGCTTGGGATAGATAGATATAAAGAGATACTCTTTATTGTACACCATAAAAATTACAGACATAAATTTAGGAATTTTACATAGGGTGACACAATGGGCGGTCTTATCGCATTAAGAGATCTTTTACAGACAACCTTTGGATGGATTAAAGGTACAAGATACAATAAATACAGTCATAATTCATATAAAATATACTTATTAATATAAATATATATACATAGATATACTTATATAAAATTATAAACATGAAACAAGAGCAAGGAACTATATGTAATGATGTTGTTGAAATGGTGATTTGTTTAAAAAAAAAAACTCGAGCTTTTGGGCCCCCCCAGAACCGGGGCCCGGGCGGACCGCACTTGCCGCCCCCGCCCTTGGTCCGCTAGTCCTTCCTAATCATCAAAACAAACAATGCTGAGGTGGATCCCGGGTTCCGTGCGGCCAGAGCTTCAGAGATAAAGCTTTATGGACACCGGCAGATGAGAAAATCGATGTTCCAATGCTAATTAAACATGTACTTACCTAAGTCCTTACAAATTATTAGCACGTGTATTACGTAAGGTCGTCCATTGTTTTTGCAGTTTGTGAGATAAAACTGTTGGAAGCTGTCGTTACGCAACTGTCTACAACACGTGTTTGTGGATAGGTATCTGCGATACTACCCACTAGCAACAAGCCGGCGAGCTTCCACGTGTAAGTAGGTATATGGAAATAAGAACGTGGAACGATTTCAGATGAAAAAACTTCTGCGAGTAATTTGAACTGTAGTGAGTTTTTTTTGGCATTTCCCTATAAACGCCTACTGCTAAACATAGGCCGCACAAAAACTCGTGACTATTTATAAACGTTGCATAAAGTTATGTCATGATTTGCGAAACGATTTGGAAACGATGATAGCTACAAGTATTAAATCAATTTATGCAGGAATCAATGGTAAAAGACATGCGAACTTTGTATGTTGCTAGGTGTCGTGCAGTGTGGAGTGGTATTATGAGTGCGGGTGTGTGTCCGAGGGTGTGTGTGTGTGAGCGAAGGTGTTTGTGAGTGCTTGGACTAGTTTTAAAATTAAACTTTGGGGTTTATTGTTTATAGAGCTACTATTGGCCTTTGTGGGTGAATACTGCCTCGATTTACCAGCAGTGGATGCTGCTAACCATATTATTAAACAGGCAAGTGCTTTATAAAATCACATAGAATTGTTTCTCATTGTTCAAACACAGATTAGTAGTTTAAGTTTGGGGAATAGTCTGTACTCGAAACGAGATTGCAGAAGATAAGGCAACGCTACCTGTACTTATAGGTACGACCCCCCGAATACTGAAACGTCACTCAAAATTTAAGGACTGCTTAACATTTAAGCAGCTCCTAAACTTTAGATTTCGTATTGTCAAACGTCACTTTTGAGTATCTGTTAATAAGTGCTACTTAAATTTTGAGTGACGTTTCAGTATTCGGGGGTATGAGTCATGATTTCACAGCTGATAAGAGGACGGATGCACTTACCCACACCCTACTTTTTGTTTGTTGTTTTCCGGTTTTCCGAACAAAAAGTGACATATTATGCACGCGACGATCGCGTATTCGTGCGGCGATCGCTTTAAATAGGACATCGCCAACACCTTCAATACCCTACCCTGGAGTTGCATCAGGGAAGCACTCCGGTATCACCGGATGCCAACCTACCTCTGTCGTGTGGTCGAGGCCTATTTGACGGACAGGGCCATCATCTACCTCGGTCACCAGGGATAGTGGAACCGGCGAGAGATGTCGTGCGGTGTCCCACAGGGATCGGTCCTGGGGCCGCATTGTGGGACATAGGATATGACTGGGTGTTGCGCGCCGACCTCCCCAGTGGCGTCAGCGTCGTCTGATACGCTGACGACACGTTGGTCCTGGCGCAGGGGAGGTCGCATCAGGCGGCGGCCAAACTAGCGACACACGGGGTTGCGACATTCGTGGCTAGAATCCGGCAATTGGGACTCGAGGTGGCCTTGCACAAATAACGGTAGGAGGGGTTCACATCGGCGTCGAGTCGACGATGAAGTACCTGGGACTCGTCCTCGACAGTCGGTGGAACTTCGTGGAGCATTTCCGACATTTGGCTATCAGACTGGAGCGGGCCGGGGCTGCTTTGAAGCGGCTCCTGCCCAATCTAGGGGGTCCAAACGCCTCCTGCCGGAGGCTATACGCGGGGATCGTGCGGTCCATGGCCCTGTACAGGGCACCGGTGTGGGCGCGTTCGTTGAGGCGGCGGCCTGCCCACCGGTTGAACGCGTCCCAGAGGGTCATGGCCACCCGGCTGGTCCGGGGATACCGCACGGTCTCCGGTGAGGCGGCGAGCCTCTTTGCCGGATTGCCGCCATGGGATCTGGAGGCAAAAGTCCTCGCGCATATTTGGGAGTGGCGCGAGGAGGCGAAACGCCGGGGCTTGACTCCGATGCCGCGAGAAGCTCCAACGGGATCTCATGGCGGCATGGAAAGTGCGATTGTCGCAACCCAGTGCTGGGCACGCCACTATTGCGGCGATAAGTCCTCTCTATGAGGAGTGGCTAGAGAGGCGCCACGGCGTCCTCACCTTCCGCCTGACGCAGGTCCTCACCGGACACGGCTGTTTCGGGATGTTCCTGTTCGGTATCAGGCGGGAGGAAACGCCCGGGTGTCATCACTGCGTGGATCGCCCGGAGGACACGGTGGAGCATACGGTGGAGGTCTGCCCGGCTTGGGCAGAGCACCGCCGTGTCCTTGTGGAGGCGATCGGTGGCGAGGATCTCTCGCGTCCGGCCCTGGTCCAAGCCATGGTACGGAGCGAAAGGGCATGGGAGGCCGTCACCTACTTCTGCGAAGCAGTAATGCTCGCGAAGGAGGAGACGGAACGCGTGAGGGAGACGCAAAATTCGCGCCCTCACGCCTCTAGCCGCCGCAGGAGAAGACGCCCTGGGCGTCGGGAATCGATCGCGGATTCCCGGCCACCGTAGGCGCGGGCTTGCGCACGGTGAGCAATGGGTAGCTCGCCGTCCGGTAAGGACCAAGCCCGGGTCGACGGCGCGTTGTGTTCCACGCGCGCCTCAAAAAGATGTCAGCGAGTGAAGGGGTCCAATGACACCATGCCCCCCCCCCAAAAAAAAAGATACGCATACACTACATAAGAACCTAGATTATAACAAATTCTTGACGTTCAAAAACTACAAGTCCGTATAGATTACCCACTTTTTCAGAAAGTAAAAGTGTGCACCACTTGTAGTAGTTTCAGCGTGATGTTACAAAATAAGTATGAAATGGTCATGACATCGATACATCACTAATCACGCGGACTCCGCGCTCAATGTTTGAGTCGACACTGCACTGTTGATAGTGCACACAAGGCCGTACGGCGTACAACACTCGTTTAGTACATCATTAACTGTACTAACGAGCCATTGAACACAACTTTGTTTTATTTTAACATGAACAAATTGTTGCTATTGCCTGGGTAGGAAGACCATGTTCCAATTTTCATAATCTTTAAGTATTTCCAAGGGTCTTAAAAAAAAGAAAACAGGTAATTTTCCCGATGTGCTATTCTATAAATAACCCTAGCCTATGTACTTTATTATTCATTAAAGAAATTAAAATAAACGAAAAAATAAACTGTTTTCTTTTTAATTCAAATCTTGCGCAAAATTTGGGTTAACTTTATAAGAGTAAGTCTGAAAGTGGCACCGATGATTGAAAAGTTGTGAGGAAATCAGTTCTCTTGGTATTCGTATGTGATGCGAAGGAATCAGGATAATGTCGTGAGAGAAGTTTTAAGCATGAATGTGGATGGCAGTAAGAGTAGGGGAAGACCAAAGAAGCGATGGATGGAGTGTGTGACAGATGATATGGTTAGAAAGACCTATTGAGATGACTAATAGAGAAGTAATGCAAGAAGAAGTCATGCTGCGCCGACCACTATTAAATTGGGATAAACGCAAGAGAATGATGACGGATGTTTGACGTATTATTGGATAGACAGCCTTCGTAACACTATAACAACAAGGGTCAATAACTGAAAAAAAAGTGCATCTTGTCACCGATATGTTTATTTAACCATTTATGTACACACATATATAAACATGAACCATGAACTAACACATTTTGCAGCAGATTCTTACGTCACATATTCTGATTAGCTTCATCTAAATCTAAATATATACTATAAACATTGAAGACGAGAGATCTTTTCACATTATTATTTAAACTCAAACATAAATTATCTACAATGTGTTTGAAGAAAAACGTTACCTGCATAAAGATTTATTTCAGGTCGTTCAACCGTGATTAGGAGTGCGTTTTTTAGAATAGATTATCGCAGTTTGATACATCTTTTTATGATAACAACGAGAATTGATGTAGCGGTAAGTCATAGTTATGTATCCGGGATACAGCTATAGATAGTGCAATCCACCTCGACGCGCCCCACTCCGCCCCGCTCCGTACTAAAGTACAGTGATCGCGGAGTGGGGCGCGTCGTCGTGGATTGCACTATCTGTACGTGCTACGTTAGGACGTGCTATTTCATCTTCTATTTTCTAAACTGGTGTAATCGTGGTATTAACGCTTTCACTGTTCACACAGTTAAATAATCAGCCTGAACCATTTGTGGTTCATGGGACAGGGAAAGGGTTAACTAATAATTTTGATTTATTACGAACTTATGTTGAAAGTAAGGCATTACTTTCGTTGGCGGAGAGTTTGCTCTCGTTTTACATAATTACACTGATCAACAAGAGAATTGCACAACTAAGCAGTTGCACAAATATGTAATTAGTACATTTTGCCAATGACAACGAGACCGACCATTACTGAAATACCCATCCTGACAAATCAACAACCTGTCAATGACATTCTGTGCTTTATATGCGTTTCTGTTATGTAAGAACAGCACAGCAACGCCCGCGCTGGTGCATCCACAGCACCCACAGATCGAGAATTCGAAACAAAACAAAATACAAATCTTATAAAAAATTACGCAGCGTGTTCTCACTTCCCACCATTGATAGAATTCGTATCACTTATGATAACAGCCGCAGCAAGTTGTAGCCGCACGACCCTGATGATACGTCATGCTCAGGAGTCAGTACCACGTGTCCATCTTTCAGATAACTTTCCTTTGGCGGTTGGTTGCACTAAGGTTTTCTCGTTGTCAAACAGATATAATTATACTATCAAATGGCACGGCAAGCCCCCTTTTTAAATATATCCTATCTATCATCAGCATCTACTCTTACACCAAGAGTAAACAGTCAAAAACTCTCCTTTCAGGTTCCTTTGAACAAGTCAAAGGCTATGGGGATAAATGAAGTTCATAAATAAGTTAGATTCAAAACCAAAGATACGTTGACGTAGCCGTCCCAGACGAAGCTCTCCGTATAATCTATTAGCCAGAGCATTTTGCTATACACGTGCCAAAGGTCACAAAGCTGATTACTGCACATTTCGATATTCACCTTAATTAAGCCGACTCTTGACCTGGTGATATGCTATTATTGGCAATATGTGCGATGATAGTGAGATTACTAGGAGTACGATTAGCTTAATACATAACGCGACGATCGCAGCTGAACATAGATATCATGTTAGTACAGACAGACAGCAAACTACATACACATAGACTGACTACGGACGCTTTTACGAACGTGCACGTCTTTCTACATTGTTCTCACATGCATAATTTCAAAATGAATGATGTAACCAATATTTAGTAACAATAATGATTATGATTTAAAAGAGTGTCCGTGGAGTTTCTTGCCCGTTCTACTCCACAGGTACCTACTACGCTTTGGAATGGGCAACTAGCTTCATATTTTTGACTGACCGACCCCTTGACAATTCAAAAGTGCCTGTAAATGGTTTAATTGAAATAAATGCTTTGAGGTTGAGTTTTTACGGGCACCATTCAAATGCGATCAGAATTCTCCGCCGGAAATGGTTAGCAAAGTTGACTTCATTAGTTTCAATTATACATATTAGTTTTTTATTTTTATTATACGAGCTTTCTTGAGCAATTTTAGTAAGATATGATAGACGAAAAATGAGAATTGTGGTTTCGGATTTTTTTTTGGTCTACAGAAGCGATAATAATGGCTGATACATCACATTAGTCTTTTCCGCATAGCAACAGCTGATCACGGGTCACCACGATACGTTATCAGTGCAAGTTATCTCCAGTGGGATATTTTTGCTGCGTTTAATTAGTCTGAGCAATCGGTAGTCGAAAAGCAATGCATCGTTCATTGGCAACATATTGGGAAGATAATGAAATGATAGCGGAGTACCTATTAATTTTTGCGATTTATTTTTATGAAAGGAAAAGTTTCAGAAATAATAATATGATTATATATTCATGATCTGATTGAATTAAATCGTAGCTTTTGTGATTACTAATTTCCCGGACATTAGTAATCAGAAAAGCTACGATTTCGTCTCCCCTGTTGTTAGTAGCAATGCACGCCTTGTTTCCCCGAAGGGTTGGACAGAGGTGTACCTGAGTAGGTACACCCACATTTCGCCAGTTATGTTTAAGTCCCATGTAATAGGGGGCGAGCCCATTGCCATCAACCGGGCACACATCCAGACTCCGGGCTGCTACTGAGAAATTCCATATAGAAAAACCCAATAACACTTTGCCCGACCCGGGTTTCGAACCCAGGACCTCATGCTCAGTAGTAGCGCTTGCGACCACTAGACCAACGAGGCAGTAAATTTTGCATTTGAATGATACATATTACCCTCCTGTTTACCTAATATTTCGAAAGCCTCGTCCGCAGTTATATAATAGAACTTCGGGACTAAATTTTCGGACTAGATATCAGAATTATTATTCTTGATAATTGTTAGCTTGAATATTTCAGCTTATGCCGTAACTATGCCCTGAAACATGTATCCTAGTGTAGCCATTTCATTATACATAAACACTAACCCGGAACAAATAATATAGGTCATAAAAACATTTCTCATCTGCGACATATCAAAGATAATAAAGTACGCGTGCGGTAGCAACGCCGCGCGAAGCATTGCCACGTGTAGCTGTCTCCAACTTTTTATCTCTTTTTAAGATCCCTGAAATACCGGCGATGACTTACCAGCTGACTTCCGACATTGACCGTACGATAACATATAACTTTGACAACATTAGCTTTACATAAAACAGTGTATTTTGAATTTCAACTTAAGGCAGTAAAGTTTAAAATAGGTTGTTTTAAGTTAAATTTTGATGTCTTTATTAATATTTACAAATTGATTTCGCGGATTTCGGTAATTCTTCATTTGGAAGATACGTTTGTTTTCGATAAAACCCGAAATGTAGTCTCTTCTTAATTTATTAAGAGTGACAAGCATTTAAATCTGTGTCCGGTTCAAATAAATATGGTCCTTCTTTCAGGCCAAAATACTGGGTAGAGTAACGAAATTATTGTATTAAGTTTGAAGTTGCAATTATTGAAGGGGAAAATATACAAGTCCGTGATTAGACTTGTCGTATTGTGTGAATCGGAATGCTGGGCTGTGAAGAAGATGGACGAAAAAAGATTGCATGTAGCGGAGATGAGAATGTTGAGGTGGATGTGTGGTGTGACAAGAATGGATAAAATAAGGAATGAGTATATTAGAGGAAGTCTGAAAGTTGCGCCACTTCCAGAAAAGTTGAAAGGGAATCGACTGTCTTGGTATAGGCATGTGATGAGGAGGGAAGAATCGCATGTGACTAAAAGAGTGATGAATATAAATGTTGACGGATGGAGAGGGAGAGGAAGACCAAAGAAACGATGGATGGATTGTGTGAGGAGTGATATGAAGGAAAAAGGTGTAAATGATTGCGTGACGGTTGACAGGGGAGAATGGAAGAAGAAAACGTGTTGCGCCGACCCCAAGTAACATGGGATAAGGGCAGGAAGATGATGAACTTTGAAGTTGCAATTACTCCAACTTGATTATGTTTCTTCTTGGATCTTTGGGTACACGAGGACAAACAAGTAGCAACAACTCAACTAAGTCTTAGTTACACTGAAATTGTATTCCCGCGAAAAGTTGATGCTTTGATGTACTGTTGGGATATGCCGCTGTTTAACTTAAAAGCTAACCTTTACATAAAGGTCGCAATAATTATGACGGCTGCCATGCAAATCCGTAATTGTTACCAGTGTTTTGACATTACGGCGTCAAAAAACGCTCTTTATTAGTCGGCCATCATGATATAACGGCGCCAAGTTTTTAGGGAACCCGAAATTTATAGTAAATGAAGAAAACTGTAATACCACCTCGATAAAACCAAATTATGAGGTTTTATCAGGTGGTAATGCAGTCACATAAACGCACTTCTTTCGTTTGCGAGCCACCCATACCTTTATTGGTTACGGGGGGAAATCCTCATGGATGTCCTCCGCCCTGGGGAGGGCAGAGGGGTCTGTCAGACTCTTACTGAGTAAAACCACCCCGGTGTTCCGTCTCACACTTGCACCGGGGATCACAGGACATGGCCATAATTTGGCCTATTGTAATATAGGACGTATTCTCTCCTAAAGTCTTGAGTGCTAAATATTTAATTGTACTCGCGCTTTAGTGTCAAATGTCAACGGAATAACAGAAGTCACTTACATCAGTGACATCGCTTCGAGTAACGATCCTGATATTGACCCAGTTTTGTCGATTTATAATAATTTATAAATTGAAACGGCACAACGTGCTCGTGCGCACGTACGCACATCTTTCTTGCTAAATAATAATCACATAATTCGATCACTAAACTATCTATATCAAAAAGCTGTCTTTGAGACGCCTATACTTAGGAGATTAGGGATAGCTGCAACGTTGAGTATGAAACCGTATTGGAAACCGCAAGGATTGCGTCAACATAATCAATCAAGAGAATTAGTGTACGAGTATGTACAATGCCAACATATGCACGGCTTCGGGACCTGCACTCATTCATGTTACCATATATTGTTCTTTTTCTCTTGTTGTCTTATGTTCTGTGTTGTATGTGCTGGGTACTTATTTATATTTATCTATGTGGTAGGTACCTAACAAGTCACTTGGTAAAAAACCACCCACTCAAATGTTATTTGTAGGTTGTATTGTAGGTATATCTATTTATAATTTATTGTACCATTCAAAGTTATCTAACCACCAAAGACAATTAATTAAAATACAACAAACCAAAACCATTAATTAAAATTGTTTATCCTGAATCCTTATTCATTTATACTTCATACCTTGTGATATTTTCTATTTCTTTTGCGTGCACTAAGTAAATGGTTTATATATATTTAATCTATCTATCTACCTTACGAATCTACCAGCCAACCTCTCCCTCTCACGGAGAAGAGGGCTGTGACTCTGTGACCCAGCAGTAGGGACAGTATAGTCTGATTATAAATAAAATAATAAATAAAAATCGTTTATTTTGGAACATTTTTTGATTATGCAATCAGTCAACCTTTAAGTAAGAGAAAAACACAAGTAGGCGCAATTTGGAGAAATGTGGAATAAATAACTTATTTAAATAAAAAGATACACTTCTATTAAAACTATCAAATATAACTAAAATAATTATCAAATAATTAATAGTTGATTTATCTAAAAAAAACTTTGATAACTTGTGTGCAATCAATTTTGCGGGGTCTACTTATCAAGTGCATCTCATTTTTACAGTGTCTGCGTCAATGCTTGATAGTCAAGGTAACAACGTTTTTTTTTTACTGCCACGTGATTATGCAATCAAGTATACGCCAATTGTTTATATTGATCTGATTATTAAAATAAACAAGAAATAATTATTAATTGACTATGTTAGGCCGAAAATGTTGACAACGCATTGATCGCCTGCTAATCTGTGACCGCGGCCTCCCAACTTATCATTTCACTTTCGCTTTCCTACAGAATTAGCTGTTAGTATTTTTGTAGGTACGCAATATGATTATAAGTTTCTAAATACTAAAAAAGGTTCTTCTATGAATAATTAATCATGGGTGTTTAATAGTTACATGACCGGACCTAAAAAACACCCTTGAGGTACTCCTTTAATTATTGCATTCATTTTCATAATTTTGCTCGGCCTCGACGAAAAATTCTTTCGCAATTAATGAATCTCATCTTTAAATTATTAAAAGATGTTATCAAACCTTTTGCTTGATGTACTCGTACTGTAGCTCCATGTTTTCGTGCCATCCTTATCGAAAGCTTGGGCTATACAGGGTGTCTCAAACGTAGGCAAATGTGGTAAAGTGGAGGTGGCCACTTAACATATAAAAATTAAAAGTTGGGATATACCTACTCTACAGTTTGAAAACTTCGCAAAAATTATCATTTTCAAGAAATTTTTCACTTTGACTGCGACTTTTCGACCCAGTGAACAAAATTTTCGACGTAGCGAGTTCAAATCTGGCTGGAAGATACCATGACAGTGTTGGTACAAGACTATGTTCTTATTTACGTTCAGTGTGGCTCTGTATGCTTCAGATTTAATGTTAACTAGTCTATTCTAACTTTTTATAAAACTTTAGCGAAACTTTCTAGGCCCATATTAAAAAAAAAAATGTACTACCGAGTACGTGTACATAGCTTTAAAAAGTACCTTAATTATTGATAAGCTGGGGAAATTTCATAAAAATAGCTTAATGGGAACCTTTAAAAAAAATGGTTTTCTTAACAAGGTTGAAATATCCGAAAAACTTTTTGCTCTAATTTTACCAAAACATCTCTGAAGTGTTGAGTATTTAAATTTAACACATTTAGACGTGACCTTCGGTACAAGTGTTTAATATTTAATTGTTTTTTTTTTACTTTCGCTGTTGAAACGTAGGCTTCACAACTTGTATTGTCATTTCCAAAAGCAGTTTGAACAAATGAGATTTCTTAGGGTTCCATCCAGTGTATTTCGATATACAAGTTACATTGCAATGATTGTAATGGTCGTAATTTTCAAACAAGATATAAAGGACTTGTTGCTGCGTGCAGGAATAGTTATACAGAAAGATCCCATTTTGCTGAACACTTAAATAGATTCAAGTCATTCGTTAAATAATAATAATACTTTTTATTTTACACACATGTGATAAAGGTCAAGGTCAATGTCAGTACTAGTGAGTTTAAAAATTGAAAAAAATAATACAGGAAGCGTAAAACTGTTGAATGAATTAAATACGAGTATTCAAAGGTCACCTTTGTTGCGATTGTTCGCCCCTTAGCGAACTGATAACAATTCTAGCCGTGGTGGACCGAGCAGTAATCTTATATAGTAGAATTGTCGGGCGGTGTGGCTCACATTCCTTACCGACCCAGACGACCCCATAACCCTCCTCCAGGAGAGCAATAGGGCCACAAGTACAGTGCACAAACACAGACACCGACCCGCATTCCGACCTCGCCGCCGAGGTCCTCCGCGATCGCGACCCGCCCGAGTAAATAATACTCCCTCCCGACCCTTGCTCGCAGAAGCGCCAGCCCGCGTTATGCTGAGAAATGTAGATTTAAATTCCCCGATTAATAATAATGAATCATCTTTGATCCAGCTTGTCCCAACTTGCTGTCCTCCCCCCAGCGACGCCCTAAGCCGAGGTTCGTACCCCACAGGGGGTGCCCTTAGCGAGCGCTCGCCTAGTTTTAATTTAGAATAGTTTGCCCCTGGCTGGAGGCTTTGAGTTTAGTAGCTTAAGGCAGCCGCAGGATTGTCCGGTTAAGTAGTCATCACCTCAGAGGTGAGCTACGAGATGCCCTAGTCAAAAAAAAAAAAAAAAGGTGTCGCTCACACTGCGTTCGGCGCTTGACGTGGTAACACGTCGTGCCCGGGTTCGCAACGAGTCAATCGTCATCCTGAGGATGCCTCGTTGAGAGGTGAAACACGTGTCGATTTCTTACAGGGTTCTTTATGACTCTTTAAGAACAGTTAAGCGGATTAGGTTACTAAATATACGTCGTCTATTGTATTATAAGGGTCAAAAACAAAATTTTGGGCCATTTCATACTAATTTCATGTCCGCCGACTTTTCCTTGTTCCTACAAAGTTTCTATAATAGTAATGCTTTTAAAAAAAATGGATATCATAGCGGAATACAACCTTAAATTCGATATTTAATTTATCTGTTGGTGGTTCAGTGATATTTAAGAAATATTATGAAAGTAATAAAATAGAATGGAAATTACCATATTATTCTCCCTCAAAAAATCTATGTCCAACTATCGATTTCAATGTTTCAAACCGAAAAAAACGTCGAAAAGAGTTTTATTTATTCAAAATAGTATTTAAGATCTTAACCAGCCTAATGGTGCGTAAAATCACTCAATATCTAGTTAACATTATATATTAAAATAATTTAAAAAAAAATATAATAATTTAATATAATAAAATGCATTTTTTTTTGGAAATGTCACGCCATTACACCACCAATCACTGCGTGGCAGCCACATTGTTGTATGTCAAGCAAGTCAAAGATGTTGTGTTCGGAGCGAAAGAAAACATTTATTGGATTTTCGGTGATTATTCCTAAAAAAACAACATGTAAGTTTGATTTATATCCTAATATCGGAAAACTTTTTTGTTTGTGCTATATGCTGTAATCATTGAATAGTGAAATAAAATATAATATATAATGCGTGGGACCGCCAGAGCCCCGCAGCGCCGGAGCCCGGAGCCGTGACAGAAACCATGCCTGCTGCATGTTGCATGCTCGCTTGCATGCTGAATGCTTGCTGCATGCCTGGTGCATGCTTGTTTGCATGTTTGTGTGAACTTTCTGCGATATGATGGTTCTGCTTTTTAATTATTTTGAATATGAAATTTATTAAAGATGATTCTGACTTACAAAATTATGAGTTTTGAATGCATGATAAATGAGTGTATGCCAAACGATTTTCTGCGAAATGAAGTTTATGCTATCCGCTGTTAAGCAAAATAATATTAGGACACAAAAAGTTGTGCTATAAAGGGTAGACCCCTTGCCCTCATATGTTGTGCAAAAGTGCGCAGTGCTGCACAACCCTCCCCTATTTTGATATTCATTATATGGTTTGGTTAAAATTCCCGGCGTCGGTGGACTCCGACTTTTTTAACCAAAAATTTTCGATTTCAAGCCATGAACTTGAACAAAAAAAATTTGGCGCCAGCCACGGAGAACTTTTTTATATCTCCGCGCAGTCTCTCGCTATCTTGGAAGTTTTTGTGTTACAGGTTATTGTTATATTTTCTGACTCGGCTATTTACTTTTGGACTGTTTCTGTATTCGTTCGCTTGCGACTTTGATTATGCATTACGTGATTTTGGTGTTATCGTGTGAACTCGTCAACATGTCTAAAAGAGGACCCACTCTTAACAGCCAGTCTCGTGACTTGCTTTCGAAGCTGCACGAGTACTTTGAACGAGAGTCAGCAAATAGAGGGCCACTTTTAGAAGGGTAGCCGACGCAGACAGTACAACTGATGATAATTTTTCTGGATCATCCAGTGACGAAAGTGAATAAAATTGTTACAAATTTAGTGAATTTATGTATTTACCTGACCCAACCATGTCCAGGAGTGGACTCCTGTAGGTTGCTGATTATGATGATTACGTGTAATAAAAATATGTGCATATACATATTTTTATGATAAATCGATATGTCGCAAGAATCGGTTTTAAAAGCAACCGTTATTTTTCCCATCACTACACAAAGTATCGGGCTTCTTATATTGTCGCATGTTTCTATTCTATTCTATTTTTCTCTATGGCAATGGTGCCGATGTCGACAATTCTGCCAATGTCAGATGTGTTAAGAGAAACCGTGCGAAGGACCTTACAAGAAAAAAAAAATGGTTTACAAATCTACATTTAAAAAAAAATGGGTACTAGTTGATTGTTTAACCAATGTAAACAAACAATTAAATGATGACCTTAATTTGACGTGACAATATCGTTGACATTGACAAATCAGCCATGCATGCCGTTGTAGCAAATACTAAGTAAAACTTATTTGAATGTGAGTAATAAAATAAAAAACCTAGAGAGATAAGGGTGAATTTTCATCGATTTTATTAAAAAATTAAGTAAAAAATATTTATTTGATCCACACAACAAGCCCTTTCATTTGTTATGTCACACGGCTACGGACAGATAGACGCGAGCCATCCTATTTGGGTTCCGTTTTTTTCCTTTTGAGGTACGGAACCCTAAAAGTGGAGTTCCGAAATCAATAATGACGAAAATATTGATAAATAATAGGGGTTAAAGCATGAAATTGCCGTTTTATTGTAATAGGCACTTCGAATTGACATAGAACCTTCATAGTTTGAGATTTTTGAGTGAAACTTTTAACATACCTATGGTACTATGAAGTTCTTCTTTTAAAAAATGAAAAAAAAAACGATTATCGACTTTCAGTTGTTTTTTTTACTCAGCTTAGACAAGATGGTTACTTCGAAAATTCGAGTTATATCAGCTCGCAATATCAATGTTGCGTTTGGAGAGGGGACTGCTAATGAACGCACCGTGCGATTTTGGTTTAAACGCTTTCGTGATGGAAAATTTGATTTGAAGAACGAATCACGTGGAAGACCGCACACAGGTGAATAACAATGAATTTGAAAGAGATCATGGAAGCCGATCCGAGCCAAACTACCGAATTAGCTGCATGGTTTAACGTTACCTTACCAACAATATTGACTAATTTGCGTCAAATCGATAAAAAAAAACAGAAATGGGTGCCTCATGATTTGACTGATCTGCAGAAAGAAACCGCGTGTTGAAACTTGTGTTGCCTTGTTGAATCGATACAGAAATGAAGGAATATTGGATCGAATTGTGACATGTTATGAAAAGTGGATTCTTTACGATAACCGTAAGCGAAAAATGCAATGGTTGACCCCAGGTCAAACACAGCAACAGTGTCCTAAAGCAAAGCTTACCAATAAAAAGGTAATGGTAACTGTTTGGTGGACTCAGCATGGTGTTATTACTATAGCTTACTTCAGGATGAGGGATTTTTTAGGCTCCGATCTGGTCAAGCAATAACGGCAGATGTCTACTGTGCCGAACTCCGAACAATGATAGCAAAACTAGCAGTGAAACAGCGACTCATGAATCGATCTTCACCATTATTGCTCCATGATAACGCGAGACCTCATACAGCACGAGAAACCGTTTTAACTCTACAGGAACTGCAATTAGAAACCATTCGTCACCCTCCGTATTCGCCAGACCTTGCTGCAACGGACTACCATTTTTTTCGTGATTTGGTCAATTTTCTACGTGATAAAAAGTTTTCTTATCAGGAGGCAGTACAAAATGCTTTCACACAGTTTGTCGAATCTAGATCACGAGAGATCTATCGCAAAGGCATAAATGACCTTCCTATTAGATGGCAGCAATGTATAGATAATAATGGTAATTATTTTGATTAAATAAATATGTTAAATTAAAATTTCATACTTTAACCCCTAATATTTATGTATAAAATGTTGTTCAAAATCTTTAATACGTTTAATGGACATTTTTTATACACTTTAAGAAGTAGATACATCTAAGGTTGTGTTTAAAAAGTAGTATCGTTATGTGGAATTTATTGCTTCGCGCAACGTATAATGACTACATTTTTATCCTTCGACTCGTTATGTACGAACGACTTCAACAAATAACACAACACCTTGTTTCCCCGAAGGGTTGTGCAGAGGTGTACCTACCTGTAGTAGGACTAGTAGGTACACCCACATTTCGCCAGTTATGTTTAAGTCCCATGTCCCAATAGGGGGCGAGCCTATTGCCATCAACCGGGCACAAATCTAGACTTCGGGCTGCTACTGAGAAATTCCAGATAGAAAAACCCAATAACGAACGACTTCAAGTAGTGAGAAAACCAGAATTTGCATAATGTCAGTGTGTTTCTAAGTGACTTAGGGAGACGAGCGGCAATGTCGAATGCGACAAGTACGAGTGAAAACGCGAGAATCTAAGTACGAGTGTAATTCTCTAGTTTTGTGGTCCCAGGAGGCCATCCAGGGACCACAAAACTAGAGAATTATGAAAATATTTTTTAGAATTCTCTAAAACGTTTTACAATAAGGGCACCAGATGGCGCTACTGTGCACCGCTGATCCTAGATCGCTGCCGTTGTCGCTCGCCAAATAGTTAGGTCTGGTCGAACGTTTTGTGTGACTGAGTTTTGTTAGGTTTAAAGTAGCTTCAAAAGTAAAGTCTCGTGTTTAACAGATAGTAGTTGGTTAGTTGTGGGTTAGTTTATTAATTATCGTCTTGCTGTTTAGTAACCTACAGCTGCATTCGGGTTTTTAGGGTTCCCCGTACCCAAAGGGTGCCAAACGGAACCCTATTACTAAGCCTCCGCTGTCCGTCTGTCTGTCAGCGGGCGGTATCTCATGAACCGTAATAGTTAAGACTGTTGAAAATTTCACATATTTTGCATTTCTATTGCCGCTATAACAACAAATAATAATAAAGAAATAAAATTAATAATTAAAGGGTCTCCATTAAAAAAAAAACTGACCCTGGCATGTGGGTTGTCATTGTCTAGAGCTCATTGAGTAAAGAACAATAGCAATTAGGCATTTTATCTTAAAAAATGATGAAATATGGTGTCTTGTCAGTTTAAGACCATTTTACTCTACGAGCTACAACTAAACAAGATATGAATTTGAAATTTCTGTATATCATATACTATTATATAATCAACAAATACCAAAAACGCCAAATTCATAAGGCATTTATTTAAACTTTGTAATTTATAGTATCATTATGAAACACAAAGGACATGGACAAGAAAGTACATTCCATATACATAAACATAGTAAATATATTGTATAATAAAAATAGAAAAATGAATTAATACGTAGTTTTTAACCTCTCTGAACTTGTCAGGTTATAAATCAAAATAATAGGTAATGTAAGATGAATTCAAAGTACCGTTTGTCAACGTCCGCCATAATTGACCATAGAGAAAGATAAATATAATTAATGGACGTTCCACACTATGCATAATACTACTTGTAGACATTTAATACGGACGACAAAAGGAACATTTTATTCATACAAAACTGTCTTCATTGGTATTTTTTGCATTAATAAAATTATCTTTTCATAATGTTGATGCGAAAGATAGTTTTTTTAGACTTCACACAAAAAAAAAAAAAAAAAACAAAATGGAACGCGTTTACTTGTTTAACAATGTGTCGTTGTCTACGTCAAATGTCAATGTGTTTGTAATCACAGAGTACTTTTTATATATTTGTAATGTTACTGCAGATCACTGCAGATTCTTCGTTGCGTAGGTACTGTGTTGTGTTTTTGCGAATATTTTCTAATATTTTTGACCCCAGCTTATCTCTACGGACTGATACCGTCTACCACTCGGTTACCTTGCTATTAACACTGGACTCTGATTTGCATTGCGTTCGGATTTGTTTTGTGGATCAATATGAGGTGCATCAACTGCGAAATAGCCATGCAAAGGTTGCAGAGGCATCTCATATCCTCGCTTTCTGCACACCATCAAACAATAGGGTCAATAGGTCCACTCAAATCTGTGTGGTTCTTTTCTCAAAAGACTATTTCAGACTAATATACATGGCCTGAGCAAGATTATGTCTGGACTTTAAAAGAGACTGTGAAGACTGTGACTGTGCTCAGAGTAGTCAGATAGAAATCGTCGAACTCATCAAGCTATTTTTTTATTATTTTTTTAAGATGACGTGTAAAAGTGATTCCAATATCCTATTTACAGAATAAACAATTTCATTTCATTTCTTGTGTGTGTGTTGAGATCCAGGTTAGTGTATTATGTGAAATAAAAATGCTCTTAGCATTTTTATTTCAAAAAATAAAAATGCTAAGAGCATTTTAGCATTTTTATTTCGATGGATTGAGTTAAGTTAAATGCCTAAAGCTCAACACACACACAGTAATCGTGGAGCTCAACTCAGAACTTAAGGCGGGTGCGTGTCGGGCGCTGGTCGGGACGGCAGTACGGCGGGCTTGTATATGTTGTAATTTCCTTATATTATATGGATGTCAGCACACGACACACGGCTCCCGCACCCGACCTGCTCCGTGCCCGACCCGCGCACGCCTTTTATGTGTGTTGAGCTTAATAAAATACAAAAACCATATCAGTTAACCGTAATAATTCACAACTGTTCGCTATTTTAAAGCGCCATAAGTTTTTTAATTGAGAAATTATAATCTATACACTTATTGCCGGCGATCTGATTAAAAGGTTTAATTAAACTATTTAGGTCTAGTCTGGTGTACTGACAAGTTCTTTGAGTTTTTTATTTATAGTGTCAATATTCACGAATATAAAACACCAAAAATCATTGATGCACATTAAATTCTATAACTATGCTGACGTCCATACAAAAATTGGCCACGTCCCTTATCTTTGAGATTTTCAATTTTACATCTCTCGCGGAGCGGCTAAGCTCGGCCGCTTATGCGGTTAGAAAGATAAGACACTTGACAGATGCAGAAACCGCGCGGTTTGGTCTATTTTAGTTACTTCCACAGTATTATGTCTTAAGGCATTTTACTATGGGGTCGGGCTGCTGACATTGAATCCATCTTTATTTTACAAAAGAGAGCTGTCAGAGCTATTTATAATCTAAGTCGTCGCGAATGTCTCAGGGAACTATTTAAAAGGATTAATATTATGACGGTTCCTTGTCAATTCATTTATGAAAATATTATGTATGTGAGAAAAAATCTACATATTTTTAATAAAATAAGTGATACACATAACTTTAATACTAGAAATAAAGATAAAATAGATCAATAATTTTTCAGACTATCTAAAGTAAATATATCTTTTAGGGGGTACTGTGTTAAATGTTACAACAGCATACCTTGTGATATATTAGAATTAAATGAAAGAAAATTTAAAACTCAAAAAGTAAGTAAACTTTGTAAACAAGCATAATACAAATTAGAGGATTATATCCAAGAAAAAAATGCTTGGAAACATGCTGGTCCTGCTCCATAGGACAATTTAGAATCTAGACAAAATCTAACTGGTTGCCAATTCAATTGTATAATATTATTTTTTATAATATTGATTTTATATTCTGTGATTACTTGAACTCACACACTGACTTATTATTATTACTTGTTAAAATGTTAGGAATATCGTATAATTTTACAATGTTTGTAAATATGTGAGCACCATGACGATGACGATGATCTATCACGTAATTAATTTATCTGTCATTCCTTCATTTTTTTTTCATTCTTTTTACCTTTCTTGGTACCTATAGTAATCTTATTCTAGGTGCATCGTCTTCACATATAATTATATAATTAAGATATTGTGAAAACATTTTAAAAGAGTAACAGTGGAGTTTCTTGCCCATTCTTCTCCATACGAAAACTACATTTTGGAAGGGGCGACTAGAATCAATTATTATTATTGTTTTTGTAAATGTTGACGGTCAAAAGTGCCCTTTTTGTGCCTAATTGAAATAAATTATTTGACTTTGACTTCTATTATGAAAAAAAAAAAATCTTCAAAATCAAAATCAAAAGTCATTTATTCAAATTAGGCTGAGAATCAGCACTTTTCGAACGTCAAAATTACATAAGACAGTCCCCCAAAACGCCCACCCTTCACCACTTCCTAGTGCTTTTGCTGGGAAGAAGAAGTGGCGCAACAAACTCCCCAGCAGCACAGCTGTCTGTTCAGTTAGAAAAAAAAAAATGATTCTATACAATAATTTATAAGATAATTTACATTACGCAAAATAAAATTTAAATTATAAATTAATAGCCATATGACAGCTAGCACACGCCAATATACCAACCAAAAACATCGAGAACTATACTCAAGCTGAAATAAAAATAACTAAACGTAAACAATATCTAAAAAAAAAGAAAATAAAGCCTCCAGGCATAAAGGGCGTGCCCGCTTACATAGAGCTGTAACTAGAAGTTATAATAATATTGATAAACTAGGACCATCGAGGTAAAATAAATAATTGTCGAGGTCGCTAGCTAACCACATATTGTAATACAACTCATTAAAAAAAACATTGTAATGAGTAGATTATGTCAACAATAAATAAAAATAAAATAAATGTACATAAAAAGTAAAATTATAGACTTTTATATAAACTCATAAAACCTGTCAGTAGGTAAACTAATTCTGGAGAAAGAACATTTAAACATTGTCTTGAGTTAATCACAGCGACCAACTATTCTTATCATTTAAGTAGTCGTTGATAGAATAGTATGCCTTTGAACAAAGGTTGGACTTTACTTTAGTTTTAAACGCATTAAAAGGCAAATCTAGCAAACAAGAGGGTAGCTTGTTATAAAAGGTTATACCAAGCCCAACAAATGAGTTATGAACCTTATGAAGCCGGTGAAAGGGAGCACGTAGTTTATCCTTACTTCTAGTGTTAACGTTGTGAATATCACTGTTTTTAGTGTATAAGTGTATATTCTGCCTAATACACACATCAACACGGTCTAGGGATATTTCATACTCAATTAAATAACTCGAAAAGTACTGGCCGCATTGGAATCTTTTATACACCGATTTGTTTGTAATTTATCTCAGACTAATTCCAAATTAAATTTTTTGAAAATTCTTTTGTTTCGGTGGCATAAAAATGTCTTGATGTATAGGAGAGGGAATTTTCATTTGTGCGAAATTTAGAAAACAATACGAATTACGTTTAGTTACAGTTTTTTTTCATTTTTAAACGAAAGATAAAGTTAAAATTGAGGTATTGTAGCCATGCAACGCCGACATTTGACGAGGGCGGAGATGTTACGAGCTGTGGGAATGCTGGAAGCTGGATCTGTTCAGCGTTATGTTGCTGAGGCCATAGGGACCCATCAAAATGTAATTTCAAGATTGTGGACACGCTATCGTGCCACAGGTGAAGTAGCGGAGAGGCACCGGGGGCCAAGTCGCATCACTACCCCCAGACAAGACCGATTTTTGCAAATTACTGCGCGAGCTGAACCAAATGCAACGGCGACTCAATTGGTCCAAAGGCTGCGAGTGGAACACCAAGTGCTTGTGAGTGACCAAACTGTAAGAAGGCGACTGCATGAAAGCAATCTACGCTCTCGTAGACCACTCCGGGTCCCACCTTTACGGAGAGGCAATCGTGGACGACGATTAGAATGGGTTCGGAACCACGTGGACTGGGGCCGTGAGCAATGGTCCAATGTGCTGTTCACGGATGAATCCAGGTTCGGCTTCCATCCAGATTCACGAAGGACGCGTGTTTGGCGAGTTCCTGGACGATGGAGCCGTCTCCAGAACCCTCAGGAAGTTCACCCATACCAAGGAGGAACAATTATGGTTTGGGCAGGAATTCGTCTTGGAGGACGGACGGATCTCGTTTGGGTGCGGGGCAATATGACGGCAGAACGATACGTCCAACAGGTGCTGGGGCCCGTAATCTTGCCCCACAGAACACAAATGGGGCAAGATTTCCTGCTCATGCACGACAATGCCCGGGCACACACGGCGAGAACGGTAGCAGCTTGGTTACATACACATAATGTTAGGGCCTTAGACTGGCCTGCTCAATCGCCAGATCTAAATCCCATTGAGCATGCGTGGGATATGCTGCAAAGAAGAGCTCTGAAGGAAGTTCCTGAAAATCTGGCTACAGAAGATCAACTTTTTGCGCACCTCAGAAGGACATGGGACAATATTCCGCAGCAAGACATTGACAACCTTGTTCTGAGCATGCCGAATCGTTGCCGATGTGTTATGAACATCATGGGCGCTTTCTCAGACTACTAAATTCAAGTTTATAAACACAAATTAAATGATTTTTCTATTTTTTTCAGTTTTTACTCACAAATTAAAAGTTAATTCATATACGGTTTCCGTCTATGCTTCATTTTTTTTCCATAAAATCCTGAAATTTTAATCTAAGTACCTTAACCATTATTAAAAAATGGTAGAATATTAAATAACGTATCTTTTAAATATATACATGTCATATAAATAATTAACACATTGATAGTAATTCGCTTTTTTAAAAATATCCCTAGACCGTGTTGATGTGTGTATATAAGATGTTGGCGAAGATGTATTGTGATACCACTGTGAGGATACCGATATCTTTGAAAAAATCTCTCAGAGAAACTCTGGCACCTAGCTGGTAAATTGCTCGAATAGCTCGTTTTTGGAGGACAAATATATTTTGAATATCTGCAGCTTTGCCCCAAAGCAGAATACCGTAGGACATAACGCTATGAAAATAACTAAAATAGACTAACCGAGCTGTATCAACGTCAGTGTATTGTCTTACTTTTCTGACAGCGTAGGCGGCCGAACTGAGCCTTCCCGCTAGGCTCGATATATGTTGGCCCCACTGAAGTTTTGCATCTACTGTTATGCCCAGAAAAACTGCCGAGTTTACAGTTTCAAGCACCTCTTTATCTAAGACGATGTTGGGTCCTAGATTTCTAACATTTGGGAGGGCAAACTTTACACATTTCGTTTTCTTGGCATTGAGAACTAGGTTATTTGTCGTAAACCAATCCGTAACCATTGAAAGTGCACTGTTTACATCGTCAAAATCTTGTCTATTCCTGTCTACTTTAAAAATAAGAGAGGTATCATCTGCAAACAGTACAACTTCACAGATATCCTTTAAATAGTATTATTAGTATTATATTATAGTATCCTTCGTTTAGTATTTTCATTTATTTGCTAAATACTGTACGGTGGTACGGAATCCTTCTTGTGCGAGTCCGACTCGCACTTTGCCGGTTTTATTTATTAAGTTGGATAGGTACAATAATGAATAGGATTTTAAACTGGCCTTGTTAGTTTTACTACTGACGGTATTTAAAACGGGAAGTTTACCATGTTTTTTGTTAAAAAAAAAAACAAATAGGTAACATGGTAAATATCCCGTTTTAAATATTTTTTGTGGTATATTAACTGTTGCAAAAAAGTTTGTGCTCGCGGGGTCTACTGGTCTACTGTACTGTTCGCAGAACTGCTACGAGTAGTATTAGTTATTCTGTGGGCCTGATCACATTGCGGAGTTTTTATCAGATTCAATCATTGATTCTTGAATCATCAATAAAATGTTACGTGTCTTCACATAAAATACGACTGCTCTGACATTCATGGCGATACAAAATACGTGCTAATCTGAGGTGCACGTGGATTTAGACATTTTACAACTATGTCGTTGTCGCTGGTGAATATGTATGTTACAAACCTAGCTCTATCACATGTAAAATTTACATAACAGAGAATTTTGAACTTTATCTGTTACACTTTTTCAGCAACATTATTTAGTAATCTGCGCTAAGGCTAGTATCGCGTCAGCCACAATAAAACCCTTACTATAATTAAAATTTTCAGATTTCGTTTCAATTTGTATGTAGCAGTATCATCTCCTATTCTATAGCTTTAACATAATTATAATATATGGTAAAGCTATAGAATATTATCGGTGAGCTAAAAAGCCGCATTTTACATACCTACACTATTTTTACACGTGCAGACCGATAGTGACTCGACCTTTTTTCAGGTCATTTGAAAATTGATTACTTCTTGTTTTTTTATTTTATTAATATTGTTTTATCTTTATCTCTGTAACTTGTAAGAGGTAGGTAGTAAGCGGATTTGTTCTCGAGGTACCAGGGGTGATGGCTTCAAACAACTCGATTCCTACCGGCTTCCCTTCGGAAATTCGGAACACAACCACTCTATCGTCAGTGAATAATCACACTTTATGTATTTGATAAACCATAAAAATAAAACATTACAAAACGCTTACATTATTTTTTTTGACTTAATGTCCCAAAAACAAAACATTTCGCTCTAAAATAACTCGTAGGCGCTTCCGGCTTATCGTGAATTCAATTTCTATAGAAAAAAAATCCCGTTTGGCGTCATTTCGGTTACGTGACACAGCGGTTTCTTAGCAGCCGGGTAAGCCGCTCTGTACCGAGTTACGATAGAATACGCATGCGCGTCGTGAAACGAGAATGAATGCTCAGTTGTTCGATTGTTGTCGTTGAATTTCGTAATGCGTTCGGCTCGGAGTTCGGACATCATAACATTCGTCATTCGATTGACAATGTGTGGTTGTTTTTTGACGTAATCGCATTAGAACCATATAATTTGTAAAATTAAGTAGTTAATTTGCATTTTGTTCGCTCAGTATAAATTGAATTAATTACTAGTAGTAGTTATACACTCCTTTGCAAAAAAAACGGGCGGTTTTGATTTTTCTACATTATTGTTCTAATCATTTAGTTCTAGAGAGGTTTTAGTAGCTAAACTATATTACTGGCACTTACTAAAGAGTCTGGGTATAAAAAATGCTCATTCCAAATTCGAAACTTTTGTATCAGGTAACTAAATCTAACTTATTTATTTAACCATTTATGTACACACATAAATAAACAAACAAGATGAAAAGAACAGAAAAATACGTACAAAGGTGATGCTTATTTCTAAAGAAATCTCGTCCAGCATACAGTTCGCGCAAAACTTTATGAGCTCTCGGAACACGCACGCTAGTGGCTGCGCAGTACTCATATTATAGGTATCCGAGGGACGGGACAGGGCGTCGGGGAGGGCACCGGCCCCCGCGCCCCGCGCCGCACCACCGCTCGCGTCCCGTTGCGCCGTGCCTTAGTGTGAGTGCTACGTTCGTACACAACACTGGCGCGCGTTGTAGACGAAAGTACAGTCGAGTGCAACAATTAATTTTCATTGCTATTGCAAATTTTTGTTACTGTTATTTCTTTTCGTTATTTTTATTTGTTTCTGTTATGGTTGTTGTTAAGTTTTGTCACCGTTATATTGTATTTGTTTGTTCTATTAATGTGGTTTCTTACAGTTATCGAACTTTTTGGTTTAATTAAATATGCCTCGCGGACGCTTTAATGTGCTACGTCGCCAAACACGTAAAATGGTGTTTGATGTTTTCAACTTTATGAAAAAGGTAGCTGAAGACGGTCTACAGTATGACCTGAAAATTATGCAAAAGTGAACTGCGGCAGCTACAGGTGTCTCTAGCGGCTGCAAAAGACCAAACATGCCAAGTGTCAGTATGGCATCAGTTTGAAGAAATGTATATGGAAGGTGTAGCTCCGCCATAAATAAATAAATGCACAAGTTTTATAATAAAGTTTTTAATCTGCACGTAAAAAATACCTAAAATCTAAATACTTTTTGATATGCATAAATGTACTATGATTTTTTTTTTAAATCTTACAATAATGATTGTGCGCTCAACTGTACCATGCGCGGTTACGTACTCGGGCCTAACTTCAGAGGGCTCATAAAGTTTTGCGCGAACTGTACCTGCGATAGGACAGAGGGTAAAAAGAGATGTAGACACCGTGTGTAAGAGTAGAGAGAAAGTAAAATACATAAAATCAAAAAAAAACACTCAATAAAATAAAACAAATTATTGTGGCTTAAAACAGATTATCTTTGTGTCGGTATTTATGGCAGAAAAAACGTCTGAGACCACCTAAAAAGGCGAGTACGATATGTGCAACCACTTCCACAAAACATCAGGGAGCTTAATCGTGTGATCTCGGCTGAGTGGGAACACATTCCACAGGACACCATCAAAAGCCTGGTGGAAAGCATGCCAAGACGATTACATGCCGTAATCGCTGCAAGGGGAGGTCTTACTCGTTATAAATTTTTATTTATTATGTTTTTTTTTAAATTAAAATACCATAAAAATACTCAAGTCTTAATTTCATTATACCGATAAAAATGTCCATTTTAAAACGGCTTTCTGTTTACATTGACTAAAACACCGATTCCAGGATTAAGGTTTTAAAAACTATATTATCATTGATAATAAGAAATTACTAGTCATTTCATTACTAGTATTTTTAGTATATCATTAGCATAGTGAATATACTAAAAATATTAATATTATCCATAAAAAAAGCCAATGACTGTAAGGTGCCCGTTTTTTTGCAAAGGAGTGTATTTGTTGTAGGTACAACAGTGATTAAGATAGTGTTTATGTGTTTTGAGTTTACTGCAAGAAAAGTACGATGTAATTAGGTATTTGGGGTAAGTAGATAGTTTATTAAGTGGAAATTACTTATTTAGAGTAGATTTTAAAGGTATTGTGTGATTATTTGCTTTGTGAGCATACATGCTTTTCAAGGTTATTGAAAAATAAAATAAGTTAGGCCGTGCACAGATATGACTATAAATTACAAACGACGCGATGGTATTTTCAAACATTTTAATGTTTCCCTTTACGATAAATTAACTAAATTGGTTGACTGGCAGTTGTAGGTAAATTAAATAAAATGTATTGTTTCCCGTGTTTACTTTTCTCAGATTCGAGTAGTTTATGGAATAAAGTTTTTACATTTTAATCTGACGAATTCTTAAAAAAAATATGACTTGTGCAGACTGAAAAACATATTCGTAGCTGTTTTATGAATTCGGGACTGGTAGGAATAGAATTATTTTCACTAATTTGCACGAAGCTCTTATTAGAAAACTAGATCGAAACAGGTACATAGACATTTAATGAAACGGCTTATTGACACCGTTATTTTGTTAGGTAAACAAGAAGTAACTTTTCGTAGCCACGATAAAAGTTGAAGTGACGTCATAACAATTATTAAAAAGTTTTTTTTTTAAAGCTCCATTTTCCCCCTCTCGTTTTAGCCTCGCCACTGCGAGGTACAGTCATGAGCATAAATATATTACTATGGACAGCACGGCAAGAATATTTGATTTCATGATTTATGCATTAATATCTGAAGCCGATGCAGCAGCCTATATTTTGGCGTCACTTGTCTCGTCAGACAGTTTTGGTGTTCCTTCGATGTGAACACGTAGGTAATGTCTGTGTAGATACGTGAGTTTGTGAGATACAACAGTTAGCGGGGAGGGTGACGATATTTGTGTTGCCACTTGTATATGCCTTCCACAAATGATATTATTATCAAAGGATGAATGATGGAATCAGATATTATTGCCGAGATATCCATAGTCATTTATGCTCGTCCCTGTACGTCGATTCTAGTAGCTGTCTATATTTTGATCGAATCGATTGTTTATTTAAATAAGTGCAGAAATAAGCGCACTGTGTCTTGGTATTTTGTGGTTGCCTATTTTTAACCAACTTCAGTGCGGTTAGTGGAAGTGCTAAGGCGCGGTTCGGACAAGTGCTGTTGAAATCAGTGATCTGAATGGAATACCTCATCTAATTGCATCAACATCAACGAAACAGCTGAACTTGTACGCAATGTTCTTAACATCTTTTTTCATGTTTTTTTTATTTTATAGATATGCTTTTGTCAAAAAGCAAAAAGAACCGCGCGAGTCAGACTCGCACACGAAGGGTTCTGTACCATATTGTACAAAATGTACTTTTAAAATACTTTTGTAAATAAAATAAATAATTAAAACACAGACGGACGGACAGCGGAGTCTTACTAATAGGGTTCCGTTTGGAACCCTTCGGGTACGGAACCCTAAAAGTATCAACCTTCGGACAACTTCGGACAACTCATATTAAGGAAAGTGTAACTTGCACTTCATATGGGCGGGTCGTGAAACAATGCAATATTAATTACCTTAGTAGTATGTAGGCGTCTGCAGGAACGGAAAACGGAAAGCAACAACATTTACCTGAAAAAGAAAAATCCTGTGTAAATAAATTGCAGTTGACATACTCGTACATTATTTACGTAAACAAGATCCTGAGATTTTCGAAAGTGGAGTTATGGGAGGGGGAGGAGGTAGGGTGGAGTTGTTACATTTAGTAACACACGCACAATAAACAGGATATCAAAATATCGAGTTAAATCGAGTTTGCTACTAATAATAATTTATTTCCTAGTTAAGTCGTTGACCCGTTATTGTGAACAAGTTTATTTTGAATAGTATTTTTTTGTTTTATCATGTCATGTTTTAACAACCGGTTTATATTTGGCAAGACAAGTATAGGCGCGTGTGAAATAATTTAGACATAAACAGCCTTACTAATAAAAATAAGTTAAACATCTGTTTAACTATTGTATTGTTATACAATGTATAAGCTGTGAATAGGCGTTACACACTACTCTTACTAATAATCTGTAATCAGTGTTTAAACAATGCATAGTTACCCACTGCTTATGACAAAAACCACTGGCAACATTAGAAGGTGCGTTCTGAAACTGGTACTGCGTAATATCATTGAAATTTTTTCATTTGGAAAAACATTCATATCTATAAACTTATAAGTTTAAAAAAATCTAAATTTAAAGAATTACGTCCATTTTATTTCGAAAACGATTGATTTTGCGTTCTTTTACGAATTAAAAAAATAGATTATTGTCACTAGTGATGCATGCATTAGGTTAAGAACGCAACAGTAAAAGCTGTTATAGGGCGCTTTCCGAATTAGAACATAATCGCTCACAGCGCCGCTGACACCGATAATTGGCGTTCCGATTAAGATATCACGATTATGACAGCTGAGGCCTGTCAACAATTCGGAACGCTCGTGAACGCACTCACGGTACTCACTCAACGTCAAAACTTGCATATCATATTTCATTGTGTATATACCACACATTTCTTCTACTTCTTTGGTTAGGTGGCGAAGGGTAGCCAGAAACACAATTTCGAAAATGCCACGTTAGTTCAAAGATAAGATGCGAGTCAAAACAACAGCACAACTGTCATTTTTGACAGCGCTCACGGTGATATTAGTAAAAGGCTTGGTCGGCGTTATCGCAAGATGGCGTATTTCATGACGTCATCTATGACGATTCAAGACACAACGTTATCATGCCCGCCATAATACGGTACGGTTGTTAGCACGCTCAAATCGATTACAGCGTAACTCGGAATGCACCCATAGTCAAACTTGAACGTCAAAATTTAACAAAGCGAATTCAGCACGACTGAAATGATAAAAATTATGAAGATATTTTATTTCTATAATATTAAATGGCTGAAACTGACATTTGACTAATTCAACAATGTTTCTTGCATATAGTTTGTTGAACCTTTAATTAAATCGAAACTCATTTTCTTGCAAACAGCAAGGATCATAACGATGTTTATAACATTTTCTTTTATGATTGTCAATTTCATCTAAAATATGGAAATATTGTAAATAATCCATGGTTTTCAAACTCAATACGACAAAAGCAACTAGTTATTATAGGTTATACATTCGCTATACAAGGTCCAAGGGCTGAATAACGGTTGTACAAATTCTCTTTGAATAATGACATCTATTACACCAGATGTATACAACTGAAACGTCAAATATCGTTTATTGGTAACGTTGATGTTATAACCCCGGTATATGTCGTGCGTAAAACTTTATTAGTAAGGCCGTATATGAATAAAACATATGTACAAATTGTACAAGGACGTAAATAACGTTATTATTCACAGACTAAAGAAGTCTGTAGATGGACTAACAGATGAGAAGACTCGTAGAAACTGCTTAAACGTAACGTTTCTAGTTGAGGGCAGCCATTCCACCAGATGTGCGAAAGATATGAAACTTAGTTTCGTTGAACACGTTTTCACCAGAGCTTATAGCCAAGCTAATCTGTTGAAAGACACTGAACGAGACAAAATTAAAGTTTTATTTTTATAACGTGTGGGGGCGTTTAGTGACTCGCAAAGTGTAAGCGATCCTATTGCTGGATATCATGCATATCCATCGCTACGCAGCGTTCCACATCTCTGGTGGACTGGCAGCCTACCGTGGGTCTTCCAGTATCCGGTAAATTAACGTTGCCACTTAAGGTTGTGATTTGAGTTTGGATAAAATGTTACGTTGAGTAGCATCGTGGAGGATGGGCCTTTTTTTTTTGGGCTGGAAATCGTCAAATGACTTCTCCGCTCGGGAGGGCGTGTTAGACTCTTACTGACTAAAACCCACCCGTGTTCCTTCAGTTGCCTGCGCAATGCTAGGGGCAACGGTATCCCTTTCGGACTTTCCCGCAACCCCGGCAGGCATCGGTCCCATCGGACCCCTTCACCCGCTGCTCAATGGGCCTAAGATTGTATTGCAATAAAACAAAGAAACTACAAAACTGCTGCTTCTTCTTGTTCTCGTGTCGATGGCAATTTAAATGAACTCGGTCCGGAATTCGACCACGTGTTTGGCGCCATCACTAGCGCCAATCAGTTCCTGAAACGTGCAGCTGACAGGACACTTAAAGGGACAGGATATTTTAGAGGTATGAGCAACACGGTGTAAAGTTCACTCATCCTCTATAGAAAATGGAGGACCCTCCGATCAGGATGTCGTGTCTGGCGGGCTGCCCGATGGTTGTTGTCGGATAATCATATACAGGGTGTTTGGCTCATGGACCGACACAATTTTTTCAGGGATTTGGGAGGTCATTAGCTAGGTTCTAGCTAAGTTCAAAATAGCTTTTAGTTTTTTTTATAATTAATTTAGAAGTTGTAAAATTTCATTCATTAAATACAAAAATTAACTTTGGAAGCTTGTAAGGAATTTTCTTGAAACCAGTTGTATAAAACAAAGATGTTTTTAGATTTAAAGGACTTTGGAGAATGCAACAAAATTTGTTTTGTGCCACTACACCCACAAACAAAAAAGTTATTTCAAATTAAAGGACACATTTTGGGATTTTTTTCATTTAAAAAAAATAAACATATGTAACCAACCGTGACATTTGGGACAAAGGGTGTATAGGTAGAACCTAGCTAATGACCTCCCAAATCCCTGAAAAAATTGTGTCGGTCCATGCGCCAAACACCCTGTATAAATGTCGTTCGCGCGGTAAACTCCAATCGCGCGATGCAGGATTTATGTGACGTCAGGATTTTGTGTGACGTCAGATCTTTGATGCGTAGTTCGCATGTGTCCATGTAGATGCCGCCACAATATTAAGTTGTATGGTGTTGTGGAACAGCACCATATTTACACTCCAAGGCGGAGTCGTCTATGAATCTCCACCTGAATTGGTTTTTCTTGCTTCGGCCAACCTGTCTATTTAAAGACTTCCAGGTTACCCAGTGCAACTCACGTCCAGGTTAGTGGTGGTGGCGGGCTTACACTCTTGACTCGACGTAGTACCACAGTAACCTACGTATCTTTTGCCAATCATAAAGTAAGAATGATGCAGTTGAAAGTATAGCTTAAAATGAATTTAAATACAGCTTAAAGTTTAATTCGACATTGTCATGGAAATAGGCAATAACTTACAATTCATACTTGTACGTAAAAACATGAATAGACAATGAATCCTTAAGTACGATGTACTCGTATATTTATTTCAGGCTTATTGCTATACTTACGTAACATTATCATAGAACAGAACACATGATTCTTGTTTACCTGAGCAGTGTGAATAAAACAGCTACATGCCACACACAGCATGTTCAACAGTGAACGTGTACCGGCTAAATTAAGTGATAATCAATGTTGTCACTTTATGTGTTAGTTTTATATTTAGTTTTTATTAGTTACGATTAATGCTTAAATCTTTCATTGGTAGAGCAGAATATTTTTAAGGTTATAACTATGTAGGTAGCTAGATCTATAGACGCCACAAGCTATACTGTTGCTGTTAGCCTGTATCATCCCATTGCCGCGCACAGGCCTCTCCCCGTGATTTCCCATGGCCACAAGCTATAAGTATGGCTAAAATAATATTGACAGTAGGAAATTGTGGAAAGAAATTCTCAAAGCGAAAATGTAATCCGAGTAGCAGAAGCTGTATAATACTACTACTACTTTTCGTGTGGTTAGTGACTAACCTGGTGTCACAGTTCTAAAGCCGCCCATGGGCCTCTGACTTGGCTTCACATGCCGTCGAGAAATATCTCTCAGGCATGCCGGTTTCCTCACGATGTTTTCCTTCACCGTTTTTGAAGCAAGTGATGATTATACAATACGCACATGAATCCGAAAAGTCAGAGGTGCGTGCCTTGGGTTCGAACTCGAGACCTATGACTAGGCAGTCTGACGGTCACACCACTAGGCTATCACTGCTATTAGGTGTATAATAGTCTAGCTAGGAGTTAATCTATAGCAAGACTACTGAGTACGTTCCATCAATGATTAGAAATATGAGGCACGCTTCCGCAGGCTCCACGTGCGAACTACGTAAGCTGTGGAGCTGCACACGCGCGGTGTATTTATAGAGGCCATTAAAAGTTTTCACACGTGGGCGACTCAGGTGGCAATACTATCGTCATGTCACGTCAGACGAAATAAGAGTGACCTTTTAGATATGCAGTTCCGTGGTGATCGGTAAAAATTGAATTTCACTAATTCAAGTAGAGTTTCGAGGGTCGTAGTAGTATTCCGAGGACAAGAGTTGAAAATACTGCGTTTTTTTTTCTAAATGGTGTGCTGATGTTTCTTGTTAGTGTCCACGATATTCTACGAGAGCTCGTTGGCACTAGTCGTGACCAATTACGTCGCCGGTCGACGGCGACATTTGGGGATGTAACGTATGTCCGAAAGCGTCTGGGTATACTTGCGGTTGAAATCAGAAGATTTTAGATGACAATTTGTAAGCGAAAAGGTGATTATTGTCAACTAACATTTCTTATGAATGAGCTGTTGAAATTTTTCCACGTGCCAAATCAGGATCTCGTAAGAAAATCTTGAAATCGTGTAAATACATTACATTATGAACAATGGACATATGTAATCATCCTATTACAGCACAAATAGTATGTTATGAAATCTCCACTGTCGCTATGATCAGTAAAGTAAACACCAAGTTGCAAGTTTGCAACAGTACAACTTCGACTGTTCCTCATTTCAAAAATGTTGTTCTGTGTAGCAGTTGCCATTAACGGGGTAGTTTTCGAATTAAGGCTAAGTTGATTGGATTTTTGGAATGGAGCGAGTGTGCGCGTGTCGACGCTCTGTGTGGCATATATACGGCGGCGGAGCGGCGGCCGGGCCAGTGTGGCGAGCCACTCGTACCCGACATGACCACGCACTGGATCGCGCTCGCCTTCGCCTTGCACGGTGAGTTTACACGAGATAGCGGTGCACTGATTTGACAACACTGAAAGTTTGTTGAGGTTTTTTTTTTCGCTGAGTGAATTTTCAGTGGTGCTCTGTTTGAGAAACTTTTTTTCTGTTATTCTTTAGGACTTGTATTGTATTTTTATTTTTTTGGTTTGTGGTAGAAAAGTTTTTACGCGATTTTCATGAATACTTAAACAAGTAGAGTTTCTGATCAATTAATATTGTTTTCGACATATTAACATTAAAATTCACCCAAAAAAAAAACCTGAATTCTGTTTTGACTAACTTGCAATAAATTGTAACTTTGCACTAGGAAACAGTTTTCCATACTTTGGCGGCTCGTGATAATATTACCACTACAACTTTGTAAAACAAATGACACCTAACCTCTACTGACCCACAAAGAGCACACAAAGCGACCAAGCAAACTGATATCTTACAATAATTGTAACTTTATATTTTACAACGTCATGCTCACTGGTCGACGCAAGCGCAAGTGTCCTTACATTGCTAATATAATTAAATTTATTAGGTCTATTGTGGTCAACACGTGTTAAAACTACAGCTTCTTTGATAAAACGTAGGTAATTGAGACAAATGTATGTCAGCTTATCGACTGTAAAGAATTGGTTACTTTTGCTCGTTATAACTACGTGGCAACTACCGTTATTAGATCAATATGTAACACATAAATTAAAAGCGATGTAATATTGCATACATTCGCTAAAAAGTGAAAATACATATTTTCTTTGAACTGACAACGATTAGTTTAGCACGTAGATATAGGTACTAATGAATTAAAGTCGCTCTTCGTATCTGTCTGAGTGACCGCGTAGTTCTTCTAAGCTACGCAACGGATTTTGATGCGGTTTTTACTCTCATTCAGAAAATTTATTTAGAAAGGTAAAAATACGTTGATAATTAATTTACTTATATAAATATTTTGTCAAATCGTAAATACGGTGCAAAGCATGGCGGGTTTATCATGAAATACAAAATTGGAACCAATCTTTTTTTTTTGGAAAATTATTTTTCCAGACTGTATTGTTAAACGAATAAGATAAGGATATCATAATAAAAAAATTAAAATAAACGGACGAACTTTCTAAGTCTCGTAGCAGTCGTAGCAAGTTGCTACGTACGGCCTAAGACGTACGGCTACGTCACGCCAGCACATTAGGTTTGACAACGTAACATTGAGACTAATAAATATACGCAGCATTAGAGTGCTCTGCTATCGACACATTTGTTTTGCCTCCTTTCTGCAACTGTTTTTATTGTAACACTCCTGCTAGTACACAGAGCTTACTTAATTTATATACCATTATATAGAAAATTTAAATAAATTTTTCAAATTGATTGAATGCAGTAGAAACGAAAAATGGATTGGTGTCAGTCATAGGAGGAACCCTATTCAAAATTGCTTTTTTATTTAAACTTGTTAATTATAATTAATAAAAACAAACTAATATAATATCTATATTTCAACTTCGACCCTCTTCCGTTGCCTAGCAATAGCCCATATTGATGGTTAAAAAAGCAGTCAAAACATAATTCATTAAAAGTCGTTTAAATAAATTGTATATTTTTGTTAGAAATTATATTTTGAAAATAAATATTTTTCTGTTTTTGAATGAGCGTTACGTGTATGTTATTTAACGTTTACATAATAGATTTCCCGATTTCCCGTCCCATGGTTTTGATGAAAATAACAAGTTTTTATTTATATAACCAAGAAGCAGGTTAAAAATAAACAAATAGTTTAAAAAAACATTTATCGAAATCCAAAATATGAATATTTTGTCTTAAGAGTGGCTTTACAAATCATAATTATTTATTAAGATTAGTTTAACTGCCCGTTGGTATCATCTCGCGCCTTACGTAGTGCAGTCAGACTTTTGCTAGTTTTTAACAATTTAAACATATTTATTTACTTATGATATATATACATATTTGCAATGTGTGATTCGTTTCGACTAATGCACGACAATGCACGTCCACACACGGCTAGAGTCGTCACACGCACTCTTGCCGATGCTGGCATCAACGTTCTGCCGTGGCTTCCTCAATCGTCAGATCAATTTAAAAATGCCTCATTTTTGCCGTTTTGCCATTTAATTGACGATATTAATTTCACAAAATTTGCAAACATTGCAATTTTTCTTAATATTTACAAAATATAGGGATAAGTTGTTAACTTAAACAAAGGAATTAAAGTAAGAAGCCAGTCTGGAAGACTAGATTTGGTAAATATTAATTGGATATTTTTTTATAGTTACAAATTTACTTGATCCCTAGACACTTTTGATGTGTGTATGTATAATAGCCGTAAAATGGGTGAACTATACACGTCGGCTTACCCCTTCGGACAATAGGTGTCTTTATGTTGTGGCGGCACCTACATCCCCGCATGCGGACTACGCATCACACTGACGTCGCGCAATATCCTGCATCGCGCAAGCAGGGTTTACCGCGCGACATCAATCGTCGGGCAGTGGCTAACCAGACCAGACAGCAGACATACCCGTCTGGTCGGAGAATCCTCCCTTTTCTATGGAAGATTAGTGACCTGTAGTACCTGTTCCCCATACCTCTATAATACAGTCAAATATTTTTGATGGTATATAAAATACTAGATATTGTTCGATCAACTCGGCCCCGGATCAGGTGACCCCTGAGAGCTCACCACAGTGAACATGAACATGTGTACAAGAGGTTCGGTTACACATGCGCTTAACAATTGACACCTTCCATTTAATACCGACTGGTTTTATGACTGACAAAAAACCTGATGCCATTCCGCGCGGCTCCGCCTTTAAAATGCCATTAGTGTCTATGGGGTTCAAGATTACTAATTAAATCACGTTTAAATTAAGTTACGTAACGTTACAAAATTGTGAAACTAGTTTTAATTAGTTACTGAATTAAACTTTAGTCGACTTAAAAGTAGCTAAATAAACTCCCGCGCCATCTGACTTGTATTTATTGGATTGTTTAGTTGTTAACGGCAAACAGTCCCAAAAAATAACATACTTTTCACTTATGACCAAATATGCAATGCACTTACATTTACATCTGTTAAAATCGTGGAGTTCGTATTTTTATTCCTTGGCAGTGCTAAGTGGATACTAATAGATAGAAAATAAATTTTAGCTCAAATTATGACCACCTACGAAGATTAGCAAATTTTTGGTTACTACCCACCTGCCAACTTAGTGTCCAAATGGCTCAAAATCTTCCACATCACATTTGGCAGTCAGTATTAGTTCAGGTCATAGCCAATTCCGTCTCTCCTAAATTCAGAAACAGTAAAAGTATTGCAAAACCGGTAGGGCCTGTTACTATTGCGTGCAGAATATCAAGTACGTAACTGTTTTAGGATCCCGCACTAAATATGCGGAAACGGACCAAGTGGACTTAGTCTATACGGTCCGTTTCCACATACTTGGTGGTTAATGGTAAATAAACGTCGTTGACCGCACTTAGTTTCACGCGCTTGTCTTTAGTATATGCGTATTTAACTGAGTGCGGTCAACGACATTCATTTTAGGAATTCAAAGGAAGTACTAAGCTGTACGAATACGTAGTAATGCAACGCAGCTAACCTGGACTTAGGTGTCAAAAAGTTCTGCCGGGGTTGCGGGAAAGTCCGAAAGGGATACCGTGGCCCCCTGGCATTACACAGGCAACAGAAGGAACACGGGTGGGTTTTAGTCAGTAAGAGTCTGACACGCCCTCCCACTCCACCCAGAGCGGGAGACGTCATTTGATGATTTCCAACCAAAAAAAAAAAAAAAAAAAATGTGTCAAAAAGTTGCCTGCTAACACATTCTAATAAGGAGTCTCAACGAAAACATTTCCTGAATGTCATAGTGATTGTTATGAATAAATCAAATCGGCATCTCAAGAAGGTCAGGTCGAAGGTACTTATATTTTTAGTAAATTGCTGTTCATTTCAACATGCAACTGTACATAATATGTCACAATATTGGGCAGTCAATTCTGCCAGCCACAACGCTAAGAATGCTGTTGCCACTGCCGCGGGCACGACTTAGCAACGATGCGGGTTTCTTCCTGAGGATGGCATGGAAGCCATCAATTCGAGCATCGGCAAACATGCCCGACGCGCTGCAGTGCCTCGGCAGCCGCTTCAACATTCGAAAGGCATTGTTGTACTGTTTATTGCCTTCTGTGTATATTTGACCCATAGACTGCACGTATAATAAAAATATTGGCAAGACGCCCGAAACCATGTAACTTTTACTGCTTTGCTGCAGCGTGCAAATCTAAGAGCCAACATATTGCATCGGACAGCTAACGCCCGGCGTTCCTTTTCAATATCCTCGTAGTCTGAGACGCCCAGGTATTTGAATCGCGAAACTCTGGATAAAGATACAGAGAAGATCAGAGATCCTTAGATCTATGAGGACGGGTGGTACGTGTGTGACCTGGTGATTGGAATACCAAAAGCTCGCTTTTCTTTACGTTATACCTGGGCCCATATTCCACACATATAGCAAGGAGTTTTCGAACGGCGCTTATAGAGCAGTAACACGATATCGTCTGCGTAACTGATGTTGTTGGGGTATTTTCCCGCCCACTTTACAACACTTTTCTGAGACTTTTGTTTCTGCCGTCATATGCCATAGCACATCAACAACAACAACAACAACCAACATCCTAGGAAACCAAATCGAAAGCTTTCGAAAGATCTAAAAACAGGCGTAGACCGGAGTCTTTCTATCGGTGTAGTACCGGACAGTGTGCTTGAGGCATATACTGCCCTTTCTGTCAATGCGTTATAGTAATGTAAATTATTTAACAAGCCTATAAATACTAATCTCTCATTTACCTCAAGTAGTAATTTATTTCAAGTAAAATATATGAATGTAAAGTGAGGTGTACAGCTACTCTTTGTTGACCATGCTCGTGAATCATGAACATGATAGATCAAATCATAGTTAGCGCGCATTAGCAACCAGTTTTTGTTATAGTCTAATTAAATTGTCTTGACAAGGTCATCATGTCAAAACAACACCTATATATATAGCCTGCCATGTTATGTTATGAAAATTATAATATAATACAAAGTAACATTTGAATTTAAAGAAATCCAGTTTTTAATTTTTTTGCGAGATTTTTTATCAAATACACATGTATTCGTGTATTTCTAGCTACAGGAACAACATTAACTTTATTATAAGTACCTAATAGGACTTGACCGATTAAGCTTAAATTTAATTGAATGTGACGGGAGCGATAACTCAATCACATGTACCTACTAATCGAATACCCGTTAATTTTTTTGCGATGTTTAGTCTAGAGCTGTAAAAATTTCTGGCTTGTAACATTGTTGCGGAGGGACAATGATCTTCTAAGATACAGGTACTAACCTAGTTTAGAGGTCAGGGTTTCAATGTATTACTACCTAGCATAAGCCTCTCAATGTATGTACTTCTACTATACCATTGTAATAGTTATTTAGGCTTTAGTTCAATAAAGATTATTATTTATTTATTTAATTGTTTTTATCTCCGTTCCAGCATGCACAGCGCTTGCGCCGCCGCCGTCGCCATGCCGAGTAGGTGTGCCTGCATACACCGACGCCGGAGTGGTGTGCGGCGCGCTGCGCCCCGCGGAGGACGGTGTATTGTACGCCAGCTTTCGAGGAGTGCCCTACGCTAAGCAGCCCTTAGGAAAGCTCAGGTTTAAGGTGAGAATAGCAAATACTTACTACCAAGATGACAGTTTTATGTTTTCGTAACTAGCTTTCAATATGGCGGATTCTGGGCGATTAGTTCAGAATGTCAGAAGTAAGGTTGTACTATTCCTTTAAAATACACTGATCTGTACTTTAGTTATGTAGGTAGTTTAAACCAGCTTTAGACCGTTTGCTTTGTGCTAATAGACTTATCTGTCTTTTCCAGGAGCTCGAACCTGCAGAACATTGGGGCGTTCTCGACGCAACAAACGAAGGTCCAATATGCCTCCAAACGGATGTGCTGTACGGGAGGATAATGCACCAGCCCCAGATGCAGAACGAGGCGTGCATCTACGCCAACATCCACGTGCCAGTGGAAGCACTCCCTCCGGACAGTCGCAAACTGGTCAAGGAGCTCCAACCCCCGTATCCAGAGGAAGTCACGTCTCCTGGACTACCGATCCTGGTGTTCATACATGGTGGAGGATTTGCTTTCGGATCTGGTGACGCTGATCTACATGGTCCAGAATATTTAGTCAGCAAGAAAGTGCTCGTTATCACGTTTAATTATAGGTAAGCTTTACAACGTCCGTTTATCAAATTCATTACTCTCACAGCAAAGACAAAGTAAATAGGTTATGATTTACAGCACTACACTGCAATTTTGTCATCATTCATCGGGTATTAAATCACAAAACATCAGTACGCCACTATTAACAGACTTGTCTCAATGTTCCAGGTTGAACGTGTTCGGTTTCCTGTCTATGAACACGACACAGATCCCCGGTAACGCTGGTCTCCGCGACCAAGTGACGCTACTGCGCTGGGTACAGAGGAACGCGAAGAATTTCGGCGGAGATCCCAATGATGTCACTATCGCGGGGCAGAGCGCTGGCGCTGTGGCCGCGCATTTACTCACGTTGTCGAAAGCTACTGAAGGGCTATTTAGGAGGTTGGTATATTCTAATGCTTTCATCTGTTAAATTGTCAGTATCGAGTCTTGAGCTGGGAACAAATTATTGGACGCCGCGGCGTCGGCAGCCGCGGCTTACGTCCGTAAGCCGCGGCTGCCCGATAGTCGCGGACGTGACATCGGGCCGTTCTTGAGCGTTCGGACGTCTGATAGAAATCTGTCCGGCTGGAGCTGGGAACAACGTGCACACTCATCGGTCGCGACTGTCAGCCGCGGCTGACGGACGCGTCCGATGATTTGTTCCCAGCTTTAAGCCCATCGTCCGCTACGCTACTCCAAAGTAACGTGTTACAAACTCAAATCACTAGCCAAAACAGCATAGCACTAGTATTTTAATGGAGGACCGTACTTACAACGGGTTATAAACTAGTTCCTAACACGTTGTAAGTACGGACGTTGCGTCGTTTATCTTATAGCATAATTGCAGACTGATGTGACAGTAACAAATATTATGTAACTAAATAAAATTTACATAATAGTCAAAGCTTTTAATTTCTGGAAATTCGTTTTGACTAACTTTATGCTCATTTTCCACTTTCTAATTTCAGAGCGATACTAATGAGTGGGACAGCCGCTTCTTCATTCTACAGCCCCTCTCCAGCGTTCGCCCAGTTAATCTCCAAGCAGCTCCTGGCCATCATGGGCATCACTTCCACTGACCCCGACGCCATACATCGCCAGCTCATCGAGCTACCCGCAGAGAAACTTAGCGTAGCCAACGAAATCCTTCTAGAAAAATATGGCCTAACCACCTTTGTGCCTACCGTGGAGTCACCACTACCTGGGGTCACGACCATCATTGATGATGACCCAGAAATCTTACTTGCAAACGGACGCGGCAAGAACATTCCACTCCTTACGGGATACACGAGTGCCGAGTGCGAGACTTTCCGCTGCCGACTCGAACAGTATGACTTAGTCAAGAAGATCCAAGAGCATACTGCTGTAATGGTACCGCCCAAGACTATATTCATGACCCCACCAAAGTTCCTGATGGACTTGGCGAAAAAAATCGAGAGAAAATACTATAACGGTACGATCAATGTGGATAACTTCGTGAAGTCATGTTCGGACGGCTTCTACGAGTACCCTGCGTTGAAGCTGGCACAGAAACGTGCAGAAACTGGTGGAGCTCCGCTGTATCTGTACCGGTTCGCGTACGAGGGCCAGAGCAACGTCATCAAGGAGGTGATGGGCGTCAACTACGAGGGCGTCGGCCATATTGAAGACCTCACGTACGTGTTCAAGGTGAACTCTGTCCTCAACGCACCGGGGGCCATCCCGCCAACTGTTGACGATATTAACATGAAGAATTTGATGACAGAATTCTTCGTCAACTTCATGAAGTGCAGGTAATTGATACAATTGTCTATTATTTTTCAATAATTTGACGGCTCTAATTAAATATTTCTTTCATAATATATTGTAACCTTTTCACCAATATCCATAACAATAAACTGTCGTTATTTCGGTTCTAGTAAACTGTCATTCTTTTTGTTCCAGTAAACCAATCTGCGAGGACAACCACTCAATATGGCCAGCGGACAACGGTCGCCAGTTCGAAGACATAGAGTCTCCCACGATGTTCCAGAACAAGAAATTGTCAGCGAGACAGCAAGACGTTATCGACTTTTTCGATAGTTTGACCAGCAGCAAAGGACTGATGTAAACGGGCTGACCTTAAGCTCTATTTACACGGTGTAAGTTAATTGCCTGTGGCATACCATGCAATTTATCGCTGCCGTTGCACGATACGGGCAAGTTAGTTGCCGTTCAAAACTGGTATATCTAGGTGTAAACAGTATACGTACAATAAATTTTCACGTGCAATAAAATCGTATTCAACTCAACTAGTTGAATACGATTCATTCGTTCGTATGAAACAAGTTAAAAAAAGTCTTAAGAATACGTTCATTATAATGAAATATTTGGCAATAATACGGGCAATACTTGAATCAATTGTACAAGGACGTACAGCTACAGAGTTGCACGCCATTGTCTTTAACACGGGTTAAGACGAGGCAAAACTTGCAAGCAATAATCGCATTGCAATAAAATTGCCTTGGTGTAAGTCGCATTCAATTTTATTGAACGGCAAAACTTGCATTCAATTATTGTATGCCATTTTAACGAAACCTTTTCCTAAATTCTTGAATGGCAATAATTGAACGTGCTTTTTGGCATGCGATTATTACTCTTGAACTTTCCAGAAACTTGCACCGTGTGAAAGGAGCTTTACTGTGCACGATGTAAATATTTGACAGATAGTGAAGTGCGCGCATGGAGCAGTGAAAGTGTCCCAACCAAAAGGTCCGAATGCATTTAATTTTGTCATATCAGGAACAATAATTCGGGATGAGGTTTAACTTTAGCATTAATTTATTTAGAGTAAGTGTTATGTCACAAATCTAGTCTGTAAGGGATGTAATATCTTGCCTTCCTTGGTACAATTTCTTAATCTTTAAAATAAAAGTGTTATTGTATTTTGGAAGGTTTTTTCGATGTAAATGTTGTTTGCAATAATACATTCTCAAATAGTGTCTAATAATAAACCTTTGAAATGAAATCAGTTTGACTGACGTCGCAGTTTTGTATTGAAACCTTACCGTGTATTTTCTGTCAATGTCGATACAATGTTTGACAGGAAATAGAATCTCTATTTCCTGTCATGTTTCCTGAATGTTTCGCCAGTGCAAGTGCACAGCTAGTGAAACTAGTTTGATTTCAAAGAAGATTTAATTGTTTTAGTTTAAAGATACTGATTTGTTAGTAATAGCTAGATTGTCTTTAGACCTAGTATTGTTTAACGAAGCAATTGTAATAAAACTTGTGCTGTAATGAAGCTCATCTGTGGTTTCGCTTTGTTAATTTTGACGTTCGATAGTGTATAAGGGCCTATTTTAAATAAATTATTTGACTTTGTAGAACCACGGTTGAGCTTCCTAGAGCCCGGAGGATGATCTCATGAAATTTAGCTAGGCTTCAGATCACAAAATTACAGTCAGCCTGCAAATATTTATATTTAAGTTAGTGTAAGTCATTTTTGTAGAGAGTATAAGTTTGTACAAATCCATAGAGATCACGAGGCAGACATTGTAAACTGCACAACAAACGATCATAGTGAATTGAGTTAATAATGAATTGGCCCTTACAGTCGCACACACAACTCGACGATGTTCTTTTTTACAAGTAACGGTTTTGAAAGATTTAGTATGACTTTCGATTTACTGTCGAACTTACTTAGACAGATATTTTGTTTCAGGTTTCGTACAGTTAGACCAACTTTGTTTCTCCAATAACTGGACAGTATAAAATAATCGTTCAGTTTAGTATATCTGCTCCGTGATCCAGGTATTCCCGATGCGTAATGAAGCGACTGATGTAACGTATTATTATTTAAGTCAACTGTACTGTTAGTTAACAACGCTTTTGTAAATACTTCACTTTCTAATGTAATCGCTGAGAGTACAATGATCGTGTGATCGCGTGCCGTGTGGCGTTGGATAGAATGTTCCAATAAAATAATTGCGACGGACGGACGTGGATATTGCATTTTTATTTCAATAGATTGTTAGTTTAAAGATTTTTTTAAGGGGTGGTACCCAATGCACTAAAATTCATAATGTTCTAGGAGGAACTGATATAAGAATTTTAAAAAAACTTGCCAAGTGAATGTCGGACTACGGACAATGAAGGGTTCCGTAATTGGGATGAATTTATCGCAAGAACAAACTCCTCTTTGTAGTTGAAAAACATGTTCTCCCATACGGAATGTATGGGAGAACATGTTTTTGCAACCGCAAATGTAAGTTGGTTGATTATTACTCGTTAACTTGTAAGACCTACTTAGCTGGGATAGGTTTCCTTTTAATACCCCGCGGTTAAAAAAAATCGACGCGAACCCGCGACCATAAAAAGTAAACGAAATAAACTGGGCTAGTGAAAATTACAAAAAAAAATAGGCGTCGGTAAATCAAAAATGATATAAAACATGAGGAAAAAAAGGAATAGATTTTGGAGTAGCCTGAGTGTAGCCTGGCCCAGATAGCGACAAGAAGCGCCGCTGGAAGACGCTGGGAGGAGCTCGCCGTCGCGGTCGACCCGATCTCGCCTCGCCACAGAGGCGCCAGAAAGCAGCACCCGATTCCGCGCAGACGGCGATAGTGCAGGATCTGGCGATGCGCAGAGCCCTGGCGGTGGAGGCTCAGGCGGTATGTGGGGCCGACACCGGCCTTTTATAAAGAATAACCGTAACAAAAAGCTTGAATTCAACAATCTTCTAGTACCAACAAATAGTGGCACGGTACTTTTCTCGGCAGAAGAGTATTATATAATATATTCTATTGAGTATTATTATGTATTAACAAATATCGGTAGAAATAAAAATGAACCCATCAGGTTGGGTAACTGACGACTGACGCAAAAAAACACGAATCTTTTTTACTTCTATTTCTATCACATGAATTTTGAATTGTTGTCAAACGTGCTAACTTTTTATAAATAAAACATGTTCGGCCTTTTCTACGTGTAAAGAGGCCTATCTGGCAGCGGAATGCTGCAATAGATACTACTGCCGTGATTTTTTTATATATCTTAAACCAACCATTCAACTGGCAGGGGGAAGACACTTACTTGACTATAACAAAAATCTGCACTTTAAAGCTTAATATTTCGCCAACGGATCCCTGAAACCAAAAATGGTTTTCACAAACTCACAATATAATATTTGAACGAACTTTCCAACGACACCACTTTAAAAACATCCCCACTTTACGTGTAGGGTGGTATACTAAAAAAAAACGGGCTGCACTCTGGGAGTGCCGGCAGAAGTGAAAACTTGAAAATTAACGTTGTGCATTTTAGATATTTTGGAATGGTTAGGGAATAATTTTGCACCGGTCTACTCTCCCTCCGTCTTACGAATTTTCGATCAGGTCACGTGTCCTGACGCGAGTTTATCATTTTTTACCCATCACAAAAAAAGTGCACAACGCCGCTAAAGAAGTTTTCACCTCATAAAACATGATTTTATTTTACTACTTTGTCGGCGTGATTAATATGTATACCCATGCCAAATTACAGCTTTCTAGTACACTCTTTTTAGTAGACTCTCTCAGATAGACAGACAGACAGGCGGACATGGCGAAACTATAAGGGTTCCTTGTTTACTACGGAACCCTAAAAACGATGACTGCATGCCATCAATATCCGTTCTTCCCAAATTGAACTTCAATTATGCTCGTGAGGTTAAAAAGTATTTTAGAAAGATAATATATTATTCAACAAGAGCACCATGGTGCCAGAAGTGGACAGACACGGCCAAGGCAGAAAGGCTGATAGGCTGCCAAAGCCTAGCCAGTATGCTGCAGGCTCCGTATGTGAAGACCCTAAACGAAATACCTAAACGAGAGATCTAAACGATATTGCATATAATACAGTTAAGTCGGTAACATTGCAAAATTGAAAAACCTAACAATACATTGTGTGAAAATACTGGGATTTCCACTGTTACACATGGCGACAGACCGGAGCTCCCACAAAAGGCACAGTTGACTTCCACATGTTGAGCGACATAATGCTAAATCATATTTTTTGTATAAACAGAAATTAATATTATAGGTAATATCAATTTAGATTCGGTTAATAAATAACTTTTACTATTTCTTGAACGTTTGGTGCCTTCAAAAATGTTGCCTTACAAATTGGTGGTGTTACTACAAATGTTGATGATGACCAGGCAGGATGTGATCAGCATTGCCCAGGGCATGGTACGCGGAGTGGCCAGGAATGGATACGTGTCCTACACAGGGATACCTTATGCAAATATTACAGGCTCGATGGACAGGTTTAAGGTAAATTGTTTTAATTAGTATTTAAGAGAGTTTTTGGGTTTTACTGTCTTGAATTCTGATACCTTGGCATAATTTGGTACTCTATTATATTCCTAAGAGACTCAAACTCATAAATTAAACCATTTACAGGCACTTTTGAATTGTCAAGAATTCGGTCAGTCCGAAATATGAAGCATCCAAAGCGTAGTAGGTACCAATGGAGAAGAACGGGCAAGAAACTCCACGGACACTCTTTTAAATCATAATAATTATTGTTACAAAATATTGGTTACATCATTCATTTTGAAATTATGCATGTGAGAACAATGTAGAAAGACGTGCACGTTCGTAAAAGCATCCGTAATTAAAATAAAGAACCATTCAAAAACTTGAAATAGTCCAGTCGGTTATCCTTCAAGTTGAAGGCACCTGAACATATTCGTGAAAAGTTGGCAGAATCTTTGCAGCGCTGATTTGCTGGATTTGATTTCTCCTCTACCAATCGTTATTTCTCCTGACAAAGTTTATTCGGTTTATATGTACGAGTATGTATCTATGTATTAGTAGGTACTAATTTTCAAGTTATCTAGCACTTATGTTGCCCTGCCATGTTTTGTCTCTGCACCACCCTAAGGTTGACTGGTAGAAAATGCCTCAGGCATTAAGTCCGCCTTTGTACTGTATTTTTTTACCTGTGCATAAAGTTTTAATAAATAAAATAAATTCAAATAAGCCATGGCAGCTAAGAGATGACCAGTTCCAACTGACGGCGCCCGATCACGAACATGACGCATGGATCAGCACCATTCAGCTCAACCATTTTGAAGGGAGCAAAATGATCCAACACACTTATAAATGATCCAACACCTTTTCATAAGAGACTCACGCGCAGTAGACAATTAACACGTAATTAGGAACTCTATATTTCATAAGATACTCACGCGCGGTAGATAATAAACACTTAATTAGGAACTCTATTATATTCATAGGAGACTCATGCGCAATACACCGCTTACTGGCTATTCCAACTTGCCGTACTGTCGCACACTCCAAGTCACCTATTCCTCGGACATTAGCAGCTATTAACGCTCTCCTGAACTCAAACACAGATCTTGATATGTTTGCGAATGAATGGAAGATGATACTGTCAGAATGTCTGATTTTTTTGTGAGAAGAATGCATGGTGATAAATAAATTATATTATGTTTAAATAGCGTAATTGGCCTCGGCCGTTCTATTTAAAATAAATAAATAATTAATCACACACACCATGGGATAGACGAGAAAAAAAACATCCCCACATTACGTGTAGGGAGGTAGATTTCATTAAAAAAAAAAAAATAACTTGTTTTTATGTACCACTTTGTCGGCGTGATTAATATGTATACCCATACCAAATTACAGCTTTCTAGTACTAACAGTCTCTGAGCTAAGCCGCGGACCGACAGACAGATAGGCGACAGATAGGCAGACGGACATGGCGAAACCAGAACCCTAAAATTAGTACTAAAATGAATACTAAACGTAAACAATATCTAAATAAAAGCCTCCGGGCAAAAAGCTATATATAGCTGTAACTGGAAGTTAAATGATAAACTAGGACCATCGAGGTAACTAGGACTATCAATATGGTTTACTATGCCTGATGCCACTCGCAAATTGAATACTGCATCACATCTTGGGGTGGTGCAGCAAAAACCCACCTATTGGTACTAGAACGAGCACAGCGTGCTATTTTTAAGGCTAGTGCCGGCCTACCCTACCATTTCCCAACAGTAGAGCTTTATAAAGAGTGGGATGTTTTGACGATCGGACAAACTTTCATTTTGCGCACGATTCCTAAAAAACACTCCCAGCTACCGTATGACCCAAACCTACCCGTTGGTAGTCGCCGCAGAGATAGAATATGTCCTACCTATCGATTGCATTCATCACTTTCCCACAAAATTTCTCGGACAACACCTATACAACAAAATAAATAAATCACTAAATATCTATCCTAAAACAAAATCTAGTGGCAATAAAGCTTTAAAAAATTATATTAAATCGCTTGATTATCAAAAAACCGAGGACTTATTGACAGTACCCAAATATGATCAAAGCCCTAATCGCCCTTCATAGCTGTTACCCACCCATATCTCGCAACACAGTCACACAAAACTGAACATTCGCCAATCACATCCACACCCTCACTGACAATCATTCTCAATTCACACAGTTATGCATACACCTCATACGCCCGCACACATATAATTTTAATCAATAGGTACACTTGGATATTTCTGCTAATTGATTTATTTTGTATTATTTGTAATTTATTAGATGTTTTTGTTCCTTGTACTTTTTCGATTTATCTGTTATTGTTATCTCCTGCTTATTTCTACAAAAATCTTACCGAGGTGAGGGTCCTGGTTACCTGTAACACAGGTTTTATTCCTAAAACCTACTTCAGGCACCAGTCTCTCACAAAGGTGGGAAAAGTTTTAAATTTGCATTATTTTTAAGACCACATAATGTGAAGAGATAATAAATTATATATTATTATTATTATTTATCGAGGTAAAATAAATAGCTTTTGGACATGATTGTTTTGGTTAGGGTATGTACAGTTTGTCTATAAAGTCGTGACATGAATGTTTGAGGAACTAACATTAATCACGTGTCTGGCAACCCCAAACATAAGTACAACAGCTGTCAATGCGTCATCGTGGAACAGTTTACCTTTTGTATTTTTTTATTGTTTTCATTAAATTGCAATAAATTAAGACCAAACTACGCAGAAAGGTTTCAAAAATGAGTAAAGTAAATCGGAGTGGCACGCGGGAAGTCATTTTTAAAGTTTTCCAGCGATGTTTCGCGGAGTACAAAGCTGGACGAATTTTGTGGGATTTGGATGATGTTTATTGGCGAACAGCATCTATGACGGGTATGTAATCGTGTTATTGTTTGTTTTTAATCTGCCTGAAGTTACAAATTTACTGAATTTACGATTTGGAGACCAAATAAGGCATTGTTTACATTGCACATTTTTAGGTTAGATTGACATTGTAAGTAGGTCATATTATAGTATGACCATAATTTTTGATACATTAGGATGGTACAACTCAGTCCATTCGGGTTTTCTAATAATTTTGAATTTGTATTAATTGCTTCATGTCAATAAGTTATTTTTTCCATTCCGTTACAGTTTTTTTTTACTTTTTTCCAGGAAAGTCAGAGAGTACAGTTAGGCGGATAGTCAACGAAGGTTTTAAAAATGATGGAAAGTTTGAAACTCCTGGGAAACACAGGAAAGGCAGGCCAAAGAAAGAAGTTGACGATTTTAATATTTGTGCACTGCGTCAAAAAATCCAATTCTTTTACACAGTGCAAAAAGAGGAAACATTTTTTGCCTATAATTGCATGTTTTTATGTGTATGCCTAAAAAGGCAACACTTATCACAATCAATGGAACCCTTTGATGTTTCAGGTACCGACCCTCAGAAAATTGCAGGTGATCGCCAGAACTGAACTGGATTTTGATTGTAGTCTTGAAGTTCTCCGTTAAAAATGAAAATTTTAAAAGCAATAGGGTTTGCCTCCACGAAATGCCAAAATAATAGAAAGGCTCTTATCGAGAAATCACATATTGCTGCAAAGCGAGAAGAATACTTGACGATCATAAAAAAATATCGAGATTTGCCAGAAGAATTAAGAAAAGATATAATTTATCTCGATGAGAGCTACATTCACTCTTCGTATAAAGTAAAGACTTTGTTCTTATTGTGTACGTTTTTTGTTTTGTAAAATATTCATAATCTTCCTTTACCACACATAACACCTATCCTAATTAATATTATAAATGTTTGTTTGTCTGTGTCTATTTGCTACTTCATAAATAAAAAACTACGGGAATGATTTTCGTGAAATTTGGCATATGGGTAGAGGGAAACCGGGAGACGGACATTAGGCTACGTTTTATCCCACGAGAACATGAAATACTTGGCGAAACCGCGGGTGAACGCTAGTTCACAATAAATAAGAACCTATTTATTTTTCCACCAGGTCACAAAATCTTGGCAATCTCTAAACATCGAAGGTGTCTCAAAAGACATACCCAAAGGAAAGCGTTACATCATGTCCATGCTGGAAGCGAAAAGGGGTTTGTGCCAAACTGTCTCCTTATATTCACTGGTAGATATAAACTAGAAGACTACCACTCAGAAATGAATGCGCATAACTTTACCAAGTGGGTTAAAGAAAAGCTTATACCAAATCTTCACGAGCCTTTAATCATAGTTATGGATAATGCGCCCTACCACTCCGTCGTGACAAATAAGGCGCCCACCTCTTGTTCCCGCGTAGACGAGATAAAACTCTGGCTGTTAGAGAATAATATTGATTTTGATCCTACACTCAGGAAGCCAAATTTACGAGAGTTTAGTGAAAAAAAAACAAACCCCGCCCCATCTATGCCATTGATGAACTTTTAGGAGAATACGGGCACACGGGAATATGGGTACGAATTCGGCTTCCGCCGTATCACTGTGATTTGAATCCTATTGAGCTAATTTGGGCTAACCTAAAACAAAAAGTAGCAGCACAAAATGTTGGGTCACGCGATGTGAAGCAACTTGCTGAAGAGGCCTTCAACAACATTACACCTGAAACATGGAAAAACTGCTGCCATCACGTCGAGACGCTCGAAAAAGAGTACTACGAGCGAGGACGTCACCTGTATCGAGACATAGACGAGTTGATTATTCGCTTAGGCGATGATAGCAGCAGTGGTGACAGCAGCTTTAGCGATGACAGCGCTGCTGATGAAGGTGGCAACAAAACGTTTCTTGATGTTGAATATTTGGAATCCGATGATGACTGATGAGTGAGTGATTAATCTTAGTTTTTTTAACTATAATAATTTTATTCTGGTTCAATTAAAAATCCTTAGTAAAACTTTTTATAAGTTGTTGTTGTTGTGTTGTTGTTTTTTTTTTTTGTGTGTAAATAAAACTCAAACGACTGTATAATGTGTCTCATTTATTTACTCACTTTACTTGAATGAACTGCTAGTATCAAAATCATTTTGGTCACACTATATAGGGTTACATGCATGTCAGCAACGCCATCATTTAATGTCACGACTTTATAGACAAAATGTATGTATAGGACTTTGATCATGGTCCTTTCTATAAAGTCGTAAAACCTGAATACCAAGTTTCGTCCAGATCGGTTGTAAAATTCGACGTAAGTAATAGAACGAACAAACCGACACACAAAAGCAAATTTTGCCAGATTTGAAGCAGAGACGCTTCGCTCTGTCAAAAATTAGAAACTCTACTATATTCCAAGAGACTCACATGCAGTAGATCATTAATATATAACTAGGAATTCTATTATATTCCTAAGAGACTCACGCGCAGTAGATAACATAATGAGGTACTCTATAACATTCCTAAGGTTTCCTGTAAACGACGCCGGAACCGCACCGGTCGGCATCGGCAGGTGCGCATGTTTGTGTATACGAATGGATATCGCACATGCCCACACTTGATTTTACATTTTCATTCTGAGACGTTCTGATTTTTTTTCATCTCGCGGTCGTTTCGTTTCATGTGCTACACTCTACAGGAAGCCTACGAGAGTCACGCGCAGTAGATAATTACTCGTGTCTTATTAGTAAAGATTGTTAGTATAAAGGAAAACGAAATCATCACCAATAATCACCATAAATATTTAATATTTTGCCCCGATACATGAAATTATTTAACGAAAAGTATGGTTTAGTTCTCTAGTTCATTATTGAATTGCAATTGCCCTTTGAATAATGTTATTTTGAAAGTGTTTAAATTCTCAATAACAAGTCGTTATTTCAGAGAGCTGGTATCGCTCCTCTCTGGACAGAAACCAGAAACTCTAAATCGATGACCTGCTCGTTGATCTCCGATGCTGAAGATTGCCTTCAGCTGGATATCCACGCACCCACGGCAGCTGGAGGCAACTGGCCTGTGTTGGTGTGGGTCACAGGGGGGAGCGGGCCTTTCGACCCTGGCATGATGGTACAGACGGGGATTATTGTGGTTATCGTTTATCATAGGTAGCTTTGGTAACAATTATATCTTCATTTACTCAAGTATTTTTTGAAAGTCGTTCTTGTTTTAAGTGGCGCTTTTGAATTTTTCAGACTGGGGGCGTTAGGATTCTTGTGCTTGGGAGACGATGAAATACCAGGCAACGCCGGTGTGAAGGATGTAGTGCTAGCCTTACGATGGGTGAGTGATAACATCATTGCGTTTAAAGGAAACTCAGCCAAAGTCGTGATTGCTGGTCAAAGTTTCGGCGCTGCCATGGTAGAGGCTGTAATACTGTCTTCCATGGCCAATGGGCTGTACCATGGAGCTATACTACAGAGTGGAAGTGCTCTATGCCCTTGGTCTTTTAACTATGACGCAGAAGAACGAGCCAAGGCTCTGGACATCTTGACTGATTTCAGCAATGAAAACGTCCAATCATTGTTTGATGCTAAAATTGAGGATTTAGTAGCAGGAGCAAATCAACTGAACGTCCCCTATTTTCCTTTTGCAATGTGCGTTGAAAACCCTTCAAAGAAAGAAGAATCACTCTTATTTGAAGCACCATACGACTTATTATCAAATAAGAAGGGTAATTCAGTTCCAATGATGATTGGTTATAACGACAATGAAGCTTATGTGTTTGTGTCGATTTTAAGGGAAGCTAATGTTCTCGGGAGAATGTCCAGAGGCGCGAGTTTTTTAGTACCAGATGATTTAAAGTTTCTGAACGAGAGGGAACGAAAACAAACTGCAAGACTGATTCAGGACATGTATTTCAAAAACAATATTAGCATGGCTTCTGTGTTAGCGTATCACAGGTAAAGTCAAAACGTTTTTTTGAAGTTAAAACTTCTTTAGCGGCGTTGTGCGCTTTTTTCTCCCGGAGTGCAACCCGTTTTTTTTTGCACATTTATGTAAATTAACTGAAATCCAATAATAAGTATAGTCATTAAAACTTGTGTGACGTCTAATACTCGTAGTTACAATAATATTACTGCTACTTTCTGGTTTGCAATACTTTCTTTTTGATCAAGTCATACCTACTCTTTCTAATACAACAAATACCACGCTTATATTCCCCAAACGGTTAGGTAGAGGTGTTTAGTGACTCACATTTCACCAGTTGTGCTCTATTTAATAGTTTTCATAACTATGTTCATTATCAACAGGGACGCCTACTTCTCGAACCACATCCACCGCAGCGTGCGTTATCACTCCTCTACAGCCCAGGTCTTCTACTACCAGTTCTCTTACTCCGGTAGACTCGGGGTCAGGTCAGAGCCTGGGGTGCCGAAGAGGGGCGCTGCCCATTCGGATGAGCTGGCCTACTTGTTCTATGATGGGGCTATGGAAGGAGAGGAAGGAAAAATGCAGAAGCGTCTTGTAAAGCTCTGGACGAATTTTGTTAAGCACTTGTAAGTTTTTTTAGTGCTTATTGAAAGATATCGAGCCGTAAAACCATGGATTTTGTCAAAATTAGTAAGTTTAGGTTTCTGTTTGTAACCAGAATCTTCCGAGATATGATTTGTATTCGAGTCAACTTTTGTAACTTCCGCACGTTTTTTAAATTATTTTTGACTGGTTACGTTTGATCACTATCTCACCAGATGGTATGTGAAGATCGAATTCGGTTGATTTCAAATTAGTAAATTTGAATTTATTTCACAACAGCTAAATATTAACACATCGCCAACTGCAAAAATACTTCTTCTTCCCACAGCGTAACTTGTGTTTCAGAAACCCATCTCCCGACAGCGAAGTGCCGTGGGAGGTGACGAGACCGGACAGCTTCCGACTGCTGGACATAGGCACCGAGCTGACGATGGCGGACTACCCGCACTCCAAGACGCAGCGCATGTGGGACCACATCTATGACAAGTACTACTACACCAGGAAGCACATCGCTAATTAATTACAATTAAAAGTTTTTTTAATAAATAATTATTTAAGGACTAAAAAACACAACCCTTTATTATGATCGGAACTTGACCAGAGTAAATAGTGTAACCTGGTCCTTCGGTACGCTTGCGAATGTCTACGGTAATTTGACATCGATAAAAAATATCAATCAAAGTAATGAAAAATGTTGCCTGTCCTGTGTCCTATGACAAAGTACCTACCATAAGACAGGTATAATATAATATAATCATATTTATTTCAACAGAAAGAATAAACATGTTACACAAGTTGTCTATTAGCTGCTTATAAGTACTTTGCTTAAAAGTATATATCATCATTATTGCGTTCTCAATTCCAGGATGTTTACACGCTCTGCCAAACCTCAAGTGTCTATATCCTCAACAAGGAGTTATTAGTTTGATTAATATTCAGTAGCAAATACCCTTGTACATAGTATGTATTACCAATTAGATTTAAGGTGCGTCCTAGCCTTTGTATTTTCAAAGTGTTTCTGGTAGACCAGGGGTTTCTGAACTGCTGAGTAAGTCTCTGCTGGCAAGTCTGATGTAAGGTGATGTGATTGGTTCACAAAAACAGCTTTTATTACGAAGTTGTCATTCAAACGTATATAAATTAAATTATAATATGACATTAAAGAATCAAGCCAAGGGAAAAGCGAGCTGCCTGCTTATTATAATAGTGACGGTGACATTTGCCCAAGAACTCGCGACAGCGAGCAGCACGCGACTGTCGTCTGACCTCCTAAACTCAACTACCGGGCAACTGATGGCCGGTCCTCTTTAGTGACCAACTTAAAAGTTGCAATAATAAGACAATTTGGGGTATACCTACAGGGTACCTCATCTTTTCCCAAGCCAGTTTGAGTATATTCTGAACTAAAGGTGTTTGAGAAAAACGCTGAAGTAACCATGGGATATTTTTAAAGGAATAATTAATGTTAATTATTTCTTTAAAAATAGTAAAAGTTATTTTGTTAAACATGACACGGAAAGTTTAAAAATTGGCCAAGGGCGAGTCGGACTCGTACACGAAGGGTTCCGTACCACCGAACAATATTTAACACTAGGCACGTTTTTTACTTTAGTAAAAAAAAACACGTTTCTTGTACGGGGACCCACTTTAATTTTTAACTTTATTATATTTTTATTATTTTTTGTTATAGCGGCAATAGAAATACACAATCCGTGAAAATTTCAACTGTCTACCTATTACGTTTCATGAGATACAGCCATAAGCTTTAAGGCGAAGATAGTACAGACAATTTAGAACCATTTAAGCCATGGTTGTCTCAGACGAAGTATTACCATATTTTTTTAACCTAATTTTTTTTTTCGAATATTCCCAAAATTTTAACTAAACTGCTTGTTATTCGCCAAATTAAATGATAAATGAATTAATTTTATTTAATTAAAGTAATGAGTAAGCAATCTAGCAAAACAAGTCTTAGGCTTTTTTGTCGTTAGACATTTTGTTTACAGACATTTTAAGTTCACAAAAAAAAAAACATAAATACTTTTTGTAAACCATAAAACCTTAAAAAAATTTAGTAAGACTTCGTCTAAGGTAACCATGGCTTAAATGGTTCTAAAGTGTCTGTACTATCTTCGCCTTAAAGCTTTGCACCCAGTTTCCAATCACCCTGTATAATTTAATTGACATGACTAGTGTACTTGTCGAGTGCATTTTTAACTTAGAGCCTGGCAAGTTTAACCTATGTTTATGGCGTAATGCATATTAGGACTGTATGTTTTCTCTTGTCGTGTATTTTATGTTCTATATTTACAAGGATTATTATTAGTCTTTTTTGAAATGTGATAAGTGTCGGTGCATCTGTGCTGTTTCCCCACAATATTACGCCGTAGTTGAGCCACGCATATGCGTAGGCATGACTTCACGAAGGGCGTATGCAAATTTGGATAGTTTTGATTTTATCTTTTTATGTGTGATTTCCAATTAATGCTTGTGTCTATGACAGGCCAAGTAAAATAAATTCATTAACGACTTCTATTGTTTTGCCGTTGTAGGTGAAGATAGTGGGGTTTTTTGACGGGGCTGGAAGGGCATTATTTTAGATTTAGAGAAATTAATTTAGAAGTTATTGTCATTCATCCAAGTTATTGATTTATTTAGTGTGTGTGTGCTCAAGCTTACATTGTTCCGGCATGAAGTCCGAAGCGAAATATCGTTAGCAAACAACATCCATGGCCCTTCTATGGTTTTTGGAAGGTCGTTTATGTAAATCTAATTACACTCCCTTGGGGAATAGAGGCGTTATATGCTGTACTGAGAGACCGAATATTTTGTATCTCTTTGGTATTTTCACTATAAAATTCTATTTCGACCTGGTGTTCTCTATTTGTTAAATAAGATTCAAACCATTCATGAGTTTTACCGCAGATCCCTATACCCTGTACTTTATTTAGTAGAAGATGTTTGACATTGCAATTTATTGTAAGTATGACCAAAGCTTACAATAAAGTGCAATGTCAAACATCTTCTACTAGAGTCTAAAGTTACTTTACAGTACTTTTAAAATCAAAGAAAGATAGAACGTTACACAGTTTTAAGTGTACTCTACGCCTTAACAGTTGCATAGTATTTACCTATATAGCTCGCAGGAATCAAGCGTTGTTGTGCATTTTAATGTTAATTGAACAAAATGATAAGGAGCTACAGTTTGGTGCTCATCGATCTGATCATCACCTGCTTGTGGGGTGGTAAGTTTGGCGACAGGTGACAATACTAAGCTAGTTCTTTGAGTGATAAAAATAAAAGTTACTTATAATAAAAACTAAAACCCAACTACGACAAAAAAGCCAACTAAAAAAGTATAAACAATAAATCTAGAATTTGTAAAAAAAAAAAAAATTGGCGTTGTAATATATAATATACGAGGATGAATCAATAAATTCTTGGAATCAATATAAAAAAATTCAAAGATTTAAACAAAAATATTTTATTTTTCTACATAATCTCCCTTCAATACAATGCATTTAGAATAACGCGTTTCTAACTTCCTTATTCCTTGTTAAAAAAAATAGTTTTTCTTGACTCTCGAAAAACTCCTCTACGGCAGCCATAACCGCGTCATTATCGTAAAATTTTGGTCCACATTTTTTTCAAACTGAGATATTTTATCACCGCACGTAACTCACTTTTATCCATAATTTTGAGTTTTTATCAACTCGTTGCACAAAACAATTTATAACGTGCGAACGAACTGACAAAAACTAGTGACAGTTTGCATAAATATTGTGTGATTGACACTCTTTAATTTGAATATCTAACTTCTCCCAAAATGGTTTTATATTTATGCAATTCTAAGAACTTTTTGATTCACCCTCGTATATACAGGGTGTCCGGTAAATAATGGATAACCTTGAAATAGCAAATAATAGACCTGATGGCCGTTCTAAAAAAAATACCAAAAAAATATCTAAAGTAAGTAGGTACCTAAGATAAGATTTTTTTGAAAAAAATATTGTTCTATTTCTAGTCACATTATTTACTGCTTCTCTGTCGGCATAGTCTATGTAATTATTACAACAGCAAAATAACCGATGGAATTCATTCATTTGTGGTTGTGGTGAAGAAGAATGAAAAATAAGGTAAAAAAAGTTATTTAAAAATCTTAGGTACTACTAGGGATTTTTAGTTTTTTGTATTTTTTTTAGAACGGTCATAAGATCTATTAAATGCTATTTCAAGGTTATCCATTATTTACCGGACACCCTGTATATGTATATATTTGTGAAATGTGCAAATTAAGCTGTTTCATTTGATAGCCAACATGGTATGTGCAAATTAAGCTGTTTCATTTGATAGCCAATATGGGCGACTAGAATCATTTTTTTTTGTAAATGATGACGTTCATAAGTGCCTTTTTTGTGCCTAATTCAAATAAATTATTTGACTTTGACTTTGGTATCATTAATTTAATTATTTGTTGAGAAAATCCGCTATTTGCATTTTTTGTTTCACGTAGGTAATCAAATTATGCTCTACATAAATATAGTATTTCTATTATAACTATCGGTGTATGTGACAATATTATGACAACGACGCTAAACTTTAAAGCTTTTTGTTCTCCGCTGATGTGGTACCATAAAACAGTTGCAAAAGACTTCTGCAATCACATTTTAGCTACTCTTGCAACGGCATCCAGTGACTTGAGATGTAACGTGCGCACGCGTATCGAGTCGGGATGGGTGTGCGGGCTGCGCAGACGAGGAGAATACGACGCGCACTACGCGAGCTTCAGAGGCATCCCGTATGCGCAGCAGCCTCTTGGGGAGCTGCGGTTTAAGGTACGATGCTCATCATCAGATCTAGCCATAATCCAACGAATTTTAACTTTGGCGAAATTTAAGCAAATTGGGGACTTGTTTCACTTATCGTACCGGCTTCTTGTACCCTTAGTCTATTTCTATGCATGCCAGGAGCTGCAGCCAGTGAGACCCTGGCCGCACCACCTAGATGCCACCGAGGAGGGTCCCGTCTGTCCCCAGCATGACGAGCTCTACGATCGTCTGGTCAAACCCCATAGGGGCATGAGTGAATCCTGTATCTACGCCAACGTGCACGTGCCCATGGATGCTCTCCCCGTCGTTAACAGAGCTGATGATCACGAATACTATACAGGTTACGTGAACCATGCAGCCAAGAAAGGTGTTCCCATCTTTGTGTTCATCCACGGCGGAGCCTTCCAATCAGGATCAGGAGACACCGATCTTCATGGACCAGAGTATCTCGTCAGCAAAGGAATAATCGTCATCACTTTTAACTTCAGGTATTATTTCGGTCTTATATTAAAATTATCAAATTTTACTCAACATCTAAATCTGATCTAAGAGTGTGCGAGTGTGATCTAAGAGTGTGCGAGTGTGATCTAAGAGTGTGTAATAATAACCAGGCTCAACGTGTTTGGCTTTCTTTCGCTGAATACTCCCAAAATCCCCGGCAACGCTGGTCTCCGAGACCAGGTGACGCTGCTGCGCTGGGTGCAGAGGAACGCGCGTAACTTCGGCGGGGACCCCACTGACGTCACGATAGCGGGGCAGAGCGCCGGCGCAAGCTGCGCACATTTGCTGTCCTTGTCTAATGCAGCTAAGGGACTTTTTAAACGGTAAAGTGCTTAACTAAACTAACTAATTAAACTTTCGCAGGTTTTCACTTCAAATATTTATATCATGCATTTAATTTCAGGGTGATCTTGATGAGTGGGACGGCCGAACAAACGTATTACACAGCCTCACCGATTTACGCCAGCATGTCTGCCACTAGATACCTTTCAATCTTAGGTATCAACTCTACAGATCCTGATGTCATCCACGCCAAACTAGTTGTTACTCCACTCGAGGAAATTTTAAATGCTAATAGCGTCTTTCAATACGAAACTGGGTTAGTCTCGTTTGTTCCTGTGGTAGAAGCTAAATACCCAGGTGTTGAGAGAATTTTAGACGATGATCCATTAAGACTGACAGAACGAGGTCGAGGAAACGAATTTCCAATGGTTATCGGCTTCACAACTAATGAGTGTGAATTTTTTAGGAGAAGATTGCTTTACGGAAATATTTTGCAAAAGATCGAAGCGGATCCATCATTAATTTTGCCAGCCAGAATTCCGTTTTCAACGCCTCCTAATGTAGCACGCGAGTTAGGTGTGAAAGTGATTGACCGGAACTTCCACGGAAAGCTGAATATAGAAGAATATTTAGATGTATGCAGAGATGTGTTTTTCGTGTATCCTTCGTTCAAAGTCGCGCAGTGGAGAGCCGAGATGAACGCAGCTCCAGTCTACTTGTACCAGTTCTCGTACGACGCAGACTTCAGCGTACTGGAGGCGGGCCTGAACCTGCGCTATAACGGCACTACTCACATTGAAGACTTGTCTTATATTTTCCGCGAAAATGGCGTTCTTGGTGGCGAGAAGTCGTTCCCGCCAAGAAACAGAGACGATCGAATGAAAGATTGGATGACTCAGTTATTGGTCAACTTTATTCGATGCAAGTAAGTAGGTACTTGATTATTGAAAATCGTGACAGCAATGTAAATTGTTCTCGGATCTTGGAAATCATGGAGCCTGGAGATTGGTCCAGATTACTTTTTGATGCAATACAAACAATCAATATTACATCAAATGCCAAATATGAGTCCTCGACTTACAAAACTTTTAATTATGGATGCTATAACTTGATTTGCTTTCAGTAAGCCAACTTGCGGCGAGCCAGGTTGGCCCCTCGTGCATGCCAGACTCCTGAACTACCAGGACATCCACAAACCTGCCGTATACGACAACACACCACCAACGAAGTACCAGCGAGACATGATCAGGTTCTACGACAGGATCGATCAGATAGCCAGGTGATCAGAACATGACAGAACTAACCTTCATATTTAGTTGTTTGGTGAAGCGTATGGCAATGAAATACTTATGATTAACATTTTATTTTCTTTCAGAAATTCTTCACTGGACGCTTTTACGCCACTACGGTAGATGGTGGTATACTTATTGCAATTTTGAACTCATTTTATAAGACAATACGGTTCCTTAGAACAAACTGTAGCCCGAATAGTTTCAGATTAGTCCATGAATGCTCCATCTCGCCGGATCACTCGTGATACTGTGACATGACGTGATGGAGCTATACAGGAATAGCACCATCTCTGTCTTGCAACAAAACAATGATTAGGTTAACACTTCATAGTCGGTATATGTTGGTTGTTACAGACTAGTCAATTGTTTTAGATGCGGCGCACGCTATACCAATTATAAACTCAATCAAATCATTTAAATAAAAATGAACTGAAACTGAATGAATTGTTTAAATAAACTGTTATTAACTACCTTAAATGGATATCTGTTGAGCCTTGAAACGTCGTTCGTGTATAATATGTTTAGTTTGTTTAATATACTTATGCTACATCAAACAGAATGTAGAAGCGTGTATGCACCGGGAGGCGGCGCAGGTTGCCAGCCCTACTATATAATATAGTATCCTGCCATATTACAGGCCTAAATACTATATTTCTGAAGAAAAAATATAGTAGGCGAAACTACAATATTTTTATATCAGGAAATTTTGTATTTTTGTTTTAAAAAACATGTTATTAATGTGCATGTTGGCAAAAAAAATGCATTTAAAGAATAAAAATGTTTTTGAAACATACCGGTCTACTATATTTTTTTTATTTTTTCGCCACTACTACATATGTTTTTACAGGCAATAGCTTCGAAAATACTATATCAGATATCAAAAAGGCAGCCCAAACGCAAGTTTGGTTCACGGGTAGTAGCCGTTGGCGAATCGAGAGTGGAGAGAGCTATAAGTAGAAGACTGAGTAAGAGCAAAGGCTATTCATAAAAAAGTTGGACGTAACTAAGCGTTTACGTCTATTTTAATTAAAAAGTCGAACGTATAACGAAGAACACTTTCCACGACCTGGGGACCAAAACCAGGACACCACGACCATTAAACCAAAGAGGCAGTCTAAAGCCTCTACCAGAAGGCTTGCTGCGCTTGATTCGGTGGAACGCAGAGCTAAGAGGCTCATTGGCGACGTTAAACTGGGGATGCCAAGCTTCACAGCTTGAATCATCGCCGCAAGGTTGCCTGCTTGTCGGTCTTCTACAGATTGTACTTCGGCGAGTGTGCCCATGAACTCCACGACCTCATTCCACCGGCCCCCTTCTACCATCGGACATCTAGACGCACTGCAGGTTACTATCCCTACCTAGTTGATATTCCACCAACTCGCATTAAGCGTTTTCAAACGTCTTTTATAATGCGCACAGCAAAGGAGTGTAACTCTCTGCCTGCGTCTGTGTTTCCGAACGCATACAACCCTAATATATTCAAAGAGTGAACAGGCTTCTTCTGGGTAAGCTCACTCCATCGTCGACTTTGTCTTTGACCTAGACCAGAGCCAAGAGCAAACACATCGTAAAAAAAGGTCAACAACAACAACAATGACGCAAGTTTTGACGTATCAGACGTACTTATAAGTACTTAGAATATTTATGAAGAACTAGCTTTTGCCCGCGACTTCGCCGTAAAGAGTATACTAAGATGGTTTGGCGTGTTGAGAGGAAGAACGAAAGGCGACTAACAAAAGGTATTTACAAGGCAGATGTGACTGGAAACGCCGGACACGCCCTAGAAGGCCAGCCGCAACCAGCGTGCGTGCATGACCAGCCGGCTACTCTGTAAAAACATCACCGTGCAAACGTAGGTGCAGCGAGCTGTAAGTAGCGTCAATCCTTCAGCAGTTTTCACGGAGAGATTTTTTACAGAATAGACCTGCAGATGTATGAACGTAAACGAAGCAAAAGGGGTATTTAAGGATCGTAACAGCTGGCGTTCTGTAGTTTCTGCCTACCCCTGTGAGTTTATGTACCAAATCGGCCGACTCGCACGAGGAAAGAAGAACGAATCTAGGTAGGTATTGTGACTATGGAAACCCCCTGTGGATTTGGCCAATTAAGCGAAACATACGAACAGTACCTACATATTGAAGCAAATATGTTTCTACCGACAGCTGATGTCATGCAACCAATAATTGTACATAAAACACATACTTACAAAAACTTCAATTGGAAAAAAAATAAAAGATGATGACAGACAGTAAGCTTAAATTTAGCATAATAAATATCTACGAGTATGTATTGTTATTAAGCTAGCTAGCTAGCTTAAAAAGCTAGCTAGCTTTTGACTGCGATTTCACCCGCGTGATGTCGAAAAAAATCCCAAGGGAACGTAGTAACGTTATCGGGATTAAAAGTACCGACCCTATGTATTTTATTACACATACCTAAGGTATTTTTAAGACCACTTAGAAGACAAACGGACAAAAATTCTTCGTTACATCTATCGATACATAATATAATAAAATAGTAGTTAAGATTTTTTATCCGTTTGTCTTATGAGCTTATAGCGTATATAACTACAGTCAGAAGCTGCAAGAGTCAGCTGCATATTACTTGTATGAAGTTTTTAGATAATTACGGCTATGGCGGCGTGTTTTGACGTAATAAAATGGCGGAATTATAGTGTAAATATAAGATTTAAGTGATGTGGTTTGTTTAGGTGAAAAACATCGGCAAATTTAATATACTGTGAAACAGGTTCTCTATTGTGTTCCCTAACTTTTTTATCCATAATCTAAAGTGCCATTTTTTTGTCCTAATCATCATTTTTCCGAATTATAACTTGCTTGAACTTACGCCGGTAGCACACCTCCGCCACGAAACCATAGCAGCGAAACCAATAGTTAAACGAAATAGTTCAACTCGCGTCATGTTCCACTACTTTATTCGGATGCGAATAAAAAACTAGTGGTATTATGCTAATACATTCTTCTGTTATACTTAACTATTTATGATCTCTGAAAATTAACTTATAGGGCAATACACCTACCTACAGTTTACCAAATATACGTGAATTATTATAATAAAAGTCGATAGGTAATCAAAAAATGCGGCCTGGTTTAAAGCGTTCTTCATTTTATTGAAAAGCTATTATTTCCTAACATGAAGCACTGCAGACTCTATAATATTAATTCTACAAAAAGGAATTTTACGAGTTGAGGAGCACCTCACATGCGTAATAGAAACCGTACGAAGTAAATAAGTCACAATTTCCTATCCTATGCAGAACAGCGAGGCAAAGTATGTCCCGCGGGACCGTAATGCAACTAAAAGTGCGAATAAAGATGAATTTATAACTACAGTGCAGTTAATGGTGGTCTAAAATGTCATGCGAAACCAATGAGACTAAAAGTGGCAAAAAAGATACAAATCTAACTATTGTGCAGTTAATGCCTTACAAACATACCTTAGGTTTCTGCTGCGTTCATAAGCTATAGTTTTAGCTGTTATCGAACTCGTGCCTAATTGTGATTCCTTTATGCCACCCCTATAGACATTGGAGCTTCAAGGAAAGCTGCATTTTTCACTAGGTGCTAGTTGGGGTATGTTCCGGATTGGCGCAAAAACATCTGAACGGATTTGGATGAAATTTGGCAAAAAACGGAACCCCTTTGGATTCGTCATGTCTGTTTGTCTGTCTGTCCGTCCGTATGTCACTTGTAAACTGAATAGTTTGCGCGAGAGACACTTCCAAAGTGGTAAAATGAGTGTCGCCCCCCCATGTAACTTCTAAAAATAAGAGAATGATAAAACTAAACGAGATCTAGTAAGTAGTTTTTTTAATACGTGGTAAATCGTAAACCGCTATTTACCTTTCATTCAATCAACTCAAATATAAAATAAAAACATTTAATTTCATAAACGTAAACCTTATGCATAAACCGTGAACCATTGGAAAATAATGGTTCACGGTTTATTCATAAGGTTTATGTTACTTGCTGCTAGGGATCCCATCATGGGCGAGTCCGACTCGCACTTGGCCGCTTTTTTGAGATATCTGATGTCCTGAAATACAGCCTTCGCTTTATAATAATAATCAGTTATTATAAATTATTTTGTTAAATAGGGGGCGAGCCTATTGCCATCAACCGGGCACAAATCCAGACTCCGGGCTGCTGCTGAGAAATTCCAGAAAGAAAAACCCAATGACACTGCCCGACCTGGGAATATATAATTATCATATTAGTTTATTTGATAAAATTGTGTTTACAGTCAATTCAATTCATTTCATTCGGTAACAATCTACATTGCGTTCGAAATAATCCAACATGAAACATACAAGCAGTCAAAACCGTTTATAACGACTTCGCTTAAAACGACGTACCTACCGGTTATTATGACGTAATTTAAAGGACCTCAAAATTAATTCATAATAACCGGTACGTCGTTTTGGTTATAACGACTATCGGCTTTATCAATCGTAATCCGACGGTCCCTTCGAAGTCGTTATGAACGGTTTTGAGTTTGGAATATAATGGACGCTGAATCAAGACATATATTGCTTTTCTTTGCGATTTTTTCCGTGGAAACTCAAGGAATTTAGAGAAATTCTAGAACTCCAATAAACAAGTAAAACATTCTTATCTTTTAGTAATTTTAGTTTTAATCAGAATTAAATTAAACAAAGTGAATTTGAGCGTCAAAGTTCCATCGCCGACGGTTTTTCTTTTAAACTGAGTTCGTATTAAAATTAAAATGTGTAACTCCAACTTACAAGAAAGAGAACGGCACTATCGTTATTTATAGTCAAATATTTAAAACATTTTACTGCTGCTGAAAATTACAACGTCAATAATCATAAATTTGCGTAAAAATGTAATAGGACTCTTAAACATAACTGGCGAAATGTGGGTCTACCATGGGTACACCTCTGCCTAACACTTCGGGTTGATAAGGCGTGATGTTATGTTACTACCGTACTTTTCAAATACGCCTGAGTATTCAGCGTGACCTTGACTTTTGAGCGCAGTTTTATTCAACTTTGTAGAATCAACGTGTTCGGTTATCTATCTCTGAACTCTTCGTCGGTGCCTGGTAACAACGGGCTCCGGGACGCCATCACCTTGCTCAAGTGGGTGCAGAGGAACGCGCGGGTCTTTGGCGGAGAGCCTGACAACGTCACCCTGGCAGGACAGAGCTGCGGGTCGGTCGCCGCGCATCTAGTTTCACTATCGAAAGCCTCCGAGGGACTGCTGAAAAGGTGTTGCTAAACTTGTCCTGATACATTTTAATCTTTCAACGAGTATGCCTATGTGTCATATTTTGGTTTTGTTTCAGAGTGATATTGATGAGTGGTGTAGGCAACGGTGCTTTCTATACGATCTCGCCTGCCTACGCTCAATCTATCGCGACCATATTTCTGGGATACCTAGGCATAAACTCTACAGACGCCGAAGAAATCCACGAACAACTCATACATATGCCTCTTGAAAAGATCATGGAAGCTAACAGGATTGTACAATTCAAGTCTGGTCTTGTGTCCTTTGTTCCTGTCGTTGAACCACAACGTCCAAGGGTCACGTGCATCCTGGATGATTATCCAGCAAACCTTATAAAACGTGGCCGAGCGAAGAACCTTCCGATGATCGTAGGCACTACAAGCATTGAGTGCGAATACTTTAAACGAAGAATTAAATATTTGGACACGATTGGGCTTATAGAGGAAAACTCTCTAGCAATTCTACCACCAAATATAACTTATTCTGTTCCTGAAAGTGAGGCGCTCCGTCTGTCAGAGGTGTTGATTGGTAGATATTTCGAAGGAGGTGCAACGGTGGACAAGTATATCAAATATTGTAGCAACTCATTCTTCTCATACCCTGCGTTCAAGCTGGCGGAGTGGACAGCTGCACTAGGAGCGGCGCCGCTCTACATGTATCTGTTTCAATTCGACAGCGACTTTAATGCTGTAAAGTTTGGTAAGATGTTGGAGTACTCGGGAGGAGGCGCCCACGTCGAGGACCAGACGTTTGTGTTGCGCGCCAATTCTGTAATGCGACCGGACGAAAAGTCTTTTCCACCAAGAACCAGAGACGACATCATGAAGCACTGGATGACAACGTTTTTCGTCAACTTTATGCGATGCAGGTAAGATTTTTGGTTGTGGAAGCCATAGGTACTCCTGATGAAAATGTATGATTTCGTGATAACCTGCTATGATCGAAGGTCATTTCTTCAAAAAGTTTGGGGTTTTCCAGCCACCCGCTTTGTGACAATCAATCGGAATGGCCAGCGGCGGATGAGAAGCAGCTGAACTACCAGCTGATCGAGGAGCCGGTGCGCATATACAACATCAATATGACGGACACACAGCGAGATATGTTCGACTTCCAAGACCAGCTCTATAGAATGGCGGGGTAACGACTGAAATATATTTATGTTTTTTACTAAACTTAGAGGTTTAAGATCCCGTACCTAGCAGCATCGGCTTACAGGTTCAAAACGTAGGAACAACTTATTTGAAAATCATATTGAAAAATGGCTAAATAACAACAACCGCACGGGTCGGTCGAAGATGATGATTGATTGAAAATTGATTCCACAGTTGATGGTCCAATGGTTTTTGTTTGTTGTTGTTGTAATTGAGCGGCTTCAAAATGTTTGTATAAGGTTCATATTCGGTTTGCGCAAATATGACCATGTTTCCGAATTTCGTGTGAAGCTCAAGTGGTTTCCAATTCGCCTTCGCCGGAATGTTCATATTCTTTCCCTTTTGTATAATGTGCTTTTTCCCCTTCCACCCCTCTCTATCTCAAGAAACGTTTCCAGTTTCTTTGCAACTCCCACACGAAATTTTTAAGGTCATCGGATAACTTGAAGCTTAAAATGCCTATGCATTCCACAACTTTCCTCGACAAGTCCTTTACTGTCCAGGCCGCTCGTTTGTGGAATGCATTGCCAGTTCAAATTAAACGCGCGCAATCATTACCAATATTTAAGAGACTCGTGAAGGAACATTACTTGTCGTTGTGATCTTGTTCTCGTAACTGTAATTATCTATATTCTTCATTTATTTTTGTTGTTTATATATTTATTAAGTATGTATGTATTTATGTATCTATTATTTAGGATATGTATATATCTGTGTATCTATTCTAGTATATTGTATAGTTTTTATTTGCACCAACGACAGCCCCATTTTATGTCCAGGCAGATCACTGTCCATTCCAAGGTTGCCTGGAAGAGATCGCGGAAAGCGATAAGGCCGCCCATTGTATATTTTGTAGTGTTAATTTTGTTTTTTTTGTTATGTGTTTTTGTGGTGTACAATAAAGTATATATAAATAAATAATGCTCCTTCGGTCTTAATTCACTTCTATTTTTAACACTGTGGCCCGTACCGTAATCATTTGCAGGGCAGGTGAAATTGATAGTAATAGTTGTACAGCACATGGTTCAAAATGGCTTAGCATTTCACTATTTGTCAAATAATGAGCCCTTGGTAATCCCCGAATAATATCGTCGCACGTTATATCAATGTTTATTCAAAAGTCATTTATTCAAACTAGGCTGAGAATCAGCACTTTTCGAACGTCAAAGTTACATAAGACAGTCCCACAAAACGCCCACCCTTCACCACTGCCTAGTGCTTTTGCTGGAAAGAAGAAGTGGCGCAACAAACTCCACAGCAGCACAGTTGTCTGTTCAATTAGAAAAAAAATGATTCTATATAAAAGTATGCAAAATTATTTACATTACGAAAAACATAATTTAAGTTATAAATGTATTAATTGTTTATTAATATAAGCCATTTGTCAGCTTTATTTTATATTAACAAAACATATAATTTATTTTATAATATAACTGAAATATCTACACTAGCCTTGCAGCAGCCTTGCAAAAGTCTGCTGATGAATGATGGCAAGTTTTTTTTATCAACATTATTTATTTACAAAGTTTTTTAGTCACTCTGTAGAAATCTGGTACAAAAATACTAATAAAGTATTAAATTTGAACCAGATCTGTAAATGGTGACCACATCGAACATTAAAGTTCGAAAAAACGTTATCTACATAGTTGTACTACTTCGTGTAGTGCTGTGTTTATTAACGGAAACATGTTTATGGATAAAAATATGTGGAAATTCCATTTTGGGGATTCATTCTAAAATCGATATTGAAGTCTCCCACAACAATCAGACGAAAACATGAAGTATTCCTATTGAGGTTGCTGCCGTATACTGTTGTATTTATGCATTCTATTGCAACATTAATTGGACATTGTGGTGACCTATATACAGTTATCACTCTGACATTAAACATTTCAAAATGCAAGCATTCACAATGGCCGTTTGCAGCGCCTGGGTTATTTAAATAATATCTTCTACATGATCCACCTGTCACGGCATCTTTAAGACTGCGACGTACACACGCGATAGATCCCCGACCTGGATTTGCATTAGATATAGCTGGACCATCTACTCTGCACACCTCATAAAACCCATCAAGTTCAAAAGTGTCTCTACGACACCCCCAAGTTTCAACAAACAATGCTGCATGAGAGGAATGAATAATAGGATCTATGATGACGTCTGAAAAATGTTTGCGCAATGATTGCACGTTATGAAATACAATTTGAACTGCATTATCTTCAAGTGTCTGCAAAAATTTAAAATATGGTTCCATTTTGTTTTGCTCTAGTCTTTTCATTTCTATACTTACAGCACTCGATTCTAATATTTCAGAGGGAGGTTTATAATATGAATTCACGACTAAAAACAGTCCAGACGATGACGTTGCTCTAGCTAGAACAAGCTACGTACGATCGTTTTACATTTTTAGAAATATGAACCACAACTTTTTCCTTGCGACTTGTGAATATTGTAATACCTTCTGCTGGTACCCTTTAGGTTTTGATTCCCTTGCGAGTATTAGCGAGTTTGAAAATATGCGGCTTAAATTGCTGTTTCTTTTGATTGCGTTGACATAGAAGTTTGATTTTTTTACAGCTTAAAGTTATAGACCTGAGTATTTGATATGAATTTCAATTTAATACCTCTACGCATTCATGAGGAAAGGGGTAGTAAGTTTGAAAATATTTTTATTACATGATGTAACTAAAACTTTACGGTTTTCGCAATTTTTCCTTTATCTGTGCTATAAGACGTTGCTTCGAACCAAATTTCAAGATTCTGAGTTCACGGGAAGTACCCTATAGGTTTTGATTTCCTTAAGAGTGTCGAAAATTTGCGGCATAAACGGCTGCATATTTTGATTGCGAAGGCTTAGAAGTTTGATTTTTCCCAAGGGACAGTAGACTTGAGTATTAGATATAAATTCCAGCTTGAAACCTCCACGCGTTCCTAAGAAAAAGGGTCTTGACAGACAGACAGACGGACGGACAACAATGTGATCCTTTATGGGTTCCGTTGTTTTGAGGTACGGAACCCTAAAAATGAAGGCTAAACGTAAACAATATCTAAATAAAAGCCTCCAGTCACAGTTTACATATAGCTGTAACTGGAAGTTATAAATGATAAACTAGGACCATCGAGGTAAAATAAATAAACAGATAATTACTAATAACAATAACAAAACCGTGTTCAGCAAGACGACCAGTCACCACAAGCAGCACCCGTTCGCGAGCTTAACGCAAAGATAAGCCATTACCCCCCTCGCCATAATTGAGGGAAGGAGGCAACCCGACCCCCGACGCGACGCTACCGCAAGCAGTGACATCTAAGGGAGCATGACGAATTTGCTGCCGGTTATTCACGCAAAAAAAAAAAAGATCAATATTGTCGAGGTCGCTAGCTAACCACATTATTGTAATACAACTCATGAAAATCATTGTAAAAAATATATTGTCAAATAAACTGACTTATAAAGTCAAATAAAATAAAAAATTACCTATATAAACTTATATAACCTGTCAGTAGAGTAAGCTAATTCTGGAGAATGAACATATACCTTGTCTTGAAATAAATAACTGTTGTTTATACAGGGTGTCCAAGAACCTGGCGTCCAACTGGATTCCCACGATGCCCCAAGTTCTAACAGTACTCAGAAAAATATTTTAAAAAATCCACCCCATGTACTTACAGAATTATACTGATTTAAAAAAAAAAGGGGAAATGAGCACCCTGTGACATACTTTTGAATGCTGTGACTGCTAATGCTGATAATTTCGATATTTCTTGGAGGTTTTGTAATCTAGGGTATTGCTGTGTCTAAATAGAATGTAAAAATAATGTACTTATTGTACCATTTTAAAATAAAATATTATTTTAACTAAAGGTGATATGGAAAACTATTGAATTTCGCAACTTTGACCGACTGTAGTGTAAAAAAAATGTACCAAAATAGTATGGCAAGTGACGTCAAATTTTGACGCGTTTATTCCTCTTTTTAAAAAGGTATAATACTTACACATTAATTTGAAAAAAAAAAATTTTGATAATATTTTTACTCAACAACCCAATTTTTACGATGTCTTACAGAATTCTTAGAAAGAAAAATTTACGACGAATTGAATCTAACCTCTAAAGAATTACTATTGTATGCTCATAAAAATAACAACAGGCCTCTCAAAAAACAGGTTAGACCGTAAGGGGCGGTATGTGCATGCATCTCACCATAGTGATTCGTTATTACAACAGGAGGGAGCAAGACAGAAACTATCTTTGCGATTTGCTGGTTCTTCTTTATGGTACCCCATTATAGGTAAGAGTGAGGGAGAAAAAGGTTAGAGGTGCGAGTGAGATAGATAGTGACGCTATCTGGGATCGTGCTATTTAGGATAACAGTACGGTCAGTACGCGTCACTGCCTCCTGCCGTTACTACGCACCTCTCTCTTATTGTTACCATTGATCACGTACTACGATTTAAAGCTTTGTTTATTGGACTCGATTACTCTTTGTGCTCTGGACTTTGAAACGAACTCTTTACGACGACCTTTGCCTGTGTTTGGACAGTTTGTGTTTTGTGTGTGCTACCATGGCGACCTACACTCCGCAAGAATACGCAAATATGCACTACATTTATGGAGAATGTAGAGGTAATGGACGAGCTGCAGCGAGACTTTACAGAGAAAGGTATCCGAGGGCTACGCGATATCCCGACCATCGAGTTTTCATTAATGTGCACAGATCACTATGTGACGGGCGGTTCCCCAATCAAGTAGCTGGTGAAGGACGACCCGTAAATGACTTCATACGCGATGAAGTTTTAGAGGCGGTGTCGGCAAATCCAAGCATCTCTGTGCGAGGAATAGAAGCTGATACGGGGATACCGAAGAGCACAGCACACAGTATTCTCCAAAAAGAAGAATATCATCCGTACCACGTACAGCGAGTGCAAAGTCTTTTACCTCGAGACTATCCGAGCCGAGTCGCGTTTTGTGAAACAATCCTGCAAAAACATCGAGAAGACGAAAACTTTATCGACAAAATTTTGTGGTCAGATGAATCAACATTTAAGAAGGATGGCTACATGAACCTACACAACTTGCACGAGTGGCATGTGGAAAATCCGCACTTGATGCGAGAAGATAGATCCCAGTACCGGTTCAAAGTGAACATGTGGACCGGTATTCTCTGTGGGAATATTATTGGTCCATTTGAGATGCCCGAGAATTTGACTGGCGAATCATATTTAAATTTTCTTCAAAATGATTTGCCAAACTTACTAGAAGAGACCCCACCAGATATGTGGTTCCAACACGACGGCTGTCCAGCACATTTTCGCGTATCCGTTAGAGAGTTTTTGGACGAGCAATACCCGAACAGGTGGATTGGGCGATCAGGAACAATCCCGTGGCCAGCCCGCTCACCTGACTTAAATCCGCTGGATTTTTTTTTTCTGGGGAACTATGAAGGAGCTCGTTTATGCGAAGCCCATTAATGACATCGCTGACCTTCGTGAGAAGATAACACAAGCAGTGCAGGTGATACGTCAAAAAAGTTACTCGCGAAACATAAAGCGGTCCTTTTTAAGGAGAGTGAGAGCTTGTATTGCCGCGGGTGGTCAACATTTTGAACATTTATTGTAATAAAATATCTTTAAACTAACATTCTTTGCTTTTATTCTACTGGGAACCCATCTACCTGTGTGTATTTCCTTCTTGCTCACTCTTGGAACCGAAGTAAATAATAGTAGTAACATAACAGTTTCTAAGATAAGAAAGGGTCCGACAGTTACCGTTAGTAGGTAGGCACTTCGTAAAAATTGGGTTGTTGAGTAAAAATATTATCAAAAAATTTTTTTTCAAATTAATGTGTAAGTATTATACCTTTTTAAAAAGAGGAATAAACGCGTCAAAATTTGACGTCACTTGCCATACTATTTTGGTACATTTTTTTTACACTACAGTCGGTCAAAGTTGCGAAATTCAATAGTTTTCCATATCACCTTTAGTTAAAATAATATTTTATTTTAAAATGGTACAATAAGTACTTTATTTTTACATTCTATTTAGACACAGCAATACCCTAGATTACAAAACCTCCAAGAAATATCGAAATTATCAGCATTAGCAGTCACAGCATTCAAAAGTATGTCACAGGGTGCTCATTTCCCCTTTTTTTTTTAAATCAGTATAATTCTGTAAGTACATGGGGTGGATTTTTTAAAATATTTTTCTGAGTACTGTTAGAACTTGGGGCATCGTGGGAATCCAGTTGGACGCCAGGTTCTTGGACACCCTGTATATTCGCGTATTTTGTTCCAGAGGTGGTAGCACGAGCGCGTCATCCTAATGTGTGGCACGCAATACTTATGATGTCAGTCGTCTAGGCGTGCATTGGTGCACTGAGTAAAGAACTTTGTACCAGATAATGATAACGATTTTTTTAAATTTACTTTTTGTTAGTCAAAATATATATATTTTCAAGCCTTAGTTCTTGTTTAATTATTTTGGTCTTAAGTACTTACTTTCAGTTCTTGTCTTTTTGTGCACAATATTACATCGCTTCGTCGCTTACCTGTAACAAGTAGAATAATTAAGTTATTTTTAAGTCTCTTTTTTATAGATAGAACTTCCGAAAAGGATCGACGAGGAAATTACAGATTGTAGCTTTTTTTTTTACTTCAGATAGTATTTTCGTACAAATATAAGCATACTTTTTACAATTATATTTGTTCCTCACTTACCAAAAAATACCAAGTACAAGGCAGGGACATCGACGCGAAAACTGTTACCATGGAGTCCGTACAGGATTCTATGAGAACCCCCTGCGTTCAAATATTTCGTCGGTTTTTTTATCAGCTGTTTCATAGAAAAGTGCTATACCTTTTTTTTGGGTGGGAAAGCATTAAATGACTTCTCCCGCTCTGGGTGGAGCGGGAGGGCATGTCAGACTCTTACTGAATAAAATCCACCCGTGTTCCTTCTGTTGCCTGTGCAATGCTAGGGGGCCACGGTATCCCTTTCGGACTTTCCCGCAATCCCGGAAAAGTGCTATACCTACGCGGTCAAAATGTATGGAACAGCAATTTTTCTTTTTAAATAACCGACTAAAACTTTCAGCTTAGGGGGAATATTTTCGCATGTACTGAATCCATGGTAACAGTTTTCACGTCCCTGCTACCCTGTATATTATATTCTTAACTACAACCTGAAGTTTTTTTACCAAGCCTTCATATTCAGCAGCGACTTTGTCCATAGCAAATGATCCATTTCGATAACCTACTTTACGGAAACAGGGTGTCAAAATTCTAAGTAAACCTTGAATGTCCCCTGTATATATACGTTTCATATAAAATATATTACAGGTGATGTAGCAAAAAATAAACAGCAGAGCTTTTGTTATCAAAGCTTCGAGGGCCTGATAAAAAAATGATATTACTGAACTCCGATAAGTGCCCTAATCTTAGTACTAGCAACACCAAAATCAAAAGTCCAAAAGTATTAGAACCTTGAAGTAAATGGGACCGTTTTATTTGCCGGTTCCAAAGTATCTATCTATTAATAAAGAAGCGGCCAAGTGCCATCAGGTTACCTCACGATGTTGAGGTAACCTGGACTTATAGTTAATATAATTCTGAAATCACCAACCCGTCTTGCGCAAGCGTGGTGATCAATGTTCGTGCCTTCTGTGTATGAGAAGAGGCCTTTTCCCTGCAGTGGGACAAGTAGGCTGGTATTATTGGCCAAGTGCGAGTTGGCCTCGTACACGAAGGATTCCGTACCACCGTACAAAATATAAGTTTAACACATTTTTAAAATTATATTTTAGAAAAGAACCCGCGTTTCTTGTATGACAACTAACAAATAATAAAAATTAAAGAGGGATCCCTTAAATTTTTATTATTTGTTGTTATAGTAGTACACTCCTGTGAAAATTTCAAGTGTCTACCTGTTACGGTTCAAAAGATTTAAGAGATTTTACATTGTTACACTAAGCTTACATTTATATAAAGAAGAAATGATTTACTGAGGCTGCTTTGCAGACCTGTGGTTGAGGCAAAGGCCAAAGGCAGCGTGAAACAGTCTCAACTGACTACTTGAAGCTCTGAATGGTTAAGTGAATAGTGAGGGGTCAGCAGCACAGTAGAATTCCAACGTGCAGTTGAATACTCGCAAGATATAGGTACACTAAATTTAGCTGATTGATTGATTTAATATTAGTTTGGATAAACTGCTCGGGCATTGCCCGAGCAGTTTATGCAAACTAATATTATAAAATATTTTTTGTGTTTGTTTGATACGGTAAAACGACTGAACCGATTTGGAACCACCGACTTCCGAAATCAAAGTTATTCTTCACTTTGTAGTGTTTTTTTTTTGGAAGTCGGTTTTATTTTCTTTGTGAAAAGGTTTGATTTTTCACTTTTTAGTTGTGGTACCTACACAAAACCCCCACAAAAATTTGAATACCACTACCTGCTATGTAAATTACAGTGACAGGAACTATTAGAATAATTATCATCCACTTATACTAGGTGGGAAAAATACGTATTATTGAAGCCAACTCAAAAACCCCTCATCAGATCTTGACCAAATTTATATGGGACCACTTCTGAAGTACCAAACAAAAAAAGAATCATCAAAATCAATTCATAATTGGCGGAGTAATCGCGTAACAAACATAAAAAAAGAACATACAACCGAATTAAGAACCTCCTCCTTTTTGAAGTCGGTTGAAAAGAAAGGGCGTTGCATGATAACCGACCCCACAGTCATACCGACTATATTAAACGACACAATGACGTTCAACGAAACTGGATTGAAGTACCAAAACCAAAATGATGATCTTTCATTCCGCTACTGTTACAGCTGCAGCAGATGTTACAGCTGTTTTGTTAGCGATTGTCCTGCGTCATCGATCTCTCGGGCCGAGCTGCGAGTTCGTCAGTGCGGCACCCGTGTGTGATCAGAGCAAGCGACCAGCTACACAGAAACACGAAAAGGTTAGTAAGTCAGTCATTTTGTAGCACCTTTCACTTTGAGGGTTACATCTCCAATAACCGTCGACGGCCGCATACAGCGTCATACTTTATTTTATTTACTAGAGACCCCTGCTTCGCACTGTTTTTGCGACAAGATAAAACATCGAGATTTCTTGATTATATGTAAGTTTAATATTCCTTTACACACATGATAAAAGTCAGAGCAACACGCATCATTTATAGAAACTGCATGTTTTATTAATTGATACTTTATTTTTTTCTTAACAAAGTAGATTGGTAATAAATTAGTATACAATCTTTTTGATATAAATACATAAACTTATCGATTGTGTTTAATTATTTTTTCCCGATTTTATGTGTTTGCTTGATAAATTTGGTATTGATCTCACTTTTGAGTTTAAAAAAAAACTGCGGTGAGTCAAATTTTATGTCATGGAGCGACGCCATTTGACTGCTGATGCAGCTGATGAGCTGCAGGAATGCTACAGGCGGGAAGAAATTAGTTCCAGGTATTTCGGCATTTTGGTGTCAATAGGAGCGTGATTTGTCGTCTTTGGCAGCGTTACGTTAATACAGGGGATCCTGCTAGTACATGGAAGGAGTACAACTGCTCGACAGGACCGACATACTGCAAGGCGTCAGCCTATGTTAGCCGCCCGGGAGATAGGTTTAAAGGTACAATTCTCAAGCGGTGTTGTTGTTAGCCACCAAACCATGAGAAATAGGCTGCATGAATATGGCCTACGTACACGACGCCCAGTTAGGTGCCGACCTATTTGCTATCGGAATCGCGCCCGTCGAAAAGAATGGTGTAGGGAACTCTTGACATGGACCCAGGAGTAATGGGATAAAGTTTTATTTTGTGATGAGTCCCGGTTTGGATTTAGGCCTGATACGAGAAGGTTAAGAGTGTATCGTCGTCCCGCAAATGCTGAACGGCTGAGATGCGTCCAGGAAGTGCACGCTCCACAGTGATGGTATATGCGGGTATTATGAAGAACAGACGAACTGAGCTCGTTTTTGTAGACGGCAATATGAACGCTAAAAGTTATGTTGAAGATGTCCTCGGGCCCTATGTTCACCCATTTGCACAAAGTCTTGGCCCAGATTTCACGCTGATGCATTGGCAATGGAAAACATCCGGGTATTGCCGTGGCCTGCACAATCGCCAGACCTCAATCCCATTGAGCACGCATGGACATGCTCCAGAGGCATGTTCTAGAGAACCTGGACTGAGTGACGACTACCCAACAACTGAAAGACTTGTTAAAATTCCATTGGGATCATTTATCTTTTTTAAGGTTAATTAAATTGGCGATTGCCGAAGGATCAAGTAAATCAATCTTATCAATTAAATGAAAAATCGTTGCCGACAAGTTTTAAACAACAGAGGCATTTTTGTGAAACATGAAAAGTTTAATTCTGTTTTAACTTTATTTTATACAACGTACTATATTTTATTAATATTTTGTTAATTATTGTGAACTATTGAATGAAGGATTTTGTTGTTTTAGTCACTAATGCATAAAAAATGCTTAGTTATTATTTATGAAAGAAATATATATATATATATATATATATATATATATGTCGCAGAATCAACACAGAGGCACAACTATTAGAATCACTATTGATTATTGTTAATGTAGTACAACGCCATCTATTATCGTTTGTCGGAAACGTCAAACAATGTGCTTGGGTGAGGTCGGTGCGAACCGTGGCATGCCTTGTTTGACGGTTGTCAGCTGTCAGCTGTCGGCTGTCGGCTGTCATTGTTTTGGACATTGGATGCATTTGATTGGAGAGAAGTGACTGGAGTGAGACACGAGGGCGAGAGGTCGTTTTGTCAGCCTGCACCGAACTTACCGCGTTTCCGTACTTTAATCCATTTCCATCGGTTTGATCATTTCAGATTTTATTATTTTGTTATCGAGAGTGAATAAATAGAGGACTATAATCAGTTTTGACACTATTATTTCCTACCTACACCATGTCGAACTTGGACTCTGATGACGAGGTACCCCCAATGGGTGAAATACCTTCGTTATATATTACAATAATAAAAATCGTTCAAAAGTTCAAAACCGCACATGTTGCGTAGACTTATTTTGGTGTGTGTTATACATACAAATAAACCTTCTGGAATATATTATATAAAATCTAAATGATAGTGAAAACTGCATCAAAATCCGTATGTTTAGAAGAACAACGCGGTCACATAACCAGACACGAAAAGCGACTTGAATTCATAATATATATAGATGTTATTTTTCCTCGACTTCTTAATACCTAATAAATGTTGAATCTTGTACCTACGTTAAGAACTACGAACCAGGTGTCCTCACATAGGAAAATTAGTATCTAACGATTTATTGATTTTAACGGTACTTAACTTGTCAAGTATGCATGTATTTAGATGTCAGCGCATGTGCGGTTCACCTAAACCAGGGGTTCTTTCAACAAACTGCCTCAGTTTTCGTATTACAACAATTAATATTGATGTATTGCGTAAGACCTTTAAAAAACGATCAATCAGGATAGTAATATTACACTAACACTCCTGTAACACAGACCGCGATAAAGCGAAAGCCATTAATAGATTGGGTTTAATATTCAATTATTTGAAAGTAGATAGTAAAATGAGACGTGCTCCATTAGCCTTTTCAAATTAAATATTCAATAAATGGACTTTTACATGACAGTTATTAAATAACTTGCTTTATTTAAAGGAATGAACATCGAAAGCCATTTGCAAATGTGAACAATGCGGTGGGAGACAACGGTATGGATGAGTGCGGTGCTGGTGGTGGCCACGACGGCGCTGCATCTCACCATAGAACATGGCCTCCACATCGATAAGACGAACCTACCTGGTCTCGACACAAAAACAAAACAGGATATAGTAAGCGGTCCTGAAGAAATCAGTGCTGAGGCCAAAGATGAGTCTAACGACAAAAAATTATATAGTCGTAGTAATCAACCGGATACTGGTGATGCTGGTACTATAGTCGATGGCACAAACATCACGCTGGATACAGGAGGAACCGAATTTGAAGACGAAGAATACGATGATGACCGAAATCAAACTGGTAGCGGAAGAAACGATGGTACAGCCAACCCGACGGGAACGGTAGGAGACCAGAGCATAACTAGTACGCCAGAACCAGGAGATAATGGATCTGGTAACGAACCAGGACAGAGGACAAACAGCCCGTCGGAACCAGGAGATAATGGATCAAGTACCGAAGCAGGCACAACCAACCCACCGGAACCGGTTGATACATGCACAACCAGCCCGCCGGAACCTGTTGATACTGTTGTAGTAACATCAACCGGCCGCGTTCGTGGACACGTGTGGCACGTGTGGCGAGAGAATGCAAATATACTTGCCTACATAGATATAAAATACGGTATCTTCAATAATCATTTCGAGGTATGTATTACATAGCAGACCAAACTTTTGTTAAATGTTTCGCAATTCTTATTCTATAATTGTTTATTTTCAGGCTCCAGTATTTCCAGAGGCGGACGAGGACTCTGTCCATGACGAAAAAGTTCACAGCAAACGCTGCCCGCAGGTTCAAGGTGATACAACCGTTGGGGAGTCGGACTGCCTGACTCTAAGCATTTTTAAACCATTTAATGCTGAGCTAAGCGGTGCAAGTGTCCTCGTTCACATTCATGAAGGAAACTTCATTAATGAAAGCGCAGACCCTGAAATATACGGTCCCGAATATTTAGTCTCAGAGGATATAATTCTTGTTTTACCTAATTATAGACTAGGGCCACTTGGTTTCCTGTGTCTGCAAAACGAAACGGCTCCAGGAAATGCCGCTTTAAAAGATCTAGCTTTAGCGCTAAGGTGGATAAAGAACAATATAGAAAACTTCGGTGGAGATCCTGAAAACATCGCCGTGAGTGGTGAAGGGACGGCGGGAGCTTTAGCCGGATATTTAGCTTTGTCTCCTATGTCTAAAAGCTATGTAAATAAAGTTATCACGGAAAGTGGCTCAGTTCTTTCACATTGGGCAATAGACAGGAACCCTATTGTTGCTGCAACGGATTTAGCAAACAGCATAACGGGATCTGGGGCAACATGGCAGACTATAGACAAGGAGGTACTACTGTTAGCAGCACGAAATATCGTTTGGAGACCTTGCTTAGAAAACAATACAGACGATGGAGTACATTTTATGGTAGAAACTCCATGGGCGATGTTACAAGATGAAGACATTGAGGTCACGTTCATGATAGGTTCAGCAGAGTACGCAGGCGTGCACGAATCTTTAAGTCACACAGAAGCTAGCATAGATGAACTTAATGCGAATGTCGGTCGTTTGCTACCCAACGATTTACTATTTGAAACAAGTGAAGAAAGGAGCGAAGTAGGAAACAAAGTGAAAGCTCAATATTTTGAGGATGCTATCACCTTGGCCAATGTGAAAAATCGAACACGATATTATACGGACGTGGAATATTTTGGTCCTGTGATCCGTACCGCGCGATCTCTCGTCAATTCTGGATCGACGGTTTACTTCTATGAGTTTTCTTTTGTCGGAGATTTAAACAGAGAGTTAGCGGCTGTTCAGAACCAAGCTGACGGAGCAGTTAGGGGGGATATCATTGGCTATCTGTTCTATCAAGATGGAAACATGCCTGATGAAGGTACGAAGGAGAGGAATATGATTGAACAGCTGATACAATTCTGGACATCCTTCCTCAAGACTGGGTAAGACTTTTCGTTACAGTATTTCGTATGATGAAGCGAAAAAGTAAGGTTAAGTACATAATTATTTTACTATTCAATTGTGTTTAGTTCTTTTTGTCCTAACAAAGTGTTAAATAACACATAATGGATCTAAATGAACTGAGCTGAAATAAACACCGCCATCTTAGGAGAAGTTATTTTTAATGACAATTTACAAAACTTACCCCTATGGGAAGAAAGCGTGAGTTTATGTGTATGAGTGTAATTTACAAATTATTGGTATAATACGATACGCGCGAGTATAAACTTTTTTCATTTATTTTTGATTTCATTATATTAGTTCAAAGTAGGTAGTAAGTACAAGTAGTAAACCACCTGCCTGTGAAGAAAGAATAATTCACTGGTCCCTGTTTTAATTTAAACACATATTTTTCACTATGAACTTTTTCCCCTAAAAAGGGAAATTTCCTAGCATCTGTCTCAATCTAAAAATAGTGATTTCTTAACTCTTTTACTACAGAAAGCCCAAAACGGAAGACATAGAGTGGAACAAGTTTGAGAAAGCGACCGCTGCGCAGGAGCAGTGGTTGTCGATCGGCACAGAGACGGCCATGAGGAGTGGCGTGCATGTGGACCGCCTGGGCCTCTGGACCGAAATCTACAACGAGCACTTCATCGACAGGAGCCTCGCCCTGGCAATCTCCTCCAGCGTGTACACCGTGCTCGCCCTACAAGTCGTCTTCTTCATCAGCTTCTTCAGAAATGCTTGGCATTTCTTCTGATCAAGTCAATACGTCTTAAGTTGTACATTTAGTTGTTTAGTCACCTAATAAAAGCCATGTACTTTAGAAATTTGTGAGTGGTATATTTGGAATAAACTATGAACAAAAATGTTGTTTGTTTATTGAATATTTACGATATTTGGTATTGTGGTAATTAAAAGCAAAAATAACTTATTCCGTAACTTGGTTAACGGTTTAGTACATTGGTATTTACAACCTATTGTTACTTAACCGTTTAGGAATTCCTAACATTAACACAATCACAAATAGTCCAACATTTGACGTGACAATGTTTTGATTAGACGCCGTCTGTTTTGATAATGAAACGTAAACTGGATCACCGGACGCAACACACTTGGTTAGCAAGGCTTGGAAAGCTCGGCCATGAGGGTCGGGTGTGTTGGTGCAGGGTACACAGTGTGTGTGGTGCTGTGTGTGGTGCAGGGCCGCCCCACCCCGGTGCCACGGGAACACCGGGATGTGGCCACCTCCCAGGGCGCGGCCCGCGGGTACCTGGCCCCCAACCCACCCCACTTCGCGTACTTCGGGCTCCCCTACGCGCGCCCGCCCTCGCGCCGCGACAGGTTTAAGGTCAGCTGATCCATTTGTTGATAGACGTAGATCCCATTTGGTGCTATGTAGATTAGATGGCTATCGCGCGGGAAATTTACTGCCGCTGATAATGTAATTACTTAGTGAGAAGATCCATGTTTAGTTTAAATGTAATCGGTACCTATCTACTTACGTATTCCGTAATAGATACTCTATTCTATTTGAAACGAATTATTACAACGTATTGAATTGAATCTTGGAACTAGATTACTGAAAACAACACAGATAAAAGCCTAGCTGATTAATTAAATGCTATTGTCAGGGACAATTTAATGGTATGCTGATCACACTGGTCACAAAATCAATCTCAATCTGCCTTCCTTTTCCCAACTACATATATTAGGGTCGGCTTCCAGTGTAACCGGATGCAGCTGAATATCAGTATTTTAGATGGATGACTGGTTGTCAGACTTTCGGGCTTCTGACGACTCGTAAAGACTGTCAAAGATGCACGAGTGACAACCGGGACCAACGGCTTAACTTGCTTTCCGAGGCACGGAGGAGTCTCCGTATGTAAAGACCCATCCACGGGTAAACCCGGCAAGCGTAGCTTAACCTGATGGACCGACCCGTGCGGCTGTTATTACTCAGCCACGAGCTCCTCTGGTATGGTGGTCACAATACCATTCAATTGTCCAGCTAGTAGCAGTAAAACTTACCTACAAGCAGCAGGTGCTTTGTATAGCATTTAATGGGCTTAATTGGATTCTTTTATAATGCATAAATTCTTCGTATTTCGATCGTCATGGCACTCCGAATGCAGTACTATCTATGGGAGAGGTTAACATCCAGCAGTGGAAAACTTTTTTACTGTGTAACTGGAACTAAGATTTAAGGAAGGGAAATTAAAAGCCTACTGACATGCTGTCTCGGAAGACTCATCACACGTAAAGTCCCGTTTCTCTAGGCTCCGAAGCCCCCACCTGAATGGGACGGCATCTTTGAAGCCACCCACAAGATCAAGTGCCTTCAACCCAACGCCGACGGTGAGGAGAACTGCCTGGTCGTCAATGTCTTCACACCAGAGGACGCTACATCGCTGCCTGTCCTCGTGTTTGTGCACGACGGAGACTTTCAAAACGGGTAATGTATAAAATTCTTAATCTATTTAGCAAAGATGCGTTTATATGTTGGTTATACAAATACAGATTATTTTGATGGTAGTCTAAAATAATCTATTAATATCGAATGATATGATGCTCGTGACTTCGTTCGCGATACTAAAAATTATTACGATTAAGAGAGGTCGTTTCGTATGTGAGATGTTTGTTAATTTAAGAAACGTATGCTTTAGGAAGTTGGTATCAAAAACCAAAAGGGCTCCATTCTCAAAGTTTAAGGGGGATTCGCGAAATTCAAATTCTCTTACATTTTTTTGCATTTTGCTGGTCAGCAAATCTAGCTACCTTAAGCTATTTTTCAGGTAGTATCTTTATTAAAATATGATTCGCGACCGCGGTTTACAGATTTATAACTACCTAACCTGACTCCTTCAGTTAGAATAATCCTAAAATGTCATGATTTCATGAAATAGTTATTCAATAGGATCATATGAACTTGAGAGTTGTATTGACAATTTTATGATTATAATTCTATAAATAAATATTTGATGTGGCCGCGAATCATATTTAGATAAACAAACAACCTGATACTGACCTACAAATTGCAAAAAAACCGTAAGAAAATTAGAATTTCACGGGCTGCCCGGACGCTTTACCTTTTGTTGAAACTTAGATCTGTCTAATTCAGCTGACTAGTGACTATGGCTTAGATCTGCCGCCTACAGCACAAAATAATAAACAGAAACGAGGTATTTTTTACGACATTTTTTCAAATGATTCTCCTAAACTTTGAGGCAGAAAGACACGGGTCTTAGTGACTAACTGGGAATTTCCGAAATTTAAATAGGTAGGTACCTACTACCGATTAGGATACGCTTGGAAGTAATGTACGTGTCGATGCGTTTTAAATACGAGAATAGAATTCATCAGTCATCAAAATCTAGCATACATACAGGAAGTAATATCTAAAACGGATCCTCTAAATTGGCTTTGTTAAGAAAAAATAACATTTTTTTATGTCATGAAGAACTTTTGTGTCTAAAATGACTAAACCACATGTTTTCAGATGGGGCGCATATCAGGCTCCCACCATCTTCCTAAACGAGGGTTTCGTGATCGTAACTTTCAACTACCGGCTTGGAGCCCTCGGCTTCTTGTGCCTCAGCACTCCTGATGCACCAGGAAACGCCGGCTTGAAAGACCAGATAGCAGCCCTGTACTGGGTGCACAGAAACATCGCGGAGTTCGGCGGGAACCCACATGACGTCACTGTATACGGCACGGGCGCCGGCGCCGCAGCAGTACAGCTGATCCTTTTGTCCGGATTGGTCGAAGGATTATTACATAAAGTAGTTCTAGAGTCAGGATCAGCCCTCTCTCCTTCCTCAATGACGTATGATCCCATTGTTATAGCCCACAAAGGTGCTAGCTCTTTGGGTTATGAAGGGTCAAATAACCCAGAGCAACTGCAAATCTTCTACCAAGAAGCTTCAGCCAAGGATTTGATTACTATACCTGAAATGTTCCTCCCCTGTGTTGACAATATGTCAGACTATTTACACAGTCTAATAGATATGGACCCTTTAAAAAAGCTGAAAGACGGAAACTTCTATAATGTGCCAATGCTAATCACGTTTACACATAAAGACAAAACATCTATATTTGGAAGAGACACAGAAAAATTTGAGAATCCACCAGAGAACTTTGACTATTTACTGCCGAACAATTTAGAATTTGAGAAACATAAAGTCAAACACGGAGTAGGGGAGATTGTGAAGCAGTTTTACTTTAGTCAAGACTTCAGAGGTGATATGGCCCAGAGCTACGCAGACTACATGCATGACATACTAACTGAGTACCCTATAATAAAAATGGCGATGCTGTTTGCAACTAAAAACACATATTCCGTATACGTCATGAAGTTTACTCTGCCAAGAGAGACAGAGACAGAAGAATCGGCACCAATCAATTTCAATACTTTGCTGGATTATTTATATAAAGAAGGAGAGCAAACTGACGATGTCCTGGAAAAGCTGATGACATTGCTGAAGAACTTTATAACATTGGGGTAAGTTGTACCTACAGCATGGGTCGATTGATCAGGTTAAACTATGTTTGCCGCGGTTGGTCCGTAGATGGGTGACCATCTTTATATACCAAGACTACTCCGTGCCTCACGCAGGCACGTTAAGCGGCCGTTGGTCCCGGCTGTCATTCGTGGATCTTTGACAGTCATTATGGGTCGTCAGAAGCCCCAAAATCTGACAACCAGTCTTACCAAGAGGTATCTCCATTACCCAGAAGCTGGGTTGTGGAGGTCAGATAGGCAGTTGATCCATGTAAAATACTGGTATTCAACTGCAACCGGTTAGACTGGAAGCCGATCAATACATAGTTGGGAAAAGGATAGGCAGCTGATGATGCCCAGATACCTATGACTTAAGTTTTAAGAAGGGGACATTAGACTGCATAATATGGGACAATAGGGATGTTGTCTGGGGAAAAAAAACTATTCAGTCCATCAGTCTGATAATAAAATATTAGACACATATTTTTTGCTTTATCATATTAAATATTAAACTGATGTACACCTCTGCCTAACCCTTCAGTGAAACAGTAGTTGTTAAACAGCATTCATAGTGACAACACTATGCATGTTGGTACGAACTGGCATACAAACATAGTAGAGTTGATAATGTTATTTCTAACATATTCTACTGAACTCACTCACTGTATTTGACGACATGGTTGGCGCAGTGATTAAGCGATTGACTGCTGCGCTGCGTGTTGCGGGTTCAATTCTCGCACGGATCAAATATTAGTATGACCTACAAGTAGTTGTTCCGGGTCTGGCTGTAGTGTGGTGTGTAAGTGAGTTTAAATGTTTGTTTGTTTGTGTGTTGTTTGTTATTGAATAAATGAAATGAAATGAAATGAAACGCACCCACATTACAGGAGAAATTCCTAGTGTGGGGCAACATTTAAAAAAAAAGAGTTTGTTTTACTAATCCTTCCCAAAATTGCTGGAAATTAGATTAGAAAACCAGATTGTTTCTATTCAATCAGACAAACACAACCAACTAACTGTTACTTAAAGCTATATGTAATAACATTATGTACTGTTTGTTTCAGTGACCCAACACCACTGACAACAACATTAATCCCAGTAATATGGCAACCAGTGCCCTCTGACAAAGAGAACTACCACATATCAGACATGCCACTGCTACAGTTTGACACCACTCTGAGGATGAGTGTGCCACCTCACAACCAGCGTCTGCTGTTCTGGGATAACATCTACAGCAGGTTCTATAAGCCACATGTGCTTGAACAAGAAGAAGCGGATGATTTGGATGATAATGATTAACCGCTGACTGGTAGTTAAGGCAATAATGTACAGTTACATGAAACAATGTGAAGAATCCCATAGAAAATATTTATATTTATTTGCTGTTGTAAAATATTATGCAAGTAGAAAACAATGTTTTATTAATTCTGCCTGGACTTAAAGGACAACAGTGCTAAGAAATTTATTTATTTGAATATAAAGTCGAGAATTATTTAAATATCATCAGGCCAGCGCGCTTGCCGTGCACTTGTCATACACCCAAGTTTCACTTCGTGAAATTCGAAGTTTCGCCCAAATTATATGACCACGCAATCGCGTCGTACACAAACATGATTATTTGCAACTACGTTTACTAATACCCGAGTCAAAGGTCATATAAAGAGATTACAATCAATAAAAACCAAACAAGTAAACGTTTCCAAGAAAATATCGACGTTGTCATAAATAAATCCCGTTACCTGAACAATCGGCGGCCGTGGAAGCGTTAAGTTGAGTCGCCAACACTGTGTGCACTTGCAAAACTATAACATAGCTGTCCCCGCGGCGGTATAACGATTGTTCACTAAATTCTCATTAAATTCTTCTAATAAAATCAACAAGTAAATTACAAAAGGCAAAACATGGGGCACCCGTCACATTTTACTTGACATGACATTAGTTCCGTTCGGAAACTGCGCTCAGATGTTCAATTTGGAAAGTTATGTTTATAGAGATTTAAAAAGTAATGCGAAATTAGAGCTTTGATATAAAACCATAGATATTTTCAAATGAGAATATGAATAAAATTGTTTAGAATTGTTGTTATTTTACATTCACAGCTTTTGAACGCATATTAGCATATACAAACACATGCAAGTAGTTGTACATACAACACACTTATGCATATCGACGAAAGTAACTTTCGTTCCACATTCATAATTAAAATAGATGAGTTAATCGATGAATATTATTACAAATGTTTAATTTAAAAACATTAGTAATCTGTATCATGACATATACTCAGGTAAATATAGTTTTACCGATTGTTATCGTCAGATAGAGACGCTAGAACCGGACGCCAGATGTTTTTGACGACCCCGTTTAAACAATAATGTTTACTTAATAAATTAGCGAGCTAAGTTCCTGTTGAATTCCTTTCCTTCAGTTATGCCATTACTGATACCCGCGTTTAGCACGTTAGTTTGCTAGTTTTGTTGCTACTTTATGTACGGTCAGCAAGGAAAGTCGATTTACATTTCAGATTTTTAGAACATACTTAATATAGACGAACAGGTGTAACGTGCAAGTTAATATAAATTAGATATTATAAATTCTTGGCTATTGCATGAAATGCGGAAAAGTAGTGTACGAATTATTTTGTGTGCATTTAAGTAAAGGTTAAAAGTAAAAGCTACAATTGTAATCGACTGTCGTTGTTGACCGTACAGTTCACGTCAAATAACTTTGCCGTTCTGAAGTAGGCTACAAATGACTACGCAGTAGTCAATCTTCCTTTTAAAACAGTAGCGCGCATGTCAGCGCGCATGCACAACCTAACTTCAGAGCGGCAAAGTTATTTGACGCGAAATATACCTACCTGTACCGATTCAATCCATTAAGTTATGTATTTGATGAGTTTTTTTGCTAATGAAATTATTCAAAGTTACCAGCAGGCTTATTAGTTGGTGTCTGAAGATTTGACGTACTTATTACGTAAATGTAGACGTTCTTTGAGGTATCTACCCGTGCGGTGTACGTGTAGGTAGGGAAAGTCATTGAACTGAGTTTCAGATCTATTCGCTCTAATAAGCAATGTGCTCACATATGCAAGTGTTAGATACATTTAAAGTAACTGTTATAGTCATTGCAGTTACATACTTACCTACTGGATAAAGGTAAGTACAAAAGTGTGTGCGCAAACACAGGTGTAGGTACTCTCACTTCCCTTACTTACCTAGGTAGGTACTCTGTTGGCCTAATGGAAGGCAATAGTCAACCTCCTCTCATCCCTCCAGCTGCTACCCAATCATTATGACGGGAAAGCTTAATAGCACCCCTGTCCGACCTCCCAGCACCCCACGCTCGACAGTCACACTTACTACCACTTGACCAAGAACTCAAGGTCAGTAGGTATAGATAGACAGTTAACATTCTAAGGGGTACATCGTAGAATGTGAGGTATTTTAAAAGTATTTTATAACCGTTCTATTAATAACTGTTCCGTGCGTGGTCTGCGCTGCGTAATAAGGAGAGAAATAAAAATGCGTGGTGCACGGCAGCACGGCCGCAATGCAATTTCAATCAAAATATTGCTCTGTTCTTTTTTTCAGGCTACATTGAAATGAAAGATTATAGCTTAACTAGTTTATTTATTCTATGCCTCAATAACGTTTTCCTATGAAGTTTTCTATAATTTGCATTAGGAATAACTCAGGTTTTGGTAGGTAAGGCTTGTGGCAACATTGGGCACGGCTCCACCGTTCCTCGTACCTGTCCATGCCATGATCCCTTATTATGTAGTATGCTTGCCAACCCTACTATATAATATAGGTAGTATCCTACTATATTGGAGGCCTAAATACTATATTCCTATCAAAAAAATATAGTAGGCGAAACTAGGTACTATATTTTTATTTCAATAGTGAGATGACCGCAGTAGGGCCAGTATTAATCTCATAAAAGATGAATTAATGGTATTTTGTAACCATACTTTAGAGTGTAAAAATACTTAGCTAAGAAAAATTGTAAAAAAACCTGTTCATAATAAAAATGCCTAGCAGCATAGGAGCACAAAATATGCATTTTATAGAATCAACATGTTTTTAAACATAGGTACCTACCTACTATATTTTTTCGCCATCACAAAATAGGTACTATATTTGATATGAAAAAACTTGGCAACCCGAGTAGTATCTCAGTACCATAAACCTTTTATTTTGCAGAAGAGAGAGAAATTCGGTATGTTGTGTTGCTTTTTACTTTTTAGTCTGTGCTAAATAAATGTATTTTTTTAATTTCTTGTTTGTTCCTAGGAATACCTACCACACGCGACCAGCACAAGGGACCCCAACCCTCCAGCAACTTGAATCCAACCGTTGTTAGGGTTGGCCTTACTTGCGTTATAATTTATTTACCTATAATACCTACCACCAACTATGATCAGTCAGCTATGTTTAGGTTCGTATGTGGCTGGATAAGTGGTTATGAATAAATAGTTTGACTTCTTTCACAAGCGAGCCAGGGGATGGAAACGTTGTGAATGGTACTTATCCAGCAAACAAAGGACAGCCAACAGCTCCTTGATCCAGCCTGTCCCAACTTTCTGTCCTCCCGCCAGATACGCCCTAAGCCGAGGTCCGTACCCCACAGGGGGTGCCCTTAGCGAGAATAAGAATAAGAATAATATTTATTTGCTTAAAAACATGGTATAAAAAGATGGTATAATACAAAAAAAAGAAGTGCTTACATGTTTTTGCTTAACAGTGATAAGCGTACAAAATTTTCAGGAATTATTTAACATTTATTGTCAAAGAAGTCTTTGACACTATAAAAGCTATGACTACACAACCATTCATGCAATTTATTTTTAAATGATCTTACATTTAACATCTTAAGATTACTTGGTATCTTATTATATATACGCACACACATAGATATACAACTTTTATTATATTTAGCTAGTCTTGGAAGGATATCCAAAACTAGCTTATGGGGGTCTCGTCGGTTACGAGGATATAAATCATCTGCATTGGAAAACAGTTCTTTGTGCTTCCTCACAAACATACAAGTTTCGTATATGTAAAGAGACGGTAGCGGTAACAAGCCAAGCTTTTTAAATATCGGCCTACAGGATTCGTCAGCTCGAAGGCCGGTAATTGCTCTAATGCATTTCTTTTGAGCAATAAATGCTCTATTTTGATCTGTGCTATTACCCCATATTATCAAACCATAGCGGAGCACCGATTCGACGTATGCATGATATGAGGTTATTGCCGTTTTAACGTTTGTTATATTTCTAACTTTTTTAAGTGCATATACGAATTTATTTATTCGCTTGGAGACGGTATCAGTATGTGCTTTCCAGTTTATGTCTTGATCTAAAGTTACACCTAGAAATTTTGTTTGAGTTACTTCATCAATTTTATGTATATTCATTTTAACATTGTATTTAGCATTATTAGATTTATTAAATTGAATATAAACTGATTTATTAAGATTTATTGATAAATTTATTTTATTTAGATATTCAATTAGTCTTTCAATTGTATTATTAATATCAGTCTCATGATCGTCAATCGTATTATTTTTCCTATCAGTTGTTACAATAACAGAAATATCATCAGCAAATAATATACATTTATGTGTGGTTATATTAGTAATGGAGTTTATGTACAAAAGGAATAAAATTGGTCCTAGCACACTTCCTTGTGGGACGCCATATTTGTTGTGCTTGAGTTCGGATAAGTGTGGTTTCATGTCGTTATTTCTATCTACCTTTGTAATGATAACCTGCTGTTGTCTGTTATTTAGGTATGACGATATCCACTGAAGAACTATGCCTCTAATTCCAATTGCCTCCAGTTTCTGTAGTAACAGTTCATGAGACACTAGGTCAAAGGCTTTAGATAAATCAAAGAACAAGCCTGTAGTAAGACGGTTTTGATTGATATTCGTCATTATATTTTTTATAAGAGTGAAAATAGCTAGTGTTGTCGATTTGTTTTTTTGGAAGCCGAACTGTTCTTTCTTAATTATGTTAAATTTATTACAAAATTCGATCAATCTTTTGTACATGCACTTCTCAAATATCTTCGACAAAATAGGTATTAATGTTATTGGGCGATAATTATTAACATCTGATTTTTCTCCTTTTTTGAAAAGTGGTTTGACAATTGATACTTTTAATGCTTCAGGAAAAGTACCAAGTGAGAGAGAGTGAGCGCTCGCCTAGTTTTAATTAGAATAGTTTATGCCCTTGGCAGCCACAGGAAAGTCCGGTTAGGTAGTCATCACCTCAGAGGTGAGCTACGAGATGACATAGTCAAAAAAAACAGCCAACAGCGTGATTGAGATTGCAGTAGGTTGGAAATAAAAAATGTAAACAATTTGAACAGTTTTTTTTCTTCTAAATTTATTTATAAGTAAAGTCAATGTGTAACCAGACATGGCAAGAAACTATTGATGCTTATTATAACGTAGGTATTTGTCTTATAGTTCTTATACAGGGTGGCGAAGAGGTTATCAGATTAAAAATGAAAGAGGTATTCCACACAGAGCATTGCTTTTAATACTTAGCACTAGATGGAACCGCACCTTAGCACTTCCACTAACCGCACTGAAAAAACGTGCGGTAACCACATAACCTACGCGTTCTTATAATGTTGTTAGTTTTGCGACGCTAAAGAAGTTGATTTTAAAACCAATTTGAACGGTATTGGCTGTAAACTTGACGTAGCCCCGGGTACCGAGGAGGCGCAAAATGAAAACCAATGAAGGTCGTGGCTCAGAGTCCTTTTTAAACTGATTGAGGACAACGATCGATTCGAATGGCGGCATTGATTTATTGTGATTGTAATATTTGTGTTCATTGTAGCGGTAGCAGGATAGTCCCCTTGAGCCCTTGAAGCTTGCAGTATATACATACTATAGTATATAGAACAGTGAGTTGATTGTTTTACGCGCGCGCCTCACGTATTCGGTGGAACGTCGTTTACATGATTGTCCATTCACGAATGTGATGCTTAGTGGACTGTACCTAGACTTGTTGACTAAGTATCATTATTCTGTTAAAAACCTAGTACCTACTTGTTGAAAGACTAACACTGTCCCACCGTGCTCTGTCCTACCATACCTAATAACTCTGTTATTTGAATTGAAAATATTGTAAAAGCCAATTCTTTTTAAAACAGTAACCGTGTAGTTTCTTGCCGGCTCTTCTCCATAGGAAACGACCAATTGGAACCGTGCACCTAACTTCTAACGTTTCTTAGTTGCCCATATACTTTTAAGTGAAATAAAATATTTTGAATTTGAATAGGTAATTTAAAGAGAAAAGATTTGATTTTTTGTTTGTTACGCTTTCAAGCTAAAACGGCTAAACAGATTTGGATGAATTTTGGCACATGAGTAGACCATAACCTGGCTTAGAACGTAGGATACCGATCTTCGAGATTTTTATACCGATATTCCCACAGGATCGAGACTAAGGTGAAAATAAAAATAAGTTTCAAAAATTGAACAGAGGTGATTATGTAACTTGAATAATTATTTGGATGATAATAATATCTATCATAAAATTTGTTTGAAGTTGTTGTTACCATCGCCCCGCACGTGCCTACTGAATACATGCGCTTGGGCAGGTAGTCGCTGCTGCGTGCGCGCCGCTTTTACATTAGGTAGGTACCTACCTATTTCGTGAAAGTTAGACACAGTTTATTTTCGTTGACCATTAAATGTGTTATACGGGTCAAATAAAATTTTCTTTCTTTATTTTCTTTGATAACCTCAACGCCGCTCTGTCTGTAAATAAATACACTCTTAGATGTACTTTAATTCTAAAATAATATCAACACGTAATTGTCTCTGATGGATGACACCTGCACACTTTGTTAATTTTTTGTTGGTCATTATTATAATTAAAATGTACTGAATTATACAATACATAACAAGTACTTATTATATATTTTCCCTGTAGGTACTGCCTTTGATCATATTTGATCTAAGCTTAAATTTCGTAAGAATCTTTCTTACTTAATACAAGTTAAATGTCACCAGTCACAAATATTTTTTTCTAATGTAATTTTTCATCTGTACAGACACGGTACTGATGGTACCTACTTACCTAATGATTGTATAGTATAGTTATGTAGGTACGTCTGTAACTAGAGCGCGGTGCATAGGGGTGAATATAGGTACAAAATGTTGAGCGTCAGTAAACTTAACTGTATCACAATACAATAAAAAACTATTATATCACTAGGTTCTTAATATACTGAATATCACATGATACCTACTAATGAAAGTTTTTGAAATAACTAAGATTTTTTCCAAACCGAATTCATATTAATATAAATTATAAGTATTATATTTTTTGGTCAAAAACTCAAAGAAGTTACTACTCCATCTGGAAAATATTCTCATTACAATATTTTAAGGTTTTCATTTGGTTAAACTATGTAGGTATATGTATTTCCCTCTGTCACGTTTTTGGAAAGCTTTCAACCAGACAAGAACGAATATTTATTCAAAATACTTTTAAATCTTAAAATAATATTAATCTAACTACTAATATTGCAAATACCAATTAGAATCCACAGGCAGCCTTACTTGTTACATGATCAGGTATTAAATTAGCATCATCATTAACGTTTTTACAATGATCACGGTACTCAGGATGGCTTTCAGTACCTAAGTCGATTTATTAAAATATTTTCACTCTTTGCATTGCAAATAACTATTAATAATTAACAGGTGTTGGACGCATATCAAATAGGTCGGTATACTTACTTATTATAGACTCGTCTTACTTCGTCATTCCATTCAACAGGTGGACACTCGAGTCAATTTAAAATAAAAATTATAACTTATTTAATAAACTCACTTTGAATAGTGTTGAATCAAATTGTCAAGAAAACTTATACAATCAGTTTTCACGCAAAATCATTTTAGGGTCCTTTTTTATTTTTAATAAATAAAACATCATTTTTGCAAACGAATAGGTACCACGTCACGTGTTCCGACTGCGAGGATTGTTTACCTACAGGTGAGAGCTCACCAAGATCTGAACTTAACTTTTGAAGAAATATGTACTTGTATAGACTAAGCACAGAGCAATACTTAGGCCGGCCACACGTTTGCGATTGAGTCGCGCGATGCTTCGTTTCACTGACACTATACAAACAAAACTAGTCGCACGATGGAGAACGAATCGAAAATCGCGTCCAAAAAACCTCTTAATGTAAACGTAAATGTAAGCTGCGGGTCTGAAGCCAGTCCAGGGTGCTGTGCATCATTGACAGTGCTCGTTGACGTCCACCACGGTGTTCTTGCGCCACCCGAAGAAGAAGTAACCGACGGCCAGACCCAAGACCAGGGCTAGACACAGCCACACGTTGTAGGTCATGAACACCAGCATGAGGGTGTAGGAGGCGGTGGACTGCAGGAAATGCAGCACTGTTTGTATCACGTGGCCTGACGACAGCATCGAGTATCTGGAAGTTACAAAGTTTGGGTTAGTTTTGTGAAAAGAGAAACTGTAAAAGAGAACTTACAATATTTCAAGTGCCCTTTAGGTCTGAATAGGTCTAGATTTAAACGTATTTATTTACCTAGAGTGTATATATACCTATCACATTCTACAGCTACACTTAGGTAGTTACAACAAGTTGAAAACTTGCCTTTAATAATTATTAACCTTCTTGAAAGATTTTCGATATGCAAGTTAACATTTTCGAAACAGATATATCCAGTATCAGCCAGCTTTGAAATGAACGTGAAAAGAATAAGGCAATGCTATTCTCTCAAGACACGATTAAAATTATGTCCCAGATATCATATATCCTTATTCTACTAGGTATGTCAGAGATGATGAAATAAAGCCTCCTTACTTAACAACAGCAGTTCCCCCACAAGGTCCGTTTGCTCCGCACTCGCTCTTCGTGATATTAACCCTGGAGTCGCCGGTAGAAGCCGAGGCTCTCGCGTGAAGAGCCTCGCGGAAGTACTTTAGTCCCTCGTAGAGCACACCCGCGAAGAAGATGGCGACTGCTGAACCGAACAGCTCCAGCGCGTTGGTGGCCATCCAGCCGCTGAACAGGATCTCCTGGCACACGCCTGAGTGGAACTGAAAGTAGAGAAATTTAAGAATTAGTCAATTAATAAATCAGTAGATAGATCATCATGGATGCAGGATTTGTGTGACGTCATGTCTTTGATGCGTAGTTAGTATGTGGCGGTGTAACCGCTACATCACTCCCCTCCGGAGACCGGAGGTCGATAGTGGGCTGAGTCTTGTATCTTGCGATGCTTCACAGTGCCAGCTAAGGTTCCAGTGAGTCGGAACCGAGTGCCGCATAGTTCACGGTGAGTCGGAACTGTCTGCGGTGATTCCCCAGTGAGTCGGGGTGGCGCTACGTCACGATCCAGTGAGTCGGATGTGGTATAGCGCCGGGTTGTGGCTGACTGCTAGCGTCGACCAGGAGAGGGTAGAAAGATCTCTGCTTGTGAGACCGGCCGAAAGTGCAGGTGCTGTGCCAAGGTTGCTGATGAGGCTGAGGGTGATGACCAGGAATGCGCGTTCGCTGCATGCTGGTGGTCAGGATACCCGTTGAAGCCGTGGGTGCTGGCTGGCTGTGTGACTCGCCTCACAAAAGCTTGCGGGAGTGATGATGATGATGACGTCACGCTGAAGTAGTTGCACGAAGGCTGCGTTGACGTTCATCACTTCGGGGTCACCAATTTAGGGGCATGAGGAACAGGGTGTAAAGTTCACTCATCCACCATAGTACCATCGATATGATCTTCAAATGATGCAACTCAGTTGCAATCACTATGAGTTTGCTACAAAAAAAAAACCTACCTCAGAGGGAACTTTCTAGTTATCGTGAATTACCTACTTGTGCAGAACGTAGTGGGGAGCATTATAATTTTTTAAATTTAATATTTAAGATAAAATGACTATTTCTTATTCTGGTACTGTATGTTTTTCCTTAAATAAATAGGTTTCTAACTCTCAAGTAGCCCTGTGTTTCTAGTCTGTCTACTGGACACACAGTGCCCCAACGGTTCCGAATACTTCCTAAACTAGTATGTCTTCTCTATTGAAAGTTTTTAGTATTCCATACTGGCCCTTTGTTTTATTGCCTACCTATAGTGTATGAGAGTCACTCACCGTAACATCAAACAACGGCACGCAGAAGTTTCCTTTTACGAATTTAGCATATAACGTGATTCCCACGTTCTAAGGTCACTGACCAACTGACGCAGGGTATCGCAGAACTGATAATTATTAGTTTTTATATTATAATAATAGCACGAACACTTTCTCCTGATGATGAGTGAAGTTAAATAAATACTAATTAGGTACCTACCTACTTGAGTATTTCAAAACTGACGATTTTCCATTTGCACCAAATTCCTAATTCATCCAAGCTTTCCTCATCTAAGCAGGCAGTACCTATGCCTCTTTAGGGGCACCGTCTGAAGGCCAGATCCAAAAATCGGAGACAAGCATCAGGTGCCAAACAAAACAATCCCGCAGGAAGCGGCGCGCGCATCCGTACGGCAAACAAACACGCTGACAGTCTGACACACAGACACGAATTTCTCAGTTGCCAGTTGCGGTTCCATCGTGAAGGAATGCGACTGTTTATCATATTCACAGAAATGTTCTTATACAGCGACGGGAAATTCGCGTTAAATTACAATGTATACATACATGCATAAATTACTTACAATCAATTTGTAACACTTGAAACAGGAAAAAGAGAATGAATAATGTACGTGTTGGAGTTTTCCTTCTTAGATCGTAGATGGGGAAAGTGGGTCGCAAATAGTGCTATTGACTCTTGATGGCTCATATACGTCCACCTTTCTAAACGTTTCTGTTTGGAACTGAAATCGCGGTAATTGCGTTTCCTACTGTTGGTGGTTTATGAGTGTGAGTTTTTATCGATTCTTGAATTTACAATAAAATATAAACCAAACGTTGAAGCTTGAATAAATCTCCGGAATTTTCAGTATCTTAAATTTTGTTCAAATCATTGAAGTTATCAATCACAGATATGATTCGACTACGTGCATTGCCCAACATTTTCAATTACATTCATATATTGCAACTCATTATCAATGATAATGACAAACACATACATCACTTCCGCTCACCGCAAACCAGTGACACTATTATCGTACAGGCGTTCCTAAGTCCCGTAGGTACCTACCGTTCCGATATCAACGGGAAAGAGTGGTCGTCGCAAACCACAGGTGATAAGGAACAGATAGCGGCAATGTTTGTAACTATTGACATGGTACTATTTATAGTATACAGTGTGATAGTTCTCAGACAATTCAAGCTCACTTCGGGTTTAAATTTGAACGACGAGTTGAGACAGGAATCATTGGAAGTTGTTGGAGGAGGCCCTTGTCAATAGGAGCACTGAACTAAGAGACACTCTGTACCTAACTACTGCTGAAAATACCACAACGAAAAATGATCAGAATAAAAGGGCCGGGATATTAGTTGATAGTTCTAACTTATAGACGAAGGTGCATTGACTTACTACGTATTTGATGACTGAACACTGATCATTACTGGAGCCCGACTCACGAGTTGCACTTACTCTGTGTAATTTATTTCATCACCACTGCTTTAAAAACGGTGAAGGAAACATCGTGAGTCATGTCATGTCCGAGGAAACGAGGCCCGAGTCCCAGCGGTAGTAACAATATAGGCGGATAATGTAGGTAATAGGTGGGTTTTACTGTTTCGTTAAGAAGATCCTTTTTAGGGTTCCGTACTTCATAAGGAAAAAACGGAACCCTTATAGGATCACTTCGTGGTCCGTCCGTCTGTCTGTCTGTCAAGACCCTTTTCTCAGGAACGCGTGGACGTATCAAGTTGAAATTAATATCAAATAAGTAGATCTATCTAGGTACACCTCTGCCCAACCCTTCGGGGAAACAAGGCGTGATGTTATGTTCCCTTGGAGTCTACAACAGCAAGCTTCTAAGTCAGTCAGTCAATAAAAAATTACGGCGATTTATGTGACATTATTTTGATACTCAGAAATAAATCAAAACCTATAGGGTACTTCCCGCTGACCTAGAATCATGAAATTTGGCAAGAAGCAAGGCACAAGTAAAGGAAAAAGTTTTTTTTTTGTTATTACAAACTTACATTTGCAGTTGGAGAATTTATTTATTTATTTATTAATACTTCAATCATAAATGTACGGAGGCGGACTTAATGCCACAGGCATTTTCTACCAGTCAACTTTTGGGTGATGCAGAGACAAACAGTGGTAGGTGCAATAGCGAGAATTGAGGAAAAAAATATTTATTTAAATATAAAGATATACATATATTTACATACATATTAAAAAATATAAATATAATAAATACACCTAATTATATATAAAAAATGACAATAATAATTAGAATTGACCGTGAACACAACCAACTAATGTGTGCAAATGTGTCGGACTACGCACATTTAACCCATTTGACCGGTATTTTATGTTATTTTAGTTTAGATGCGATGTATAGATAATGCAATCCACGACGACGCGCCCCACTCCGCGAATACTGTACTGTAAGACAGGTACTTTAGTACGGAGCGGGGCGGAGTGGGGCGCGTCGTCGTGGATTGCACTATCTATATCTTCGTCTACCTTATTAAATGATCGACTTGATTATAATAAACAAGTACTCACCATCATCAACAATGGCATGTCCGTGCGATGCGTGCGCGCACGGGTCATCGTGCTCGGTGTCCATGTAATGCCCCTCGTGGGGCTCGTTTGACCACGCGTTACTTGATCGACTCGATGATAAAGACAGTATAAGTACTCACCACCATGGCATGTCCGTGCGATGCGTGCGCGCAAGGGTCGTCGTGCATGTTGTCCATGTCGTGCCCCTCGTGTCCCTCGTGCCCGGCGTGTGCGTGCATGCTGTGGTCCATGTGGTCCATCTTTTAAGACTGTCTGTGAGACACAAATAAACTTATGTTAAACTTATTTTACTTTAGTTCCAGAGGTACCTACTGAAGTAGGAGGGGAAGGTAGGTAGTACCTATAGTTGTAGCTGATCTATTTCGGTGGAAATTTTCCGGGAAACAAAATATGGATGACGGGTTTGATACTCTATCTATAGAGTCTATATAGACAACTGACTTTTTATCAAAGGTGTACGGATATCAATGTAAATCCAGCGTCTTCTGAAAACAACCGATATCAACGCCTAGCTCAAACTTCGGTGAAAAATGTCGTTAAGGTTTTCATTTATGAGTCCACCCAAAATTATTTACCTACATTTGTAATACGTCAAAAAACCGGTAGTTCTTATTGAACAACTTTCAGACACTTGCTAAATATTGAAGTAGCTGCTATAACATCTTACAGGAAATGGCGAATGATTATTCTATTGTTTTTCTTGTAAAAACTACTTGTATGTTCGTCGGTTTTCACTGTGCGTCTGAAAATCGCAAAATAATCGGGAAAATCCGGTACGCTTTCTATACTTTTATATTTCACTGACGCAGAACAGTAATTACAGGCAACTACATCACCACTAGCAAACACAAACATTCACGAAGTTCGTTCAGGTGTGGTGTGACGTCACAGTCGAATACGCGTCCATTCTCATGTACGATTGCCACTAAATAACATACATTATGTAGTTGACGGAGGAAACTCACTATTTTCCTCTCATTATGAATCGTCCACTCGTTCAGCGCCTCGTTGATCTAGGAGGCGAGAGCGCTGGTTTAGAATGGTTGTAGGTTCGATGTATAGGGTGGCCAAAAGAAAGAATATTGGGATAAGGGTATATATTTTAGCATCTCATATAGTATCTAGGATTAAATATTCTTTTAATTTGACTACTGTTCTGATTTTAATCAAATGTTTAAGTTCTTATCTCAATAAATTAAGATTTTAAAAACTAGTTTTAATCGAGATTTGTCGCCGACTGTACCTTACAGTAATGGCTAGACGTACTATTCGGGAGTGGCTAAATAGATCACGGCGACGCAACATCGGTTATTAGGTATTATACCGTGAAGTTTTCTTAGAAATTGTATTGTTCGAGTCGTGTCGCGCTGGTCTGCACGAGCCTTTAGAGTTGTGGTATTTTTTTGTTCCAAGAATGAACAAAACTAACTTCAGTACCTAGTCGTATTAGGTATTTGTGTATGTATCTATTGTTGTCTTAATATAAAACCAGCATTTTCGACGTGTTATTCTTCACCAACGTCCTGTCGTTGTTTCGGTCAGTTTATTTTGTGGTTGTACGATTGGTACGACTGCAATGTCTATGGTCCAACACGTTTCTGGTTATGCAAAGAACACATGCCGAAAATACACGTTACGTCGTTACCACCGCCTTATTTATTTAATTAAACAAATTGACACAATGCATATCTTCATTTAATAAATAATCTACACGCTAAGCAGAGGTCACCGTCGGTCACCCACAGCCATAAGCCCGTAGCCCATAGGGACTTGATGTCATTAGGAAAGAAAGAAAAATAGGTTTATTTGTCACAGAAACCGATGCATACAAAAATACAACAATTCAAACATAACGAAATATTCGGCAGCTGCACGTCTTGACTGTGACAAGAAGGCACAGCGCTGATTTTCAGTGGTTACCCGAAAAACACGTACGGAAATCAAGTCAGTAAATAAAAATTAATAAATCCCGTGTATAAATATTAATAAATACTGTAGACAATAGTATTAAGAGAATTAGTAGGTACCTTCTACGTAAGGGTATGAATCATTATACTTAATCTTTATTAATGACAAGAAACTAACGACTTATGTGGAACATGCATTATAAATTAAATAACTCATTTGTTGGGCTTGGTATAACCTTTTACAACAAGCTACCCTCTTCTTTGCTAGATTTGCCTTTTAATGCGTTTAAAACTAAAGTAAAATCCAACCTTTGTTCAAAGGCATACTATTCTATCAACGACTACTTAAATGATAAGAATAGTTGGTCGCTGTGATTGGCTCAAGACAATGTTTATGTTCTTTCTCCAGAATTAGCCTACCTACTGACAGGTTATATAAGCTTAGGTAAATTGTTCATTTTATTTGACTTTTTATGTCAATTTATTTTAATTTTATTAATTTTTTGTTGACATTAACTACTCATTAGAATGATTTTCATGAGTTGTATTGCAATATGTGGTTAGCTAGCGACCTCGACAAACTGATCATATTTTATTTTTTTCCTGAAAAACTGGCAGCAAGTTCGTCATGCTCCCTTAGATGTCACTGCTTGCGGTAGCGTCGCGTCGGGGGTCGGGTTGCCTCCTTCCCTCAAATATGGCGATGGGGGGTAATGGCTGATCTTTGCGTTAAGCTCGTGAACGGGTGCTGCTTGTGGTGACTGGTCGTCTTGCTGATCATGGTTTTGTTATTGTTATTAGTAATTAACTGTTTATTTATTTTACCTCGATGGTCCTAGTTTATCAATTATAACTCTAGTTACAGCTATATGTAAGCGGGCACGCCCTTTATGCCTGGAGGCTTTATTTTCTTTTTTAGATATTCTTTACGTTTAGTTATTTTTATTTCTGCTTGAGTATAGATCTCGATGTTTTTGGTTGGTTGGTATATTGGCGTGTGCTAGCTGTCATATGGCTGATAATTTATAATTTAATGTTTTGTGTTGTTTTATGTAAATTATTTTGCATAAGTACTTATTGTATAGAATCATTTTATTTTTCCTAATTGAACAGACAGCTGTGCTGCTGGGGAGTTTGTTGCGCCACTTCTTCTTCCCAGCGAAAGCACTAGGAAGTGGTGAAGGGTGGGCGTTTTGTGGGACTGTCGGGAATTTGAATTTTATAATGCATGTTCTACTACACTGTACAAATACTTTATAATTATAATATATATTTTATTAAAATATATAATAAAATATACATTATATAGTATTTGTGATTCACTGCTAAACCTACAGTGGATACAGCTGGTTTTAGAAAAAACAATGATTGGAACAACAGTAGGTATGGTTAGGGTTGCCACCTCTTGTTAGTCAAAATCCGGGAGAAAAAATAACCAGCGATTATTTTAAACATTTTATTTTGAATTTATATTTTCCATGTGAACGTCAAAATGTCTGGTGTTCAACCAGACATTTTGAAGTCTGACTAACCAATTTACAAAACTCTTGGCAGTCCAATTTTAAAATTGAAAAGTGTGTGGCTTTCTTTCTGCCCTGACATGTTTTCATTTAAGCGGTTTCTTTTTTTTTCCATATATCGAATACTATACTAAAACGCTCACAGGCGGCGTGGCGTTTGATACGGTATGGACTAAACGTAGTGTCGCGAGTTCGCGTCGCGACTGCATGGGCCAGTAGCGCGCGTATGATTTTCGCCACTGTCAATTACTCCGTAAGCGCGCGTGAGTTTTAAATTCTGGGAGATTATTTTTATTTGCAATTCCGGAAGCCGGGAGATTTTTTCATTAACGTATTCCGGGAGACTCCCAGAATTCCGGGAGAGGTGGGGGAACCCTAGGTACGGCGTGGAAAACAAAATGCGACTTCATTTTTGTTTTGTTCAACGAAACAAAAAGAAATATAAGTATAATGTTGTGAAAAATATGGAGAAAAACATGTTTTAACTTTGATGACTAATTCATATTGTGTTACTAAAAAAATATATTGTAAGTATTTAAAATATCTAGTTGTTTCTGTCACGTTGCCCAGATTTAAACACCTTCGCACTCGCACTTTATAAGATTTTCTTGACATCGTCCCTTCACCACCCAGCCCACATGCAGCACCCATTCGGTCAAAGCCGAGCGCACGTCACAGCCGCAAGGGCAGCGTAACGCCTAGTGTGCGTTGGTTCATAGAAAATATATGAAAGTGAAGGAGGGTTTTAACAATGCGTTGCGTGGCGTTGCGGCGCCCCAATCTGCGTTAGCCTTAACCGTCGGGGTTTACGACAGTTTTATAACGAATATTTTTAACATCAAATAGCAAAGAGGACCAGTTATCTTAGGAGTGATACTGACTAATACCGATAGAGGAAAACCTTGAGAAAACATACGAGATGTGTAATGTGCTGGGAGCGATCAAATGATCACCTGTTATGTTATCTACCGACTATCGTTCGACAACAAATAAAATTTACTTACTTCGATTTATATAGAAATACAATATATTGGTATCTAAGTTACTGATAAAGTAATTCGAACTTGCATTTTCTAAAAATAAATAAGTAGGTAGGTAATATAATGACTCGTATTTTACCTACACCTAGGTACGAGACAATCCATAACGCTAAATATTGAAATACTGTGCTAGAGTTGTTATGAAGAGTTGACCAATTGCTTGGCCATGTCTCGAAAAACCAAGTGGGCTTGGACCCCATTACCCCAGTGTTTCAACCCCAAACGGCTCAAACAAATAACTCCCATTAAGATTGGAATATTTTCGCCATTTGAGGTTTTCCGCATCTGCAGCAGCCGCCCCAGCACAACCAGTCGTGCTAGGAAGATGAGATGGCGCAAGGGACACATGTTCCATCCCACACCAAAGGCCGACCTAACTTCAAAGGTATTATGGTCATTCCGTTAGGATAATAATTTATTGAAAAATCGAAATATCATCCTAAAATTCCCTTAAGCGTATGGATTAGACATCTAATTTGTTGCATAATCTCGCAAAGCGTATATTAATGACAGGAACATTAAGTCAGACCTCAGACCACTGTGCAATTTAAATAACAGTGACTATGCATAAAGTGCATACAATTTCCCACTTTATACTCGAGACTTCGCTCTAAGATTTACGGTTGTGCAAGATCGGCTTTCACTGGCGCATGAAGCAGGACTGTGCAGGCGCAAAGTTTCGCAATCCAAGCCTTGACTCCGATAGATCATTCCACGTGTACCTTACGTACTTCCTCGGTTTTCAACAGTCCTACTCTTAAATCTTAAAGATAAGCATCATTTTATTTTGCTATTTTATGTGCTAAACCTAAGAGGGCACCAAACTTTTTATACAAACAAACATGTGAAGTAGTAAACAATTAAATTTAGGGAAATAATTGATATTATTGGAGATATATACTAGACATTATGCACGATGGAAACACGAGTTGATAAAGTTGTCTCGATAGAATAAATAGGCAAAGTTACCTCTTATTTAGTAATTTTTTCCCCTATTTTACTACTTTTTTAATATAAATAAGTAATTTTATTATATGATTTATTTACTAAAAATAAAGTTCATAGGTGACTGGAGCTTTTGCGATAGTTTTTTATTTAAGAGCAATATGATGAAAAAAAAACAACGAAAAGCATTGAAAAAGTACAAAAGTGTGTTTATTTTCTTTACTTTTTACACGTAAAGAAAAAGACAGGGACAAAGGCAAATGGTCGGTATCGGTACGCTCTTAAGGGGACAACGCCCGTGTTAAGTGTCACATTCATTTAGTGCCAATTCACACTTGCCGGTCTCTTGCTGTTAGTGACATACTACACACTATAACAGTGTTGATAATTATGAATACAGTTTACTCGCAAGAATATAGTTTAGCCTTTTCATTTGAATGTCAGGTCACATAATTCCTAGTTCTTTTGACCAATCACTTCGCCAAGGATTGACATAAAGAAAAAACAACTAATCAGAAACTTTGATCGGGATTTCAGAAATCGGAGACCAGGCTTTTACGGGCTAGAGAATCAAGATGATTGTATGGATCAGTTAGTATCTTTTCAATAGGTAGGTAGGTTTCAATAGGTATAACCCAGAGCCATTGACGTCCGTCAATGGCTCTGGGTTTTACCTACCTATTACGGTTTAGCACATGCATACAGGTTGTTTGGTTTTCCTCACTCGAACAGGTAATTTGTATTAATCTACTTTAGGCCTAATATAACCTATCAGTTAACACTTCAACTTCTTGTGATTTTGGGGACCCAATTTGAAAAATTATGATAGATAATTAGATATACTTAGTTGCTTAACGACTTCTTGATTACCTTCATCTTCGATAAATTAATCATCAATCAAATAAAATTCAACTCAGCCGTTTTTCGCTGATATGAATTAAAATAAAAAAGAACTACATTCATGAACAACATGTCGACCTAGTTATTGTTAGTGAACCATGCGCACGCGCAGTAACAAATTTAGTCGATAAGCAAAGTGAAAATATGTAAAATAAAAATTTCAGTTATTTTTATGATCTTACAGCGTTGCTGGCTTTTGTTGAGGAACGCTTGAATAACAAAACGTGTATGTAGATAGGCAAGTTATATAATAAAGTAATAAAGTTATGTTTATGTTTTCAAGGAGATAATTATTTGCGATTGTAATTGCCATCAACAAACGATAGCCTGCCACAGTCTATCAAACATAGCCTGTTGAAAACAGATGCCGAGAGACCATATTAGTGTGCTGTATCGACCTTTAAGATCAGACTAATCAGCTTTTACTTTGATCAAAGAACTAGGATCGCTATGCAGAGGCAATTCAGCCAATATTTTGAGGGTAATAGTTGACGAACAGATTGATGATCTCTTTTAATCGTTGTTCCTCTAAAAGTTCATGAATATCCTAAATTCTGACGTTGAGGTAGGATTAAAATAATCATTATCGCAATTTCATTTAAACAAGTTTTGACCACGAATCTATCTGAAGGTAATCAATACTCGGTCGGTAGAGGGATACATCTGTACCTGCACTGCCAGCTGTGTTAGCTGTGTATGGTTAAATTGTGCGATGCTATCATGTCTCGGCGGAGTTAGAACAATCAGTGGAGTGCATTCACGTGCGCGGGCGCACTAACAGCGACCTTTTGTATGAGAAGGGTGCTTTATAACAAACATAGCGACCCACCCCTGCTTCGCAAGGTTTTTACGACTTGACAAAACATCGAGATTTCTTAATTATATATAAGTTTAATATTTATGTATTGTACACATAAATGAACAGATACATTCTCTAAATGATGTTGAAAACCTCATCAAAATCCGTTGCGTGTTTTAGAAGAACAACGCGGACATACAGACAAACGCGAAAAGCGACTTAGTTTTATAATAATATACATAAATGTATGTATAGATTAAAAGATTTTTAGATAAGTTTTGCACATCACTAGGCTATTTCCTGGTCTCTTCATCACCACCTTACCTACTAGCTGTTCCCATTTTAGTACAGGTTCAGCTACAGATCTGTACGTAACTAAGTACATACATTTGAGTTTAAAACTAATGTTTCCTTCGGTATTGTCGGTGTTGTTTCAAAATCGATTTTCATTAATATCATCGTACCAACAAATCGATAACGCTATCTAGTTTTGCCATTAGCCATTGAACCGTAAATCAATTATTTTTCTGTAAAACATGATTAGCCACATAAGTATAGCATTATTGTTTTAATTTTACAGATTTTTCAATTTCATCGAAATTAAATGCAATGTTAGGTATTGCTTTCCATTTCCAAGCATTCGGTGTATATAACAGAAACAGAGAACTCATTTTTATAAAACTCAATAGCACAAAACCTTAACTTTCCTATGAAGATGAAGTTTCATTGTTTACCTACTACTGAGCAGCGGGGTAATTGCGTAACACACTACAGTAGCAAAGACTTTCATTTTGATAGTTCAACAACATTCATTGCGTTATTTACGTTGTTGAACAGACAAATTTTTCGAACATATGAATTTTGATTAGCAATATCCTTCAAAATCATTCCGATTGTGATTGAAAGTGTGTTACGCAATTAGGGTGCAGGGCTTATACAGGGTCAAATAAAATGAGCTAGCGAAACTCCGCAGACGTGATCGGTATCGATATGTCATGACGAAAAATCAAAGAAATACGAATATGTAACTACACCTAACCACGGCGCTAAATGAAGAGTTTAGAAACTCATTTATTTTTGTTTTATCGTCATTAGATATTGGTACCTACTATGATATACCTACTCATAGCATCTGCGGAGTTTCGCTAGGTAATTCAGTTTGACCCTGTATTCAGTGCACCTGCACTCAGATAAGAACATGACCAATCTACAGTCAGCAGTAACCGCTCGCACGGTGACCCCGCCCTCCCGGATACATGCAATTGTTTCGATGCGCGTCGCGAGACTAGGTACTTGCAAATAAACTGGCTTGGGACAGCCACAAGATAGGTATCCGATAGACAGGCCAACCTCGCCCGACGTGCGGGTTGGAGCCCAGGGTTTATTGTAATACCTTATATGGTGAGCAATGGGAGACCCACGTGTTTCAAGATTAGAGATTAAGTTAGTCCGTTGCACCCAAGGCCCTAAAAAACTTGATAATATTAAGGGAACAGTTCGAAGGGTCTCCGTCTAATATCAAGCTAGTTGAAGAGGGGAAACAGGCATGTAGACGTGAGAAGATCTTGGATCGATCCGCTACCAAGCTGGTTCAGTAGGTAATTGATCGAATAGCATGCCAGAAGAAGTGCTTTTGCGCCAACCCTATTAGACCTCTGGACCTTTGACCTATAGGTGTAGATACCGCTTCTGTCTCACCGTAGAGCCAATCTCAGACTTGACAGGTACCTATGTTACAAAAGGCTTTATGAGCACTTAGTCATCTAAGTGTTTCTAACTTTCTAGCTAAAAGCACCACAGGCTGGGTAGGGTTATAGGAGATCAATATTATTTGCATAAAATGTACAGAAGCAGAGTAGGTACTAGCCAATCAAAAGAGGTGAATCTCAACAACCAGTTCTCTACGGTTGGCTGTTAACTGTAGCTATGGACTGAGAGTTAATTTATTATTCTACCGGTTGCATAAAAAGTCTACAAAATATTCTATTGCATCTAGACTGGAAATCGATCGGAAACAAGCTTGTTGCTTTAATTTGATAAGTAAATTATTCACATTGTTATTAAGGTACATTAAATTCAATTAGTTTTGTAATTTTCCTTTCTTATCCTGTTAGAATTAAAATATTTTTATTTTATCGTTTTCGGACTAATCAAGATGAATAAAAATAGAATTTTTCACTCGATACCTATGTAAGTACAAAACACAAATAACAGAACATAATTAAGTGTGTGTTTGCTGCTGATAAAATCAAATCAAAATTCGGGGATTTTTGTAAACGGATTAACGTAAGTACCTACACCTAATCAATTTGGGAATGTACTCATTAAACAATGTTATTTTTTCAATAGCTTAAAACCAGTAGGTAGAAAGAAAGAACGCTCTGGTGCACGCGCCGACCGCCAACTACACCGAGAGAACTGTTGAACTTCTTACTTAGCAGTAAGAGACGTCGGCAGACATTCAAGGATGTAGCTCCTGACACGACACGTGCAGGTGTAGTGAGAACTACATGCTTTGTGTTGTCGAACACGTGGTAGGGTCATTGCGCCGGTTTCTCGACCACCTCCGGTAACCGACCACTTTTCTGACTAGGTTTCTTTAATTAAGGATAATAACCTTTCTTTAGGACATAAAAATAAATAGTAGGTATGTCTTAAATATTATTTGAATAGTTACATAATAAGAATTTACTCAATTTTATACCAACCGCTTGACCCAAAACAAAGAAAAATGACGTTCAATTCACGTGTTGACTCAGTGGTTTGTGAATGTGCTGCGTAAGAGCAAAAATTTAGCAAGGCGCGTGGCGTTCGAAGGTAAGTTATGTTACTTATTTTAAGTTTTTTACTCAAATTAGAAACGTGGGTACTTCAATAATGTAGTGATTTCAATTGTTTAAATGGATTTAAGTCAATTTTTACCATATATTAAACTAAAACCCAGTGGTCGGTTACTGAAATGCATATTTTAATAACCCTTTAGAAAGCGACCAGGTGGTCGTATTCTGACTGGCACAGTTTAATTTTGTTCTGCTTATTATGTTCTCAATGTTTTGTTTATAGTTATACAATTTAGGGTTTTGGTGTTGTAAAAACCGAAACATGCAATTCTTCAGTGAACGACCACGTTTTTTTGATAACATTTGTCTAATTCACCCACAAATATTGGTCCTAAAAGGTGGTCGCTAAGTGATACAGTTAGAAAATTACGATGCTAGTTTGCGACCACCAAGATTTATTATGAAAAGAACGATGATGGCCGCAAACTATAGTTTAGTGTAGTTCAGCATTCGAGCATATATGTGATTATTTGATTTAGTATAAGTAAAAGTAGCTTTTTTTTCAAGATGACGCCCTCGGATGCAAATCCCTAAGAGGAAGAAAATGACTTGGAGCATTGGTAAACAGTTTCGGCGATATCACATCCTCCTGTCTCGCTCCTCTGAGCATTTGGATGGGGCTGGTTTTCTCATCCTGGTTCTGGACAGTCATCGTGGCAACGTCATACTAGCATCTCAACACTTTGATATAGCACCAGTCAATTCGACATCGTTACAGAGAGGCCAGAACTGCCCATATTTCGATGGAGTTGAATGCTTTCTCGTAGTCCACAAATGTCAAACACAGCGGCTGGTTGTACTCCTTGGTCTTTGCAGTACTTTCTCAGTACAATTTGCTGAACAGTATGGATGAGGTCTACGGCCTTTTCGAAATCCGGCTTGTTCTGGTGGCTGGGACTCGTCGAGTCTCCTGATGAGATGGTTCATGACGATTCTCGAGATCAGCTTGTATTCGTGGCTCAGAAGTGAGATGGGTCTATAGTTCTTTAGCAAGGTTTTGTCACCTTTTCTTGAAGAACAGAACCATCGCACCTCTGCTACACGCCTCGGGCGTAGACGGAGACGGGACGGAGTTAAAGAGACTCGGTAGCTCTCATGACTGGAACTCCTCCCGCTTGCCCGTTGCCAAGTGCGGATTCCCAATTAAGAAGCAAGAACTTCTGGATACTGTTTTTTTTTTTGTCAAAGGCCATGGATCAAAGAATCCCTTCAAAGAAGATCGTCCAGGACAAATTTGTGTGGAACAGGACAAAGTGGCTTCTCTATGCCCTAAAACTGGATAAGTTTTAGCTCCAAAGGGATATTGAAATTTGTACCAGGTTAAATCGGGCAACGAAAAAGATAGTTTATTTTATTAATTTAATAAAAAAAGTAAAATCAGATGATTAAATACTAAGTGTGTTGATAATTATTTGATATTTAATTATGTTTGATTTAAAGTGAAAAATAAATAATATTTTTTATCCATAAAAGTGGTTTTATATCTTTATTTTCATGTTTTTTAACAGTGGTCGTAATCTAGCGTGCTAGTGGTCGTCAACTGAAAAAAGTGGTCGTTATTTTTTAGCATTTAGGCTATTTTTGCAGTTTTTCCATGATTTTTCATAATTTTATGGTCGGAAACTATTTTGCTTGTAAATGGCGTATATTTTGATTCGTCCAAAGTTAGCAAATCAACTAATTGGTCGCCAACCGTTGCAGTCACCCTATGTTATGTGCAACAAGGCATGTGTATGTTTGAATGCAAACATTGGGATTTGGAAAAATGGCAGTCAGTGATGTAAGTTGCATCCATCGGCGATGTAACATTTAGGTACATAGTGTACATGCCTACTTCTTTTTAAACTAGGTTCTTTAGCGGTAAGCTGCGATTGGAGAGCCCTAAGTCCGGCAGTGAACTGCTATAGGCTAGGTTGATGATTATGATGACGATTAAACTTAATTATGGCCCAGGGAGTTGGTCTCTGAATGAAACTAGACTTGACACCCATAAGAAAAAGACAAAACCAAAACAATCCAATTTTATTCCATACCGTAGTAACTTCAAAGTAGGTACCGCCAGCGCCTGCGCGCATCTACGCTCAACCTCAAGGTGATCCACGTAGAGATATGTGGTACTTATAACTTACATAACCACCTTGACATTAAAAACATAATATTTTTACCTTGCCCCATGTACCGTGGAAACCAACCGAAACTGATCGAAGAAACTGGTCGAAGGTTGGAGTTGGAGCTTATTTTTATTTATCACTATGAACTCTTAAGTCTTCAAAATTAACATCTACCAAAAACGAAAAAAACATTACACGACGGTTTTTATTTCATACATTCTCGACTACCCGAGTTTACTTTAAATAATATTTTGTAATACGAGTAGCAAACCACATCGTCGATATCATTCAAAACAGGTGTTCACGTATGATGATTAATCATTAAATTCAATAATGTTCGTGTTTCTATAGATCGTGCAGTGTCAAGGATGCGCAGGCGCACGAGCAGTTTGCGCGCTGAATTTAAATAATCATCAACTTTGTACCTACTGATGTTATGACTATTAAACTCGTAATAAGTGCTAGACTAGAAAATTGGTGTAATTTGGGTAAAAGGTGTCACCAAACAATCACAACAAAACTATTTTTTTACATTTGATAATTTAGTCAGTTTTAAACTGCTTCTAGTGACTCCTAGGCTGGCAGTTAAAAAAGGCACCAACAAGTACCTACAAACAATATGGATGTGGGTAACAGTCACAGTCCAAACTAGGTGCAGTTTGTCTTGATACGGGAAGTGACATCGTGACCTTCGAACGAAAGGTGAATGTGCCGCCTTTGTGCCACTTAGGTCCTCTAGAAACTAGATGGTACACTGACACAGCGAGGCGAAATCGCGCTACACTAAACTTATACGAAGACACAAACCGAGATCTATATACGTTGCTTAGCACATAGGGTCAACCCTGACACACAAGCCACACAACTGTCAAACTACTGGTGCAGGGTGTAAGGTACTTGTCTAATATACCCGTCATACTGCAGCAGTAGCAGTAGGTCAAAGGATGTGCTAAGTAACGTTTAGATCGCGGCCTTAGACATAATTATTCATGCAATAGTAATTTGGTCTACATTTCCGATAACGGGCTACAAAGCTCCAGAAGAAATGGGGAAAACACAGCAGTGCGAGTGGTGATACTGACTACCGAAGTCACAGGAACTTTTGTCTTTTAGAAAGGGAGAAGATTTCTTCTAGAGAATCTATTTATTCTGGAGAATCTTTTAGATTTTGGAGAGAAAAGTTATTTACTACCCATAACCACCCGCCTCAGCTGATGAGCTCGGTAGCTCAAGCTATCCAGTAGATACCGACCGGCGTTTCATGCTCTGGTGACGAGCACTAGTAACAGTTATCTGTTATGTATTCGTGAACACGTAAGTTGAACTTGTAGTTACGAGTAAAGAAACGCAATAGATTACGACTGAGGTAAATATTACTTACTGTAGGTATGAAATTATGGTTGTTTTATGAAGAAGACTCGTTTTAAGTGTTAATAGACTTTATATAGTTTCCGAATAAAATTCATAAAACTGAAATATATACCAGTTAGTTTACCTTGAGGTTAATGTATAAACGTTTTCTAAAAACACATTTATTAACTGGAACGTAACTGGAAATAAAGAATTTAATTAAAGTTAGCTCTCTACTAGTAGGTATATACCCTTGGGTAGAGGCCATCAATCTTTAGTGCTGCCGACATCCACCTCTAATCTCCTTATAAAGAGTTAAGAGATAGACCTACCGGCACCCTCCACCTTTGTTACTCAGCCAGGTTTGGTGTGGTCATTGAGAAAAAGAAACAAATCAGACATTTGAAAATGGTGTAATAGTCAATGGACCATTCAAAGTGAACAATTAGGGACGCTTCAGATAATCTCGCTTGATTGCTGTACACTTATTGTTAACAGTTGCGTTATCAGCAGCATGGTATGTTTTATTAAACGAAGCCGTTTAATTGTTTTGATATTCAACACTTCAGTGGAATTTGCTCTATCAATTTTTTCGTTTTTTTTTTTTTTTTTTAGAAACGGACCTGAGTTTTTTTTCGAAGAGAAGGATTAACATTTTATGTAAATGTACCTATGACTGTTAATTTGAAGAGTTTGATCACACATAGTTCTTAAAAAAAACTTGTTGATAAAACTATGATTGTGTCCACGTCATTGTGTTAATTTCGGATCGTTGTGGATAGTATGTAGCAATGACTTGTTGGGCAATGGCCGCTGAGAAATGACTTCATTTTTGTCATTGCAAGGTCGCGCAGCCGATCAATTGTTTCTTGAGAAAAAAGCGAAAGTTCCTTACAAAAAATATAATTGGAATAATATTGTATACCTACCATCTAACTGATAGTTCTAGCGATTTGAGTTTGATTTCAATTTCTGATATTCTCGTAATGGGCGCAAAATCATTTGTTTGATTTTATTTTAATTCCCAAAACAAGATTTTATGTCCGGAGGATATTGTGACAAACTCCATAAAATTCAAAATTCAAAATTCAAATGTCATTTATTCAAACTAGGCTGAGAATCAGCACTTTTCGAACGTCAAAATTACATAAGACAGTCCCCCAAAACGCCCACACTTCACCACTTCCTAGTGCTTTTGCTGGGAAGAAGAAGTGGCGCAATAAACTCCCCAGCAGCACAGCTGTCTGTTCAGTTAGAAAAAAAAAAAAATGATTCTATACAACCAGTATGCAAGACAATTTACAATATGCAAAAAATAATTTAAATTATAAATTAAATAGCTATAATTAATAGCCATATGACAGCTAGCACACGCCAATATACCAACCAAAAGCATCGAGAACTATACTCAAGCAGAAATAAAAATAACTAAAGTAAACAATATCTAAAAAAAAGAAAAAGCCTCCAGGCATAAAGGGCGTGCCCGCTTACATATAGCTGTAACTAGAAGTTACAATTGATAAACTAGGACCATCGAGGTAAAATAAATAATTGTCGAGGTCGCTAGCTAACCACATATTGCAATACAACTCATAAAAAAAACATTGTAATGAGTAGATTATGTCAGCACAAAATTAAAATAAAATTAAAATAAATTGACTTATAAAGTAAAATTATAAACAATTATATAAACTCATATAACCTGTCAGTAGGTAAACTAATTCTGGAGAAAGAACATTTAAACATTGTCTTGAGTTAATCACAGCGACCAACTATTCTTATCATTTAAGTAGTCGTTGATAGAATAGTATGCCTTTGAACAAAGGTTGGACTTTACTTTAGTTTTAAACGCATTAAAAGGCAAATCTAGCAAATAAGAGGGTAGCTTGTTATAAAAGGTTATACCAAGCCCAACAAATGAGTTATGAACCTTATGAAGCCGGTGAAAGGGAGCACGTAGTTTATCCTTACTTCTAGTGTTAACATATTTGGCGTAAATCCACAATATAAACCCACCTGTCGTCGAATATTGTTTACCAAACATAATCGTGTAGCATTACGGATGTGTACTACAACGACCCGCGTGTTTGCCTGCAATTGTTGTGTTTTTGTTTTATTGTCGGTGGCGACTGCTTTGTAAATATTGGTGACCTTTGACAGGAGTGACCTGTTGCGATACGTCCGTAACGGATGTAAACACACTTTTCTAAACATGAAAATGTTGCTTTGACCAAACATCCCACTCCTTATCATCTGTTTTTTTGGAACTGTGATTCTTAGTTTTAAAAAAAACTGCTCAGTGGGGTTTCCCCTCCCCATTCTGAACACTTATGTCGAAACTAAATGGATTTGCAAATTTTCTGAAGGACAAAACGAAAAAGTCGATTAAAAATTCAACAGGAATGGCAAACGTTAGAACTGGAACAAAGAGTAGTAGAAGAACAAACGAGGTAGGTACATACGGCAAAAAGTTTCACGAAGGAGTCTCGCTATGTAATGGATGGTCACCCATCGAAGAACCGACCGCGGCAAACGTAGCTTAACCTTCAATCGATCCGTGCGGCTCGTATTAGTTTACCACGAGCCTCTTAAACATAATTGCAAATCCAGGAAATAGAAATGGAACAAGACGTTTTTGGCTACTTCACGCTACACGCCTGTTAGTGACACACTGGACGAACTCCTTTGTCGTGAGAGAGATTCACGCTGTAGATATTGTTCACACACTCACAACACTGATACTGGTGAAAACAGACTGGTTTCTATTTGGTATCCGGATATGAATTTGTTCTTTTAAGATGATACGTGAACGGATATTGGTGAAATTAGAATAAACCAATATGGCAGTAACACTTCATATCAAAATACTGCTTCTGGTCGGGAGGTGGAATCAAACCATAGCCATCACAACGTTTGTTAGTATGACTCATTCACCTATCATGTAGTTAAATCTGATTGTGATATCAAGGGCTGTTACGAAATATCCACAATCTTTTACCATATTGCAACATCGAAGCCTAGTTGGAATTACATTACCGGTATTATTTGAGCAATTGAACCAAAAGCCCTTATCAGGCAGCAATGGACTACGAAAAGAGAAAAGTGGTTACCAACTTGTAAACCAAGCAAGGTCAGTTGGTTGCTCAACCGATCCGTTCAACTAGGTACTGGTGACCTTTAGATTACCTATTACTTCTGGTTGGCATAGATTTGGGGACCGTTTTTTGAAAAGCATTAAAGTCTAAACAAAAAAAATCGTTAAAGAATGGTTATGTAAATACGGAGGTAGTGACTTTGAATTAATTATAAATTTTAATATTGAGGAAGTTTGGTTTCTTGAAGAGGCCTAAGATTTAGTAGATAATACAAATAACTTGTTTAGTTTGCAACATACGGCAGACAAAATCTTGCGCCTTATTTACATTTTTTTTTCTGGCAACGTCGCGAATAGCTGTCAAATATTTACTTGTTTTGATTAATTTGGCAATATTACTGTATGGAAATAAGAAATATCGTTAACTTGTGACCAAAAATATTAATAATGAATTGCAATTATAACACATGGGTGTTGTAAACGTTTTAGGTGTAAAAAAAACTGTCAAGAGCGAGTCGGACTCGCGTACCGAGGGTTCCGTACCATCATATATAAATATTTTTAAAAATTTTCGTCAATTCGAAAACTACGTCCTAAAAAAAAGAAAAATGTTTGAGAATGTGCAAATAGCGCTCTTTCATAATAATATGATACCATACATGCTACTATAGCATGTGGGGTATCATATTAGGCCCCACTTCGAATCTTTAAGACCCCCGTTCAGAACCTGTTCAAAAAAAGAAAAAAACTTTCTTATTTGCAAAATTGACAGAAGATAGACTGAGTCGCACCATAAGGGCTCCTTTTTACGATTTTGGTACGGAACCCTAAAAAGCCATTGGAATGTTTCCAAATAGGTACTCTTTTTACATCTTAGATCACTAAATATTCGATGTTACGACATTAATTATTGCATTTAACAGTCAATATTTAACAATCAATATTTTAGTTCACTATACTGTTTGCGGTGTAGCATGGTGCGGGTGACAGGTGACAGAAAGGATACATTTATTTAATTTACTACAGTTATTACTGAGTCCGTATTATGTTTACAATCTGTATGTAGGTATGGATCAGTCGTAAAATACAGAATCAGTAAAAACAAGTAAATTATAATATATTTTACCCTTTCTGTCACCTGTCACCTCACAATGCTACACCGCAAACAGTATAGTTAGCCATATATTTCATATGTCCATACAGTAATATTGCTAAATTAATCAAAAAAGCGAAATAGGTATTTGACATATATTTGCGACGTTGCCCACGTTCAACACGCACGCTCTTATATACATTTTCAGTTACACCTGGCTACTGGCTGGCCTCCGAGATATTTTGTACAAGGACCGTTTAGCTGGTCCTTAAGTACAAACTACGATAAAAGCGTTCCTAACGCGAATCGAATGCAGTCTGACCTTTAGAAGTCTCTAAAAACAAAATATCTACAAGTACCTACATCTAAATCAAAGAAAAAGTTCTTCGCACTTCATTAGCACAATTGAAAACATTAAGTAGTGTACAGCGTTAAAAACATGGTGTTATTGTGACGCCTAGCAGCTAATAGCAGTGGCGTGGCTGTGACGAACGTAACGCGCCGTGACCTCGCGCTGCAGGTGCCTTCAGACTTTAGGTGGCACTCAACTGATAAGGTGTTTACATCAGTCACCATATTTCTGAGGCCTTTAAAATTATAATAGTTAATTAGAATAATTAATGACTTATTGTCCTTCGCCACTTATGTCATTATCAGTTTACAGAATCACTTCGGTCATTCCGGAACTGTCTATCTGTCTACATCTCAGGATTTGTGTTTTTTCTTTCAATTCTAAGCAAATCTGAGACAAAGGTCACAAGTACCAAGCCAGGTTTTCAAGCACATTCACAAGAAGCTGGCAGTATCATCACAACAGTAATGTTTTCCCATTGTTTGTTTTATTCGTGCTTATATTTATATATAATTAGGTTTATTTATTATATTTGTAGTTTTTAGTTATATATGTATCTATTTATAACTTGATATTTTAAATAAATATGTTTTTCCTCAATTCTCGCTATTGCACCTACCACTGTTTGTATCTGCATCACCCAAAGGTTGACTGGTAGAAAATGCCTGTGGCATTAAGTCCGCCTCCGTACATTTATGTGCTTGAAGTATTAAATAATAAAAAAATAAAGGTCATCGGGTTAAGTATCAAAAAGAGGTATTTGAAACTTGAGTTCAAAAGTTCACGAGTTCTACTGCCACTCCGCTGCGACTACAAGGCTGTTACACAACATGTTATGATAACATATTTTGTTAGAAAAAACGTTGTTCAACGCCATTATTAAATGTGAAGCCATAGTGAAGAGTGCACAACAATTACGTGTTGCATTCGCAGCCGGCAGTTATAGCTATAACAGGGAAAACTATCTGTTGTAAACTGGTTTGTGGAACCGGCATCTTGAGTTTATTGCGAGTCTGCGGACTGTTCTCTCAGTATCTTAGCATACCTAGCATACTACCTAGGCATCCTAGCCAATATTATTGTCTTCGTTAAAATTAAAAAAAAAATTTTTACAGTCCCAATAATTTTATGCTCTGCACATTGAAGGAAGCCGCGTTTTATGTTACACTAATTTATACATTTATTTAATTCTGAATAACAAAAAAGGCTAGCCAGTAATTCCTTTGTGGTTGAGGATTCCGGGTGAAGCTCGCTTCCACCTTCGGCCTGATCATCACTTAACATCAGGTGAGATAGAGGCCAAAAGCTTCCATGTCGTGGAATAGAAAGAAACTGGTCCGTACATCCGAATTCAACGAATAATGAATAATGTGTCATCAGTTCATCACTTTACCATTCGTTATTTTCCCAACACAAACGGACAGAACATTTGCAGAAATCATCACAATTTGAACGATATTTGTAAATAAAGCGACACTCGCCGACCGAAAATGCGATGACCTATGAGTAACACTAAACGATATTTTGACGATATCCTACATGATTTTGTGAAACGATAACATTAGTAGCTAGTTTCATGTTATACGTATCGTCAATATTTGAACGAAATTCTACATGTTTTGTAAATTATGTATAATAACTTTCGTCCGCAGCTTCGCCAGCGCGGAGGTCGGACACTACACCACAGGAACGTACTAACGGGATGAAAAGTACCCACACCATGTCCTGCCCCGGATCTATCCGTGTGCTCGACCAAAGCCGTTCAGCCGCTGTGGCGTGAAAAGGTACAGACAGACAGAGACAGAGTTGCTTTCTCATTGATAATACATATTAGTATAGATTAGTAATTAGTAACATGACTGTAATTATAGTATATTAGTATGGATTTCGAAGACAGGGTGGAGTGCCAGGTCTTCTTGCCCCTTGACTAAGTCTGATTTGAAAATACCAACTCCGAACCCTTTATTTTCAGCAAGAAAAGGTTTTGCTTGTTCGTTTATATCTAAAGAATCAGAATCACGGAGCCAGTCAGTTACCTACCTTCACCCAGCAACACATGCGTATGTCTGCGGAGAAATTGTTCGATTTGAGATTGCTTCGACAATATCTTGTAACCATGTCATTTATTGTTATCAGCTATCAGCATAGTTAATAACTTGTAATATCTTATCAGCTTCTATTACTTTAGTTAGAGAAAGGCTTTAAAAAGTAAATATTTGAGTGCTGCCTCTAAAGTTAAAGGTCGTGTGTAAAACCTAAGATATGTCAAGATAAACCAAGTTTAAGATAAAAAAGAAAAGATTTATTATTATCTCATAGTACCTGTCCAAAGATTTAGCCACCCGGCGCAACAGTCGTTTTTGATCGAGTGCAAAAGTAGAGCCACTTGTGGTAGAGCCATGCATGGTCTACTTCTATTAACGAAGCACTGAAACGTTGGGAAGTTGGACATTACCCAATTTCTTTTAATCTGCACTTACTTCTTATAAGTACCTACCTATTAATTGCAGTCATTCATAATGTATGCGAATGGCGAGTGACGGAGTTCACTTAACTGTCACTTTATATGTCCTTGTGTACGAATAATGAAACGTTCAGTCAACTCTGCTCATTAAAATGGAAGTAAAATACAAAATTATCTTATAAATAAAGAAGCTAACAGTCTCAATCACACAACCAGTATTTAAACCACAAGCCATCAACAAATATTCAACAATAAAAACGAATTGATTGCCAAAATGTAATAAAAACAGATATAAATGCCAACCAGTTTTCTCGAGTCATAGCAACATAACAGAGGAACCAAGAGGTCGCGTTGAGGACAATCACACAATATGTGTGGTAGGGATACTGTACTGGTAGGTCATGTTTACGTAAAGGATCTCCTGACGGGAGTCCCCGTTACAATAGATATTGACTTACGGAGTCTGCGAAGGTTTCATCTAAATTAGGTTACGGTAATCAAGATTAACGTAAGTAGGTACTTAGTTCTATTGTTTACCAGACAAAAGGAGCCTTGTCATAGCAAATTGTAGGTACTCAAATGGTTCTGTTCTTTGGTTTATATACCCAAACTTTTAATAAAATCTAATTTTGTGTTTCAAATACCAAAATCTTATAATTTTTCAGTTGATTTCCGTTACTGTAAATTGAATGTTATGCCATTTAATTATCGTATGTATAAAAGTAGGATTTATTAATTAAATAAGTATTTTATCTAGATAAAAAATCTACGCAGTAGGTAAATAGGTACATAAAAGTAGATAGGTACTGACTTTGACTTTGAAGTTGCTTTGTTTCCATGTGTAGATTGTTATCTCTTGCTAATTAATGATGTGCTAAGTAAGTGAGAGCTTGTTTGACTCTTTAATGAATCGATTGATACACAAATAGGTGTATTTACTTGTCTCTTTCCTTTTTTTCTCTCTACTTGTCTCTTTGATTATTATTTCATATATACCCACATAATTGAATTCTTGGCAGTAAAATCTTGGTCCTTATGTCCGCAATCATGTTTCAATCAAGTTTTTTCTTGATTTATCCGATTATATTCAAAATCTTTTCGTCCAGAAGTGTCGGCTCAGTGCGCATGATTGCCGAGCCCCATTTTGTTTAATTTAAAACAATAAAGATTCCCGATCCCGATTGTGATCGGCGGTGGTCGACGATCTTCGTGTCCCCAACTTGTGACGTCACCAACAGGGGGCTCTGTTGCCGCTGTTGGTAAACATTTTGTGCAATTGTTTTGTAAAATGTATTGAAAAAACTATATGGCGAAAGAAGCTGGGTTTTGCTTCAAAAACTTCACATATGCAGATGTTACATTTATCAAATCTGTGGGCAAAACAAAAGAATGCAGCCCTGGTGTTATGTTTATGAAAATACCAGTGGTGTTGTATTAGAGAGGCAATGTAAGTGGAAACAGAATGCAAACTAACGTAAAATATTGACAGTCTTTACATTGAACGTGGGATTCTTTGCAATTTCCATGAGAATATTTACTACAGTAGCGATATCAATGCGTACATTTTAATACTTTGTTAATTTGGTTCATTAGCTATCAGGGAAATGTAGGTACCTTTAGGTGTCCTTGGTTCTTTGTCCTTGAAACGAATACAATACATACAGTCTAACTAAAAATATTATTATGGACACGGACAGTTCAGCAATAATATTTGATTTATAATTTTTTGAAGATATTATGATTTATTCATATCTGTTTCCAAGAAGACAGAAAATATACTTATGTGATCATCTGCTTAAGGCATATAATGTACTATTAGTGGCACAAATATTTATGTCCCATCGTATAAATACCAAAACTGCCTAACGACGCGGACGCCAAGATATAGGATACTGCATCAGCTTCCAAAAGATGTGTCACCTCTCACAAAGCATAAATATCTGACATGACTTACGTCATTTGTTGACGTTTCTTCTCCATAGGAACCTACGCTTTGGAATGGGCCACTAGCTTCATATTTCTGACTGACTGACCCCTTGATAATTCAAAAGTGCCTGTAAATGGTTTAATTGGTTTCTTTTTATTTGTGTGCCTTTGCTTGTTGTGCCAAATAAATGTATTTTCTTTCTTTCTTTTTCTTTTAATTGAAATAAATGCTTTGAGTTTGAGTTTTGAGTTATCTATATGTATATATACACCTACCTACTCATTTCAGTTCAGAAGAATGCTTGGTTGTGATAAAAAAATATCTGACTTATTAGTGATGCGCTTACTAACGACATACACATTACATTTGTATTAAAATAGATTTACTAAGCTACTAAACAAAGGTGAGTCATGCATGACGGAAGTCACACGGCACCCAAATACTAGCGATAATGAAGTAAATAAACGCGGACTAGACCTTTGGTTATCTATCTATACTATAATATTATTATAAAGAGGAAAGATTTGTTGTTTGTTTGTATTTTTGTTTGTACCGAATAAGCTCCGAAACTATTGGACCGATTTTACAATTTCAATCACCAATAGAAAGCAGGAAGCAACATAGGCTATAATTTATATTTAAAACAAAATATAAATACTTATTAAAATTGCAATAAGGTAACCCAAAGTAGCAAAATTTTGCGTATAAAATTCATTATTTGGGGTGCGCTGAGAAAACTATTGAAGATACCTAAATAGTCTACTTGATTAAAGTACCTACTCATTATTACCTACAAAAAATGCCGAAGTCTCATTATTGCCTACGAATATATCTTAATATAAGTAATAGTTAAGTCACAATAACAGCTTTTGTGTTCTAAAATTTAATTAGATCGCCGGTAATAACAAAAGCAGGTGATATTCGTATCGTAGCATTAATTCTTATTCAAATAAATAGTTTAATAATCAAGGGTATTTATGTAGCAGTCAAACACTGTTTAATTCATTGAAATCGGACATAAAATATCGAAGTTACAGTACAGGACCCGAATTCCTGTCGAGTCCACCATGAAGTACCTGGAACTGGTGGTCAACAGCCGGTGGGACTTCGGACCCACTTTCAGCGGTTGACGCCCAAGTTGATGGGCTCCGCGGGTGCGTTGTCAAAGCTCCTTCCCATTCTGGGGGACCCGAGCACCGCCTGTAGGCGATTGTACTTGAGGATCGTGCGATCCATGGAAGTGTACGGGGTCCCGGTGTGGGCTTCTGACCTGACGACCGGCAGCCTCGCAATACTGCAAAAACCGCAGAGGGCGATGGCCGTCAGAGCTATCAAGGGGTATCACACGATCCCCTACAAGGCGGCGTTTGCACCGGCCGGATCCCCGCCCTGGGACATCGAAGCGAGAGCCCTCATTTTACTGTACCTCACTTGATCGATGCAGCTGAGATCGACCTTCGTCGATCACAGCTCATTTCACAGAAGGAGGCTGCGGAAAGGGTCAGGGAGATTGAGACCACTCTCCTGATCCTTAGCAGGTGGACTGGGCGTCGGCGGAGGGCGGTCAACGCCCTTTTCCAGCCCCCATAAGCAGTTCCGGAAGGACGGCAGATTGGCACACATATAACCTGGATTAACACATAGGTTACTTTTAATCCCGGTAGTACGTTGCCGTGGGACAATTTCGGACAACCACGTGAGCGAAGCCGCGGGCAAAAGCTAGTTCATAATAAAGTGAATGTTGTTAGCTATGGTTGACAGATCGAACATTTTTCGTCGTGTCGCGTCGTGCCACTGTCTGGCCTTTACTTAGTTTTTACATGACGTGTTTCAGTAGATTATATACCTACTCAAATTAAATAAGTAGGTAGATACTTAATTGGTTTACAAGTAGTATTGTAGTGTAGTTAATGCCTTTTGAAAATTGTTTTAATATGTAGGTACAACATTGCCTTTACATTGTCCTTTGTAATAAAAAATAAACACTTAAAACAGTTGTTTACGACATAATTCCACATACATAAGACATAAGTATTGACATTTACTTAAACCTAGACCTAACATGAATCATGAAAGTATGTTTTTTCAATATCGAATCAAAATACAATCCGATATGTATTCAGTGATATCATTGCGCGACATTAAGCAAAGTAAATTATACTGTATTATGTACATTCATTTGAAGTTTGTACAGCTAAAATATATTAGCCTATACTCGTAGTCAGAACAAAAGCTCCAATGTAGGTACACGTCATCACATTTGCATATTAATAACGTTATTATTCAATAAAATGCATCGATATATGAACAAAGAATATACTGTCACTACTGAAACTATTTTGATAAAGAGAAGTTACGAAAATGTAGTTATTTCAGACCATGAGAACCAGGTTTTCCAGGAGAATTTCCTTTCCCAAAAATTTGGTGACATTCTAAAATTAATGCAGACCAATTTTGCTTTTTTGAATTGACGTATTTCACCGAAAATTTTGATTGTCTAATCGACTATTTTTAATCGCGATTAAATAAAGGTGTGGAGTAAAATTAGTTGTTATGAACTAAAATTTACACCAACACCTCGACTTGTGCAAAAACAGTACTGTATCTTTTTTTTCTTTTCTTTTGCTTATATATATCTCGAAAATTGTGTGGTCCTATCGCAAAAATAATGAAAATTTCGACCCCAGTTATGGAACCCATAAACCCCTAAAATTCAACATGTCAGTAGGTAATAATTTGACATGAAGTAAAATATGCCATATACACGTAGAGGCTGCCCCCCTGCGCGGGGCCAGACTGCGCGACTCCGGCTTTAAAAAAAATGTGTATCAAAATTATTTTTAAATTTAGAGTTTTTTTGCAGCATAGCGAGCATTTGCAGTGAAGGACTTCTTATAATAATTTACGTATTGTGTGTTAATGCCTTATTCTTGAATATAGATTAAAATTACAGTACAAAGGAACGTAGAAAATTATAATATTTTGTTGTTTTCAATTAAAGTTCAACTTTAATCACGTTCAACAAGTTGCATTCGACCTCGTCTCGAATCGAGTTATTTTACAAACAGTAGGTACCTGGGCGACCGAGCTCTGATCTGGGTGAAAATAGAGAATGCTCATAATACCTACTGGATAGTTCATACTAATTCCATGGTGACATCAGGACATGCTACGAAATGTTGTCATTTTAAATATTGTATTTTATACATATATTTAGGACTAACATTTGTATTTGTGTCTTATTGTTTGTTATGTCTCTATATGCTGCACCGTTTGACGTCATCACATCAACGTCGGCAGTAGCTGAAAACCAGCGCTGGGGCTCTGTCTTGCATAGGGTCGCAGCTTATAATCCCATGCTGCCATTATTCTGTCATCTTGTTCTAAAATTTGGGCGTCTGAGCTCTGCTCGGGTATACAGAGAAAACGAATTTTCCCAGATATGAGACCTAGCTACATCGTTTTTCGCCTCCGAAACCCCTATATTGCAACTTTCAACGAAATCTTTAGAACCGCTTTCGAGAACATGATTACAAATATGTACCTATATACGAGTACCTACAAATATTGCTCGTTTAATAGTATAAGATGTAAATTAATTGTACTATTTGGATCTAGTTTAGTCACGTGACTTAAATAACACATAAATATGTGTTACATGGTTACGTTACGTTACGTTAGCGTTCCGGTAAGTTAAGATGAGTAACGTTGTAAGGCCATCCTCCCTTCACTTGTGGGTGTCGTAAAAGGCAACTAAAGCAATGAAGGCGTTAAGATGAGGGGCAGCAGCTTCCTCCTGTTTGCTAATGATATCTTCTATTCTATTTTTATTGATGGCAACTGTGCCGATGTCAACAACTCTGCCAATGTCAGTTGTGGTAACCCAGGATATTAAAAGTAATAAAAATAATAAAAAAAACACGTAATAATGACATCTTAATGCAGGTACTAATCTATCTAGCACGTCATTTGTTGGTATACCTATTATGACAGCCAATTTCGGCGGTCTTCGAAATTACTGACTGATGTCAGATGGCAGATAGTGCATGATGGACAATGATGATGCATGATATTAGAAATTTAGCCGTTTAATTTTATTATCAGATTTCATGGATCAACGTGTCATCGGACTAAAGGGTCAACAATGTGTTTTCAATCGCAAAATTTTATAAGCTCTATAACAATATGTTGCCAACTGCTTATTTTCATGAGATCATTACTTACTCCATTTAATAATAAATAAATAATTATTTATTTCAGACTTGTCTTGCGATTACATCCATATTTGTTGTTAAGCCTTGGCCCAAGAAATTAAAACACTTTTAAATACTTAGATATAACATTTACCCTCTCAAAATATAATATCCCTGATTCAAACTCTCACTCAATGGTCAGTCTACCAAGAGATCTGTCTGTAAGTCTGTGTTTGTATGTATACAAACATGTGTACCTGTAGCACCGGCGACTAACGTGTGAGCTAACGAGTACCCAGCGTTGCACCCTAAGGTCGCCTGCGCCGGCGCAACACCGCTCACTTCGCTATTCGTTTCTATGGCTACGACAATAATTGTGTAATGCACCTTATATAATTTCCCATGTAATTTCTCTTGTTCGGTTTAGAAAGGCATGTAATCATGATTCTTTTAAATCGATGGTTTCGGCAGGCCGCCATACAAGAAAACAGGGAAAAGTGCATGCAACATTATAATAGTATCAATAAAAACAATAACTGTTTTTATTGTCATAGTCAGAATGAAGCAAATTGGGACAAAAACCTCAAGGTTAAGAATAAAGCTTACCAGCACCCAGACCAGAGCAGTCACCAAGTGAGGAAATGTGGTGATAAACAATGGCAAACGGTTTCGTCGGTTCTTTTGGGAGGCAAGTGTTGTTCTTACAGACTGTATGGTCTTCGACTAAGTGCGTAACCTCAATATTTAAAACTTGAAATTTATTGTCCAACGAGGCAACATAAGTTATAAAAGAATATTTCAAAAAGTTAATCGCTTTCATACAAAATAACCGCTCGTATCAAAGCCGCAGTCACAGCCAAAATAACCGCAATTAATTTGCAAGGACGTCATAAAATAACACTAAAACTATGTAAGTTAATGACAACTCACCGAATTATATCAAAACAAACAAACTTAAATCACAGATAACTGAGATTCTTCAAAAAATTGTCATTAAAAACACTCGCGATTAAAAGATGCGATCAATTTGACAGCTGTCAAAAAGTGGCACGAACGTCCGCGGTTCTCGGGCAGCGATGGCTGAATGGCGCGGGCGACTGGACTGTACAGGCAGCCTGCGCCTGCGATTACAAAGTTACGACACTAAATTGTTATCTGTTCCACCTCATTGCGTATACGACCACACGGAATAAGTGGTTACTGCGGTTAGCTTAAAGGGTAAGTATAGGTTGCTGAGGTTATTGTGACCGATATTGGTGACGTCATGACCTTGCACCAAATATTTAGGACCTAGGTTTCAGGGCAATTGGCGGTCAAAAGATAAAATAAGGGTTTGATATCGCTTAAAATAAAATGTCAAGATTAGAACTTAAAAATCATGACCCTAATATATTGCTATTGCTACAAACTACAAATCTCTAAGGTGTTGTAGCGAACATAATAGCGTTGTTCAGGAAGGAAGGAAACCGGCTTGTGGAGCGGAATCTCACGACTCATCGACTAGCTCTAGTGTTCCCACGAAGGTAGAGATCGCAAAAACATAAAACAATAAAAAACAAAATGTTTTGACTAGATTGTATATTATGTTTTACAAGAAGAACCGGAACAAAGCACTTGGGGCATGGCAACTCGGGACGCTGTCATCTATGTTCGTCACTTCATCAGATTGATCTTTGAAAAATGCCAAAAAAATTTATTTTATGAAAGAACAGACAATTCCAGTCCTTTTCAGATCCAATCGGAAACCATCCCCAGACCTTATCAAAGAACCTCAGGCAACCAAGATACAAAATTATTCAAGCTAGCCAGATAGACAGTCAGTGTTAGTAGTGTTATCTGTCCTTCACTGTTACTGATAAGAACTGCCAGACACAAGTTGGTGACATGTAGCCTGCGCCCGCGCTGCATGCTAACGAGAACGCGCGCAAGGAAGTGATTTTACTCACTCGTGCGTGTCGTAATATGCGAAAATTAAGCTTATGTCACAGTCGAGACGTTACGAATATTAATGACATTTATTCTTTATTTATTTAGAATTTTAGCTCATTGGTTTGGATTAGATTGTCATGTTGGTGAATGTTTGGTTTCGTGAACAGTTGATCTTAGCATTTTTGGTCTTTTGGTTAGGGATAGCCTGTATCTTAGGAGACAGTGATCTGACCGAGCTGAACTGTAAATTAATGATGGACCTTGTTTCGAGTGTCGATGTTAATCTACCACAAGAAAAAAATGTGAGTTAGCTGAGTAAGTAATTTAGATTTATTTGAGCATGGATGGATGGAGAAAGAGTGGGATTGTGAATGAGAGAGAGGGGTGTGTGTTCATGCTCGTGAGTTTAATGTTAGTTGTGGTGTATGGGTGTGTGTGTTGTGAGTTGTGTGTAATGAGGTGTTTGTTTGTGTGTTGTGTTTTGTTTTGTGTTCCAATTTAATAGTGATTTGTTTAGCGATGTATGCCAGTAGAGATTAGGTGTTATTGTAGTCCTGGTGTATGAGCCCAGTCTGTAATTTTAGATTTAATATTTAATTTATTTAAGTTTATTATGTTTAAATTCTTTTGTATAATTTTATATACGTGAAAACTTAACACGACGTAGTAATGGTGTTTTGCAAAAGAGGTTTTGTACTGTACACAGAGGGGACAGATGTTTGCTTCCTTGGGTCAGATAGGAGTAGGCAGCCATGTACTCTGAGGACAGATCGAAGAACAAACAGCTGACGTACCGTCAGAACTTTGCAGTCAGTATAGAGTTGTGCTGTGGGGTATCTAAACGGTTTCCTAGTCATCACCTTAAGTACAACTCTTTGAGTTCTCATATCCGTCAATCCGAGGATTGACTGACACAAAGGGAGATGGTTTACATCGTGAGAATGTTAAAATCAGCCGATTCTCGCAGAGATTTAAAGATGTGTATCAGACGGACAGTACGAGTAGTTAGATTTTCAAGCAGTTTATCCCATCTTAATCCCTCATCTACATGCACCCTCAGATACTTTACGTTATTAGATCTAACAATGGCAGCACAAGAGCTCGACATCAGCCGATTTTTGGCATGAGTGAGCTATAATCGAAAATTATTCGGGGGAAGGATGTTACGTCGGATCGCAAAGGGTAAAATAATAGGTTTTATCCAGGTTTAGCATCGGCAAGTTCAGATTAAGCCAGGTCATCACGGAAGTTAGTGCAAATTCAGCCCTAGTTTGCACATCGTCCCACGTAGGCCCATGAATTAAAATCGCGGTGTCATCGGCATATGCATAGATCTTACCATCAGGTACTGACATTCTACAAAGGTCGTTTATATAGATTTGAAAGACCGTGGGGCCTAATATCCTTCCTTCCTTGTGGCACGCCGAATGACACCGATTCTTCACATTCATTACTATAACTCGAGCCTATCCTAACTTAACCTACGTCCAAAAATATGCCAAGGACTTAGTTTTGCTGTCCAGTGTCTGCTATAGTTTGAGTTAGATCTAATATAGCATCTTCAGTGGAGACACCAGACCTAAAGCCATACTGATTGTCAGCAATAGATTTGTACCTGTCCAAAAAGCTTCTAAGATTATTGTTTAAAATCTTTTCCAGTATGTTTGAGAGCGAGGATAGAACAAATATTGGCCTATAATTATTGACACAGTTCCTGCTCCTAGATTGGGTGTACAATGGCCTTCTTAAGAGAATCCGGAAAGACTCCCGTGTCTATGCAAAGATGTATGTTATCACTGGTACGAGAGTGTGTAGAGTGTCTTATGAAGCGATGAAGCCTACCAGCCTACGGCACAATCGCTTCGAAGCTGTAATATAATAAAATTGACGTCACTGTCGTCGACTTTTTCTAAAACAAGTGAATAGGGATGATGCCTGGGTCAAAAAAAAGAAATTCTATTTAGTCCGTCAGTCAGATAATAAAAAAATATTAGACACATATTTTTTGCTTTATCATATTAATAAAACATGACTCATATACAACGCATTAAAGTTGGGGAGTGGGGGTTGATACGTCACAAGTATGTATAAAATCTACATACAAGTGACGTCATGACACATTATAACTCAATGTATCGCCGTAATCTTTTGATAACGTAAAAAAAGGAAAAATACGTGTACGTTATTTTTTCATAATCTACATTACGGACAAAAAACTTTTTTTTAGTCATCATCCGTATTGATGGGCGGATTCGGTGTCATATTTGTGCAACCGGGAGGTTTATCTCTAGTTAGAGGTGTTTTATTAGGGTCATTTAATATTGCCCCTGTCATGTTTTTACCTATAATACTAAAGAAGGAACATACATTGATTAGAGAAGATTTAGGGTTATCGGTTATTTTTAATAGCTCATCTGGACTAGAGTGTAGTATACCGTAGTTTCCTTAATTGTTTTCTATAGCATTTTTGCATTACCTTGTGATCTTTCAAGTTCACTCTTCTCATATGTACTCTTCAATTTACGCGATAACAGTCGTGTAAGTAATTCATTCATAGCGATATTCACATCTTCAGACGAAACACTGAGTACACATTGGAGACTGAACGTGGTCCCATAAGCACTAACTTAGAAGTAGCTCAAGAATTTGTAAATTTCTTTACTAATATACCATCAAAAACGACGGAAGCTTTAAATTCCTCACCCGATGTCTCAATTGATTTATTAAAAGCGAACGTTACAGGCTGCCCGGTTGAATTTCAATTTAAACATATAAACCCTATGATAGTTGTAAAAGCTTTTCGGCAAATCAAAATCAAATTGACTGAAGATCTATGGGGATTATCTATCAAAGTTTGTACATCCATAATCGAGACTATAGCACCATATTTAGCTTTAATATTTAATTTGTGCGTGGATCAAGGAGTTTTCCCGGATTTAATGAAATACAGTAAGGTTATACCACTTTTTAAATCTGGGGACAGTAAAGACACCAACAATTTTAGACCAGTATCCGTGCTGCCGGTATTCAGCAAGGTGTTCGAAAAGGTAATGCTCAATCAAATGCTTAATCATTTTAACACCAACCAAATCTTACACGAACAACAATATGGGTTCACCAAGGGACGTTGTACGACTGACGCCGGTGTCGCCTTATTAAAACATATATTTACAGCATGGGAGGCGGCCCAAGATGCCATAGGAATCTTTTGTGACCTTTCCAAGGCATTTGACTGCGTAAATCACGAAACCTTGCTCATGAAACTTGAGCATTACGGACTAGGTAAGCTTGCGCTCAGTTTGGTAAACTCTTATTTAAATGATAGACAACAGCAAGTTCAAATTAACGGTGTCAATTCACTCGGTCTAAAAGTAAAAATGGGTGTTCCACAAGGCTCAATATTGGGTCCTTTCCTCTTTTTAGTATATATTAATGATCTACCCCATTTATTAAAAAACAAACCACAAATGGTGTTATTTGCTGACGATACTTCTCTAATTTTTAAGATAAATAGACGTGAATCAAATCTTGACGACGTAAATAACGCCCTACTGCAGGTCCAAAATTGGTTCACTGCTAACAATTTAGTATTAAATGGGAAAAAAACTAAATGCATAAGATTTGCTTTGCCGAATGTTAAAAGTAGTGTTTGTGAAATAGTATTGAATAAGGAGAAACTAGAATTCGTCGATAAAACTGTTTTCTTGGGGATCACGCTCGACTCAAGGCTGCAATGGGGTCCTCATTTAACATCTCTTGCAGGACGGCTAAGTTCAGCAGCATATGCTGTGAGAAAAATCCGTCAATTTACTGATGTAGATACCGCGAGGCTAGTCTATTTCAGTTACTTTCATAGTATCATGTCTTACGGTATTTTACTATGGGGACGGGCTGCAGATATCGAATCGATTTTTATTCTGCAGAAAAGAGCCATCAGAGCAATATATGGCCTCCGCAGACGCGATTCCCTAAGGGAACTATTTAAAGATATTAACATTATGACGGTACCTTGTCAATATATATACGAGAACATCATGTACGTAAGGAAAAATTTAAGTATTTTCAGTAAAATAGGTGATAGACACAATTATGGGACTAGAAATAGGGACCAATTAGTTCAACCGGGTTTCAGACTGGCTAAAGTAGACTCATCTTTCATGGGGTACTGTGTAAAATGTTACAATAAAATACCTCCCCACATACTCCAATTGAATGAAACGAAATTTAAATCTTGCATAAAACGCACACTATGCTGCCAAGCATATTATAAGTTGGGGGATTACATCGCTGACAAAAATGCTTGGCTCAACGCTGGTCCAGCTCCACAAGGGCGCATAAACTAATTATTGATTAGCATTGGAAAATATTGTTGGAGCTGCTGAAGATTGAAAAACTATATTTACATTGTATAAATTCAATCTCTTAGTATTATATAATTGCATTGAACATATGTGAGCACTGTTTACCTACTTTAACATTTACTGAGTACGTCTTTCATTGACTTGAATGTACCCTGGCGGCTGAGAGTATGTCATGCTCACTCAAATGTCTCGCTGGTGGTGGCGTGTGTGTTGGATCATTAAGTTCCCTTCAAAATGGTTGAGCTAAATGATGCTGATCCATGCGTCATGTTCGTGAACGGGCGCCGTCAGTGGGGACTGGTCATCTCTTAGCTGCCATGGTTTATTTTAATTATTTTTGTTTTTATATTTTTTATTATGGTCGCTTTTAACGTGCACGATTTACTACATTGTTCTCACATATATAATTTCAACATGAATGATGTAACCAATGTTTTGTAACAATATTCTAATTTAAAAGAGTGTCCATGGAGTTTCTTGCCCGTTCTTCTCCATAGGAACCTACTACGCTTTGGAATGGGCAACTAGCTTCATCTTTCTGACTGACCGACCCCTTGACAATTCAAAAGTACCTGTAATTGGTTTATTTGGAATAAATGATTTGAGTTTGAGTTTGAGTTTCAGTTTTGTAAAATCTTTATGTTCTAGTTCTGTTTTGATTGCTTCAGTATTAATGCGAGATTTAGTGAAAAATGTGTTACCTGTTGAGTTCTTATTTGAGATTGCATATATAATTGGTTTGTGATCTGTGATATGCGATTCTACTACGAGACTTGTGTCCGATGACTTTGTTTTAAGTAATATGTGATCAAGGCAATTTTCATTTCTAGTGGGTAGAAGGTGGGTTAGTCCATGGGATGCGTTTAAAATAAGGTAGTCTATAGCCGGATCATTCCTACTCCCTAATTTTATATCAATAAAGTCAAAGTCAAATAATTTATTTCAATTAGGCACAAAAAAGGCACTTTTGAACGTCAAACTTTACAAAAAATAATAAAACTGATTCTAGTCTCCCATTCCAAAAGGTAGTTTTCGTATGGAGAAGAATGGGCAAGAAACTCCACCGTTACTCTTTTAAAAAAATCATTATATCTTGTATAGGTACACTTATTATATAATTATATGTGAAGACAATATTCAGGTCAAGATAGCAAGCTCGCCAAATATGTCGTGTAATGGTCGTGGTTGACCATTGTAATATTTGGCGAGCTTGCTATCTTCTCATAGATACAGCTGAATAGAATAGAATAATTTATTTGTCAAACATATGTGATTATAAACAAAGATCTTAAATATTAGGTAGTGCGCTATGTTTTCCCAATATGACACACAAATGATTAATATTATTAAAAGCTATTACAATGACAAAACTGCAAAAACTGCTGCTGAGACTGGTAAAAAAACTATCGTAATGATCTTTTGTGGTATTTGAAGAGGAACGATATATCGCAACTACTGAGAGCTTATTAGCAACTAGACATATTAGACTATTCGCGTAGTTTAAGGTTGGCTCTCATACTGTTACATTTAGGCAAATTTTAGTATAAAGAATAACTCCAACCTTTTGATTCGTTATGGTTCTAGTTGAGTGCGACTGGTAACCGTATCATACTGGGATATTACTCAGTCTACTCAGCCAGCACTCAGTCAAAACAACAATGTCAAAATTAACATTAATTGGACACAACAATGCTTGTAGACTATCAATTTTTTATTTACGCTACGTATATTCATATGCAATAGTTTTATGCTACTATTAGTTGTATTTATGTATGGTATACTCTTCAGGGTAACATGGGAAATAATTGTCCTGAAACAGATTTATAGTACAAAGCCAGGAACAGAAGAAACATTGAGAGCAAATTATTACGTCCTTAAGGAATTATAGGACAGAAACTTGAACATAACTTATCTTAATTTTACAAATAAAGACTTGGCGCTCACGACAAATATGTAAGTAATGCTGTAACCTGGATGGATAATCATAATCTAGAAATAAACGTCACCAAAACAAAACTAATTACTTTTCATCCCCATCAAAAATCCCCATTAAAACTAAATTTCATTTTTAAAAATGCAAAACTGGAACAAGTAAATGAATTTACTCTCCTCGGTTTGTCTATAGATACCCACATAAATTGGAAATCCCATATACAGAAAATAAGAGCAAAATTATCAACATTCTCATAAGCACTACGTGAAATTAAAAAAACGACTAACCTACAGACTGCACTTGTTACTTACTATGCATATGCCCAGGCATGGCTCAGCTATGGGGTCATGCTGTGGGGTAACAGTACAGATTCACTAACTATATTTATTTTGCAAAAGAAGTTAATTCGAATAATAACCAACATAGAACAAACAGATAGCTGCAAGCCACACTTCCGAAAACACAAAATAATGACACTTCCCTGTCTATATATCTTAGAATTATGTAAATTTGTCAGAAACCACCCAGATTTTTACACCACTTGCGAAGAAACACAAACAAGATACACCTTTCGACACAATAAAAACAAAATAAACATACCTCAATCCCGACTCAAAATGCACTCAACCAGCCCTTTAGTTATGTCCATAAAAATATATAATAAATTGCCAAATGAAATTAGAGAAGTAAGTAAAACAAATACATAAATTGAAACAATTTCTGGAATCCAAGTCATACTACTCAGTAAAGGAGTTTTTAGAAGACAAAACGATTGCAAAATAAAATTATTCTCTCTCTTATACAGAAAACATTATGAAATAAATATAATCTAATATAGAATATAGAAAATCAAATATAAATATGAAAATATGAATACATAATTAATAATATAATATAATAATAATCAAAATACTTCTGAGAAATTCACTACATTATCCATATAAATACATAATATCAAAATTACACCTATTTACACAAACGTAGTAATATATAATAATAATGTATACTTATATATATATATAAATAATTATACACTCAATTAAACACATCTAATAATTAATTTATAAAAATATTAATTGCTTTAATTGTTACTTAGCCCTCTTCCTCTCTCCTAATTGTGCTGTGCCCGACAGGGTCCATATTGATCTTTTACTTTTTATACCATCTATGTAATACATATGGAATGCAATAAAGAATTGAGTATTGAGTATTGAGTAATGTTATCATTACATATCTCTAAAATTACATCAAGCTGCCTAGTCACCGCATGCCCTGCTCATAACTTACGACTTTATCGAAGTGAGCATAGCCAGTCGTCAATCAATGGGCGCAACACTTTGATGATCATGATGCTCGCTCGCTTGCTGCGAATTTATAGGCACCTACTTGCGGTATACCTAAATATTTCTGACTATTGTAAAAGTTCAGGTAATGGATTGGAAACTGAGAACCCGGTGTTGGTGTAAATCTTGGGAAATACCTATATCCTGCTTAGGCCAATGACTACGAACATTAAATAAGTGTAATATATGTACTTAGCAGTAAGTTTTTGATTTTAGGAACTATTTGGCGTAGAGTGTAAAGCAAATGCCTCTTCCTGCAGTTGACCTCAAAACTCAAAGCGAACTGGCAAGTTCAAGTAGGTAGAGACATAGCTTATCTTGAATTACAAGGATAAAAATAAAATTGCTGCATTACTAAGGTGTCAGTCTTATCCGATAGCTTATCTTTGTGATTACAATGGACCATGGACTTACAACTACACCACTGCACTTCAGATCTAATGCTACTGTTGCATGTACTTAATATAGTAAGGTGTGAATACCGTCATCTAGGACGTGCAACTCATTGTTCTAAGCCTGAGCAGTTAGCCGTAAGAGGAAAACAAAGCAGTATGTACTAGATGCATTTCATGGCATGCCATAGTTACATTTTGGAAAACATTGGTATTAGTAGCTGCATACTACGAATTTGTATAATTTCAACGTAAGATTGTGAGCACCGTTAGTTTATAATCTATCTGGCGAGATTATATACTCGTACTACTACCGAAAAATTAATTTAAATAATAATAAATTGTAATAACTTTTGGCCAAGTGGGCCGATTTTTACTAAATGTTAATTCAAGATACGGACTATGACTATATTTCCAATCCCTGAAATTTCTTGAAAAAAAAAGACACAAAAAAAATCAATATTAGTTACATGTCAATTTTAAAATCATACCATTTATATTATTATTAATTTACTCCATTGGGGGATGATTTTACAAAAACGCTGAAATGCGTAATTCTTTATTTGGTATTGTGTTTCCGAGATATAAGAAGTTTTGTAAAGTTGGGTGAAAAAATTGCATTTCACGATTTTAATTGATTATTAATAAATGCTCAATTATCTACAATTTCATATATAGTAAATGCCACATTCCACATTTCTTACCAAAAGCATAAATTTGAATTTTCATAACTAATTTAAGAAATGTTGGATTTCCCATACAAACTTTCATCCCTATATTTATCACCCCCTTTAGGATTATTTTTGAGATGAATACATTTCGTCTCAAAAATAATCCTAAAGGGGACGAAATAGACGAAATGTAGGTACCTACCCTATGTCCTTCTCCAGGATGCCATCTATCTCCTTGCCAAATTTTATCGAAATCCGTTCTGTGGTTTAGCCGTGAAAAAGTGACATACAGACAGACAGACAGAGTTACTTTCGAATTTATAATATTATACTATATACTATAATATTAGTATGGATATATAAATATATAATATATATGTTAGAAATAAATAAATATCTTACATATATGTTATATTTATTAAAAATATTGTTAGTAAATATTATCCTAAAATTATTATTTAGTATAGTATGGTAATGAGGTTTCCTGGATAACGCCTGATAGATGGCATAATAATAAATCAACTGTTCGTCACTAGGGACTCTTTCCAAGAGGACCAAAAAAACCCCTAAATAATTTTCAAGTTGTACTCGGGAATATTACTATAAGTCCTTCCTACCTTACGTCCAGTAGCTTGCTCGTCCACTCAGCGAAATTTCCCGGCAGGCACTGGTGTCTGACCCTATTCCGATCTGCTATATAGCGATACAACACTATCTCTGTCAGCGAAGCGTTGCCGAACTGAAGCGATTCGTACCTAAGTACCACAAACTTGTCAATAAAACTTAGTAAACTATCAAATGAATTATTTTGAAATAGGTGATGAGTGGGGATTTTAAATGATTGTCACGCTCAATTAATTTGATAAAGATGGATATAAAGTGCTTCGCCTACTTGCACATAATACTTTGAGTGTTCGTACTGACGCGGAAACAAACCTTGGACAAAAAAAACCAGCAAGCACTGAAAGCTGTACCTACCTGCCTTATTGCCTGTAGGATACTGGACCTTGGATATTTCCATATCGGGGCTACCCCATTTCCATCTTCAGGCTTTAGTAGCGGCTCACCAAGTTAAAGAAAATCCAACTACAAAAGAAACCCTTCAGAAGACAGAACACCAGAGAGGAAGGCAAAAGTCAAATCTTTATTTTTCAAAATTCTTTTCACGTAAACCCGCTACTTAATTCCAACTACACGATAAAATATAGTGCTCCAACAGTATTAAAAGCAATATGGTAAAGGACCACCCGTACGTGACCATGAAGTATCTACAAAGACCATTACAAAGAATATATTGATCAGAAACACCGAAAATACCCAGAGTTACTGATGTAATGAGCCAAAATAGGCACTCAGGCAGCTGAGATCAATCTTAGCTAAATTATGCCTCGTATTGTCGGACAATACGTGTACTGGGAGCCAACAAGCAGACTTTTGAATTTGGGTTAAAAATATAGATTTTTTGCATTTATCTGCATATTTTCTGCTTCAATAAATGCATGAAACATCGTCATTGTTATTTATTGCACTGTTTTATATTTTTAGATTAATTAATTGAATTTCATGTTAAGAATTTGTGTAATGTTAAAAATACGTTCAGTTCACAACCAGCTGTGAGATTAGATTTTAATCAGATGTAAGGGTACTTTATGTGTTCATTACTTATCGCATCGTGCTCAAGTAATGATGTTAAATACATTTAAAACGAAAATGAAAATAAATGTATCACTAGACTCATGATTTATGCCTCATGCACAATAACCATTAAAACTTAGGTGAAGTGAGCTTGAATGAGCTCTCATTCCACCAGGCGCTGTTGTTGACAGCTAACTTCAAGCTCACTTCACCTAAGTTTTCACGGTGAGATTGTTCCACAATAGACCGGCTGGTGAACTAGTGAGATACATATACTTCGTATGGTTCTGTTACCCTTACATCCATTTACCCAGATCAGTCTACAATATGCAACTTTTATCTGACAATCTACTTTTAAACTTAAAATAAATAAAGTTTCCAATCTATGGGTAGATTGCGTATACATACATAGAAAGTAGATAGTATTCCTGTAATTAGATAGTATTCCTGTAAGGCCCTCCACTATCTACGAGTAAACATGCGTACTATGGGAGGGTCGAGGGTTCATAGCTTTGAGGAAATTCATTCAATCATTGGATTGACTTCTTATCTCCTCAACAAACATCTACCTCGGGTGCACAAGAAGCTTCTTTGAACGGAATAAACGTAAAACTGTTAAACGTACAACTGTGTGTTCGCCATCACGCGCACATAAAGTACTGCACATAAATAAGTAAGTTATGTGTTCACAAAGAGTTATGTTGTCTCGACGTCGTAAAAACTGAAACTGTGCATGTTTGTGTGTCGGTACCTACTATCGCTTCTTCCATGATGGTCAGGAATTAGTGACAAATAGAATTATGAACCTGCACACAATCTCTATTTATATAAAGGGGACTATTAAAATCACGGCTACAGCCATATTATACTCGTAGGCAAATGCATAGACACACAATAAATATAGAAAGTTAATTCAGGAGTTGTGCAGTGCTATCTACCGGTTGATAGAAGACTAGTTTCCTACAGGCGTTTGGGATAGTTTGAATTATTTATTTACTAGCTGTTGCCGCTTTTCCCGCTCGCGTGGATGTCGGAAAATGTCCCAAGGCAACATACATACTACTGGGATTAAAATTACCCTGTGTGTTAATTCAGGTTGAAAACTACATAATATATTATTTTGTGCCAAAAGACCATCGGCAACATTGTATGGAGTCTGGTCCCAACTGTCAACAGTGATGAAACTATGCCATGTGAAAGCTTTTGGGGTATTATGTAATTTACTATAGCAGCTAAATCTAAATCTAGCGCGAACATGATGTTTTGGAACATCCAAAAAAAGGTTAGGTTAAGTTTTTAGGAGTATGAGGAACAGGGTATATAGTTCACTCATCCACCATAGAAAAGGGAGGATCCTCCGACCAGACGGATGTTGTGTCTGGCGGGCCAACTGCCCGACTGTTGATGTTGGATAGTCTTATATATTTACATATGTCGTTCGCGCGGTAAACGCGATGCAGGATTTGTGTGACGTCATGTCTTTGATGCGTAGTTCGTATGTGGCGGTGTAACCGCTACTGGTTAGATTTCCGGCCGTTGTCGACTCGATGGTCAGCAGCGAGAAGTCCTGGGACGCGGTGGTATCATTCGGCGAAACAGTCATTTCGCAGAAGGAGGCTGCGGAAAGGGAGCGGGAGATTGCTTCCGTTAACCCGATGCGCAGCAGACGCACCGGGCGTCGGCGGAGGGCGGATAACTCCCTCTTATAGCCCCCCTAAATGGGTCCAAGGGAGACGGATCTGGGGAAATCCGTCACCCCCTACTTCTTAGGACCCGAGATGGTGGCGCCTAGTATTCCACGCACGCCTCTCTATGATGTAAGAGGGGAGTTTAACACCTCACTCCCCTCTAACTCGAAGTGGCCCGCAGGGGCGGGCCGGCACCGGCTTTCACATGGCATAAGTCTCATCACTTTCAGGGGGTCCAAAATGACGCAAGCGTATTGAATGCGTTTGAGATATCCAAAGACACCGCTATGATCACCCTGCCCCAGGACACCGTTTCCCTCGCACGGCACACCTAACCTAACCTAACCTAAAAGGGCACCTACCTATCCTACCTACCTACATACCTACCCACATACCTACCTACCCTACCTACCTACATACCTAACCACACAGTCACAGATACGAATCGCTGCAAAACTGGCGTAGGCACAGGAAATTTTTGTTTACGGATGAGAAAATCTTTACAATTGAGCAACATTTTAACAAACAAAATGACCGTATTTATGCTCAAAGCTCTAAGCTTCCCAATTAGTCGACAGAGTGCAACGTGGGCATTATCCGACTTCAGTGATGGTTTGGAGGGGTGTTAGCTATGAAGGAGTGACAGAGCCATATTTTTGTGAAAAAGGTATCAAAACATCGGCACAAGTGTATGAAGATACCATTCTTGAGAAGGTAATTAAGCCCCTTAACAACACCATATTCAATAACCAGGTCCTTCCAACAAGACTCGGCGCCGGGTCATAAAGCTCGGTCCACGCAGTCTTGGTTGGAAGTGAACGTTTCGGACTTCATCAGAGCTGAAGACTGGCCGTCGTCTAGTCCCGATCTTAATCCTTAATCTTAATCCTTAATCTTAATCCTTAATCCGGATTATGATTTATGGTCAGTTTTAGAGAATACGGCTTGTTCTAAACGCCATGATAATTTGGAGTCCCTAAAACAATCCATACGATTGGCAGTGAAGAATTTTCCCATGGAAAGAGTGCGTGCTTCTATTGATAACTGGCCTCAACGTTTAAAGGACTGTATTGCAGCCAATGGAGACTACTTCGAAATAGCTTTTTATATTTGAAATTGTTTATATTTATGTATTAAACTAACACACTGTAAAAGTAATAAATATTATTTGCAATAAATAAAAAAAAACTTCGTGACAATATTTATGGCAAGACTAGGTATATTACAATACATACATAACAAAAAACAACAGTGTAATAGTAGATTGTCAATAATAAATGATACAGTCAAATAATTCTTTTACCTGCATCCATCTAAATTACCTCGCCCTTGCAAAAATTCAACGAAATTAGCCAATATTTCCCACATATCAGATTATTATTAAGTAAAAAGTAATTAACATAGCCCTTTAGCTATCGAAGTGAGAAGTACTGTGTATCTATTTAGGAAAATTTTATAGCGGTGAAGGAAAACACATCGTTCCATTCCCACTAGACAACGATCAGGTCACGGGTCACTCCACTCTGGGACAAGTGATGAGGTACCTCTCCGTAGGAAGAGACAACAGCAATAACAATAACAATATACTGCATTCACCGATGTCAGGCATATGTCTTCGAATCTTTCATTCTAGATCATGCCAGTTTCCTCACGATGATTTCCTTCACCGTTTTGAGAGCAGTGGTAATGAAATAATTTACACAAGTAAAGCTCCTGTCAGAGTTCGAATCTACGACCTACAAACTCGTGGCCTGCGCCACTGAGCCACCATAGCACCTAAGTACTGTCAATTTTTAATCATCGTCATTCCAAAAGTTAATAAAGGCTTTGTGTAGCAGTAATGTAATGTTTACGGGATCATTGTGACTTGATGAACAAAAATAAGAAAGGAGCGTAGTAGACGTATGTGATGTAATACTTACTGTTATTCAGGAGGACTACTATTTCAGCCCCTAGAAAACCCACTGGCAAACCACAGGTGTTCAAGTAGGTACCTAATCCTGGAGAATAAGCTAAAGATACGTGGCACCAATACCACTGTCTATTTAGTTTTTATTAACAACGTTTACAAAGTTCTATGACTTGTTAATTCCTACGAATCGCGCACACACACTCTCTCAACTCAATGGACACAAGACAAAGAGAAGGTTTAACTGGGGTAAAATTGGACATCAGATTGTGCTAAAAATGATTTAGTTACATGATCTGACAATAAATGAAGGTCAAAAGATTGAGCGATTTAAAACGACACGTGTCTGTACAAATCGTGTCGTCACTACAACGATCGCGACAGAACTTTCCTGTGAAATGATATCCCTTAGAGGTCTATAAGTAGCTAAGTAAATAAGGAACAAAAATAAAACGATACATACCATGTTTAAAACTGAATGAACATGTAACGAAATCCATCAGGTTGGCTGCTTGACGATCACAAGAAGGTCCGACTAAATCCTGTTTCACAAACACGACTGCTTTTTCAAAAAGTTTAGTTTATTTTGTAAAAAGCTGCATTCATAAACCGGATCGCGGCTTTTTATCAAAAGTATAATATACACTCATAAGTTTAGTACACATGCACTTAACAATGTATCATTTCACTTAAGTAGTCTCACGCAGTTCTAGTAAGTAGTAACCACAGAATTACTGAATTTTTATTTAGGTAAGTACATATTATTTTAATTCCCCATATTATATATATTTCTTTTTTTTACTGAATTAATGTGTCAGAGATCCTGTTGATGGCTTTATAATTAGTTAAATAAGTTACAGTAGATAAGTAACACTGATTTAAATTGCTTTTTCCTTGATCCATTAGTAAAATTATTCTGTGATCTACTAAATTATCTTTTTCAATAATTAACTAATACGATTCATTAGAGTACGACAATCCGCTGGTACTGATACAGTTCAATGCTTCAGAGATAAGTTGATTGAGTGCGCACGCGCAAGTGTCCGCTACCTCAGCCGTGTGCAATGTTTACAATACACACAGCTCTAACCAACGATTAAGTACGAAATGGGGAAAATAGCAAGTTAATAAATAAATACAATAATAATAATCTTAGAAATATGAATAACCTCTGGTTCTTTCATAAAAGCAGCTTAGCATTCTGATTAGGTAGCCAGCAACATTACATTTTTTGACGGGTTGTAAAACACCTGAAAAGGCCACTAGATACATTCAGCAGATACTCGTCAACTCGAGTGTCGCACTCGCAGTGGAACCTAATTGTCGAGTGCTCTCGAGTAAATAGAGCACTTGTACTTGATGTTTAGAAATAGTATTAGCTCTTTAGTACCTATAAGTAATCGTTACAGGACATGGTTGATTAAGTATTAGTAACCTACTGGGTGTGTATACTATACTAGGTATCTATTTATTTAGACTGTAATTTCTCACTGCAAAGGCCTCTCTCTCCCTGTATCGCATGCTCCCTGCATCTGTCCTCTGCCATTGCTTGCTGGCTAGTCCAGGTAAGAGTCAAGTCCGTCCCTCTATCTTCGCCTTTGTCCTCCACGATTTTCATTTTGTCTAGCAAAATGAAAGATCGTCATCATCCTGAAAAAAAGCTCATTGCGCTGAAACAGATCGCACCAGTAGCGGCTCAAGCGGGGGGGAAGCTAAGGGGCTCAAGCCCTCCATAAAAGCTTCTGAGTTCTTCCTTGACGAGTCTTAATCTGAGTATTTCAATTATCCTTAACTTACACGTAATAAGTATTTCTTTATTATGTTTTGTTTACGTGACGAATTTTGAATGCGTGCGCCACTCAGTCAGCCACTCACGCTGCCCGGTGTGGCCGCCATGTTACCAAGTATATTCAGTTATTCACCGAGATATCTCTGGTAGTCTACAACCTAACGAATTCATTGAGGAATCTGTGAAAAGTAATCCGAGGAGGCTTGTTATGCGTTAAGCAAAATCAAATGCTGTCCACATACGGTGCTGATCCATGCGTCATGTTCGTGAACGGCGCCATCAGTAGGGACTGGTCATCTCTTATCTGCCACGGCTTATTTTAATTTTTGAATTGTTTTTATCTTTTTAATACGGACGCTTTTTACGTACACATCTTTCTACATTGTTCTCACATGTATAATTTTAACATGAATGATGTAAACAATATTTTGTAAGATTTTTTTTTTTTTTTAAAAGAGTGTCCGTGGAGTTTCTTGCCCGTTCTTCTCCATAGAAACCTACGCTTTGAAATGGGCAACTAGCTTCATATTTCTGACTGACTGACCCCTTGACAGTTCAAAAGTGCCTGTGAATGGTTTAATTGAAATAAATGCTTTGAGTTTGAGTTTGAAATGTTGTGTGCTTTTTAGGGTTTCGTACCTCAAAAGGAAAAACGGAACCTTTAAACGAATCTACTGGGCCAATTTAGTTGAAATTTGGTAGGTACTAATTATATCCAATATTATACAGACAGAAAGACCCCTGTAATGGCATATTTCCTGGATTTATCCAGGGTGTTCGACCTGGCCAATTATGACCTGCTCTGGCATAAGCTCACTCACGACACTACTGTCCCAGCTGATGTGATATCCCTGTTTAGATATTGGTACAGTAGTCAAAAGAACACAGTTAAGTGGGCAGGCTCATATTCTGATATGTATGGGCTGGATTGTGGGGTGAGGCAGGGGGGTCTGAGCTCCCCCCGTCTTTTTAACCTATACATTAACAAGCTGATAGGTGGGCTCAGTAGCACTAAAATCGGCTGCCACGTGGACGGTGTTTGTGTGAACAATATCAGCTACGCTGATGATATGGTGCTGCTGAGTCCATCTATAGAAGCAATGAGAAGGCTACTTAAAATTTGTGAAAGTTATGCAGTGGCTGATGGGCTCAAATACAATACCGATAAGATTGAATGGTTGGTTTTTAAATCAGGTACTTCAACCTACGAACAGTTGCCAGGACTCTCACTCTCTGGGTCTCCTTTAGGTCGGGTTTCGAAGTTCAAGTATTTGGGCCACTGGGTCACTGATGACTTAAAAGACAATGTTGACATAGATAGGGAGCGCAGGTCGCTGGCTGTCCGTTGCAACATGCTGGCCCGCAGGTTTGCGCGTTGTACTGATTCAGTCAAGATAACGCTTTTTAAGGCCTTCTGCTAGTCGTTTTACACGTGCACCCTGTGGTGTGGACCAAGTATACCCAGCGGGCATACAGCGACCTGCGCGTGCAGTACAATAACGCATTCAGGGTGTTTTTGGGGTTGCCGTAGCGATGTAGCGCGTCAGGGATGTTCGCGGAAGCGTGCGTCGATGGGTTCGCCGCGATCATACGGAAGCGATGCGCTTCCATGATGGCGCGCTTGCGCTCCTCCTCCAATGGCATCCTGAATGTGTTTACAGACCGGTGGGACTCTCCCCTCTTACGAAGGTGGGTAAGTGTACAGACCACTTAACCAAATAAACTGGTGTACATAACGAACAGTTCAATGGTTCATTAGTAATCAACTAATGAGCCATTGAACTGTGTGTATTGTTATAAATTTAATTTTAATACTAACATTAGGTTAAGTTCTACCACTACTAACACATATATGGATGATTATCTGAAATAAAATATTTGAATTTGAAAATATGAATTTCTGTCACCCAAACACGGACGTGTAACGTAAATAAATGTATTTTGTATACTGTACCGTGTAACATATCAAATAAAAGAGCTTGTTGTAAGGATCTCAAATATAATTTTATTATAATTATAAAATAAATACTTTTAAAGATATTTAACAAAATATATGAAAATTGACCATAACCTCCGAATCTACGGAGCCTACAATTTTGAAAAGAGATGGTAAAAATGTAAGTGTAAAATATTGTGCGAACAAACTTACATCTGCAGTTGGTATGTCTCGTATCGGGAGAACATGTTTCTCAACAACTATGTTAAGTTTGTTCTTGGTATAAATTTATCGCAAGACCACGCACAATGAAGGGTTCCGTAACCCTTCATTCTGATTCGCACTTGGTCGGTTTTTATGTGTTTACTTTGCTAAAGCCTACCCTCAGCGGGGTCAAGCCCCTCTCAATCGACAATCTTGGATCCGCCACTGGATCGCACCCGCACGGATCATTGTAGATACCTATACTCGAATGATTGCTTCTCAGCAATCAAGGCAACGACATCTTGAAGCAAACAAAAAAATCCCAATTACAATAGGTACGTCGATGATGTCCACCGTACTTAGGTACGAGAATTGTTAAAGAATAATATTTTATTTTCAGTAGGACTTAGCTCTATTTATTCAGCTGATACCTATCTACGAGTACATTTTAGCTGAAGTCACATCAGCTAGATGCCATATCTGATTTACCTTTACCTAGCAACATTCGTAGACTTACACAATCATTTCTAGAACTAACTCTAAATCTTCTATAATCATTAATTCATTGTGATTAAAACAGGGATTTCACATTATCGTCGATAGCGGCGCGCACGCAGGTTGCCGTGGCGACCCGAAGTGTCCCGAAGAGTCGCGCGTAGGTAACAACTCTATCAATGATAATAATTGATAGCAAAGCTGTTTATAAAGAATTGGAGTGGTGCCGCGCGCAAAACACTTAAGGAGACGATTGTTATAGAGTTTAATCTGAGGTATCAATTTTATGTTTGAAAGACGAAAAAAGTGAGTATTTTTAAAGAAAGGGATTGATAAAGATGAGATGACTACAATACGAGAAAGATGCGATTTACACTAGGTTTGAGAATTGAGAATTTCAAGTTGAGAACTTGTCAAACTGTAGATCGGTACTTTAGCATTCCGGTGAAAGCTAAATTAAAAATTTTATTTTAAAAAACGCGGGCTACGTTGAATTTGAAGTGCTTAAAGCACAAACCCTACTTTAGTTAGCTAAAGTAGGTAGTTAAATAAATATAAATAAATAAATTCTTTATTTCACCAAAAGTTGGTTGTTAGTAACAAACATTGAATTTCAGAATGACCGAACTTATCTACTTTCATAATTATATTATTAAGGTAGATAAAATATTATAGGAAGTAGGCTAGTAGGATTCATCATTTAAAGGTTTAAAATCACAGGAAAACACACCAAAGTAAAGAAGGAATAATAATTACACTACTTACCTACGAAGCTATAGGTACCTACGTATTGGAGAGTACAGTCGGTGCCAGGTGATTGATTAAAAAATGTGTTCTCTATCACTGTCATTCAGGTTTACCTTCCCACCCAATGATTTCGTACTCATGCACTGAAAAACCAACAATTTGAAAACTAGCAAGCTTCTTCTTAAGTCTAGATCACCCGGCACTAAAATTTCTAGTGCCGTGCGCAAAAAGGCTTTCGTAAATGAATTGTAATCAACAACAATGATATCACAAGATTGGTGCTCAATCGTATTTATTTGACCGATACACGCATACCTACTAGGACCTCGTCCAATTCACTACTTTACTAAAGCCGATAGATAGCAGCTTGATAATAATTACAAAACAATACAATAAAATTATTAATTGTGAAATAATTTTCCATGTAATAGTTTCGAAATGACTATTTCAAAGTAGTTGCATTTAAACAACTGGTAACGACATCTAGCGTGGAGTAGATGCGCCGCACGAGAGAGGTCAGTTGTTTTGCAGATGACGTTTTAGCCAGATGGCGTTAGATGGCGTTAACACCTCAAAAAAGGAACGGTGGAAAATTATAATATATTATATTTATTAATTATAATTTATATCATTGACGGTACAAAATATTGATTATTGATTTCTGTTAGAGATAATAGACAAATGTTCGGATAAAACTGATTGGAAGATGATAGGAAGTTTTAGCTTAGGGACTCGGTGGGCAGGAACCGCTATGCGTACATTATCTAGTCATTCAACTTTTAATTTTAGATTTAAATAGGTTTATTTGATAGGTATAGACACACATAGGAACTTATACCTAACCCATTTTATTCCGGTGCTCAAATGATACAATTGCGTCTCATGTTGTCACTTACCGACTTCGAGAAAAGGCGGAGGTTATGAATTCGATGAGGTTTTTTAGGGTTCCGTACGTCCGAGTGAAAAAATGGAAACCTTGAGGATCACTCTTGTGTTTCTCTGTCCGTCTAACAGCCGTTTTGCTCTAGAATCTACCTACTGGATCAATTTAGTTAAAATTTGGTACCTACCTACATAGGCATTTCTGTGACCCAAATACGGACGTGTAACGTAAATAAATGTATTTTGAATAAGGGGGTTAACTTTCGGCGGCAAATTAGAAATATTTAAAAAAAGTTTTGCTAACTGTACTGTCTGAGATATCAAAAGAAAGAGCTTGATGTGAGGACATCAAATATTTATTTTTTATCATTTGAAAATAAATACTTTTAAAGATATTTAAGAAAATTGATGAAAATATACCCATAACTCCGAAACTACTAAGCTATTTTTTTTTATTTTAAATAATTGAATTTTAATTTTGGCATTTCCAGTTGGAATGTAGGTATGGGGTACATGTTTTTCAACTACAATGTTAAGTTTGTTCTTGGGATAAATTCATCCTAACTACGGATCCTAACCATTGTGCGTGGTCCGACATGCACTTGGCCGGTTTTTTTTCATATATGGACACTTCTCAGTGATTAGAGGGCCGCTTTAATAATAAAATTATTATTAGCTAGTATGGTTACACTGCAGGGCAAAGGCCTCGCTTTCCTTTTCCCACTCAACTCGATCCTGAGCCAACATGGACCGATCTCTCCACGACGCCGTTGGACGTTTTTAGGAATCCAAGTCGTGGTGGTCTTAGCCCACAATCCATCCGACAATGCGGCTAACGTGTCCGGCCCAGTCCCATTTGAGCTATAGGAACTTAGGTACGTGTTTTTTTGTCACTTGGTAGAAGACGCCAGCGCGGTGGTCATATCAATTAAGTATCTTTATAACGTTGCTTGAGTAGTTTTTGAGTTAGCTGTAATAATAGGTTTTAAAATTACGTTGAAGACGTTGTCATCTTCACATAGTAAGTAGTGGTATCTACACCTACATGGATCTGTTTGTGGTACTATAACTAAAAACAATTAAAATTATTTGACTATCAAAAAAGTTGCACCAAAAAGATTACAGATGCCCAGCGTCGTCGTCATCTTTTTCGTTTTTATAGATAAAATAGCCAGTCGTGTCCGCAAACGGGTAAGAATATGTTTTTTGTCTCGAATTCAATAATAATAACGTATGATCAATTATGATTGATCATCATACTCGTAATTATCATTTAGTATAGTAATCCGTTGTTGCAAAAGGTCCATCTCTTTTTTTGGAAACTAGAGTCAAGGGTTTTAAGCGGAAAACCTGCGCCCAGGACCTAGGCATAATGCTGAGTTCTTATCCTAAAAGTTGGCAACGTTGCAAAAAGCTGTCAAATATGTACCTGTTTTGATTAATTTGGAAATAATACTGTACGGAAATATGAAATGGGCCTCCCACAAGATGGACCAATCACCTTGTAAAGGCCGCAGGAATCCGCTGGATGCGGCACAGAATCAGTCGAAGTGGCGGACAGTGGCGGAGCTATGTGGCAGCAGTGGACGTCTTTTGGCTGAAATGATGATGATGAAATATGAAATGTGGCTAACTATTGAACTGAATTATTATTTATTATGAAATGCAATAATTAGTATCGTAACATCGATTATTTAGTTTTATACGTAAGAAAAGTATTTGGAAGCTTTCCAAAAGTTTTTTTTACACCTAAAATGGTTACAACATCTAATTCAGTGTTATAATTGCAATTCAATATTAGCACATTTCTTATTTCCATATAGTAATATTGCCAAATTAATCAAAACAGTGAAATATTTGACATAGTTATATATGCGGGGTTTTTTTTACGATGTGTTTGTTCGTGGCTAAGTAATGTAATAACTGCCGCACGGGTCGATCCATCAGGTTAAGCTATACTTGGTGCGGTTGGCCTGTGGATTGGTGACCATCTTTACATAACGAGACTCCTCCGTGCCTCGGAAACCACGTTAAGCCGTTGGTCCCGGCTGTCATTCGTGGATCTTTGACAGTCGTTACGGGTCGTCAGAAGCCCGAAAATCTGACAACCATTCTTACCAAGTGGTATCGTATTACCCAGTTACTGGGTTGTGGAGGTCAGATAGGCAGTCGCTCCATGTAATATACTGGTATTCAGCTGCATCCGGTTAGACTTGAAGCCGACCCCAATATAGTTGGGAAAGGCTAGGCAGATTGATTGATGTGTTTGCTCTTGACTCTAGTCTAGGTCAGAGGTGACAGAGACAAAGTCGACGATGGAGTGAGCTTACCCAGAAGAAGCCTGTTCACTCTTACTTTGAATATATTAGAGTTGTATGCGTTCGGAAACACAGACGCAGACAGAGAGTTCCACTCCTTTGCTGTGCGCATTATAAAAGACGTTTGAAAACGCTTAGTGCGAGTTGGTGGAATATCAACTAGGTACGTAGGGATGTTGATGGACGTTGCCCGCTTTCAAAATAAGCGCTCTTTAAACCTTTTGCTTCCGGTATTAAAGTAGTTGCATAGTTCATTTTAGAAGTATGAACTCACTTCCGCCCGACATTAGGGACTGATAAATGTTGCAGTTTTTAAAAGAAGAGTGAAAGAACACTATCTTTCCACTTCGTCATAGTTGCATATTTTGTATTTATTATTATATTACCTATATACTACATTATAATTATTAGTGCCTATTTATATATTTTAGTGATATTTATCTTAGAAGTACCTATGTAAGTATATTCTCATATTGTATGTTTATTTTTAAATTAGTGAATAGTTAAATGTTTTTATTTTATTTTCTCTTCTACTCTTACACACGCTGTCTACATCTGTTTTTATTATCCACTTTCCTATCGCATGTATGCTGGAAGAGATTTATTTTGAAATAAGCATCACCTTAGTACGTATATTTCTGTTCCTTTTTTTCTTGTGTGTTTATATTTATTTATTTATCTTTATTTCAGGTATAACCCATAAATTTGTTAGTTTTCCTTAACCTATGTTAGTATAACAGACTAAAACACATTGTATGAGTGTAAGTAAGTACATAAACTGTTAAATAAATAAATAAAGTTTTGTGTATGTACCTAAGTTCCACTACTACTAGCTGTAATACCTATATTATCTGACAAAATAATGCCTGGACTTTAAAAGAGACTGTGACCTCTGAATTAGTATCTGCCTTTCTTATTCAGATAGGAAACGCCAACAAGTGTAGATAAAATTGTTTATACAAACCTACTTACAGAAATAAATTCATTTATCATTTACTGGACACAATAATATATAAGTACTTACTTTATTCTATTTTATTCTAAAAGAGAAGAAAACAAAAACTTTTTAACTACAAAAAATACAACTTTAAAATAAAGCGACAACAAAGTGAAAAAGTATCAAAAACTAAAGCCGTGGTCGCTTGCCTGTAGGTATACCTACAACATTATAATGGCACGCGGCCACGTTTACCTTTCTTTTTTCATACTTATAGAGCGTGATTTTTCGGTTTTCGATTTTGAACTCATTCACTTTGAAGTTGATACTTCGACCTACAGTAGCATAGGTACTCTACTCTTCCAAAATATCACCACTCTCTTAAAGTTTAAATCAGTGTCTAAGGCCCGTACTACAGAACCTCACTCAATACTCAAGCATTACATAAAACTAGTCTCTACCAATCCGAGTTTTAAGTAATGCTTGAGTTTTGAGTGAGGTTCTGTAGTACGGGCCTAAATTAGCCAAATATGTAACACTTTCGAAGTCCGGTCACTATAGTTCTTCCTGTGACCCTTGGCGCCACTCGCCGAGGGCGTGCCCCGCCCCGCCGCGTCGCGTTACAAACACGCCGCGCTGCACGTGTCGGCGCGACATCTAACCATTCGACACGCTCAACTGACGCAAAAACTATAACAAATACCCACAAATATGCTACCTAATAAAAAAATAGACACCGTTTTTGTGGCCCTTGGTTTAGGTGGTCGCGTGGTGTGAATGTGTGATGGTGGAAGTAGCCGCTTACCTAACTTTTTCAGTTGATGAAAATCACTCTTCAATGACAATTGTTGCAACGTGAAAGAATTTTTCAAAATTTGAGATAAATAAATAGGTTCTTAGTTATTCTCTCTGTATCTACAATATCATCTACTCCTAGATATTTTTGTCATGTTATGATAAGGCAAATATTATACCAATAAACAATTTTGTTTATAAGCCGTTTGAAACGCAGATAAAAAGCATTATTGATGCCATGGTGAACAATAACTGACAGAGCAACTTTACAACGAAGCTTATCTCTTTATCGAATTAAGTATCACGTTGGGGTAGGCTTCTTATCAGACAATTATAATGTGAAAACTGTGATAAAGCTGACATAATAACCTTGCTTTACAAACGGATTACAGATGTTATATGCCTATCTTTATCATTCCATTACTAATAATAAAATGATTAAATTGACTTACTAAATAGAATAATTCTATTACAGAATGCAAGGGACATTACATAAAACGTCACCACTGCAGAAAGCCGGTGTGAAGAAGTAGGACATTTAAATACTTGAAGTAAATATTTAAAGGAGGTAAGTAAGGAGGAATGTTTTTAGGCGGTCATTGTTTGTTTGTTGTTGGGTACATTAGGTACCTACCGGGATACATTAGGTACCTGCCGGGGTACATTAGGTACCTGCCGGGATATCTGCTTACCGAATTGTTCGAATTCACTGTTCTATGAATTATTTTTTTCATCAAACTCAATCATACTTAGGTATCTATTTGAAAACGATAAATAACAATCTTGAGGTAGCCTATAACTGGAGAAGATTCCTCTAAGATCGGTGTCGATGTCAGATAGAACAAGATCAGCTTTTTCTTTATCAATGTTAAAATAGGAATAGTAATAGTTAATATAAATAGGTAGTATTTATGAGGAAAAAAAAAGCTATTGCCGATATAAGATTAGATTTTGAGCGAAAGACTAGCGATTTAACACCTTTTATCTGTTCTGTGGATTCAACCATGCAAAATAACGAAAGAAAACTAGACATAGAAGCAATTAACACCAAACTATAAATCCTTCGTATTGAAAATGAGGCACTTAGAAAGAAATAAAGGAATTACCAATTCATCCAACCCAATCACCACACACTCCTGAAATAAAAATAAAAAAAATATTAGGTTCTCATTACCAAATGTACCTCAAGTTGGTCTAAATCTAAAACTTGATGGCAAACAACTAGATGCATTATCGGAAACTATATTTTTGAGAATTACTTTAGATTCTAAATTGCAATGGGGCGCCCACATTAGAACTCTTTCAGGTAGATTAAGTTCAGCTGCATATGCAGTAAGAAAAATAAGGCAGTTGACTGATATAGCCACAGCTAGGTTATTATACTTTGCTTATTTCCACAGTATTATGTCTTATGCCATTCTGCTGTGGGGATCGGCAGCTGACGTAGATTCAGTTTTCATCTTACAAAAGAGAGCATTCCGCGCTATCTATAAAATGGGTCCTCGCGAATCCCTTCGAAAGAAATTCAAAGAAATTGATATACTGACTCTGCCTTCTCTTTATATCTTAGAAAGTATTTTGTATGTTCGCAAAAACTTAGGACTTTTCAAAATAAGATACGATTTCCATAATATAAACACACGTAGTAGACATGAAATTGTGATATCCAAATTTAGATTAACCTAAACCAGCAAGTCATTTCTTATAAACAGTATTCGCTTTTATAACAAGTTGCCTAAGTCGGTTACAGAACTTAGCGATGGGAAGTTCAAAACCCACATTAAACGCATTCTTATCAAGAATGTTTATTATAAAATTAAAGACTACGTTGAAGACAAGGAAGTTTGGCAAGGTAGTAGCTCATTAACGGCAAATTGTGTAAGAATCTCTTATCTGCTCCCAAATTACCATGTTTATATATATACAGGGTGTTTGGCGCATGGACCGACACAATTATTTGGGGGATTGGGAGCGTCATTTGGGAGGTTTCACCCAAAGACCCCATGTCCTAAGTGTCACAGTTATTGAGATGTTTTTTTTGTTTTTTTCACAAAATTACCCGAAATCTCGCCTTTAAATAGTCATTACTTTTTTGTTTATTGTTCTAATTGCACGAAATAACTTTTATTCTATTCTGCAATGTATTCTTATTCTAAATAAATAAAGAACTTTTTTAAATAAAACTATGTTCATAATTTTTGGAAAAAATCTAAAAAAATCATATCTTATTAACCGTGACACTTAGGACATGGGATCTTTGGGTGAAACTTCGCAAATGACCCTCTCAACTCCCCAAAAAATTGTGTCGGTCCATGCGCCAAACACCCTGTATATATACAAATATATATATATATATATATACATTTACATTTTTATTTTTATCATAATATCAAATTATCATAATCACGCTATTATTTGCCATACCTACAATTTAACTTAACTCTTTATTAGTGGTTTTTGTGAGCATGATAATTATTCAGAATTGTCACAGCTGTAATAGCAATCACGTCATTTCGTTTATAATACATTTTTATTTTTAATAATTTATTCATCTTTATATAGATTATTTATATTTTGTGTATGTGAGAACGCTGTAGGCTTAGTGGACTGTAGATTTGCTGACCATAATTATTTTGTTAAGTACCTGGTACTTGTTTAAAGACCTACACTGTCCGCCCATACCTAATAACACTGTTATTTGAAAATATTATAAAAGCCAATTATTTTTAAAAGAGGAACCGTGGAGTTTCTTGCCGGCTCTTCTCCATAGGAAACGACTAATTGGAACCGTGCACCTAGCTTCAGACGTTTCATAAGTGCCCATGTAGGTTTATGTGAAATAAAATATTTTGAATTTGAATAAATCATTAAAAAAATGTACCAGACGGTCTTACTGAGTATTATAGAGAACACCAAAATGAACTTTATAATAGACATATAGAACTTTTCCGAGATATTACAAACGTGGACCTATTAGGGTACATTGAAGATATGTATAGAGTGGGAAGAAAAGTCTCAAACACAGACCGCTGGTTATTGAGATGCTCAGCAAAAGAATGACTAAATACATCGTGAACAGCAGCCAATGTTTTCAATTAACTGGATTGTTTGTATCTGATTTTTTACATTTGACTGCACTGCAGAGCACAACTGAGAGAAGAAATACTTAAGGTCAGGAAAAATGGCCTCCATGCAATTATAAGGAATAACAAATTATACATAGACGGTAAACCCACCAACATTAAAGAAAACCAAACCTAGCAAATAAATTAGAGCTACCAGGGAAATGATATAATAACGATGAACAATATTGACCAATTCTGCCGCACATCTATAACGGATGAATGTGAAAATTATACATTTCGTAAGTAAAATCGATAACGAAACATTTAAAATACTGTTCCAGAATCTCCAAAGTTTATACAATAAACAGGACATTCTTGAAGTTTTCATTACTCAAAATCCATCATACAAAGCAATAGGTATCTCGGAGACCTGGCTTACGTTAGAAAAGCTGGATGTTATTCAATTTAGTGAATATAAATTCATAGCATTTTACTGCCGCAGCCTTGGAACAAGTGGAGGAGTCTGTATCCTACTTCAGGATTACATAGACTGTTGTCTGACGGTGACTGATGTCTATAGAATATGTTATAGAGGTATGTGCTACTGAACTACCTAAAGACAATCTGATAATTATAACCATGTATTGTATTGGAACAAAAGAAAAGAAGAAACATTCTATTAACAACCATACCTACGCTTAGTGTTATCATAGGAGGCGATTTTAATACACACATCAACACGGTCTAGGGATATTTTTAAAAAAGCGAATTACTATCAATGTGTTAATTATTTATATGACATGTATATATTTAAAAGATACGTTATTTAATATTCTACCATTTTTTAATAATGGTTAAGGTACTTAGATTAAAATTTCAGGATTTTATGGAAAAAAAATGAAGCATAGACGGAAACCGTATATGAATTAACTTTTAATTTGTGAGTAAAAACTGAAAAAAATAGAAAAATCATTTAATTTGTGTTTATAAACTTGAATTTAGTAGTCTGAGAAAGCGCCCATGATGTTCATAACACATCGGCAACGATTCGGCATGCTCAGAACAAGGTTGTCAATGTCTTGCTGCGGAATATTGTCCCATGTCCTTCTGAGGTGCGCAAAAAGTTGATCTTCTGTAGCCAGATTTTCAGGAACTTCCTTCAGAGCTCTTCTTTGCAGCATATCCCACGCATGCTCAATGGGATTTAGATCTGGCGATTGAGCAGGCCAGTCTAAGGCCCTAACATTATGTGTATGTAACCAAGCTGCTACCGTTCTCGCCGTGTGTGCCCGGGCATTGTCGTGCATGAGCAGGAAATCTTGCCCCATTTGTGTTCTGTGGGGCAAGATTACGGGCCCCAGCACCTGTTGGACGTATCGTTCTGCCGTCATATTGCCCCGCACCCAAACGAGATCCGTCCGTCCTCCAAGATGAATTCCTGCCCAAACCATAATTGTTCCTCCTTGGTATGGGTGAACTTCCTGAGGGTTCTGGAGACGGTTCCATCATCCAGGAACTCGCCAAACACGCGTCTTTCGTGAATCTGGATGGAAGCCGAACCTGGATTCATCCGTGAACAGCACATTGGACCATTGCTCACGGCCCCAGTCCACGTGGTTCCGAACCCATTCTAATCGTCGTCCACGATTGCCTCTCCGTAAAGGTGGGACCCGGAGTGGTCTACGAGAGCGTAGATTGCTTTCATGCAGTCGCCTTCTTACAGTTTGGTCACTCACAAGCACTTGGTGTTCCACTCGCAGCCTTTGGACCAATTGAGTCGCCGTTGCATTTGGTTGAGCTCGCGCAGTAATTTGCAAAAATCGGTCTTGTCTGGGGGTAGTGATGCGACTTGGCCCCCGGTGCCTCTCCGCTACTTCACCTGTGGCACGATAGCGTGTCCACAATCTTGAAATTACATTTTGATGGGTCCCTATGGCCTCAGCAACATTACGCTGAACAGATCCAGCTTCCAGCATTCCCACAGCTCGTAACATCTCCGCCCTCGTCAAATGTCGGCGTTGCATGGCTACAATACCTCAATTTTAACTTTATCTTTCGTTTAAAAATGAAAAAAAAACTGTAACTAAACGTAATTCGTATTGTTTTCTAAATTTCGCACAAATGACAATTCCCTCTCCTATACATCAAGACATTTTTATGCCACCGAAACAAAAGAATTTTCAAAAATTTTAATTTGGAATTAGTCTGAGATAAATTACAAACAAATCGGTGTATAAAAGATTCCAATGCGGCCAGTACTTTTCGAGTTATTTAATTGAGTATGAAATATCCCTAGACCGTGTTGATGTGTGTATAAACATCCTGTCTGATAACTTAAAATCGAACCAATTTTTAAATCTTATGCATCAATTTAAACTCACACAGCACATAAAAAACCCCGACACGCATAACACCTACCTACTACAAAAACATGTTTAGATCTAATAATTCACAAACTTCAAATATAAAGATATGCACACAACGAAACGGTAGAAGAGTTAGGTTGTTCCGATCTAATCAAATCAAATCACTTTTATTTGTTAACAAGTATAGAAATACAGATCTTGAGTTTGGTTTACAGAACGCTATGTTATGCCAGGAGGCGTACAAATACAGTGTGCATCTATCTAAATATTGTTTTTTTTTTAAACATGTTTGAAAATCATGCAAAATTAAAATTTCAAAATAAATCATAACAATTTAAAAATTGAACGATTTCAGATTTAAATGAGGAATTATTTAGTTATCAATGTCAAAAAAAAAACCAAGTCGAATAATTGAAAATGTCAAAAATTATTAAATGTCAATATTAATAATAAATTTCAACCTCAAATTAATTCATCATTTAAGTTTTTTCATATATCATAGAAACAAAGCATTATATTGAGCCATCATTTAAAAATTCATCCAGTGTGTAGTAACATTTGTCACTAAGCAAGCTATTAAGTGCCTTTTTGAATTTTATTAATGGCATCCGGTATTTTATTTAAAAAAATTGGTGCGTTTCCGAAAAGGCTTTTACGCATAAAGGCTGTTTTACATTTAACATTACATAGTTTGTTACAATATTGAGTACGCAATGGATTTCTTCTGACTGCGGATAAGCTGACAAATAAATGCGGGTTTTTTTTTTACAAACAATGCAGTTTCCATTATATACATTGCTGGCAGTGGCAATATCTTTAGTTTTTTGAAATACGGAATACAGCTATCCGTCGTTTTTAGACCACATAGACCTCACACAGCGTTTCTGCATCCTAAATACAACCTCCCTATTAGCTGACTGCCCCCAGAAAATAATACCGTACCGTAAAACAGAAGCTGCAAGTCCATGGTATGCTGTTAACAATGTCTCAATAATAACCTTTTTTGAAAGTTGGAATAGTGCATACGCAGATTTACTTAGTCTTTTACATATATATTATGTCAGTATGAATGTTCCAAGTCAATTTATTATCAATTGTCATTCCTAAGAATTTAGCACTATCAACTTCCTGAATTTTACTACAGACCCATCTCGCTTCTGAGCCATGTCTACAAGCTGTTCTCGAGGGTCATCACGAATCGTCTCGTACGTAGATTCGATGACTTCCAGCCTCCCGAACAAGCCGATTTCCGAAAAGGCTTTAGTACCATAGACCACATCCATACGCTGCGGCAAGTTATACAGAAGACCGAGGAGTATAACTTTCCACTATGCTTGGCGTTCCTGGACTATGAGAAGACCTTTGATTCGATCGAGACCTGGGCAGTGCTACAGTCTCTCCAGCGGTGCCATATCATCGGTACATAGAAGTGCTGAAGTGTTTGCACAAAAACGCCACTATGTCGGTCCGAGTACAGGAGCAGAGCACGAGAGCGATTCCTCTGCAGCGAGGCGTAATACAGGGAGATGTTATCTCTCCGAAACTGTTCACCGCTGCATTGGAAGACGCTTTCAAGCTTCTGGAATGGGAAGGATTTGGCATCAACATTAACGGCGAGTACATCACTCACCTTCGGTTTGCCAACGATATTGTGGTCATGGCAGAATCGCTGGAACACCTTGGCACAATGCTCGAAGGCCTAAATAGAGTCTCCCAATAAGTAGGGCTCCGGATGAACATGGACAAAACGAAAGTCACATGACTTTCGTTTTGTCCATGTTGCACCCTACCCAATAACTGTTGACAAATATGTCTACCTGGGATAAGTGATCCAGTTGGGTAGGTCCAGTTTCGAGATGGAGGTCAATCGTCGAATCCGACTCGGCTGGGCAGCGTTCAGGAAACTACACAACATCTTCTCGTCCAACATACCTCAGTGTCTAAAGATGAAAGTCTACAACCAGTGTGTGTTACCAGTGATAACATACGGAACTGAAACGTGGCCTCTCACCATGGGCCTCATAAGAAAGCTCAAGGTCACTTAGCACGCTATGGAAAGGGCTATGCTCGGTGTTTCTTTGCGAGATCGAATAAGAAATGAGGAGATCCGCAAACGAACTAAAGTCGCTGACATAGCCCAACGGATTAGCAACCTGAAGTGGCAGTGGGCGGGGCACATAGCGCGCAGAACTGTCGGCCGACGGTTCTGGAATAGAGGCCACGTACCGGCAAGCGTAGCGTAGGACGTCCACCCACAAGGTGGACAGACGACCTAATAAAGGTCGGTGGATGCAGGTCGCTTCCAACCGGACGATTTAGAAATCATTGGGGGAGGCCTATGTTCAGCAGTGGACGTCCTATGGCTGAAATGATGATAATGATGAACTTTCTGAATTTTATGGTCTATAAAATTGATATTAATGTTATTATTTTCACGACGCTGATGGTATTGCATGATGATGGTCTTGCTTAGTTTAATTTTCAAATTATTATCATTAAGCCAGTTTATTATATTAGTTAAAGATTCATTAATATCATTTTCATAATTATTTATGTAATTGCATTCTATTATAGCTGTGCTGTCGTCTGCAAAAAGAACCATCTTATGCTGAATTATTTTTGGAAGATCATTGATGTAAATCAGAAATAGAGGTGGTGCCAATACGCCACCTTGGGGTACGCCATATTTTATGGGTCTTTGCTTTGAGTATGTAGTATACAGTTTCTGATTTGGTTTTGGGACATAATCGAGAGACTTCGGTGCATTGAACTCTATCAGTTAAATATGATTCTATCAATTTTAGGATATTTCCCCTTACTCCGTAGCCATACAGCTTTTGTAGCAATATCCCATGGTCAACATAGTCAAAAGCTTTCGTCATATCAGTAAAAATAGTACAAATTGGATTATTTTTTATCAACTGATGTCATAATATTGTTAATTAAATCAAACAGTACCAAGTTAATATTTATGTTTTTGCGAAAACTTTTCTGTTCATTGCAGAATAAGTTATATTTTTCAAAATATGTGTACATGGAGTTGTATATACGTTCTCAAAAATTTTGGACAAGACGGAAATTTTTGCAATGGGTCTATAGTTTTTTATATTCGTTTTGTCACCTTTTTAAGTAAAGGTGTAATAATAACTTTTTTAAATCTGTTTGGTAATATGCCATCAGCAATACAAAGGTTAATAATGTGAGCTAATGGCTGTGCTATATTTTCCTTTACGTACTTTAGGACTTTAGTGCAAACGCCATCCCAACCAACAGTAATCGTATTTTTTAAACTAGAGATAATTTTTGTAATGTCATTTTTCGAAACCGGTGACATGAATAAAGATTTTGATGCAAGATTATCAAATACATTACCATTAATCTTATCAGAATTTATATTATTTTCAATGGTGTCAATAAAGTAATTATTAAATTCATTAGCAATGTCAATAGGGCGTGTAAAAGTCAAATTGTCTCTGTTTATAGTCATAATTTGTTCCTGTGGTAAGCACGTTTCAGATTTATTAATAACTTTCCAAGCGGCTTTAGATTTATTCTGAGAAGAGCTTATAAAATAACTGTTTTGGCCTTTCTGAGACAATTTTTTTAATTTTTTTATAGAGAGTGGAAAGTTCTTTAGTTTCTTCTTATTTGTTGAGCTAGGGCCAAATCGATATTTTCAAATTAAATGTCTTTGTTTCTGGCTGCATATCTTTATCCCTCGAGATATCCACTTAGTTTTTCTATTTAATTTGATAGTTACTATCTTTTCTGGAAAGCATAATTTTTAAAATAATAAGAAATCGTCCATGAAGGCTTCAAAAGACACGTTTGCATCTTTAGCATTAAAAACTTCTACGAAAGATAGATTTTTAAATTTAATCAAATTATCTTCAGAGTACTCTTTCATTTTAAATTTCCTAAGTTGTAATTTGCAATTTATTTTTATGGGCACTTTCAGTATTTGACATGTGTGATCCGAGAGGGCTAGATCTAAGATTTCAGCTTTGCAGCCCCTTTTGTAACTATGTGCAAAATTATTGATGCAGGTATTACTACTGAGTCTTGTTGATTTGTAAAGTGCTAGTTTTAAATTATATTGTAAGAGGAAATATTGAAATTCAAGAGAAATTCAATTTCTCTTTATTCAAAGTCAAAGAATTTATTTCAATTAGGCACAAAAAAGGCACTTATGAACGTCAACATTAACAACAACAAAAATATAATAATTGATTCTAGTCGCCCATTCCAAAAGGTAGTTTTCGTATGGAGAAGAATGGGGAAGAAACTCCACCGTTACTCTTTTAAAATATTTTCACAATATCTTGTCATTCATTTATAATTATATGTGAAGACGATGCACCTAGAATAAGATTACTATACCACGATAGGTAAAAATAATGAAAAATGAAGGAATGACATAAATTAATTATATGATAGATGCATGGTGCTCACATATTTACAAACATTGTAAAATTATACGATATTCCTTACATTTTAACATTACTAATAATAAGTCAGTGTGTGAGTTCAAGTAATAACAAAATATAAAATAAATGTTATAAAAAATAATATTTTACAGTTAAATTAGCAACCAGTTTGATTTTGTCTAGATTCTAAATTGTCCTATGGAGCAGGACCAGCATGTTTCCAAGCATTTTTATCTTGGATATAATCCTCTAATTTGTAATATGCTTGTTTACAAAGTGTACTTTTTATATGAGTTTTAAATTTTCTTTCATTTAATTCTAATATATCACAAGGTATTCTGTTGTAACATTTAACACAGTACCCCATAAAAGATGTATTTACTTTAGATAGTCTGAAAAATGGTTGATCTATTTTATCTTTATTTCTAGTATTAAAATTATGTCTATCACTTATTTTATTAAAAAGATGTAGATTTTTTCTCACATACATAATATTTTCATAAATGAATTGGCAAGGTACCGTCATAATATTAATCTTCATAATATAGATGCGGGAAGCACAGAACCGGCCGAAGTGGCGGTGCTTGGGGGAGGCCTATGTCTAGCAGTGGACGTCTTTCGGCTGAAATGATGATGATGATAAACTTTAATTTTAAAAATGTCAAGTTAGAAATTGTAAATAAATTCACCCTATTAGGACTAGACATAGAACCCACACATAAATCGGAAGTCGCATACTAATACAAAAATTAAATACAAATTGTATACATATTGGTGCTCGTATTTATCAAGAAGATTATCTAAAACATAAAATGACTACAAAATTCAAAATGAATGAATGAATTATAAAATGCTACCTACTGAATCTATAAATTGACTCAAATTGTGATGTAAAACTTATCTCTTTATTAATAATTTGTAAAATATGATCTCCCAAGTGTTTTTAATAAATAATTCCTAAGTAAATATACATTTATTCGTAATATAATAGTATTTTAAAAAAATACATACCTACTTACCAATAATAGAATTATTTATGTTACTGACTTTTTATGCGAATGTAAATTATTCAGTTTTTATGTATAATTTTATTTTATTTTATTTTTAGCTTTCTACGACTTAACTTTAAGTACCTAATAGCTCTACGTATCTAATAATAATTTTGCTGTGCGCTGACAGGGTCTATAAGGCTCTTAGCCTTTTGTTAACTTCTTGTTTTACCCTGTGGAACGCAAATAAATGAATATTTAAATGAATATGAATATGAGAGTTATTAACTAATCATAGATTTAATTGCCCAGTTGTCTCTCTGCCTACCTATATTCATGGAACTTCTCTAAAACCTCACGCTAGAAGACTTACTCAAATTTTGGTCGGTAGTTATCTATGAAATATAAATCACTTTAGTATCTGAATCATCTTTTTCGTAATCTGATAATTTTTATAATCTAAAAAATGTGGAGAGTGATAACCAGGCCCTTAATTTACATTAATTTGAAATTTTATGGCAGCAATTGCAATATATGCACTATAGCTAACATAATGTAAGTAGATATTGTTTAGTTTTTAGGGTTCCGTACCATAAAAGGAAAAACGGAACCCTTATAGGATCACTTCGTTGTCGATCTGTCAGTCTGTCAAGACTCTTTTTCTCAGCAACGCGTGGAGGTAGGTACAAGTTGAAATTAATATCAAATGCGTAGCTCTACGGTCCCTTGGAGCTTTAAAAATATCAAGCTTCTAAGTCAACACAACAAAAAAATACGGCTTTTATGCGACATATTTTTATACCCGCGAATAAATCAAAACCTATATGGTATTTCTTGTAAACCTAGAATTATGAAATTTTGCATTTGCGATTACAAACACAGTTGGGTGCAAAATAGATGGTGCTAGCGTCAATAATTTGAGTTACGCTAATGACATGGTGCTGTTGGGTCCAACGGCTGGCTCAATCAGGGAGATGCTGAGCGTCTGTGAAAGATATGCGGCAGCCCACGGCATGGTATACTCGTACAATGTGACTAAAAGTGAATACATGATCTTTACTGCCCCTGGGAAACATCTAAATTATAAGCCCATAATATCCCTCAATGGACGAGCATTTAAAAGGGTCGAACAATTTAAATACTTGGGACAATATGTCACCGAGGACCTCAATGATCAGGTAGACATAGATCGTGAGCGTAGGGCGCTAGCAGCCAGATGCAACATGTTGGCTCACAGATTCGCTCGTTGTAGTAACGAGGCCAAAATAACTATATTTAAAGCTTATTTTCAAGGAGGGATCTAGGTGCTCTGCGTATGCAATATAATAATGGCTTCAGGGTGCTGTTGAGGTTGCCCCGGTTCTGCAGCGCGTCTGGCATGTTTGCTGTAGCGCGAACTGACGACTTTTATGCCTTATGAGAAAAAAGGCCGAGTCGTTAATAAGCAGAAGGAGGGCTAGCAGCAACAGCATCATGAAAACCCTCGCTGAACAGCACGATGCACCACTGCCCACTAAGACACTCTGTCCGGTTGCTCGTGCGGCAGGGATGAGGATTACTGATAATAATAATAATAATGTGTAATAATAATGATGTGTAATTAGTTAATAAATATCTACTAACCCTTAGTTGATAAGTTTGTTGTGTTGTTGTAACAAGTGGACCAATGTTGTCAAATAAAATAAATATTTATTTATTTATGTAAATGCCTTAAAACTACCATTACAGGTCTTAGCCTAATGCGATAGCCAAGTCACACACACCAAATTTAAAGCACCAGATCATAAGATCATATTTCATAACACAGTGTAAACAATAGTACATAAATAATAATAGTATATCGCTGTATCTTTTTTATCATTTTAAAATAAATACTTTTAAAGATATTTAAGAAAATAGATAACATTTGACACAAATATCCGAAACTACTGAAACTACCTTAAAATTTTGAAAAAAAAAAACAGAGCATTGGTATATACCTAAGTACTTATAGATTATACAGGAAAACGTATAAGATATCAATGGTTTTGAAATAACATGGTAAATCACTCAATAATGTGCATACAAACTTACATTTGCAGTTGGAATGTATGGAGGAGCATTTTTTCAAGTTTGTTTTGGGGTAAATTCATCTAACCCACGGAACCCTTCATTGTGCGTGGTCCGATATGTACTTGGCCGGTTTTTTATCTCCTGTCATATTAGAAAAGTCCATTAATAAAGTGAGTAATCTCATTTAGGTATATCTTTTACTTAAAAGGAGGTCCCTATGTAAGATTTACTGTAAAAGTTGTACAAGTTTCTGAAATAAACCTTTTTTTTTTTTTTTTTTTTTTTTTTTTTTTACTACCCCTCCTCCTCTACCACTACTAGCGCTGCTTAATAAGTCATTTATCGGTATCTAACTAGGAACTACAAATAATTTAATTACAGATGTAACAAATTGTGTGTCTGCTAATGTACCTTAGTGTGTCCGAATTTAAGCCATTACTGATACAAACAGTAAATAGAGCTTGAGTAATCCTCATCGCTTGGATTCGTTCCATTTGCGATCCGTGGGTCTTTCAGCTTCTATCAAACCGTGTTTCCACCTGAACCACCTCTTACCTACCTTTTTCATCACTATATGTTTATAACTCAACATCACGCCTGCATTTAGGTATTCCCCGAAGGGTTGGGCAGAAGGGTACCTATAGTACATTTCGCAAGTTATTTTTGACTCCCATAATAAATATGTAATAGGGGGCGAGCCAATTGCCATCAACCGGGCACAAATGCAGATTCCGGGCTGCTACTGAGAAATTCTAGACGGAAAAACCCAGTAACACTTTGCCCTACCCGGGAATCGAACCCAGAATCTCATGGTCAGCACAGTAACTGAGACCACTAGACCTACGAGGCACTGAGGTTTATGTTATTATTGGTACAGGTAATAGCACAACAAACGACGGCTCGGGTGTGGGACACGATTTCACGGCAGCGCATACATAATTATTATAATATAAGGCATAATCCTGCGCGGGCGCAACACAAAGCCGCCGAAAGCCGTTTGCTGCACTTTTTAATTATGTTCTGCCCGTCTCATCCCGCAGCGCTCGTAGGGTTGACAGACGAATGAACTGAAAAGCGCCTAGTAGGGTAGTATACGACTCAGCTGAACAATGGCTTCGCTCGTGCGATTGTGCTACCTAATGTTGATCTTTAAATAAAATTTAAAACTCCAGATAAGTCGTACGAGTATATCACTACTTATTTGCTAAGGTTTACCTACTTTACGTTGACGTTAGCTGGACATTCGTTTGATGACTCTAATTATTATAGTTTTTGGGTGCCTTTGACAAAACCTTACTACCTTTTTCCTATTACACCACCTGGTTTACTTTACTGGTGTATAGACGAGATGTAAGTTAGTGACCCGACACAGCTTTAGGATGTATCCAGCCAACGCCTCGGTTGAATTTATCGCTCTATACTTTGCCAACCCTGCTCTTGATGACCTTCTATTGAGAACACCAACTAAGAATTTGCTCCTGATAATGTAACAGAATTCGTGGTCCCCATCCAGCCCTGCGAGCCGGCGGGCAGCTCCGGGCGGTGAGAGCGCGGGCGTCGTGCGGCGTCAAATGTCATTTTAACAGCGCTCCCGTCGCCATCATATTTTTTGCTCCCGCGCATTTTCGAGCGCGATCATAAAATTTTGTTATTAATACAGTAAAATTTTCGGATTAGGTAGTATTAAATTCGAAACAAAGCAGGGATTTAATTGGTAATTCGTGTCCAGAGTCCGCGTCTGGGGGACGTTATACGAATATTTGTACGCGAGCAATATCCGTTCGTTTATTGTTTTCGGTTGTAAAGTCGATTCGGGACGCGAATGTGTGCGCCTGCGCGGCGGTCAGTATTGTGCGCGGGCGCGCCTTTCAATTAGCCAATGATTTTTTAATGAAATATCACGTTGTACAAACGTAATTAAATCACAGCGCGGTACTGAAAATAGAGGATTTATTTGTGGAGCCATTGTGGCCGATGTTGAGCGCGGCCCAATCAATGGGCGGTTTATTACGATGGAGCGACCAATTCTGCCGGGAGTTTCTTTTTGTTCGCTTAAATATTACATTCGGAGTTGATATTGATTTCATTTCATATTCTATTTTGGTTTATTTTCATTTCGAGACACAAAGGGGCCGGCCGTAATAAAAACGTACAGTAAAACATGACAAAGTAGACTTCTGAAAAGTTTTGAAAAGGCATAAAATAACTGAAAGCAGACTAATGTATGAACAAACCAATTTATTTTCTATTTTTTGACCAACAAAGCTATGTTTAAATAATATCAAGTAGTTAACATCTAGTTTGTACAATTTTTTATGTTTTATAAATACCTACCTAATTTTATTTTGAAGATAAGCACAGCATTGTATTCTAATCTGAACGTTATCCGAATGGAGTCTAGTCTTTCTTTGTTAAAAATGTGAAAAAGGGGTCTTCATGACTCCATTGTGATCCTATCTAAAAGAAATAAAACAGTGCAAAGGTTATAGACAGAATTAGAGAAACAGACATCTAGGTACCTAACATAGGAATAAAGCGAATCTTTAAATTATACATTTACATTTTTGTACACATTAAGCATAGATAGGTACCTATTGACAGTTTCAAACAGTTTGTTTTATATTTGCCGTCACACTACAGATTCTTGTTGGGCTGATTAACTTTAACAACCATATCATTCATCGAGTTTGTTGAAGGTATTTTAATTAAATCTGAAGGACAAAACCCCCACTACACTAGACGGAATTCAGACTTAACTAGACCAAATTAACTCCAAAAATATGCATAAAAAATGCAGTGATACTCATAGCCCAACATTCTGCGTAAAGAATGTGATACTGATAGCTCGACATTCTCTTCGAATTCTTATACGTTGAACGGCATATTATTTAAGACAAAGTTAAGAAATAAAATGCTTTACACGTATGAGTGTTGTTTTATAAGAATAAGTACATTTGTGTCGTATGTATTTTAAATATTTACATCATTGCACCATACCTAATTGCGTAACATACTAACAGTAGCAATGGCTTTCATTTTGACAGTCAACCACATTCCTTGCTTTATTTACGGGTTATTCCACTAATCCCCATTGACAATCCCTACCGCTTTAAAAATCAAATACAAACAACATATTATTACGAAGTCTTTATTTCTTACGGAGGTTGATTATTTTTATACTCAAACAAATTAAATTAATGGCTAAATTAAAGTGTAAAATATTTCTATCATGTCATATTACAGTCTAAAAATTACTACAAAATAATAATATAATATTTTAGAGATAACTTTAAAATTATTTTAACGTAACTTAGTGATTAATTATATATGTTTGTTTAGCTTTTGTTTAGTTGAGTCTTTACCTAAGCCTAGTGAAAAAAAAATCTCGTGAATAAAGAAGCTTATTAAATCAAAATCTATTACATTCACTCAGTGAGACATCCAAATACGAGTACGTAGGTTTTAAGACGCTCATAACAGCTTTATGATAAAATAGTTTGAAAGTTTAAAATAATTAAACACAAAGTTTTAATTATGGCACTCCAACGACTTATTCACAAATACATTTTTGGGGTAATGTAACATTTAAACTTAAAATCTAGATTGGATTTGTCACTTACAGGTGTGCACAGCTCTTACATATTTCAAGTTTTAAAATATTCTATAGAGTACATATACTAGACAAAAAAAGGAAAAAACAAAACTACACGAAAACAAAAATTATAAATTAAACAGAAAATAAATAAAAGAAATAACTAGTTGCTCTTAGGAATGTCAATGACAATCGTTAAAGTAATTTAAGAGTTGATCTCTAAAAGATTACATTATTATTTTGTAGTAAAGTTTACACTGTAATATAATACGATATGACAGAAATATTTTACACGTAGCCTATCAATTTAGCCATTACCTACTTTAATATGTTTGATTATAAAAATAATCAATGAATCCAGCTTTATAATTACGCAACATATTTTCGTAAACGATAAAGACAAATCTGTTTCATTTTGACAGTTCAACAACATTCATTGCGTCATTTACGTTGCTCTGCAGTTTTTTTTTTCGAACTTACGGAGCAATGGATTAGCAATCGGTTTCAAAACGATTCAGATTCGGATTGATTTTGCATTACGTAATTAGGGTACTGATCTCCGTAAGACACACATACTTCGTGATTCTTGTATGGTATGTTTTTTATAGGTATTTTATGTTTAAGTCGATGGGGATTTGTGGACAAGAAAGTTCATAAATCCCCATCGATGGGGATTGTCACTGAGTATTAGTGGAATAACCCTTATTTACATTGCTGAGCAGACAAATTTTTCGAACATAAAATATGAAGCATTATCCTTCAAAGTCATAGCGTGGTACGCAATTAGGATGCATATTGTTTAGACCATAACTAACACATAATATCTACAAACACTTGAGGCTTAATATCACTATTTGGATTCTAAAAATAAGAATGATAATTATCTAAGTATTACAAAATTTTTATAATACTTTTAAATAAAACAGAATAAGCAACGCCAAGAGTACATGACGTTTCCCTCAAATAAAAGTTAACGTAAGCTTTGTAACTATTTTTCTATTCGCCAATATAATAAATTGAGTTGTTCAAACTGTTTCATGGCCAGAAAATAAGAAAAGCTCACCCGTCGGCAGATTTACCGACGGCTTTACACAGTTACACAGCGTTTATTTTGAAGCCGCGAAGGAACCTGAAACTAGTTCTGAAAACAGGTTTTTAGATCTTAAAAGAAATTTTGTCGAAAATATAATAAAATTGAAACAAAAGATTATATTTATTATCAGTAAAAGTTACAAAGATTATCAATAAATTATTTAATAATTATTATGATGATATATCGCAATGATAAGGAGTAGTCTTCCTACTGTGATCTTTTTATTTTTAACACTAAATCAGTGATATTATGCCTCGCGTGACCACATAAAATCTATTTATCTTACACGTGATAACGTATATACAATAATAATATAATACTTTTTATCAACAACTATCTTTATTTATCACTATAAGATCAGTTTTTCACATTTTATATCACTGCATAGTCTGAACTATGTATAGGGGCCGAACTTCGAACTTAATAAACCATATTATAACATCAGGGCCGGATTTAGATAACAAGTTTAGTACAAAAACTACTTATTTTCTCAAAATATATAAAAAGTATTTTCATATTTATGAATAGGTAGGTACTCTCTTAATCACTCCTAAATGAAGTTCACATTTTGGGATATTTCCGAATATTAGTACCTAGCTCTTAAAACATAAAGTCATAAATACGAAACCTATTTATAACTTTTATACGGGTATATTATTATATACCCCTTCTTAATTCCGACGCACAGTGATATAACAAGCACAGAACCTACTCTACTAATCTCAGTCGTGACGCGTATCATTGAGAACAGTGTCAAGTCACTCGCACCACTAAGCACTTCACTTCACTGGGTGATCACTGTCACTGGTGATGGTGATCACGCGGTGGTGATCACCGGTCATGGTTGGTGGCGAGGTGCGCATGTCAGAGCGCGTGCGCGTGCGCGTGGTGGGGGGGGGGCTGCTGGTGCGGGTGGGGCAACGCGTGCGGGTTACCTGCCGCGTGCTGACGACCCTGCGGACAATAGAAAATTGTTGATGATACTGTTTTTTGTTCAAGTTTTTTAGAAACGTGTCGCCTCGGGACGTGGAAGGGAGGAGAACCCACCAGTTCACAGGAGACACATTTTCAAGGTCAAAGTAATTTGTATTTAAATCATTTCCGGCAAAAAAATGTTGTTAAGATCCTCTAGAACCCCTAAACCACTCTTTCTAGCGAAGCAGCTCATTTCTTAACCTGACGTTGAAAACTGATATCGAAACGACTGCAGGGGAATAAGAGGTTTGAGGAGGTCATCCACCATTTTTTCGAGTAACGAAGATTTCCTTGCTTTGATTTTACTAGCAACGAGGTACTAAAAATCCCCGTGAATATTGTAGTAACGTAATTTTGTAAAGTACATGGAGTACTTTTTACATTCCACACTAAGATTTTGACACACCATTAACTACTTTTTTATAATGCTAAAGACCAATGCATATCTCAATGCATATCTCAATGCTTTGTTTTGAAATGATAAATTAATTAATATATTTTATCATTAAAAGAAATTAGACAATCCGCGACAATAAACATATTGTCCTGTGGCATTCGCGGATTTGTCTAAAACTACGAATGTACGAGTAGTACTTGCTCGACCGAGCTCTGCTCGGTTGACAATAGTTAAACATATCATCCAGGTATACCAACGTTGTATCACATTCCCGAGGCTGTGAAAATAGAGAAAACGAATTTGCACCCCCGTAAACTCCTATATTGCAACTTTCATCGAAATCGTTAGAGCCCTTTTCGAGAATGTGATTACAAATATATCTTCATAATAACAAACATTTATGTAATAGTATAGGATAGGAGCTTTTTGTCGCCTGCCCTTTTCCCTTGTTACTTGGGGTCGGCGAAAAACGTTTTTAACATAGAAAAGTCTCCTCACCTGTAAATACACATAGTAGTCATAAGGCTGGTGCAGCGGCCAGCAGCGCTGCGGCGGCACGGGGTACAGCGGCGGCACGGGGTACAGCGCGGCGCCGCCCAGCTTGTTGCGCAGGATGCGGCTGATGCTGGACACCGACGGCACGTTGTACTTGTCGCACACGCCGTCCGCCAGCAGCCGGTCCCGGATCTCCCACGCGAAGATGCCGGGATCTTTTGCTTTTAGTTGCTTTATGTAGGACACCACCTTGGGAGATGCACTTGATTAAAACTTGTTGGCCCGCGAGTTTAAGAACTCAACATTTTCTTGAGCTGTAAGTTAGATGCACTTTGGTGCGCATCATTTTCTAATTAGAGATACAGTATATAATTCTTTTAGAGGTACGAAGGACAAATTTGTGGGTCAAAATGTCACATTTTCTTGATGAGCATTGTGGTCAATCTCAGACCACTGAATTTCAGTGAAGTTATGTTTAGCAAGACTTAATAAAAATTAATCAGAGGGGTTATTGGATTTTCATATCGATGGCGATGCAGCGAAGAAATAGGGTGAAACTGTACTGAGCTTTTCGCTAAAACAGCGACTAGGTGAACCAATACCAATATTTTTGGCACCATCCTCAATATTAAACAGGCCATTATTTCGTAGTAACTAACCTTAGGTGTGGTAACTCTGGGTTTGGAGCCGCCAATGGCTCCGGGAAGGATGGAGCCGGTCTCGTGGTAGCGCGCCAGGATCTTGGACACGCAGCCGTGCGACACCCGCAGCTGCCGACTTATGTCGCATGGCCTGGTGAAAAGCAAACAAGGTTAGACTTATTTTATGCTAGGCTGCAAGGAGTCTAAGGTTTCTTTAAGTAAACTACTGCAAAGGTTGCCTGTCGAGTGAAAACTTAGAAGAAGTCCGGTGATCATTACAAAACATTCTAATGATGTCAGTCGAATACTCTAATCATTTTAATCGTAGTATTCGCTCTGTAGGCTCTGCTGCTCTGTACACAAACAATTATCTTACTTACACAAGCTCTGCTGCTCTGTACACCAACAAATTGTCTTACTTACACAAAGTCTTGGTCAACATTAAAACTAACAAATATGTATAATGAAAAGTCGTGTAACTTTAGTAAACAATATAAATAAGAACACAGTTTTAATTAGTTAATCACAAGAACAAAAATGAATGATAATTGTCATGGTTAGTGAAAGATAGATAGATAGATAGAATAGGTACTCTTTATTGTACACCATAAAAATTACAGACATAAGTTTAGAAATTTTACATAGGGTGACACATCTGTTCTGAGAGTATTTTATTTGCATAAATGATACCACTATGTATATATGATAATACATAGTGGTATCATTTAAGCAAATAAAATACTATATATGTATATGTGATATTCACAATGTTAACACTAGAAGTAAGGATAAACTACGTGCTCCCTTTCACCGGCTTCATAAGGTTCATAACTCATTTGTTGGGCTTGGTATAACTTTTTATAACAAGCTACCCTCTTCTTTGCTAGATTTGCCTTTTGATGCGTTTAAAACTAAAGTAAAGTCCAACCTTTGTTCAAGGGCATACTATTCTATCAACGACTACTTAAATGATAAGAATAGATGGTCGCTGTGATTAACTCAAGACAATGTTTAAATGTTCTTTCTCCAGAATTAGTTTACCTACTGACAGGTTATATGAGTTTATATAATTGTTTATAATTTTACTTTATAAGTAAATTTATTTTAATTTAATTTTAATTTATTGTTGACATAATCTACTCATTACAATGTTTTTTATGAGTTGTATTGCATTATGTGGTTAGCTAGCGACCTCGACAATTATTTATTTTACCTCGATGGTCCTAGTTTATCAATTATAACTTCTAGTTACAGCTCTATGTAAGCGGGCACGCCCTTTATGCCTGGAGGCTTTATTTTCTTTTTTTTAGATATTGTTTACGTTTAGTTATTTTTATTTCTGCTTGAGTATAGTTCTCGATGCTTTTGGTTGGTATATTGGCGTGTGCTAGCTGTCATATGGCTATTAATTATAGCTATTTAATTTATAATTTAAATTATTTTTTGCGTATTGTAAATTGTCTTGCATACTATTGTATAGAATCATTTTTATTTTTATTTTTTTCTAACTGAACAGACAGCTGTGCTGCTGGGGAGTTTGTTGCGCCACTTCTTCTTCCCAGCAAAAGCACTAGGAAGTGGTGAAGGGTGGGCGTTTTGGGGGACTGTCTTATGTAATTTTGACGTTCGAAAAGTGCTGATTCTCAGCCTAGTTTGAATAAATGACTTTTGAATTTTGATAATTTTATCACCTTTTGCTGCGCTTAATTGTAGCCTAAATGGAAGAAGTCACTGGCTCCTGAAATACAGGTACTCTAACCTAGCTCTGGAGCCAGGGTCTCAAATTTATCTGTAACTTGTTTATGGCAATAAAGAATTATTTATTTATTTATTATTAATATTTTACAGACCACCTTTGGATGGATTAAAGGTAACAGGAGAGACAATAATGCAGGTAGTCAGCGGTGTACCATCTATATTATACAATAAATACACTTATTCAGATAAATATATATACATAGATATACTATATATAAAATTATAAACATGAAACAATAGCAAGGAACTATATGTAATGATGATGTTATATGGTGATTTGTTTTTAAAAAAAATCTTGAGCTTGGGGCCGCCCCCGCCCTTGGTCCGCTAGTCCTTCCTACTCATCAAAACTAACGGTTGTCTGTAAAAGATCACTAATCTTTAAAGGTAACAGGAGAGACAATACTGTAGGGATTCAGCGGTCAGAGCGGCAGCAGGTCATACGTTACAAGTAAATTGTTTTCTTTTCTCTAACTCCCAGATTATCAGCAGACGTAACACTAACATTGTATTAGTTTATGTAATGAAACTATTGATAAGGCTTAATAGCCGATTATCTGATAGTATAGAAATAGAGAATGTTTGTGATGTAACAGTTCCAGAGACTGCTGCAAATAACCTTATATTGATAGAAAAGCAATTTGTAATCTAGCTCAACTGAAGGACGGTAAAAATCCTGATGATTGCATAAGCTACTTATAATCCATATCTAAATCAGAATGTGGTGTTAACTACAATATTAACATGCTGAGTTATTTTTTATGAAGAAAGAAGTGGATAATCAAAGGATTAAAAGAAGAGATAAGGTAACTCTAACACGCTATTGACAGCTATCACAGACAATATAAATAATTAAGTTGTTGTAAAGATTAACGGCGAAAGTGACGTCACTCCAATGAGCAATACCAATTGATTTATGTGCAGTATGCTATCAGCCATCATTATTAGCAGTAGCAGAGTCCAACACAATACATTCAAACTGTCTATGAAATGGCCAACCTTACGACTCAATGCTTACCTGATTCCTACTTGTGCTAGCCAAACTATGTAATGAACAGAGATCGGAATTGCAAAATATATATTCTACTGTAAATATTTTACCTTAACTTCAAGGGAGTAAGTACATACCTAGCCTAGCATATAACAAAGAGTGTATACGGCTTTCTGAAATCCCGGAATCATAAACATGAATACAACAATAATAAAATAACCAAAACACGACTATTTAGAGGACTTCAAATACATTCGTAACAAATAATTGTTTCGAGTCAAATTAAATAGCATCACGCTAGTATTCCCCGAACAGTAAGTACATAGTAGCACATTTCACCAGTTATGTTTTTAAGTGTCATGTAACTGGGGACGAGCCTATTGCTTTCAACCGGGAACAAATCCAAACTCAGCTACTGAGAAATTTCAGGAAGGAGGATCCCGGAGGGTTTGTTTTGGTTTCGAAGAATCATAATTACGAGTATTACGCTTTCGAAATAATATTTTACTACGAACGTAGTGCAATAAATACCGTAAATTCTTAAATACCGGGATGTCAATGACTTTCATTCCGAGATTTAAGAGGGAGAATTTCCTTGGAGTTTAGGTAAATCACACTAATATTATAAAGGCGAAAGTTTGTGAGTGTTTATGTTTGTCTCTTTTTCACGCTAAAACTGCTGAACGGATTTAGATAAAATTTGGCACACAGATAGTTTATAACCTGGATTAACACATAGGATACTTTTAATCTCGATATTCCCACGGGATCAAAACTTATGCGAGTGAAACCGCGGGGCGCAGCTAGTGTACTCTAAATGTTCCGATCGCTGGTAATGTAAATGTAATGCACCAGTAAAACTGCTTACCTGATCCCTAGTTGTGCCAACTCGACTATGCGTAGCCTGACGGCGTTGGGTAAGGGTCTCCCGTTCACTATCACTGCTTACCTGATCCCCAGTTGTGCTAGTTCGACTATCCATAGCCTGACGGCGTTAGTTAAGGGTCTCCCGTTCACTATGACTGCTTACCTGATCCCCAGTTGTGCTAGTTCGACTATCCATAGCCTGACGGCGTTGGGTAAGGGTCTCCCGTTCACTATCACTGCTTACCTGATCCCCAGTTGTGCTAGTTCGATTATCCATAGCCTGACGGCGTTGGGTAAGGGTCTCCCGTTCACTATCACTGCTTACCTGATCCCCAGTTGTGCTAGCTCGACTATCCATAACCTGACGGCGTTGGGTAAGGGTCTCCCGTTCACTATGACTGCTTACCTGATCCCCAGTTGTGCTAGTTCGACTATCCGTAGCCTGACGGCGTTGGGTAAGGGTCTCCCGTTCACGAACACTCCTCCGAGTTGGTTCACCTCTCCGTACTGCTGGGTGCCGGTGCCTGCCACGCCGGGGTTGCCCATGCCACCACCGCTGGGGTCTATGGGCAAAAAAAACATATAATTGAATTAAAACTTTAAAGAGTTACTTAATAATTATTTTTTTAGAAAGTTAAAATTATGGCTACTGGAAAAACTATTTAATTTAATTTATAAATAATGATAATGAATGTATTGTAAAATTAATAAATAATAGAAATATTTAAAGCATGCCATTGGACATAAATATTATACCCTAGCAGTAAATACATTGTAATGTTTTGCATGTCAAATGTAATGACTTAAGAACTGTATGACCAAAACTGTACCTATACTTATTGTAAAAAAAAATATTATGATTATGAATGATAACTATTTTAAGTCGAGTACGATATACATGGGGATAATCCGGGATTGGATAAAGCAACCTCAACCATTAGAGTCCTTGGATGGAAAGAACACTTTTACAGTTCATAAGTACCTATAAAATGGTTTAATTGAAGTAAATGCTTTTTAGCTTAGCTCTAAAGCAGATTAATTTGGTTTAACCAGTCAACTCTAGTTCCTGCAACTCAACCCTACAGCCGTCTAGCAGTTCATAATTAAGTCAAAGGTATCGGGTCGAGTGTCACGTGACACCACTTTGATGTCGACACCGCCGACTCTCCTCGTTTTATGCCGAAACTCGACACCTGCGCCCGCGCAACTGTGTCGTAAAACGTTAGCTTGTTAAGTTTTGAGCTGGTTTGATATTATATTGGGTCGCTAATCTGTAGTTAAATTGAACGAAATTATAATATAATAGTACCTACATCAGAAGAGTGAGCTTTACTTTAAATAGGAATAAATTTACTCATTTTCCCCCTTAAATTGGGAAAATTACTTCACATGTTAATTATCAGCAGTTAATTAGAAACAATGTTTGCAAATGATAATTCAATGTCCCTAAAACTTAAACGACAGTGTGTTACGATAATATTCGGTACAATACGATTAAAAATAAACTTTCTTAAAATAAAAGAAACTTTCCACTTTGATATTTTTTGTAAGAAACAAAACATTCGTATCGCATTACACTTAATAACAAACATCGAACTATTTAAACCTCGACGGTCATGCGCGCACGCATCTCCTGTTGCATCCGTCTAATAAACGTCACGACTCGTCACAGTGACAGGCCGCCAGAGGCACGAGACGTCAAACCTACGGGCCGTCACTCCGGCAGACATGATCCGTCATTCCGCGGTGACACCGCGACAGTCAACAACAAATGACTGTAACTCTAAACTGCTGAAGATAATTTTCAGTCTGTTTTCACGACTGTTAGAAAACATTTATCACGCAGCTGCGAGACGGTTATAATTAACGGAGTGGCGATCTGTCGGTGATATTGGTGATTTATGGCGATGATGCTACGGAATGGTTATTAATTGTAGCTTGTTTGTTATTAATTTGGTTTAAGTTTTAATTATGTCATTAAATTGCCCGTTCGCGCGGTTGAATTACTCGGAAAGTTATAGAAACGGCAGCGTGAACTGAATTTGATTAAATAGGTACCTACATAATAAAGGATACTATTACTACTAGACTTCTAATTGGGCTCCAGAAGCCCAAGTAGAAGTCCGAAGCACTATTTGAATCATACAGAGGTTTGATTTGTTGGTTTGAAAAATATGACTTTACAAATCAAAAAAAGTTATATTTTGGCAGGAGCCGTTCTCCAAAATAGTAGCGAAGTCAAAATAGTAGCGAATTCAAAACTGTTCATTGAAAATTTTTGTAAAAAAAAAACCTTAATTCTACTGGGTCTGGGAACGATTCTAATGTCGAATATACATATAGTTTTTAGAATTTTTGTCTGTTTGTCTGTAAACAGACAATAGTTTGTCTGTTTTTCTGAATTAGCCTATGTTCTAGCATCACGCAAATACTACCGGATAGATTCTGTTCTAATTTTGCTTAGATATTCCCTATAAATATGCTCACTCTATACTTAGACTATACATTATCACGCTATTTGCTATAGATAGAGGATGAGCAATATTGCTTTGAGTTCGTATTGTTCTATTATAGTTTACCGCAAATTGTAAAAAGATGAATCAAAAGGTTAAAACATTGCAGATATCTGTTTGCGGTTGACATATCTTATCTTTTAAAAAATAATTATGATACCGTTATGGAGCTAAGCAGTCAATCATGAAATATATAAGAACGGCTATATTAGTCTCAAGAAAGCAAATGGCTTAGCGGTTCGTAGACTGCTTTACAAACCTGAGTTCGATTCCCAATACTTGATATATTTTGTGTTTCTTTTTTACATTTTGTAATATTATATGTGATAGTTCGTAGAACGTTCACAGAAAAACATTAAGTTTAGGCCTTCTGTCGTCTATGGTTATAATAAAAATAAACATCTATGGTTAGGTGACTCTTAATGAGGAATCCCGTGTGTTTACAATCTACTGCTATGTCATTTTAGTGATAGCTGTTCGTCAAGAATAATCTGTAAGAATGCGCCAGTCAGTATATCAGTGGTCTGCTATTAGGTAGTATAATTATACGGGCACGCAGGCGTTCAATAATTCACTAAAAACAAAAACCTTCGCAAGCAATGGCAAAGAACCGAAGGCTGCGGGTTTGGACCGTTTATTGGACGTTGCTTGTTCCCACGTCACCAGCAATTACAAACTTAGTATTAATTAAATTCATTTATTTCAGACTAATCATTATTTGTCCATATGTGATGTGACGATCTTCGCAGGGTGGCTGGCAGCAGCTGGACAAGAGATGAATGTCGTGCGATTGGAGAGGTCTATGTCCAGCGGTGGAGTGCTGTAGGCTGATTATCATAACGATGATGATTTGTCCATAATTGTTACAAAGATCTTAGAACATTGATGGTATTGCTGAATACCTGGGACTTTTTGTAATAAAACTGTGACCATTTTACTAGAATTGACCTATTTTTTCGTCCCCCAATCCGGCTGGGCACCGTGGGAGTAAAAGACCATAACGCCCCAGATTCAACCCGTTATGAACAAAAATCAACAATAGAAAATCAAGAAGTAGCAAAAGAAAATCCAAAAACTATGAATAAGCACCACAAAACTACGAATAAAAACCTAAAAACTACGAACAAAAAACCAAAAACTTCGAACAACAGCCTAACAGCTACAAATAAAAAACTAAAAATTACGAATAAAAAACTAAAAACTACTAGTAGAAACCCAAAAACTTCAAATGAAAACCTAATAAATCTAAGAAAGAAAACCTAATAAATACCACTAAAAACATAAAAACTACGAATAAAAAGAAAAAGCACACCCTTTATATTGCAACCCTGAATACTAGGACGTTAAAAACACATGTATCACTATACGAACTAGAACAGGCTTTTCAACAAATAAAATGGGACATCGTTGGGTTATGCGAAATTCGACGTTCTCAAGAAAAAATAGAAGATCATAGAGATTTTGTATTCTACTATAAGAACACGATCGCGGGAAAATACGGTGTTGGTGTTTTAATAACATTTTACCTGAAATCTAGGATAGAAAGTTTCATCGGAGTGTCGGATAGAATAGCAGTTCTAAATATTGAGTTACCTGGGTACAATCACCCTGTATCGATGTCCAAGTATACGCAACTACCGAAATCATCATCAATCACAACACATTTATTGTTTGGGAGATTGTAACGGCCAAGTAGGCAAAAGAACAAGTACTGAAAGTACTTGGGACCTTAAAAAAATATTGTCTTAAAGTCAATATCTATATTGTCTTCTAACTACAGGCAAAACTCATACGTGGTGCGAGCGAGTAAAGACTTTAATATTCTTTGTAAAGAGTTCTCATTTGACCCATTTACCACCAAAACCTATTTCTGCACGCGCTCGGCTAAATGCTGACTTTTTTACAAGTGCATAGTGCATAATACTTATTGTACCTTATATATAATATATATATTCTTAATCTTTTTTATCGTGCTTGTTAGTGTTAGTGATCCGAAGATTTCTACTATTTTTTCTGTTTTTACCCGTGAGAACCTGTAATTGGCTTTATGTTTCTTAATCAACTGTTATCCATTTGTTATTGCTGTTGGTTCTCCTAATAATAAATAAATATGTTGTGCTACAAAAGTTAGTGACAGAAACGAAGCGCTGTAAAACCGACTCCACGTAGTCTTGTCTGCCCTACCTCTAGAGTGTAATTTAAAATCGCGTAGGCGCGGAGGGGCGAGGTGGCCCGCGAAATGAGGAGCAGGTGGTTTTCTGCCGGCCAGCAAGCCGAAGCTGAGCGTTAAACACATCTGCGATGATAAGCTCGCGTGGGACCGCCGGAGCCCCGCAGCGCCGGAGCCGTGACAGAAGCCATGCCTGCTGCATGATGCATGCTCGCTTGCATGCTGCATGCTTGCTGCATGCATGATGTAGGTATGCTTGCTTACATGTTTGCATGTTTGTGTGCTGCGATATTATGGTTCTGCTTTTTAATTATTAGGAATATGAAATTTATGCCTAAAGATGACTTACAAAATTATGAGTTTTGAATTATGATAATTGAGTGTATGCCTAACGATTTTCTGCGAAATGAAGTTTATGCTATCCGCTGTTATGCAAAATAATATTAGGAGATAAAAAGTTCTGCTATAAAGGGTAGACCCGGATTTCACCAAATGGCATTGTGAGAAATGAAATAGACCAAATACTCACCAACAAACGTAAAATTTTCATGGACGTTAGTGTCATTAAACAGCTTAACTTTAGCACCGACCACCGCATGGTACGCGGGAAAATCCATGGAAGCCAGCAAAAACCATCAAGGAAGAACATAAGGAGCTCAAAGAAACAAGTACATCTGCCGCTACCAGAAGACACCGGTCCTGCTTGAAGAATCACTGCGTAACTCAAAAGAAATTGGAAGCATCTGCAAAGAGCACGATACCCTGGAAAAAATTTACAAGAAGCAGGAAATAGATTAGCAACAATCAAAACCAATATGGACTAAGTGGGCGAAAAAGCAAGAGAGCTGTTGCTAACACGCCAAACATTACAACAACAAATACCAAGAGACAGAAAGGAGATAACGCCCATAAGCAAGAACATTAAAGAATTTATAAGGAAACATAGACAAGACACAAGAACTGAAAGAATGATATTCATTTAAAAACCACAGGAGGAGTAAAAAAGGCTTGGAAAGAATTTACGGAGTGGATACCAAAAGTACATGAGAAAAGACGCAAGAAAGACAAGAGAAAGAGAACTGACATACTAAAGGTAGCAACCAACTTCTACAAAGACCTATACAGCAAGAATAACAAAAGCCCGCCTCGAACATCCAGCCTAATAGACAAGCATGGCGACGATGAAGTCCCTCCAATCTTAGATTCTGAAATAAAAAAGCGATACATTCTCAAAAGAGCGGGAAATCACCTGGAAAAGATGGTATCTGAAACTCTGCGGGACCTGTTCAACAAAGTATTATATTAGGAAGAAGTACCTCCTCAGTGGTCAACTTCAACGATTATCTTAATACACAAGAAAGGCAGTAGAGACGATATCGGTAACTACCGCCCGATAAGTTTGATGTCGAACTTGTTTATGATATTCGCTAAGGTAATTTTGGACCGAATTACAAAGGTATTAGACGAGAACCAACCAAAAGAACAGGCAGGATTCCGAAGTGGATTCTCTACGGTAGACTACTACTGTATCAAGGTGTAATAAGAATAATAAAAAAAAATCTACACAAATATGACAGCAAGGGTAAAAACCGAAAGGGTGGGAGAAAATTTCGAAATAAAAAAGGGTGTGAGACAAGGGGATCCACTGTCGCCGAAACTCTTTTCTGCCACTCTGGAACAGGTGTTTAGGAATTTGGACTGGGACGAATATGGAATTAAAATAAATGGAGCAAAATTTAACTATCTGCGCTTCGCTGACGACCTCATTCTTATTACAAATAACCCAAAACACCTACAGGAAATGTTAGAACAGCTAGTACGAGAATGTAACAATGTTGGACTTCAAATGAACACATCAAAAACTAAATTAATGCCCAATAGCATAAAAGTACCAATACGATCAACAACGGAAGCATCGAATATGTTGAAGAATATCCATACCTCGGACAAATTATTTCCCCAACACACCACACCACCAAAGAAATCCAAAACAGCATTAACTCTTCATGGAAAAGGTACTGGTCCTTAAAAATTAATCCTTAAAAACCCATCTATACCGCTCAAGCTAAAAAGTCACACATTCAACTCGTGCATTCTTCCTGTTATGACGTATGGCTGCCAAACCTGGCCTCTTACTATCGAAAATAGAAAAGAAATTCAAACATGCCAACATAACATGGATCATAGCATACTGAACCTGAAGAGCAAAGATGAAGTAAAATTGAAATGTATAAGGAAAAAAACACGTAAGTATTACGGACGTGACATTCACAATAAAATAACTAAAATGGCAGTGGGCAGGTCACACAATCAGAAGCAGGATAGAGAAGTGGGCTAACGTCGGGACGTCACTGAATGGCACCCGAAAGAGGGGATGAGGAAACGAGGAAGGCCAGGAGCCGTATTATGACGTATTAATGCTACCATTATTTCAGTGTGAGTGAGAGACAGAGCTGTACAAGGTCGCTAGCACCATCCTTTTTTCGCAGTGGAATAATGATGACATTAATACTTCATAATAAGGCCCCAGTACGTAGATGGGAGGATAATCTCAGTTCGACAGGCGCCGCGTGGAGGAAGAGAAAAGAGAGAAAAGTTCAAGATCGTGTAATTTGGAAGGGGCTGGGGGAGGCCTATTACATGGGTCTTAAACTTAGCTGGCGAAATGTGGGTGTACCTACTACAGGTACACCTCTGCCCAACCCTTCGGGGAAACAAGGCGTGACGTTATGTTATGAGAAATAATTTTGGCAAAAAAAAGTTAATTATTGAAGGAGTACAATTAAACAACAATATACTACCACCATGTAAAAAAAAGCAATAAACGTTTTGACTTTGACTTTGACTTTGAAAGTTATGCTCATTCAATGCATTCAAAACTCAATTAGCTGCATATTTAATCACAAATAACACCCTTCCTAAAAGCTGAATGCATTGGATGGGTGTACCTATCATAATCGCGACCATGACGTCCGTGACGAACTTTATATTTATAATTTATTTTAGCATTGTTTTCATGTAAGTGACTTTGTGTCTTTTTTGAGAATAAATATCTGTAAACCTAGAATTGTGGTGTCTTGCGACTTTTGCGGACGAAGTCGCGGGCAGAAGCTAGTTTCAATAAAATCCCTTCGACGCCCGGAATTCAAACAAATAAAAACAAATAACCCAGCATCTCTCACTCCAAATACATCAAAAAGTGACCACGAAACAGCACATTATTCAGCCAAGCTGCCCATATCGGTGACAAAGTACACTCGAACAAATAAACAGCATCCACTCCTCGCTCGTCGGGGTACAAATTAGTGAGTCCTGAACAAAATGCTTGACTAATGGCGCACACGTTGTCTTGTTGCGCGACGGTGACAAAATAACATGTCACTAGTTTATTTATACGACTGTACTTATTTTAGAGGCGGTGCAATTAGAATTAAGGGAGAGTTTTTGCATTATTTTCTGAAAGATAAACTTAAGTAGGTACAGTTTGTTCAGTAGGGGTTGTTGCCGATGTAGGGATTTGCCGAGGTCGCGTAGCGTTGTGTGGAAGTGGATACATAGCACTATCTGAATAAAGGGAGCGTAGGTTCGTAATTAAGTTTCCAAGATTTATAAATTGATACTCAATAATGTGCTATGGATCATATCTAGTAGGCGAGATTTTATGGTTAAAAACTTGTCAATAAAGACATAGTGGATCTGCATAACCTTAGGAGGTAGTTGGTGCTCGTTTTCTTGCAAGTTCTTCTATGACCATATTATAGCCCTTGCTTTTGGTGCTATGTCAAAATTTTAAGCCGTTTTTAACCGACTTCAAAAAGGAAGAAGTTCTCAATTTGACTGTACATACGTTATTTTTTACGAGATTGCTTCGCCAATTACGAAATGATTTTCATAATTATTTTTTTGTTTGGTAGGTCATACTTCAGAGGCCTTCCATATAAATTGTATTAACTTTGCTTGGGTAGTTTTTAAGTTAGCTTCAATCATACGTATTTTTCCCACTTAGTCTATATGGATGATACGATAAGTTCCTGTCACTATCAATTACATAGCATAGCAGGTAGTGGTATTCGAATTTGTGTGGGGTAGGTAACTAAAAAGTGAAGAAAAAAAAAACTTTTTACAAAAATGTTTATTTTTAGTCGGTTCAATAACCGACTAAAAAAAACACTAAAAAGTGCAAAATAGCTTTAATTTTGAAAGTCGGTGGCAAAAAACGAAAATATAAAACCAAAGACACCGACTTCCGAAATGTTAAAGTTATTTTGCACGTTTTATTGTTTTTTTTTATATCGGTTCATTTTTATTTATTTTTTACATTTTTTTAAAAGACAAATTTTAAAATACTTTGGTAGCTCTTGCAGTCTTGACCCTTAACGCGAAACATTTAAAATAACAGTAACAGTCATTAATGATAATTATTTGTTTTGTTACAATGACGTGGGATTCTCTTCACTGTCACGCTGAAAAATGCAATTGGCACTCGTAGCGGGTACAATCGGTACCATGTACTAATTCACTTCGATATATTACGTCTAACTAAAACAATCGATACTGAAGTCTGGACGTGTACGTCGGCAGTGTCTACTGTCCTCCCATCCTACCTTTTAACACAATCTTTTGAAAATATTGTTTTAACCATATATCTATTTTTAAAAGAGTAACCGTGGAGTTTCTTGCCGGCTCTTCTCCATAGGAAACGACCAATTGGAACCGTGCACCTAGCTTCTGATCTTACATAAGTGTAGGTACATGGGGATTTCAGTTTACTTATGTGAAATCAAATATTTTAAATGTTGAGTACCTAATTGTGTTTTGAAAATTCTATGGCTTTCTTCAATTATTCACCACGCCACGCGCCACGCAGATGCTTGCTTATTTAAGTTTCTAAGCGATTAGCTACTTACTGCTCGAACTCGTTTGAGGCTTCACACCTACTAAGCTACTGTGCAAATTACCACTTATAGGTAGTACTAGTACTACTAGTTGCGTACTTGTAAGACTTGGCACTTACGGTGCATGCGTGCGTGAGGGTGCAAGTGTCGTACAAAAATATAAACGCGTTTGCTTGATGAACATCTGGACGGTGATAGCGAGGTCTGCAGGACAATTTATATCTAAGTTGAGGCCATAGTTTACATTTTATACCAACAATTTACTCTGGTAACCCCGCGGGCAAAACTTTTTAGTACGTAGCTCCGTAGCTCGTACGTTCGTGAACTGCGATATTACTGCGATATTGACAATATCATACACAGCCCGCGCATACTGACAATAATATCATACACTATTAAGTTTACAGTAGCTTCAGACACTTACTGCAGTTTTCAGACTTAATATTTTTTAGGATTCCGTATGTCCAAATGAAAAAACGGAACCCATAGAGGATCACTCGTGTGACTGTCCGTATGTCAACGCCAATATGCTCCGAATATACTTGATCAATTTTGTTGTTTGGAACACATATGAATTAAAACAAATAAAGATTGATTGATTGATTGAATTTCTGTGACCCAACATGGACGTGTAAAGTAAAAGAAATAATTTTGAATAATATGGGGGTCACGAAAGGCATATTCGAAAATTTAAAAAAAAGTTTTGCGAACTGTACCGTGTGACATAGAAATAGGTGTCAAAATGGAAGGACTTGTTGTGAGGATCTCAAATATTTTTTTTTATATTATATTATTTTAACATAAATACCTACTTTTAAAGAGATTCAAGAAAATTTACGAAAATTGACCATTGGAGGAATGGTCAGTTTTCGTAAATTTTCTTCTTCTTCCTTATCTCCGAAACTACTGAGTCTAACATTTAGAAAAAATACAAAGAATGGTTCTTAAAACTCATAGATTACAGGAAAACCTGTAAGAAGTCTATGGTCTTAAAATAACATGGTAAGTAAATCTCTCAATATTGTGCGTACTAACTTACATTTGCAGTTGGAATGAATGGGAGAACATGTTTTTCAACTCCAATGTTAAGTTCGTTCTTGGGATAAATCCATCCCAACTAAAGAACCCTTCACTGTGGTCCGACACGCACTTGGTCGGTTTAGATTATTTATTACACTTAAGTACCTAGTGTTTTCTTTAATGCATTTTAAACGACGTGTTTATTTTTGACATTTGGCAGAAATGAAAACTTTCACGGCGATTTCACGATTTATTTTAAACTCTACATTAGTTAATATTTTAGAACTCGTCCAATATATCAATTCATTCTATTCTATTCTATGACCTGACCATTTTATTTTCTCTTCGTAAGAATTGAAATCCTTTCCTGAGGAAGCTTACCTACCGCTCGTTTAATAGCGTTCTCAGCCATACTAACATTTTACCATATAACTTAGAAGTGATTTTAAAATGACAGCTTTAAGGAATCGGTTTTTGAATCAAGCCTTTCTGCCCAGGTGGATAATGAATGACAGTAGGCCTGTACTAGGTACCAAAGCACACATTTCAAGAAACATGCCTAATAAATAAAACACAAACTTTTAATCCAACTCCCGACTTACAACTCTAATCAATCCCAATTTAGCTACAATTTATAGATCACATCACTAGTTCAATAAAAATAAGTCAAGAGGTCATCACTTGCCCCCTCGGGTCCCATGGGCCATGACCGTGGCCTTGGTCACATAGTGACAGTGTAGCAGCCAATGGCGGCTTGACATCAAAGCGGGGGCGGGGCGTTCCGCTTCGACACATGCCGCGCACTTGTCTTTGTTACAAAGTCTCTAATGTGCCGACAATAGCACCAGGGTAAGGTGACTGGAAGATCGTTCAAATTTCATGTTTTTGGAATACCTAGGTTTGAAGATTGGTTTAGATCAAAATAGCGAAAGCACATTCTATTACTCTACCGAATTCTTTTACAGAGCATTCTTTCGTTGTTCCTTCCATACTAAAATGTCAAGAATATTACGGAAAGAATGCTCTTGTTTTGATTCAGTTCGTTTGCTCCAAAGTTCTAAAATCATCTTAAAGGGCCCTTCGTAGGTAAAGTTATTGAAGGAAATAACGATTGCGTCAAAAAGGCAGAGCAGACCTTGACAAAACTGTGACCTATCAATTGAAGTCACGACAATCTCCATTGGCCAGATACCTAGGTAACCCTCGAGGACTCTTGCCTAGCCCTGACTTATCATTTAAATGGATGACAGATCAAAGCGTATAAGATACCGACACTTTAGTATGAAATTGACCCTAAACTTTAGCGGTAAATCCTAACGACAGTTTATTATCTGGCTCAGATATTCAGCAGCATCTGTTGTGGCTGGCAGCCGCAACATGCGACACTCGTCACAGGGAGGGGCGGGGCAGTCCCGCCTCGTCATATGTTGAGGACACTTGTCACCACGTCGCCTCGGACAACGGACAGGGATTATGATCTATTGTTTCTTGTTTGCGGCGCTAGCCCGAACTTGAACGTGTTAGAATATGAGGAATAGCTTCATGATACCGCATAGGAATAGGCGGGATGTCTGGCAAAATTCAACGATGTCCCATCAACATAACTAGACGAGGAAACGAATGCCTCACCACCTAGGAAAGTACCTATCACAAGATTTTGGTCACATGCCAATAACAATTGCTATCATCACCACTACCCATATTGTTTGGTAGGAAAACAACAGAATATTTACTAGTTTGAACTATCGCTTGATATAACCATCCAACCACTTGAATCCTGTACAAATCCTATCGAGTCCAAACCTTCGGTGTTACACCTAATACTATTGTGAATATGAATGACATGTGTATGTTTTTAATTTTATTTGAATGTTTGAGGATAATTTTAATTGAATAAGAGTTATTTTTATATCAATTTTATGTACTTATTTTAATTTACTGTAATTTAATGGACTTTGTCTGAAAAATAAAAGAATTATTATTATTATAATCATCATGCCATGCCACCCAAACTGAGCTTGCGACACATCGTCTTGGCTGCGCAGGCGCACGTGTGCGCAGTTTTTGTTAGTTCCGCGAACGTCCGTCACGGTCGAGTGCTGACGCCACATCAAAGGGTACCACAATGTCACATACACCACACGATCAACACTTTTTGTTCGTTTGTGCTTTTTTTTCTGCAATATTTTAAGATCAAGACCAAGTATTGTGGTTGTGGATCTTTCTAACTTGGGTTTGATGTCTAGAGCCGAGTAGGTACTTATTGTCAAGTAAATGCTAGAATTTATAGAGCTAAGGAGCTGTGGCCGTTTGATGCTTTGAGAGCATTAGTAAAACAGATCCTGAATACGGCTGAAGCCTCCTTCAGGAGACTTCAGCCGTATTCAGGATCTGGAAAGGCTTAGATTAAGAAAAAAAAGGCAAAAGGAAAGGAAAGGTTTAAAGGCTTTAATTTCAGAGCTTCAGCTCAAAGCCTTTTGATTTCAGCATTAACATGTGTTTGCAATAGGGCGATGAATGGCAGAAGAGTTTATGGTTACCTAATATACCTATAGGTATTTAGTTGGATGGGGGGTCGATCCTTATTACTGTATTACAATAGGTGACATACTCGTAATGATGATAATTAAGTATACTATCAACGTCACTATGTAGGTCTTCATCGTCAACTTCCTGCATAACGTTACAAATGTTCTCAAAAATTATGGCAACATAAATAACAGTTCCCAAATGTCCAATTACTGATTAGTTGGCAGAACAGCGCAAACACTGGCCGTTAAGAGGGAACAGGGCCTGCGATTATCCATACAAATGTATTCCCCTTTTTTCTTCCTGAATAATGCCTCTTGAGCAACCAATTTTTTTTTCATAAAATCAAGGTCTGCTGTAGACACGTCCCTTTTGTTCAGAAACTTAATGGTAAAGAAAATATGAATATGACCCTCCAAAGTTACAAAAATGCCCCATTTGTACCGCTGCGATTAGAGGGAATTTGTACCAGCAAATTTGTCCAGAAAAATTCGAAAAGCTAGACATACTCTGTCTTAAAATTTTAATGTAAAAACTAATTGAATCGGCTCAGTTTTTGAGGAGAAAAAAGGGGAATAAGAAACGTCGATCTCATTTTTTTTGTGATATAATTGGATTGAGCTGCAGCTGTCCCTATCGCACTCTACGGATGCAGACTTGAGGTAAGACGACGGCAATAGTTTCTTCAAATACCTATTTTTCAAATTCCTCGCGGGCCCTGTTCCCTCTTAAGTGCGTGTGTCGAATGCGGCTACAATGTAACTAACATGCTACAGATTGTCGCTCTAACTAAATAATACACTGGAAAATGGCACGTTTTTACGACAGCGGGCGGGGGGCGGGGGGCGGGGAGGGCTCATCAACACATTAGATTCATGACTGTAAAGTGATGGGAAACGCACCAGTGCTATTCTGTAACCATCTCACCGTGAAAACTTAGGCGTATCGAAAGTTAAGGTGATATATTTTAAAAAATGTGCTTTTTCTTTATCGTGTACCTTATTAAGATTATGTAATAAGGATTTAATATTTCGGTGTATGTTTTTTTACTATAAGGCCTAGTATCGTAAAAAAGGAATACATGATACAATGAAATTTTCTCGATACAAAAAATTGCAAAGTTCCATCTATGTTTATGTATTTTTGAGTATCAAGGCATAACGCTTATGTTATTCAATGCTGTTTTCTGTAAAACATTAAAGAGTAAACATATCAAGGTTTTTGAAAAGCAGTTTTAGTTTTAATAATACTTTTTATTTATAAAAGACAGCAATTCGATTTGGCAAATAGATACCGGTCTACGTTGTTTTATTTCGAGCACACACATTATCGCCATTCCTGTTTTGCCTATCAAAAGTAATTCATCACTCTCGTTCATTCATAAATCAGTCGGGGCGGTGCGGTGGGGCTCATCGACGGTAACATTTTTTGTATTTTTTTTGCAAATCGTTGCGATCATATTTACGTGATTTAAATAATTATGTTTACAGGGGCCCTATTATGAACTCTTATTTCCAGGCAGTTTACGGCGTAAACAGAACTGCCTTGCAATTTCGTATTATGAACTCGTCAAACAAGCCAGTCAGTGGTCACGTGACACCCTGGCCGGCTTCTGCCCGACTATTGGCTGGAAATACCGTATTATGAACGTTCGTTTGACATTTCTTGACATATTAAAACTGATAATAAGTAACCTCACAATCCAGTCAATTTTCGCTACTTCATAGGAGCTTTTATTGAATGGTTATGGATATTTTTGGCGAAATTATTCAGAGAAAATATCACGTGTGACGAATATGTACCGTTCGAGTTTCTGGAAACTCCGGAAAGTGGCACTTCTTTGATCAGAAGTGCCACTTTATACTTTTATACCAAAATAACGGTAAAATTGAAAAACTCCTACAATGTTTCAAACTAAACATAAGTTAGGCTCCGCCGAGGGCGATAACTCATCCATTGAACTATAATAATTTCAACAGCCTAATAAATGGTGCACCATGATAATTACAAAATATTACCATGATAGAAAGAAAGAAAGAAAATACATTTATTTGGCATAGACTAAAAGGCACACAAGTAGAAAAAGAAAAAAAAAATAAGATAAAAGGAAAGAATACAAAATAAAAAGTGTAAAACTGCGTTGCATGATACCAGCAGGAATGTGTGCCTCGCGGCTACGGTTATAGGTAAATATAACATGTTGAAAACTGGATATTTAGTAAAAACACTCAAAAAGACCACACCACCATATCCATATTTTTGTTTATACTCTGAAACTAGTAGGTACTTACTTGCGAAGGGACATAATACATTCTGTGTAAAAAGTACTGGGAATTGTTCAATAAAACCATTAAGTAATTTATTCGTCAAAATTTATTTTGTCGGCTCCAAAGTAGGCCCTTTCGCTTGCAATACAGCTACGCCAGCGCTTGACCCAGTCCTCCATACATTTTTGGTAAGCTGATTGAGGTATGGTCTAAAACTCCTTCAGCGAATTTTCTTTTATAGCTTCAATCGACTCGAAACGTCTTCCTCGAAGAGGTAATTTTTGCCTCGGGAACAGGAAAAAGTCAGACGGAGCCATATCATGTGAATACGGCGCTTGGTCGATGACATTTGCTGAATTTTTGGCTAAGAACTCTTGCACAATTATGGCTTTGTGTGATGGTGCATCATCATGGTGCAAAATGAATTGTCGTTCCACAAATCTGGGCCGTTTTCAGCGGATATTCTCTCGCAAACGCCTCATAATGCCTAAATAATACTCTATCATATATATCACTGTTTATCCCCCTGGAAAAAAATCGTTGTGCACTACACCGCGGTAATCTAAGAAAACTATCAGCATAACTTTCGTGGTACTTTTTATAGAGAGTATTATACAAACAATACGATAGTATTATTTTATTAATTGCAACAATAAACATTGTCCAAGAATGAAGTTGTCAAATTTCCCGTTGAACATCAAGTGGAATACGTTCGGAAAAGTTATTGTTAAGAGAATCTCGCGTTACAATTTACAAACACGGAAAAATTAAATAAAAATTAATTGTATAGCACAATAAACATTGCGTTCATATTTTCACCTACTTTTAGTAACTATATTAAGATATATTTATTATTTTTATCATAAAATACGTGATCTAAATGAAACCGTAACTTACCGATAAATATTTATTTGTGTTTCTGAACGTTACGGCAGAGAATTTCAAGCCAGCCACAGACAAACTAGCCAGCGTGAAGTCGGTCAGAATTACCGATGTCATAATACGAAATATATCCAGCCAGTGAAATGAATTGCCTGGAACTTGCCTGGTTTTTTAAAAGTTCGTAATAGGCCCCCAGAAAATTAATGTTCAATACGTATTTAGACTGTGTGTGTGTGTGTATGTATTCTTGTGACTGTGAATTGTATACTTATCATTATTTTTCTATTAATATTTCGTGGTCACATTTAAATAATTTTTAAAAATGGGTATAAATAAAAAACCAAACCTAAATAGTACCTGCAACGAGAATCTGCACAGGGGCAATCAATGAACTAAGCAATAAGATGATGATAATAGTGAGTCGAATTCACCACCTCCACCGTCCGCCATAACCAACAACAATCTATTCTCGCCTGCAAAGTGATATTGGGATATTTACTTATATCTTCTAAGAACGTCTGTTTTATGCCTACAACTTATAATAATTGTTTATCTAAAGTAATAGGTTAAAATAAATGATTAGATTTTAGGTTTGAACTACGTCAACAATACATCAATATATCAAGTAGGTACTGTCACTACGAATGATATATCAATATATCAAGTAATGTCACAACGAAAAAAAATGCGACTCCATTGTGAAGAAATGTGAGATTTACCCGACTACGGCAAAGCCTAAGGAGGGTTTTGATTTTAACAGGCTATTTAGGTATGTTCACCTGTTTCCTCATAATTCTTAAATTATATATATGACGTATAGCTATCGATCAATGCGAGAACATGCTTTCAATTACAAAGTTAAGTTTGTTCTTAGGATTCATCCAAATTACGGACACCTTCATTGTGCGGTGCCCAACATGCACTTCGTCGATTTTTATATACTTAAATATAATAATTTTTAATTTCATCATCACCAGCCTACAGCAGTCCACCGCTGGACACAGGCCTCTCCAACTGCACGCCAGTCAGCTCGATTCTCGGCGACTCTCATCCTGCTGCTAGCAGTCACCCTCCCAGCCAGAAGATGGTCACTCCACCAAGCCTCGGGGCGTCCTACCTTACGTTTGGCGATTCGCGGTCTCCACTCAAGAACACGTCTACCCCAACGGTCATCGATTCGACGGCTAATATGGCCGGCTCATGAGCACCATGCATCTATCACATAATTAATTTATGTCATTCCTTCATTTTTCATTATTTTTACCTATCGTGGTAGGTATAGTAATCTTATTCTAGGTGCATTGTCTTCACATGTAATTATATAATTAGTGTATACAAGATATAATGATTTTTATAAAAGAGTAACGGTGGAATTTCTTGCCCATTCTTCTCCATACGAAAACTACCTTTTGGAATGGGCGACTAGAATCAGTTATTATTATTTTTTGTAAAGTTTGACGTTCAAAAGTGCCTTTTTTATGCCTAATTGAAATAAATTATTTGACTTTGACTTTGACTTCATATTCTCGAACAACCTCGAGAGCACCGCCATTGACAGCAATCGGTCCCGGAGTGACGTGTTCGTTGAACATAACTTGGGTTTTGTCGAAGTTTATCCGGAGACCAAAACATAACATAACATCACGCCTTGTCTCCCCGATGGGTTGGGCAGAGGTGTACCTATAGTAGGTACACCCACATTTCGCCAGTTATGTGTAAGTAAGTCCCATGTAATAGGGAGCGAGCCTATTGCCATCAACCGGGCACAAATCCAGACTCCGGGCTGCTACTGAGAAGTTCCAGATAGAAAACCCCAATAAAACTTGGCCCGAACCGGGAATCGAACCCAGGACCTCATGCTCAGCAGTAGCGCTTGCTACCACTAGATCAACGAGGCAGTCCGGAGACCAATGCGTACAAAAGAATCAACTAGGCAAATCAAAATAATTAAAAATCATAAAACGATTATAATTTTCTCTTACCGATCGATAACTATAACTCAAACATCAATAAAACACAACACTACAAATATCAAATCGAACGGTTTCTTTGAAAAATTACTAATTGGTTCTGACAAGAGACAAAAACATGCGGGTTGCAGCGCGCAAGACAGAGGTAGAATATCAGAAGGCGGGAAACATCTTTCTTTCGGCGGCTAATTTACGACGCGCCTTTGACGTTAGTGCGCTGACAGTTACTAGTGTAGCAGACGAATAAAGCATTCATTAATTCGAGCGAAACTGCACAAATTTAACATCGCCCAAAATATATCGCTTTCTCCGTTTGAAACGCCGAACTATGCACAAGAACAAAGGCAGCAATGGTTCGTTAAAATTGCGTTGGGGACGTTTTGCCCCTTGTGTTAAATGTGAAATATAAAAATACATGTCGTTCAGTGTTGTCTTCAGTAGCGATTAATGAATAGCCACTTCTTTGAGCTCGAAGCCGCTGAAAGTTTTTTATGAGACTGTTTTGGGTAAGCTTTGATATAAAAAATAAATATTTGTGTAATATTAGATGTAAATGTGTTTGATGGTGTGAAAATTAGAGAAACCATTCGAATTTGTCAGCTGCTGTAATGTGAAGAAAGGTGAAAGAATCTGAACAGGAATAATTAGATAGGTTAGTGGGTCATTGAGTGCTGTCATACATGTTACGACGAAATACAATTGGTGTTAAAATAGTCAATGAAATAAACAGGTTTTGGCTTTTATACTAAGAACCAGAAAGTTGACTGAAACAATCGTGGTCTTCTATTGAAATCATAAAAACATCGTTTCTTGTAAGTAGGTTGGTAGAAAAGATTTTCGTTTAGATTCTTGATAGCCTCCTTTTCCATATTCCTATTGCTTTTCCTTCAATTCTTAACTAGCCTAGCACATCTAAATTTCTTAGTTACGTAAGACTGCGTCAGTGAGTGCAGATCGCGTAGCTGAATTTTGGACCAAACATATCGTCACCCTCCCCGCTAACTGTCCTATCTAGCCATTGATATTTTTCCTGGGAAACAGTTTTTCAGTCGGGCGCTACAATCATGATACTGTCGTTGCGTTAGCTGTGGCTATATTAATGAATGAATAACTTTTATTATATTTTGTCCTAAAGCCCTAAGGTCATAAAACTATTTTTCGAAAAGTTATGAACACGTAGGTAATATCTGTGAAGTCCGATACGTCAGTTTGTGAGATACAACAGTTAGCGGCGAGGGTGACGATATTATACTTATAAACTTGCTGCCATCGATACGGTAAGAATAAGTTTCTGTAACGCAATACTTAAAACAGTTCAAAGCTTACAGACAATCAGTTAACACCATCACGTCACGCTACATTTCGCTCGGTTAGTTCTCTTTTACGATCACTGAAGAAGTTTACTCGCTAGTTCTACGAACACGTAGCTGCGTAGCGATCTGCTACGATAAAAGACAAAAAGCGTTGTTGTCTACTGTGAATCATAAACATAGCTACGATAAACGTAGCCTTTGCTACGCTTGTACTTTGCAGCCTTCTTTTTATTATTTTTAAAAGCAAGATTATGGGAGGGACCGAGAGAAGGTGGTGTCTTGGGCCTAGTTTTTTTTAGTAACTAAGTGGGTATGACGTAGATTTATCAATCAAAACATAATGCCGCTTTTATGAAGGGTAAATGTCAAAATGTTTAAACTGAAATGAACAAGTGTTGTGTACAGACAGAAGCTTTTAGCTGTAACACCTACCCACGGTGCTCGATGACGGTTTCTAAGGGCAGACAGAAGAAATTATGCGATTTGAACTCATTAGTTAGAGTATCTGCAAAACTGCACAATAATTGCCAAAAAAAAACACAATCCGAGTTTTGAAGGATATTGCTAATCCATGGCTTCATAGGTTTGAAAATTTCGTCTGCTCAACAACGTAAATAACGCAATGGACGTGGGAGAACTGTCAAAATGAAACCCATTGCAATTAATTGTCATTTTATGTGTGTTACGCAAGGCACGTAGGTGATTATTATCATGTAGATATGTTTTAGGTAGGTGCTAGCTATTGACCCACATCCACACCAAAAACATTAATCTGTGACCAAACATTAATTAACAATTTAAATAAAATGTAAACTAACATTAGCTCAGTTTCGTCGTCCTTGTTACCGTTATCGTTCACTATGGCTATGGAACTCGCCTGTGTACGAACACTTTTACGACAAACCACAGCCAATCAGCGGCCCGCGTGCCCAGCGGCTGCGCACGTGCACACCTACTAATCAACTTTCTAATACAGATGTACTGTAATAACGCGCATATCGCGTATTTCGCGTAATTACATACGCGTTTGATTTACGCACGCGATAAACTGTTTTCCGTGTGTTTGTGGAACTACATTGTAATTATTAGGTTTTAGTTCGGTAACGGAATTGGTAACATTCAAATCTCAACGCACGACCAATTTCATCTAAAAGCCAGTCATGTTCGTAATTGCCAATTATTTTTTCACACCTAACTAATCTCTTAGAAAAGTTTCCTGGACTGATTCTTGAGTATTATAATACGAATACGAGACAAAACAGTTCTAATAGAATTATTAGCTGCGTTTTGAATATTGGTCAGTCTGATAACAGCCATATATATAAAAAAAGAAATAAGCCCCTTGTAGGCTTATCAGAAATAAATATGTTTGCTTGTTTTGTTGTTCTATTTTGTGCATGGTTACAAATAAAATAACATCATACGTAAACGTCAATAAACTCTCAATCTATAGACATTGCAGAACTCTTGTATATAATTACAAATAACCAAATGTTGCAAAACTCTGACCGGATCTGAGGAGAACGAACTGACCAATCATAGCGCGCCATCTGCTGTGCCCGCCCAGAGGTAAATAAACTTCGGTGCAACTTTATTTCATTATTGCTTGTTTTGATATTCATAGCATGTCATACTGTTTGATAAGTATATGTTTACTTGACACGGTTTATGGCGATCCTTGACATAGTTAACCCTATATTGCTATGTCAACTGAATACAGAAATATGTTATTTTGCCCTTTACGAGTACCTACATTCTTTTATTAGAATCTGAAAAGTTACGCGTAAACGCGTTTACTTCGTAAAGTTATTGAACTTTTGAATGTTTAGAACATTCAAAAGTTCAATAACTTTAATATTAATTGCCGACATAGGTAAATAACTAGGCCCAGTTTGGCATAGCAAAAGCTCCTGCGCACTACATCGACTGTCTTTTGGCTCAGACACCGGGGTTGCCTTAGCAGACAACATATAATTAGACTGCTTTACTTTCAATCCATAAAGCATCAGCAGCACCAGAGCGTTAACAACTTGGCACTTTGACACGTGTCTGTCACAAGTCGTAGTCCACCATGACAGCTGCTGTCAGCACTAGCATTCGCACGTGTCGTTACGAGCACGCGGTTCCCTCGAAGTGTCTGCCAGTTCATGCTAAGTATTGCTAGTTTACAAATATAAACTGAACTTCGAATAGGATCGATATCCAAGATTCGATATCCAAGATAAAAATGCTTGGAAACATGCTGGTCCTGCTCTATAGGACAATTCAGAATCTAGACAAAATCGAACTGGTTGCTAATTTAATTGTATAATTATTTTTTTTATTTTTTTAAACATTTATTTTATTTTAAATTTTGTGATTACTTGAACTCACACACTGACTTATTATTATTAGTATTACTTATTATAATGTTAGAAATATAGTATAATTTTACAATGTTTGTAAGTATGTGAGCACCATGCATCTATCACATAATTATTTCATTCCTTAATTTTTCTTTTTACCTATCGTGGTATAGTAATCTTATTCTAGGTGCATTGTCTTCACATATAATTATATAATAATTGTATACAAGATATAATGATTTTTTTAAAAGAGTAACGGTGGAGTTTCTTGCCCATTCTTCTCCATACGAAAACTACCTTTTGGAATGGGCGACTAGAATCAGTTTTATTATTTTTTGTAAAGTTTGACGTTCAAAAGTGCCTTTTTTGTGCCTAATTGAGATAAATTATTTGACTTTGACTTCGATCCCTCTTTTTCTATCCTAAGCTCAGTTTGTATAAGTCTTGAAAAAGATGCTGATAGTTATTTTGTTCTACATGAATTCTACGTACACACGGTGACTATTCATACCTACCCACACCTCACACGATCGAGCCACCTGTACACAACCACTTCATAAACCCTCATATAGAGAGGAGCTCTCGGCCGGTGCGCGGGACAGCAGATCATAGGCTTTTCCTCTATTACTAAGTATACCTAGTACTACGGGCCAACTGTCAACAACCGAATTACAGTCATAGTGAATCCCAAAGAGTGATCTAATGACTCGGCTTGTAAAACTGACTCGGATATGATATTTGCTCAATCAACAAGATGTTACTGAGCTGAGCAGTGCCTGCACCGAGTAGTCGCGCGACTGCTCACATCTCGTTGTGTCCGTACAGCTTCTCGTACTTAGTTGTACTTGTAAATTCGATCCACCATTACCTCAACTGACCGATCAGCCAATCAAAACAAACTCCAATATATTTATCTATCATGTTTTCCGTAATTTAACTTTCCACCATGTCGCAGCGTGTTTGGAGTCCCAAGCGACCACACACGGCGACAGGCTGCCGACAAACGAGCCCGCTAAGCAAACACCGCTACTGCCGGCCGCGGCTCACGCACCCGTCGTTTGAAGAGGCCTTAGCTGTCGAGAGGACAGCCCAGTTAATGGCAGTAGCCTTCGAGTCGTGTTTGAACTGCTGGACATTTTGTTTTTGAATTAGACGTGGGGACGTGGCTGTACGGTGCGATGTCAACCGGTGGTCTAAGGCCTGTATTAGTCAAATTAATTATCCATTAGAGATGTCTTTAGAGATGCTGATATAAAACAACATAATTTTGTAATGCGGAATTGGGAATTTTGTTGAATTGTTTCAGGGATCACCGCCCGAATCTTACTTTCAAGAAACATTACAACTTATTGATGTAGGTATACCGGTTTGTAATGCGGCGCATGAGTACAAATTATTTAAACGGCAGCATTAAAGATCTGGATCTCGAAACTTTCTATATATCTCCGGGAGACTTCATCATGAATAACGGTCTACAAACTTCTTCTAAACAAACAGAAATTGACATAACCACATAGAAAAATCCGGTTCACGTGTTAGCCAAGATATTGAAAACCAAATCACGTTTACAAGATATTTAAGTAAACGTATTCATTAACATATTAATAATGGCAAACATTACAAACATGGACCTGTGTTTATTAGTCGAGCTCCATTAAAATGTGGTGTTCAAACAGTCTAAATATAGCCAAACTAGCTACACACACATCATTGACATTCCGAAGGTGTATTGGCATTGGCGAGACATCATCTGCCCCTTATTAACCCCTATAAACACTGTCAAAGTATTCTCCCGTAAGCCATAACTCACTGTAACTAATTATTGACATGGCACGCGCCACAGAGGCGCAGCACACGGTACATATTTTCCTCCGGGCGGAACCAGCGTGTTCATCGTGCGGTGGGACAATTAGTTATCCTGTGGCAGTGTTGTGTCGTGAGAAGATTTTCATTTGTTGGTGTTATTTCTGGATATCCGCACGAGCCAGCTGGACCTCTTGCTGGGTGGTGTATTTATGTGATTTTATATAGACCAGGTTTTTAGGATACCTACGTTCTTTTTAATAATGTCTATTAGGATTATCATTTCGTGGGGCAATTACTGGTTACGACATGAGACCAAGTAAGACCCAAAAAGGGTGGCCAGGCAGCAGACCCATCCATCTCTGCTCTGTTTACTTATATCTGCATTTGAGTAAATATGGCCATACGTAGCCATGTACAATATTGAATGGCTGATAACATCGTGGCGACATGTTCAAATAAAACAGTTTTCTTTTGATACGCGCTCGAATAATGGAAATATACTTAGATTAAAGCATTTTCAAACGAAGTATTATAATCTATTGAAGTAGTATTGTAATCTCAAAGCTATTAATATCTCGCAGAACCAATCGTATTACTAGTCCACAGTAAAATAAGAAATTGAAATATCTTGTAATTTTGAAAGAGGAAACGAGGTGGAAGCTTTAAACCATATGTGGGTACTATCTTGAAATGGCTTTCGTTAGATTAACGCTATATCAAATCATATTCAGAGTGTTCCCAGGATCCTTTCACCCAGAAAGCTTGCCGAAAAAGAGAGGTTTAAGTCACCGATCAATATGGACACACGGCGCGGCGCTGCCACAGAAGATATTTAGCTTGCTGAGATGCTAAAGATGATCTTATTCCTTTTCCACTACAATCATTTGTCCATCCAAAATAATAATTCATCTCCAAACATTTATTCTCAACGGAACACGTCACGCCGCGATCCCGTTGCGCCGGCGCATCTGTCAAGACAGTAGCCGGGGGAGGCTGGCGGAGAGACGCGGGGAGGGGCAGGGGTACTGTTTGCCGCCATTACGCTGTTGACTCGAGGCGGGCCGGCTAATGCGTGCGCAAACAATGACTGTCACTTGCCCGGACAAGCCCGGCGAAACGAATAAACTGGAATCATTTGCTGCTGGTTAGAATAACTTTGTGGAGATACCTATGTGGTCATTTGAAATCAGTAAAGCAATTAACAAGTAGGAATCAGAAAGTAGCAACGAGATAAAGAACGAGCTTTAGATGGAGCAGAAAGGAATAAGGTTAGGTGATAGCGGTTGATACCTACATTTGAGGGCTTTGCCACAGAAGGCGGAACATAAGTAGATACATATTTCGTGGCAAACATAAAAAGCGTTGCTGGAGAGTTTGTTGCACCTGTTTTTCTTCCCAGCTGGAGGAACTAAGCGGTAAAGGGTTATCCCTGGTTGGATACCTACATTTTGAATGAGTTTTTAATGTTTAAGTACGGAAGGAAGCCAAACGAAGTATCAGTAATTTAACTGGTAACATAGGTAATCCCGTTTCCACTAAATGGACAACATTTTCACCGCAAAGATTTCCTTGATTAAAAACCAATTTTATTATTGTTTTCCCCGTACTATAAGCATGTAATCAAATGCGGTATGGAGATCGTTAGAATAACGTTATATGGCTAGGCTTGTTTTCGGAAGTTGACATTAATTTGTGGTACTTATTAAATGTAAATAAGCGACAAATCGACAAAATTATAAAACTAATAGAACTGCACCGGATTTGTTGAAAATCAAATAGTGTTGTGATTTCGGTTTATCGATATTCGGTGTAAATGTGTTTGGTGTCGGTAGCTGGGTGCGCCCGCGCATGGCTTAATATACATCCATCGGAAGAGGAGTGGTTGCTTCACTGTTGACTAACTTATTATAACTGTGAGAACTATTTTAGTACCTACGTAGTTCAATTTGGAGATTGGAATTTTATATGAAGTGTTATTTCCGCATTGTATACATCCTTTACACAAATAAAACATCAGTCCCAGTTGCCTGCACCAACTATAGGTAAGCTTCCTTTTTTGGGATGAAAGCTTAAAACATGGTTATAGAGTGACCTACAAGAAATTTAATTGTGTTTTTTTAGGTTTATACCTACAAGTTAAGTGGACAACCGAGCCATGGCAAGTTGTGGAGAGTGGAGGTCGCCGTCTATAGGCATACACCTGAACACACTTTGCTGACGTCAGAGCTCTCCGTTGAGTTCCTGCCCGACCTCTTCAAGACGAAATACAGCAAATGATACCTACTTTGCGGCTAAAATAGGTGTGGTTGTTGTACTTCTCTGGGTATTTTTTTTTAAAAGAAGCCATTTTATTAATCAAAAAGTGAAATCTACCTATACTTAATATTAAAAAGAGAGACCGAATTTTGTGAGTTTGTGAAGGTATATGAAGAAAGAAGAAGAAGAAGAATCACTATCACTAGAATCCAGAAATATTAGAAATATTATTTCCTAATATTCATGTAATTAGTTATTATTTAATCGTGCTTTTGTTATGTCTTTTGTGTGCACCAAATAAGTGATCTACCTATCTACCTAGAAGCTTTAATGCACACATCAATGCCGAGTTTTGTCAATTAGTTTAAATCGATTATATATCAACAAAGGATCCGACGAGGTTGAGGCCCTCGTCGGATCCTTTGTTATTACAATAGTCTCAGAATGGTCTATCATTGATTTTATAATTGTTAATTTTGACAAGTTTGATAATCTACTAATATATTGGCGTCATTATGACTCTCCAATGGTCAGCCACTGACACTCCATTGAAAGAAATGTCATCTATTGGTAATCTCGTACATAATGAAAAAATAATGACTGTCTAATCTGCAAAAAATTTGACAGTTCCTTTGATCAGTGACCTACCCTTAGAAAGTCATTGTGCAGTCATTGCTTTTAATTCGTTACGAGTATCGTGTCTGTGGAATACAGTGATCAACCAATGATCGACCATTATGAATTTAGCAGATTACGATCCGAACTTCTAGCAAAATGACAATAGGATCGTGTTGGAATGACGAATTTATAAAAATAGCAGACAAGGGCCCCAGGCTTTGTTGAAAACAAACAAAATGAGATCGAAACATTGTTAAATGACCGTTATATTAGCACATCGGCAGCTGTTTGGAGAATTCTCGACTTCCATCATTCATGAGAGGCATACAACAGTAACCCATTTAGCGTAGCGGTGCACCTAGAACATTCATGAGAGGCATACAACAGTAAACCATTTAGCGGTGCACCTAGAACATTCATGAGAGGCATACAACAGTAACCCATTTAGCGTAGCGGTGCACCTAGAACATTCATGAGAGGCATACAACAGTAACCCATTTAGCGTAGCGGTGCACCTAGAACATTCATGAGAGGCATACAACAGTAACCCATTTAGCGGTGCACCTAGAACATTCATGAGAGGCATACAACAGTAACCCATTTAGCGGTGCACCTAGAACATGGTCAGAGAGTGTTTGTCACAGAAAACCTTCTCCAACAAAGAATTGAAAGCCTATTGCTAATCTCTCCTGCACAACACTTACGGCGTTGTTTGATTTATGTTTCACGACTTCGAGAAAACTTTGATAGAGACCTCGTTTAAGGTGAAATGACGCGCCCCACTATCGCATTTATGCACTCGAGCTAATTTAAAATTAAGTAGTGGGGCGCGTCATTTCAGCTTAGACTTGCTCTACCACGAAGTTCCTCGGTACTACACACACACAAATAACAAGTTTTCGCGAAGAAATCGAAGACAAGAGGACAAAGGGCATCCCGGCATCAAGAACCGTTCTTGGTAGAATGTACAGTATTCATGCTAGCCAATCTGAATGCTTTCATTGAAGGATTCTTTTATAACATGTTCGCGGTCCCACATCTTTCGAAAGTCTTTTAACAGTTAATGGACAGGGCCTAAGCCAACCTATCAAGCAATCGGCCTTATTAAGAACGGCGATCATTGGAAGCATAAACTGAGAGAATGGTTTGTGACAATTTTGTTATTTTGTCACCCTTCAGATCCCATTGGCTTATGGCACACATTTAAAAAAGATCTCTGTGATGACATTTTGTACAGGGCGCGTCAGCAGAATAACGATACCATTATCAGATGATATCATAAATCAAGGTCCAATATTATTAATACTAAAGCAAACGTAGGATCTATTAATTGAGAAATCATAAGGAGACTTTGGCCTACCTATAACGCAGAGAACCAACGTAAGCGATTCTCTAAGGACAATATTGGTACATGATTGCAACCCAATGAATGAGTACGTTTGTAATCACTTGGACAACGGGTGGAAGTGGTCCAAATGGCGTCGGCTGATGAAACATAGTCCATTTAGTAGTTCATCATTGTAGGATATTTTATTTCTATGGGCAACATAAAATTGGCCCATTAAATTGGAGACAAAAGTTATACAATCCAGAAAAGTTTTAGGCTAGGTTAGGTTTCGCCCAGAAGTGGGAAATGATCTGTCGCTGCCAACCACAGTTCGTTCAATGGTCGGCAGGGTAGAGTACTGGGACGCGGTGGTATCCTTCTGCAAAACAGTTATCACGCAGAAGGAAGCTGCAGAAAGGGAAAGGGAGATCACAAGTGCTCTCCCGTCCCGCAGCAAGTGCACTGGGCGTCGGCGGAGGGCAGATAACGCCTTCTTCCAGCCCCCCTAAATGGGAAGAAGGCGACGGACTCGGGAACGTCCATCGCCCCTCGTCAAACAGGACCTGAGGTGGCGGCGCGTAGTGCTCCACGCGCGACTCTCTAGGACGTAACGAGGTTCAACATTGCACTCCTCCTATGGGCCAGGGCCCGCAGAGTACAGAACCTCCATAAAATAATATGGGTGATTAATATGAGAAAAGTTATTGATTGACACAAAGTGCTAATAACTTTTTCTTCATGTGTCGATTTATTAGTCTTTTTTTTCGGGTTGGAAATCCTCATGGATGTCCTCCACCCTGGGGGGGCAGAGGGGTCTGTCAGACTATTGTAATGGGGGGCGACAGGTGTCCCCGAGTCCGTCCCGCCCCTGAACCCATGGTGCCCATATAAAAAAAAATCCTACATTCATGAACGACTAAATGGACTAGGTTTCATCAGCCAACGCCATTTGCACATATTTTTTTTTTAGACATATGTGGAAATCCTCGTGGATGTCCAAATGTGGTTCTGTCAGACTTTTACTGACTAAATACACCCTGTGTTCCCTCGAAACTTGTACCGGGTGCTACGGGCTACGGGGCACATAAGCAATCTTCAACGCAGCCCTCGACTGGTGTCGATCCACCTCTGCGGCTCCGTCAAATTCAAATTCAAATCTTTATTGCATATCACGTCACGTGCTTACAATGATAAAATAATAATAATATAGTTCACATGGACCCCGTTCGGCACAACAATTAAGTACATAAAATGTGCGTTGTAGCACGATTCATAATAAAAAACTTTAAATTACACACACACATAACATCACGCCCGTATTCCCCAAAGGGTTAGGCAGAAGTGTACCTATAGTACACCCACATTTCGCCAGTTATTTTTAAGTCCCATGTAATAGGGGGCGAGCCTATTGCCTCACAAATCCAGACTCCGGGCTGCTACTGAGAAATTCGAGATGGAAAAACCTAATAACACTTTGCCCGACCCGGGAATCGAACCCAGGACCTCATGCTCAGCAGTAGCGCTTGCGACCACTCGACCAACGAGGCAGTCAAAAATAAAATAGAATCTTTAAAATAATCTAATAAAATTCTATTATAAATAATATCACATTTAAATTCGTGATATACGTCTTTGCAAATTTTACCTCTAGCGATCATTAGGATGAATCAATATTAATTTCAAGTAAATAAGATCACACACAAATTGAATGTAACAATCCATATCCGAAATATAAATTATAAAAATAAAGTAAAATAATTAGGAATTATTCAATGTTCAATTAATTTGAAATTAATAATGTCACAGATGAAATTAATATAAAAAGTCAAATATAATATAAAAAATTCAATTGACTTACAATAGATATTATCACAAATTCAAATAATGTCAAAAAGTCAATTAAAATTGTAATAAAAATTCAATTCATTTAAAATAAATAATGTCACAGCAAGCGGGAGGAGTGAGGGACTACTTCCGACCTAACCTAACATGTTTCTGGATTGTTTATTTCTTTTGTCCATGGGCTTACTTTATGGTGCCCATAGTAAACAAATATCTTACGTTCATGAACTAGTAATTTAGCAGTAGTACCCTACTGCTAAATTACTATTACTACTACTAAATTGACTAGGTTTCATAATCCGACGCCACTTGGACCAAACTAAAATGATGAGTCGCCTATGACGTCATGGTAAATAGCGTTGAAAACAATTAAGGCAAATTATTTTTTATCTATGCATCCGGTGGAACCGGGATAACTAACTTATTAAATACTGAACAAAATTCGATCAACAGGCATACTGGCTCTTGCGGTGGCTTCTTCTGGAATTGCCGCGACTTTATTTGCTTAGTGGTGGAAAAACTGAACCATTGCACATTTAAACTGCCTTTGAATGTCTCCCTCTAGAAAGAATCCCCCTTTGTTCTGAACGAAAACACGGGCCGTCTTCAAGAGTTTTGTCTCATAATGGGAAGAATGTAAGATGAGCCACCGCTCACTTATAGAAGCCGTAGACAGAACTCTAAAAGACCTAAGAAGTTTAGAAAAAAATATGGGAGGCGTCACCTTCGTGTTTGTCGGTGATTTTCATAAAACTGTTCCTGTGGTGCCTAGAGGAACACGTGCAGATATACTTAAAGCTTGCTGAAATTCGTCTCCTTTATAGGGCTCTGCACAATCAATCACCTTACGAAGAAACATGAGAGCCCACTTAGAAGGTGTTAGAAGGTGGTAGGTACAACCTTGTAACAGAAGACTTGTGAAAAATTGGTGACGGGAAAATACCTGAACAAGGTGGCTGATCAACATATACGAGTATACATAGATTAGTTAGGCAAGTATGTCTTAATTATGAATGATTTCATTTTAAATGTTTAGCCAGAAATTTAGAATTTTTCCCAAAAGGAGTACACGTGGATGTGCGAGAGGGCGACACTGACACCAAGATATCATGAACTTCACTACATATTACCTATATTATAAAACAAAGCCCTCCCGCCGCGTCTGTCTGTCTGTCTGTCTGAACGCGAGGAAGTCAAAACTACCGAACGGATGTTCATACGGTTTTTACCAATGGACGGAGTGACTCATGAGGAAGGTTGCGGGGTGTACCTAAATCATTAATGTTTGGTGTAAATTGAGTGAAATATGAAGATGATTGTTGAAAAGATGTCGGAATAAAGCATGCAGATTGAGAGCCTTACTAGGGTGCAACGCGTAAGTCAATAGAGTTATATGAAAACAAACTATTACGGAATTGATACATTGTTTCTCTGGATTAACACATAGGGTACCTACTTTTATTCCTGGTAGTACGTTCCCGAGGGATATTTTCCGCCATCCACAGGGGAGAAGCCGCTGGCAAGAGCTAGTTTAAAATAAATTATATTTAAACCAGATGAAGAGTTTTCTTTAACACGAATGTCATCACATACAAATTGCCCCCGAGGGAAGCCGGGGCGGGTCGCTAGTCCAATATAAAACACTACTTATGTAAATTATAGACTGTTGCAGACATTGTTTAAGTACAAATATCTGGACAAACTACCCTCGAGCCCCTAAGAGTAACCGAATACGTTCAGCAAATGTACAAATCGGGCGACAGTACTTATCCCTTTATTACCTCGTCAAACAAACCTATGACTATCATCCTTATTATTAGTGTACTAAGGTCCATTGCCTCTCATCCTGGAGCAACTTGAGTGAATCAAAATGGACAAACAATGGTAATTGACAGGAAATTGTAACATTACTCTATGTTTGACTGAGAGCTTAGACTTCTGTTTAGTTTCAAATTACGGGCAAAAAAATTTGCTTCGAAATGTTTGTATTAAGTAGTATTTACAAATAAGACAAATAAAGGGGGTTAACTGCAAGGGAATTATTTAAATATAATAGTGGTGTTTTTACGTGAGACATTCCGCGGTAGGTACCTACTACCTCCAGGAACTAAAATGGTATATGATTCTCGAAATCTCGACCAATTAAGTCGCAAATTGAGTTTTTTTTTTGTTGAGGTAAAATAATACCTACTTATGAATCTGCGTGGCGTTGCTATGGGAGCTGCCGTGGGTTTTCTACTGGCATTCTGGTTTTCCTAAATAAATTGAGCTCTTACACCAGTATTTTACGAAACAGCTACGCCCGCTACGAAGTAGTCTATGCCCTTTGACTCTTGATTTTCGCTTGACAGTCCGACCCGACGGCAACGACTTATTTAGCCTCGGAAGCACGAAAGGTAAAAACGAGACGGTCACCCATCTAAATCTTCACCGCGGCGATCCATTGTTAACGGGAGTCGTATGATCTGTGAACTAGGTGCCGATGTCCCCAATCCCACGCCATCTTGTGGTGGCAGTGTTTGAGCTGCGCTCGCGCCGCCGCGCCCGTCGCGTCGTACAAACAGCCCGATGGCTCCGCGGTCAAACACGCTCTGTTTGTGCTGTTAGTGAACAACTACCGAATATTTATTATAGTCGTTTTAGCTAGATCTATTTATAAGATGTACCGCTATTTCTGTTTTTTTTTTTTTACTTTTTGAAGGACTTGGTCATTTAACTGTACCTAGGTACTTAACTACAGCAGAAGATACCAAAATATTTTTGTTTTGTTTTTTCTTCAATTTGGAGAACTTTGCGAATCATTTTATTTCAGCCAACCGTGTTACAATTAACCAATCTATCATTTTATCATTGAAGATTACGGGTCATCCAGGTCTTAATGTAGAACTAATTTCAGTTAATAATGTAATGTATAAAGCTTGAACACAAGTGTACCTACACTTTCAAACGAGGTTAATACAGGAAAACGCTCTTTTATAAACTTTTGGCCTACAAGAGTTTCCGGTGTCGATATTAATAATATCTTCAGACGCACAAACATAACACCAGTCTTAAAACCTTTTAAATTATTGATAGTAAAAATCATGTCGTCTCACCAAAATATTTTCTTTATGACTTTTGTAACGATCAATAATTTTTATCGTGACATCTACTGACGGATGTCAAACAGTATAAAAAAAGCGGAAAGAAAAAAATTAAATCTAAACTATGTTCAGTAAAGTATATTTTCGGCTACAGTTTTCACATAGCGTTATTAAAATATACACACCGAAACATTTGCGATATATTTTTTTACCTACTCATACGAGAACATGTTTTTGTATAATGTTTCATAAATAAAACATACATTTATTATGTCGCTACCAGTATTATAGGATTCAGGCTGACTCACGAACTCGCGTCCCTACTTATCAACAAAAGCTGCTGACTGTACTTATTTGTTGCAATGGCGATGGGTTCCATCTTTTAAAGTTTTCATTAGTGGAATAGGAACTTACCTACTATGTACATATTCGTTATGGTCAGAGATCAGTTAATAAATGTCAAAAAAACTCCTTATGTAGTAAACCAGCATCACTAGTCGGGTGATGGTATTTTTTGCTCCACAAAAGTTATTTCGTGAATTTATTGAGTTATGCTGTGACGTAGTTTGTAATGATAACTAATACGTTATTTTTCTATAATATGTAGGAACACATACTTGTATAAATATGTGTAATTATAATTAACCACATATAGCCGAAGTGTGTGCGTGGCTCGTGCTGTTTAACGCGCGACGGATAACCTCTCGATAACCGCCGATTATCGCCGACCCCTCCGATACCGGCGCGGCGGCGCCCGCGCGTATGACCGATGATGCCGATACTTTACTGTTTCCATTCACATCACTAGCGCACTAAGGCTTAGGGCGGACGGAGCTTTTGCTAAGGCCGAGGACAAGACGACGTCGAGACGTTAAAAAAAATACGTACGAGTAGAACCTAAATATGGAAATAAGTAAATTAATGCTGGTTTTTTTTCTCGAGTAGTTGTGAAAATTTAGCAATAAATAATATATCGATAATACCTAATTAAAATACCCCTCGTTTAGGAATATACGTATTTTAAAACTATAAAATGCTGTCTATGGTTATTTCCATGATACTCTTTAAAATAACACTAACACCAGTCACACACAACAATTATTTTATATTGTAGCGATCAAGGTTTAGAATGAACAAGGATTAGGCTTAAGAATGAGGTCTGAAAACTTAATCAATCATAAAAATAGTAGGTAAAAAAGTTGCACCTAAATCTACTTACAACTACAACTGTCTGACTGGCCTTCGAATAGCCATTGTTTTAATTTACTACAATCTGAGTAATCCACCGCAAGGGCGTCAAGTAAGACGGGGACGATTTACTGCAAAACAAACAGAATTTCGTGGAAAACTTTTCGCCAAGCAATACCTACACAGTTACCTATAGTCAATTCTGGATGTAGAGAGAATACTACGCATCAAACATGTACACAAACAGATTTTTAGTACAGTACAACAGTTATACAATGAGCTTAGTGACGCGCAACGGTGCCGTTTTATCGCAGTTATCGATAACCCTTGACGCCCTCTGACATATCGATAAACCGCGCGCGTTTAGCGCGGCGCTGCGTCTGCGCTGCCTTTATGCCGATTTTAACTAAACCAGGTAATTAACTGCTATAGTTGTTTTTTAACGCGATAACGCAGTTTTTAATTAATTCAATAGCCCTTTTTTGACACTGCTATAAGTTGAAATGTAGTTGAAAATTGTTGTGGTGAAAAAAAGTAAATACCTACTGGTTTTTTATGTTTCGTTCCAAAACAAACAGTTCAATAGTTTTATTGTAAACAAATAAAAAAATGACTACTTTATTAAGTTATTTTTAAATGATAATGCAGCAGTTTTGCTCCTGCTTAACATACGTATTGTCCTGTACTAGCTGCCTTTTATAAGCTGCATTGCAACTGTTCCATTACAGTACCAGTGCCTAGAGTTGATTATCACCACTCCAATAAGTTACATAAATTACGGTAGCAGCAAATTAATTGGTAAGTGCGAAAAGAAAACTAATATTTTAATTAGGTAAATAATTTATAACAGCAATTAAACTTTATTTTACATTCATTTCTTTCTAAACGAAAAGCTACAACGTAATGTTTATAGTCAGCGACCAAATTCGGTGTACACTACCCTGTCTAATGATGAGTTATTGTGAAATGAAAACAGATTCACAATATACCTAGGTAAATACCTAGTTCATTTCATAAATTTGTAAAATAATGCTAATTCTTTTAAAATAATTTTAAGATTATGCAATAGTCAAGAAAATATTTAAGTGCTATGATATAAAATAATGAAAATTCCGTTACGATGAAGTAGATAACGTTTTTTCCTGAAATTCTTACGTACAGATAGATGCAAAAACATAATATTAGTTACGATACTGATAAGACACCCAAGAATACCTAGTAGGTATTTCAATACCTACAGTTTAATATCGTAGTAGTCACTTGTCGCGAACTGCATACTAAGTACCATGTGCTTACATTTTACAATTATCATAACTAAAATGGTCGCCACTTCTTTCCGAGAAATTCGGCAAAAGAAAGCTACAAATTCTACGCCTGAGTTACAAAACTAACAAACTTAATTAAAGATCGAAAGACCAAAAGGTTGTATTTTAAACATAATATGAATAGAATATTACCGCAGACCTCTTTGTGTGTCTATTTCATAGTGGAAAGTGTTTAGTAACTTTCATTTTGCTAAACCACAATCAATTTACTTGCCAGACATAATTAATTATTGTGATAATGTGTCCCAGAATCTGCTGTTGTACCTACTCTACGTCATAAAGAGTTCATGTCACTTCAAAGACGTAGGTAACAGTCCAAAATTTTATCCCAACTCCTCTGTCTCAGATGACGTGCGATTTAATTAACTCCACGCAGAGCAGATAACAAACGTATAGAGATAGCTAATTAAATTAATGACATAGAAATTAACGTCAATGAACAATATGTTAACGCATTTCTCTTTTATGACGCAAGCTGGTCAAAGTAAAGCAAGTTGCATCATGCTACAGTCATGATCTTGCACTATACTTTACACACTACACACTTTAGACTGAAACCATACAATAGATCGCGAGGACCCACTGAATGTAGAAAGCGCACTTGACCCAGTTGTTGAAGTGATGCTTGGGAGAGGCCTTTATCCAGCACGTCTTACTTCTGAACGAGGAACCGAAACTCTTTTATTATAGAATACTTTAAAGGTAGATTAAACAAGACTGAAAGAACGTGATTCACCAGCAATACTATAGCTTCATTCCTTTATTATGATAAACAACAATATTGTGTTCAAAAAATACAAACGAGATTAGTATAAAACATGATTATTGAATCATAATCTTTAATGTCTAAATGTATGTAGGTAGTTATCTAATGATATAAACTGGCTGGCAGGTGTCGGCCACAAATGACTATTAAACTGAATTAAATGTGTGATGCTATTAGCGCCAGAGAACACATTAGACGAACGGGATGTTTGATATACGCACCTACTAATAACAAAGTGTTAACAAACGAGGGGAACATGGATCCACCCACAAAGAGCCGCCCATGTTTTAGTTGATGGGGTAATGCTTTCGCTAGTCATATATTGTAATATAGGAACATCATTTATCAAAATGTAAATGTGTGTCTTTATGTCTATAGTCTAAGCGTTTGGTATTGTTATTAGAATATAAGTAATAAATAAGTTAGGTTTTAACCATATAACTATTCATATGCCGCTTTTAGCAGCGGACGTGTCCTGAACATAATATTATACTTAACCAACTTGTATGTACCATATCTGACGAATAAATATCTTTATCTTTATATTTTCTTGTGGAATCTGCGCGCTCGTTCCAGTGGTAAAGAGCGCGCAGATTCAACAAGCTTTACTGCTTTTAGGTCGCTACCTCGATGACAGAATGTCATCTACTTACGTGCGTGTTTTATTAGCGCCATTCATGTCTTACGGTAAGATGTTGACCCTTTATCGAGTCGACCTGAGTTATCGACAGTTTGCGTCACATCACTATCATACTGCGACGCTAATTAATTGTGCAACTATTGGTAAACATGTGTTGTTCTTTAACATCACAATAAACATTAAGATTTATCGAGCTCTACATATTAGAGCTTATATCAGCTGTTACTACGTCATCGGTTCTTTGCACATTCTATCGACTGGCCCTATCTTAAGACACAGATGGACAAACTACGCTAAGAAAACGGTTGATGGCATCAAATAGCGTAACAAATAGCCTCTCCCTAAGATCGCTCAGGAAGTTGGTTTTATTCAGCAATTAGGAATTTATAGACTATAGTTCTATGTGGACTTTCGTAAGGCGTTTGATAGAGTCAATTATGATTTTCGCAGCCGTCAAAGCTCAGTATGACAAGTTTTGCCTCAGGTTTCCTGTAGCATCTCGCTTGTTACAAGATTATTAAGTAAGAATTCGTCTAAATAGGACTGTAAGGCACGTATCATATAGGTAGGATGAGGGATTATTCAAGGTTCAGTACTCGGCCCTTGATTGTACTTAGGTATAATTAGCAGCTTTTCTAAGGTTCGCCCTGCGCGTTTATCAGGTACGTATTGAGATTTGAATTTAATTAGTTTTATTGAGGATTTTTGTTCAATTATATGCTTTTTACAAAACCTTACCGTTGCTTCAATATGAGTCTCCTTACTTGAGATTATAAATTATTAGTTTGTGCAACATTGAAGGTGGCTTATGAAGTTATGATCTGAAGCTGAAAATGCTAGAAAGATGAAGGCTTAAACTTGGTCTTTAAACTAAACTGCCGATGATGCAACTATCAAGTAAAAAACAAAACTGTGGGCTCGGTCACCACAGTTCTAGATAGAACCAGTATATTCGTAGTCTTATCTTTTAACGACTTGAAAGAAACGACCTTTTTGAGAGTATAAAACAATAAATTGTAAAACGGTTTCAGTTTTAGCAAAAGTACTATAAAGTAAATAAAGAAATTAATACTTTCAGACGAGGAAGGTCGAACGACGAAGGAAGCTGAAGTAGATGTCTTGACAACCTCGTACAGACACCAGATACGTCTGGCGAAGAATGAAGGGGAGAGTTAATCCCAAATGAAATGGGATAAGCCTTATCGAGAGACTGAGAGAGATGCGTAGACCGAGGAACAAAGTGTGAGATACCTTCCTAAATAATATACAGACTATCTTAGGCTGTTGGGACGAAATGATGAATGTGAAAACCAGTAAAGAGTGCTTTTTCAATGTTAATTGTGTCTAGGATTTCAAATATTAATCCATTTTAGTTTTCAATTTTTTCGAACGGGATTTGTTATCAAATGTTTGTAAATATAATTTATCAGCTTTAGGGGTTCATTATTTTGTCATTGTTGTATCTAAGACAAACACATAAACTTAAGATGTCTATGTAAAGATTGGGGTTTTCCGTTCCTTGGTAAACAGATCAAGCTGTTGCCTTTGCGTGACTTGACAATGTTTTATAGTGGCATTCACAACGGAAGGTAGCCCTTAAAGATGCAACTGGTGTTCTGATCTGAGGCTAGAGGTTGACCCCCAGTTTGAGATGCATCAGAAGAGGGCTATCCAACTAACCGCACTTCAAAAACACTGGATGTTGAGTCTATTAGATGTTGTTGATAAGTAAGATGATGACTGAAAAAAATATTGTTTCTGCGTTGGTTGATTTGATTCATGAGAAGGTAGGTACTGGAAAAATGTATGTTTGACTTCTTCTTTGACTGACGAACTCGCAAAATCTGTTTTATAGGAAGTTTATTGTAAAGAAAATTCTATCTTTTGTATTTATAGTTGAATTCCTAACATAACCGGTAACTACGTAAGAACGCATTTCAAAACTGATGTTTCAAGTTTGTTTGACAATTATTGTTTCAATTTAATTACTTGTTCACTTTCTGTTTTACCAAGGTAGAAACCTCTTTGCACATTAGTATCTACAAGGTTAGGTACATACGTGAGTACATAACAAGCCGCCGTCATTTGAGTGTTACATGTCAAGCAAATGACATCCAAAACATACATCATGTTTACTCTCATTAGTACAAATTGTACATAGGTAGGTCTTAAGTACTTACTTCTGGCGCATGTGACTTTTAACTGTTCGTGTGATGCAGTTTCAATATGTCGAAGCTATAAAGCGCGGATGGAAAATGTAATTTGAGAGTCATTTCTGATGAATTTTAGGTTATTTTCTACATTATTTTTCTTTTAATTATACCGTTTGAGGAAATAGTCTAGGTAGCCGTAGCTGTGAAGAATCTGAGGATGCAGTTTATAGTATATTAAATGGATGATCATTTCGGATGGACGACCCTGTATACAAATTGACTTTTTAAATTGTACATACATGCGATTAAAATGTTAAAAATAAATCAAGTCTTGTTTCTTGTGTTTTGGGCATAAGGAACGAACTTCCACAAAGTAAAACCATTTAGTAATTTATCATCATCATTGTGGACTTCGTTGACATAAAGTTGGTTTAGACCATCAAGAACACAAGAGAAACCAACACTATTTTCCGTTAAGAATGATTCTAGCGATTCGTCTCCTCTGACCAAATTCACTAACTGCTTATGTAGGTATGTTTCAGCCATTTTGAATATTTGGCATTGTTTTTCAGTCTTACGTCAAACGCTCATATTTTCATCTTATTTTACGACCATAAATAGACTTTTATTTCCATTCTAGATATTTCATTTATTAATTAACAACTGGAGACAGCCCGTCGTATTTGATGCCTAACTGAGCCACTTCTTATTTTCAATACAATTTTTAAGGTTCCGTACCCAAAGGGTAAAAACGGAACCCTATTGCTAAGACTTCGCTGTCTGTCCGTCCGTCTGTCACCAGGCTGTATCTCATGAACCGTTATAGTTAGAAAGTTGAAATTTTCACAGATGATTTATTTCTGTTGCCGCTATAACAACAAATACTAAAAACAGAATAAAATAAATATTTAAGGGCACAAACGGCAAAGGAATCATGTCTACTGACTATATGATTTTTTTTCTAGATGATTTTTTGCCGTTTTTTTAGATACGGAACCTTTCGTGCGCGAGTCCCACTCGCACTTGGCCGGTTTTTAAACCATGCTGCGGTTACATTTTATGTTATCACCAAATATAGTAAGAGAATAGTTTTGTAAAGTTTTAAATGGATCAGATTACGAAAAATGATTGGTCAATTAAAATGATTATGTACTGAAAGATCTCTCACCGGTCTCCATGGCGTACCCCGCGGCCGCGGCTGCGGCGTGCAGCGCCCCGTACTCCTTGCCGTCCATGCCGCCCAGCATCATGTCAGAGTCACTTCACTTCACATGGACACCGCGCACTCACGTTCGTCGCGCGACGCTTCGCCGCCACATGTGCGCGGGCGCCGCCGCCGCACCGCTAGCGACCACCCGCCCCGCCCCCCGCCGCCATTGGCCCGCACCGGCCAATCGCCGCGCTTCATTTCGAACGCTTTCCTTTTTCCATGTCGCGTTCTATTTGAAGCGTGTTGATGCATCTTTCGCTTTTGCCAATCAAAATTAGGCTTAATATGTTTGAGACAAAGTTGAGATTAGCATGTGGGGTTGTGTAGAAATATGTCTGTTTTCCCGTTCGGTCGGATGCGCTCGGGCAGCGAGCGAGACGAGAGCCGAGGAAAATGCGTGCCGCTCGAGTAGGCAGGGTGCGCCCGCACCGGTGCAGCGGTGGGAGCCACACGTCGCTATGTGTGTATTAAGTTCGACACGGCTCTATGTACATATGTACTATGTACGCTATGTATGTAATTGATATTTTTTATGTTCGTTAATTCGTGTTGCTAACTAATGTTCTGTGACTGACAATGATACGAGGAACTGATACGGCGACATTTTGTAAAGAAAACACACTCGACGTTTTAACGATTTATTTATGATGTCTGTAGGTTTTTAATTTTAATTAGCCTCGAGTTTGGTCGTTATGAAACTTGTTCACAATTAATCAGTTGAACTCAGCGAGGTAGGGAGCACGCGGTGCTATCGCTCGGCGCGCGGTTCACTCTCATCTGATAAGAACGTAATTAATTGTTGGCTATGTGTTGCTGAAAATCTAAATGCTTGGCCGACAGGCCAAATAATTCAGGTGTCTACCTAAATACATGATCATGATATATTGCTAGCAGAATAAATAATTATTGTAGCGAACAACGCCATTCAGGTCTAGTCAGGGAGCACAGTAATTGTAGCTGGGCCTATAGGTAGATACCTATGCTTATGCCTATTCCGAGTGCGGTGTCCAAAAAAGTTAAATATTTATTTTCTAAATAATTTTCTTTTTCAGCTCGGTACATAGGTATACCTACTAACCTAACCTACATATGAAGCTATAATTGACACAGGTACCTAGGTACTTTTAAAATATAAGTTAGATACCTAGGTACCTAATGCTTTACGGCACGTGCTTTATCTGATTTGTCTACGCATTTTTCAAAACAATTAATAATTATTCCCAATTAACCCCTACTACCTAGGTACTTAAGTAACAAGGCGTCATTGGCCAAAAGCTTACAAGCAGACATTGTCGGAAGATAAAGAAGAACTTCCATATTTTGAAGAACGCCGCTCAAAAGCCAATTAAAACTGAAACATTCCTGAAATACTCGTAAAACTCCGCGTGACTCGGAAACACATGGCAGAAATCAAATTCATCAGATCACATGTCATGACTGTCATGATGATCATCACAAAAAGCGCCTGAGTCGGTGCCGCCGGGCTTTTTCTGTTAATTACCCCAAATATGTCGCTTATTTGTGTAAAAACGGTGCTTGGGCTTTGAGTCGCCGCTTGGATGCGCAAGCGCAGCGGATGAGAGCAAATTGGCGGGAGCAAATGACGCGGCGCGCGCAGACACAAACGTGCCGACCGACGGACAGAACTGTTGGCTTTGTTCTGATTCATCTGCCGGTACTGAGAGGGTTCATGATCAAGTGTGTTTGAGTAAGACGATAAATGGACTGTGCCTAGGATGTACCTAAACTGTACAAGAGTGGTGCATTAATGTTGGTTTGAAAACTGTAAAAAATTAAATTATTTATAGTTGTACATGTGTACTTAGGTACCTCAAAGCGGTATACTTGGGCCTCTTCAATTAATAATATTAAGTATGAAAGTATAGATAAGTCCAGGTTTTCTCACAGTGTTTCTCCCTCACCTATGTTCGTAATGTCCAAGATAAACTCAGTGCGTATGAATTGAAAAGTCACATTGGTACTACTTGCCCGCATTTGAACTCATTACCTCGTGCAGGAGAGGCGAGGCCTCAACCGCCCGAGGCGTCTTCATTTGCATTACTTAATAAACCAATAAACTATTATACATTTACAGAAGTTATTTGTTTTTAAAACTACCTCAGTGTTCAATTGGACGAAAGCACTGCTGTGAAGTCCAGAAAAAGGTTTCTCCAATAACAAGTAGCTATTGGGCAGAACTTAAAGCAACTCCAACAACTATCATTTAAATGTTATCAGAGTTCATTTCATTTTACAAAGAAATAATTGAAAGAGGAGTACCTACCTATTTGCCATGGAATTCAGAATGAACATAAAATATAAATGGGAATAATATCCCGGCTGACTCTCTGACCTTAGCCTTGACTTGATTAACATTTCGTTTGATAACAAAATAAATATAGCTATGAAAAAAAACTAACGGGCTAAACTTAATATTACAATGGCGTGGAGGAACATGGTAACATAATGGTACGGCAACACATAGCAATCGGCTCAACATGCTGCGTTCTGTAACGATTTGCTTCACTAAATAACAACGCACTAATACCCCCAGATTACTACTATATATATATAGATATAAGTATGTTCTAGTAAATTGAGAATAATAATATGGTGTGAAATCTGTGAAGGCTGAACTGATGGAACTAGAATTAAAAGCAATAAGCAGGACTTTACACTGAACTCGCACGGCTGTGTTAGGCAGACCGCATACCTCCGTCAATAAGGACCATTTTGATCATTGGCTGAATTGGATAACTTTAGTTGATCGCATTCCACTTTAATGGGTCTCACTGAAGTTTTGCTTCTACATCTTCAGCTTAGAGCCCACTGCAGAAATTTTCTAAAGGTAGGTACCTAAAGACCAACGTAAAAGGTCAAAGGACCAATTTTCCTATCTTTGAAGAAAATTGTTCCTATTTATTTAGAAAATTATTGAGGGTTCGTGGTTAAGTAATAGCCGCTCCACTACGATCGACCGGATTACAGTACGGTAGTGGATGTCAGACGGGCGATAGTCGCTTCATGTAAACTATTGGTAAGTATTCAGCTGCGTCCGGTTAGACTGTAAGCCGACCTCAACACAGTTGGGAAAAGGCTAAGCATATATTGATATTATAAGCTAACAGAAATTGACACACATATAGGTAGCGCATGAACAAAGTGTTTTATATGATTAACTTGTAATTGTAAAGTACAAATCGACACCAATCTAAGTTTCAAAATAACTATCACGTAAAAAAAATAGGGTGTGAGGTTAAAATTGCATATTAGTCTTTATTGTCATTAATTATTAAGAACCTGGTTCTTTATAATAAATAATAAAACAATTTAAATACGGAAATGTTGAATAATGAAATTCGAAGTTTTCTGTCATAACACTCATAAGTTAAGGTTGGTTAAATACGAATCACTGTTGCGTGTGAGGCTCAAATTATGTAGGTAGATTAAAGAATTTCACTTCACTTCAGCGGGGGTCAACGACCAGTAGTGCATTTTAGATAGGTCGTATAGAAACACAAACCTGTGAAAACTAGCCTCTTTGAATAGGTAACGTGTGGGTAAGGTACCCATTGTATGCCTTACGTAATCTGTGGAGTTTACACCTCGTACAGGTGAACAGAAAATAGCTTGGACAGTAACGGTATATTTTTAAACGATCAATTAATTTATATTTATTTTGAAAATTCATGTTTTTTCTGTTTTTTTGCGACCTCAATATTATTCTTAAGGCTTAGGTACCTACCACATATTAAAGTAAAGGGAAATTATTTAATCGCAAGTTGCAAATATTATGTTTCGTAAATGTGATATTTAGTTAAATAAAATAAATAATTTTATTTTAACAGAATATTCAATACCGCTGCGCTAACAACTCAATCACTCTTGAATTCCAAAAAAAATAATATTAATAAAAATATAGCACAAATAAAATATCAATAACAAGCTCGTTTGTATGAAATTATATCGTAGAATATTACAAGAGTTTCGGTGGGTGCGCGGGCGCACACGTTATAACGTTAATAAATAACCTATAAAGTGCATTGTTCGCGGTCAGGCGGCGTGGTTAATACCCGATTGTCTCAGCCCCACAGCCAACGACGATTTATAATCCCCACTGCAGCATTGTTCAGCTTTTATCTTTTCTATAGCTCATATTTATAGCTGTCGTTAAAGCTGCATTTTTCACGAAAATTAAATGTTTAGTTCAGATTAGCAAAGGCGGTGCGGAACGGAACAGATTCTGATATCAGCCCGTGCAGATATCGCGTCGCCTTCAAATTATTACTGTTATGAGAATATAAAACATACGACACTTGATAGCTTTACGCTTTTTATGTTTTTGCAATTTTTATAGATTATTGTGCGACTTATAGATTCGATTGTGGCTCTGCTTGTGCTAACAGTTTTTCAGGGCCTTCCTATCACTCTGAAAATCAAGAAAACTAAAAAACAAAGGGCTTAGGTAAATACCCTTCATACCTTTCTATAACCAGCGGCACAGGTACCAATAGTCACCTGATAATGCGTGGTAAGTGAATGCGCAGGAAACAATCCCAAAGGGAAGAGTGCTCTTTTAAGACTCGGTTTCTACACGTTGGTGTTAAAGCAGGCTATTACCATTGACCATTTTGATGTCAGAACTCCGAAGAGTGGTTCACCTAGGATTACCATCTGACAGTTACCATCTACATTTGCCGCATTTGACAGACATTTTACACGGTTAAGACAGGCGCGCGGCCGGCGCTAAGCTGAGACAGGGATTTTAGAATAAAATTGTCCCTAATAAATGCACAGAGGAGTAAAGACAGAAATCGCCTGACAAGAGTTGGTAAAAGCGTTATTTGTAACCCAAGAAAACTATAAAAACGTTTCGTGTGTAGATTTTTATATTTATATTTTAACAACAAATGTCTTCGGAAAGATATAGACTCACTCTCTCGAATAATTTAGGAAACACGAACTTACTACATAAGTTCGTTTTTGCTGAATTAGTTTAGTGGTCGTAAATGGTGGAAACTTTTCATGTTGAATAAAAGTCAGTCTTTAAAACTATCTGTTGCGTATTATTTATTTTAAGGCTTACAGTTTTTTTTTTTACAAAAGAGGATTTTTTCTGAATAATCAGGCATTTTGTACATCCTAGACAGGCATACTCCCTTACATACAGGTTCACCGTACACTTACTCAGTTGCTGGTAATCTCATTATTTCTACAATAGTTTACCTCAATTGCTACCTGCTAGGGTGCGTGTCTTACACCTGTATGGCACCTACAGATTGGTGAAACGTAACATGTTACGTTTCACCAATCTGCTGTACCCAGCATAAAGAAGAAAGCTTATCGTTAGCTTTATGTAACCGTACTTGTGAAAGAAGAACATAGTCTGGCTTCTGGTAGCCAACACATGATAAAAATGATAAGTGACAAACGTACACACTTTCAGACAACATCGTTATATCAATTGAATGTCGCAAGTACATTACGAAGTCAGTAAGTTCATGATCTATCTAGTTTTCAGAATAAACTGTTCAATTAGTGGGTTGTTTTTGCTTTTACGTGGACGTATAATGTGGTCAAGAAAGCTCTACCGACAAGAGGAAGATTAAACAGAAATAGGCGTACAAGCTCATTTTTAATTTCGCTATCTCTCTGCGACTAAACCATAATACAAGTTATGTGGCTTCCAAGTACTTCCAAGTTAAGTAAAGGAAGACGAGGGGAACGATATGTGTATATCGTTATTAAATCAATTTGTTTTGTAGTTTTATTTATTGTTATGATCTTCTAGACACTGGTATTTGATTGTCATGGTAATCTGCCAGTGAAGTAATCCTATTCTTAGTAATAACGTCTTGTGGTCTGGTGCACATGTGTTGTTACGGAGAGAGGGATTAAGTGAATGCCTTGAAATATGGCGTACGAATAATTCACAATAATAATTAAAACAATATAATAGATACTTTACATGTCATTTTGTATTATAATTTTCAACAATGTCAATATGTATATAAAACTGGTATATTTTAATGATTTTACATAATAATAAAAAATGACAAATTTTATGGTTTTATCACAAGGCTTAGCAGAGCGAGCACCTCAATCCCATAAATACTTTTTTTTTTTTATTCATAAGTTCACATATAAATTACATAGAAGTGACATCAGTACAGAGTTACATATTAAAATTATTAAGCAAATATTAAACTATGCCTAAAATAAATCTAGTGTAGGTATAACTTATATAATATATTGGATAAAGGCCTAATGAAAAACAATAGCGACCTGCCTGATGTAGGTTTATTCAAACCTGTGTTTCAGGCCTTCACGTAACAACGCTGAGTGTTTTATTGAACTATTAAATTAATGTACATAGAGCTAGCATTGATACATAATAATTATATTATTAAATAAAAAATAAAAATTGCCTTAACATTAATAAACTTATTGCATGATTTCTAGCAATTTTTCAGTGTCTGAGTAATTTAATGTCGCTAAGTATTCACTTAACATTTCACTACATTTTTTACAATTTACACTATATATACTTAGAGACTTATTGATTTTATTATATAAGAACGGACCTAAAAAACCATAAAATTTATTTATAAAAGTATGTCTAGTTTGAGGCTTTATGCAAACTAAGTCTTTTCTTCTCTTATGTATAGGTATGGGGGTATAAGGGAGATTGTTATGCTGGTGTAATACTATCTTTAATATAAATAGTTGACGCACAGTTAAAACCTTACATGCCGTATAAAGCTCGTATGTGGGAAATCTAAATGGGCGAAAGGTGGCTACCTTAAGGATAGCTCTCTGCGCACGTTCTAATGGTAGTAGGATTGTTTTTGCAGCCCCTCCCCATGAAGTTATGCAATATGTAAGAATGGATTGACACAAAGCTAAATAGACCTGTTTAATTAATTTGTAGTCCGTTATATATCGTAAATTCTTAAAAATGTATATTAATTTACGCATTCGAGTGCATAATAAATCAATGTGTTTACGGAAGTTCAGATTTGTGTCAATCGTCACACCAAGATATTTCATATGATCGGCTTTTGCTAAAGTAGGACAATTACATGCATTGTCAGCGTACTTGCCGCACTTATGCGCATAAATGTTTATGTTAGTAGTTGGCAGGTTAGTATTTCTCATAGTGAATAAAATGTGTTTAGTTTTTTCTGCATTTAGTGTTAGGAGATTTTCATGTAGCCAATTAGACACTATATTAAAACCGTTCTGGGCTTGTTTATACACCTCCTCTCGAGACTTGTCTGAAAACAATAGAGCTGTGTCATCTGCATAAGACATTATGACACCATTTTGGAGTGTTAAGCTGCACAGGTCATTAATATATACTAGGAATAAAGTAGGACCCAATATACTACCTTGTGGTATTCCGTAATTACTATTTCGAAGCTCAGAACTGACGTACTGACCAATTTTTACACATTGTTCGCGGTCTCTTAAATAATCAGAAAGCAGTGTAAGCGTTGTTCCTCTTATTCCGAGTCTTTCAAGCTTGCTTGGAAATTGTGTCAAAGGCCTTGGCGAGGTCTAGGAAGATCCCAATGGAGTGCATGCCCTGATCCAAATTAGTTGTTATATAATCCGTCATTTGATGTACTGCTTGATTAGTTGATTTTTTGGGCCTAAAGCCAAATTGTCTATCCGAAAGCAATTTGTTATCCTCTAGATATTTCATTAATCTAATATTAATGATTTTCTCTAAGATCTTGGAGAGCCCTGTTAAAACTGAAATGGGTCTGTAGTTGTTAACACATTTTTTGTCACCAGATTTATATACAGGAGTAACCACTGCTTTTTTAAGCGACTTAGGGAATACACCATTAGTTAAGCATAACTGAAAAATATGAGTTAGCGGCGGAGCAAGGAGGTATTTGAAATGTTTAAGTATGTTGTTTGATATGTCGTCCCACCCAACCGCGCAAACGTCCTTTAATCCAGAAATGATTGTTAATACTTCATCGACATCCGTATCTAGTAAGACAAAAGATTTGAGTCTGGGGAAAGATTTAGGTTGGTTTTGAGAGAAAGAACCTCTAGATTGTATGGTCTTTTCTGCTAAGGTTTTGCCTACGTTAGAAAAATAGTAATTAACTATATTTGTTGATTCTATTGGGTTGTTCTCTATAGTCAATAAGTCAAGTGGAGGTTCAAGTTGTTTTGATCTAAATGTATTTGTTTTTATAAATTTCCAAATAAGTTTACTATTTTTGCCTGCTTTCTGCAGTTCTTTTCTGTCATATTCATTTTTTATTTTTTTCAGAAGGTTGTTGCAGAAGTTTCTATATCTTTTATAAGTAATGGAAAGAATTTCATTTTCAGGCTCAAGTTTGAACTTTATGTGAAGTTTGTCTCTATGCCTAAATGCCACGTCGGAAATAATGAATCGGTATTATTTCCGACGTGGGCCACCAGACACGAAAACGGTTAAAGTTTTATTTTTCTTTTGGAAATTAACAAGAATGAATACCGTTGAATAGGTAAGGAAACAATAGCCAGCTTTTCCTTAGTGTCTCCTAGGAAGTATATGCTGTTTGCAGACAAGCCCAGGATGACGTTATTTTCGTCTGTGCAGAGTGGTACTCTGATGGTTACAGTACGAAGGAATCATACAAGTGTATGCTGAAAAATATCCCCCGCATAATATAGTATTTTTCTAAAAATTAAAACATAAAACTGGACGGTGCTATAGCGGGAAACTTGTCTGCTTGCATTGCCAGCTGTTTATTCTCTCGCTGCTAATACTTAGACGATGAATAATTTGTGGCATAATTAAAATTTAACATAGGTATACGAAGCGCGTATGTTGCAGCAAATTCTTCCTCCAATAGTTGCTGTAATGGCATCGGAGAAGTTACGACACCTATTCCACTAAACCATTCATCATTTACAAGAACCCACAAGTTGCTGTGTATAGTGGTGTAACTGCAAGCTCGTTCACCGTGTGCCCAACAATGACAGCACTGTGACAACATCCGCCTACCTGGCTTCCTATAAATAGCTTGTCAAACAGACATGGCGGCGCGTGCGCAGGATTGTTTTAATCAGCGTGGTCGCGCGCCGCGGACCGCGACCACCGGCCGCTATTCATAGAACACCTGGCTTTTATGTGGTTGTATTACACCGTGGAGGCTGGGCAGAAGGAGTACTGAATATAACCCTCACAAAATCTCAACGGATCTGCTATATTTAGGACAGTTTAATTCCTTACCAATGCTTTGAGCGGACTTCTGGTTGTTGTTGACTGACCTATATATATGTATTATTAAATGTCATGGCAGAGACCGAGTAACAGCACCCTTCTGTGATAATGATGATTCACACACATAAATGGCAATCGATCTCAATCCCTTTCATTTTGACAGTCCAGACAAGTTCATTGCGTTATTTATGTTGTCAAGGAGACAATTGTTTCAAGCCTATTTTGAATTCTGAATTTCCTTCAAAACCCACGGATTTTGATTGAAAGTGTCTTAGGCAACCAGAGTACAGCTGATCTATTCTGTAAAAATCTCACCGTGAAAAGTTAGGTGAAGTGAGCTGTCATTCCACTGATGCTAAGGATGGACACTATTGACAGCTCACTTCACCTAAGTTTTCACCGTGAGATTTTTACAGAATAGCACTGCTGATCATTTTGCAATACCAAATGCGTTAAATGTTAAAATAATTATGTGAAACAAATAGAAAGATGATGGGAATCATTTACTGATGTCAAAATGTTATTCAATACTGTTTTATATTATAGCCTTTCCAAGGGGAAATCCTACTGGAGCTGTGCAGAGCAGTTCATATTCAAATTCAAAATATTTTATTCCACAGAAACCTACAAGGGCACTTATGAAACGTCAGAAGCTAGGTGCACGGTTCCAATAGGGATGATGCCTGGGTCAAAAAACAGAAATTCTATTTAGTCCGTCAGTCAGATAATAAAAAAATATTAGACACGTATTTTTTGCTTTATCATAATAGTAAAAAATGACTTAGATACAACGCATTAAAGTTGGGGAGTGGGGTTTGATACGTCACAAGTATGTATAAAATCTACATACAAGTGACGTCATGGCACATTATAACTCGATGTATCGCCGTAATCTTTTGCTAACGTAAAAAAATAAAAAATATGTGTTAGTTATTTTTTCATAATCTACATTTCGGACAAAAAACATTTTTTTAGTCATCTTCCCTATTGGTCGTTTCCTATGGAGAAGAGCTGGCAAGAAACTGTTATTTTTTTTAAAGTAAATGGTATTTACAATGTTTTCAAATTACACTGTTAATAGGTTAGAGGACAGTGTAGGTCTATCAACAAGTACCAGGTACTTAGCAAGATAGAAAATGGTCGACAGATCTACAGTCTGTTAAGCCTGCAACGTTCTCACATTCACAAAATCTAAAAGAATAGAATCTATATAAAAGAAAAATAAAAAAATAAAAATATTGATGAGTGAATGCTGGTCACTTGACTCCTCTCAAGAGATGGGACGCAGCAATGTTCTTTGGTAGAAGTACTGGAGGACCATGCGCCAATACCTAAAATATAATTCTTTGATGCGGTTATATTTGCTGATAAGATGATGGCAATGACTGGGTCTTCTGTTTCTCAGTCGTCAGTGGCTGCGTCTGCGTCTAAATTCGTGGTTTGAGAGCTTGTCTGTTGTGCGAGGACATGCTTGCAATGAGGAGGAGTGACGGGTAGTTCTAATGAATATGTAGTTTGTTAACATAGTCGCTGCATTGTCTTAAAGCAAGGACGGTAATATGGTGGCAGTCTTATGAGTAATTGTTACTCATTGTTTGGTTGTAAAGGTAGTTTTCGGAGAGCATAGCAAACTTATGATTGTCGGTTGTTGATTTTCTTATTTAAGCAATTCAAATTCAAGGGCACTCTCTTCTGTTGATTGTGGGCATGTTGCTTTAAATCTGACGCCACGTTCAAGCGTGCTGGTTCTAGTACATTTAATTCATCGGTCGTAGGTAGGTACTTGTAATGCTGTTAGGAGAGATTGAAACTGAATGGTTGCAATGATTCCTTAGAACATGAGCATCTCCATAAATGTCTCATTTCACAGAGTAAAAATTCTCGGAAAATTAAAACATTTTCATTGATTTTCAATTTTTACCCTGAAGAGTTCTATATCTCCAAACCAACTCTTGTCACTCGCACGCATCCCTTGTGAGCTCCTCCGTGCTCAAAGGACCAACACGCCCTCCACTAAAAACCCTCGCATGACATCATTACAGTCAGCATGCGCTTGCGCAGTATCTTGCGCACTATTAATATGCGCGGGCGCTTCCCTTGCGCCTCAGATCTCAGCGGCGGGCGCTACGCTCCACCGCGGACGGTAATCGGGCCGCCTACCTTACCCCTTACTGGGAACACCTTTATGGTAAAATCAACTTTAGTTTATGGAGCTTACAGTTCACGTTCTCTTGTGTGTTATTGCTGAGTTGTCGATGAATATGAATGGTTCTGATTCCAAGCTTTGTAGAGGTAAACTTAAGGTTGACTTTTGTGTGATTGTGTTTGAAGGGCGTAAAACAACGGAAGCAGTGTAGATGGTATCTGTGCCTTTAATTAGATATTTAATTAAACCAACAGTTGCCTAAAGCGATAATTGGATCATCAATTTGTGTTCAGCGGTCGTGTGTCTTTGTTAATGTTTAAATAACCGAACTATGTGACTACTCGGAATGAAAACAGGAAATCTAAAGCATAAACGTTCGTCTCACGTTTGTTTCGATTCAGATTTAAGCCCAGTATTTCTAATCTGTAGGTGACCAGTCACCTACAGATTCATTCGCCCAGATAAAGCAAAGAAATCTAGTTTCTACATAGGTGTTTAAAATATGGAATACATTAAGAAATGTGGCTTACCTTGAGATAATTGGCGAAATGTGGGTGTGTGTGGGAATACAGACGTGTTATGTTTTTGTTATACCTAAAGAAATGCAAAAAATAAAAAATCTAACCGAAATACATGCATGTTAGGCCCTTTTTATTTCAAACTCTCACCCTTGATGATCACATCTGCAGTAATCTTTTGACCAGTCCTAGTTACCTGTATTATAGTTATCCATACGGTTCTATCGGGAATAAGGAAAGAATTCCTATGAAAAAGACTGTTCGAAGTCCAGCCACCTTCAGCGCCACTATCACATAACAGACTAGTTAACTTTTCACGACAAAACGTCGGTCGTACGTCAAAATTGTCTGCACACACGCAAGCTCTCAGACACACACACATGAGCTCAACTGTCACAATGTGTAGATGTCAGCCCTCGGTGTATCGGTATCAAAGGCACCGCCCTTCCCACCACGTTTTATGTAGCGTATGTTCTTGTCACAGGGCTACACCAGAGGGAAACAGTTCCTGAAAATACAAAGATTGATGATTTTATTTCAGTCGATGAGAAGCAAAAAGTAGTTTTTGCTTAATCAAAAACTACTTTTTGCTTAGAGGGTTACAAAAGGTTAAATATCACCTACACTATTCTGGTTAGACTGAATGAAACAGAACACTCACAATATTATAAGAATAGTAGAGCACGTACATTTTAACTAGCACAACGATCATCAAATTGATCTTGTGCTAGTTAAAGTGCTGGTTGGTGAGCTGATGTGGTGGTGGTGTAGTGTCAACTAAAAGTTGTTGACTAACTTGTCTTGGTCAGATCAGAGAAGCATTACACACAAGGGGGGATGCCTATACTCGGCGGTGGGTGGAAAAAGGCTGCCGATGTGATGACTTGGTCAGTCTTCTAATTCATTGAAAACGAAGGAACTTCGACAAATAATACTCTAAATAAAATATACCTAAACTACAGCAAAATGTATTCATTGAACACTCACCTATACTGGTTTAACTACATTTCCTTAGATCCTTTTGTACATCATTGTGACGTAACTCGCAGCCCTGTAAGCTGATCTCTTAAATTGTCACAGTCATGTGCTGTTCATTAACTGCGCGTCTGTAACTGTAAGTATAGTGTTTCAGTCTGAAAAAGTTTCTGTCGCGTCTCTTGTTAACCTTTTTATGAAATGTTCCGGAGTCCTTCACGCACCTTGTATAATTCCACTCTTGGGTTTCAACTCTTAAGAACCAATTTTGTAATTGTTGGTGGAAACTACATATTAAGGAATATTAAAAAGATCTGGTTGTTGACTAACCTTAGAATAAATGTAAAGTCAAAAGATATAGATAAAAATGTCGTAGGTACTTACATAAGAAATTCCAATACAGAGAAACACCGATACTACACCACCGCGTCAGCGAGCGCCGTAGCCATAATTATTTTGATATCGAAAATCTCTCTAAATAAATGTTAATGTAGGATGACTATGAAAAACAGTTAGACTAAGCTTTCATGGGCACAAATACAGGCTACTTACATAAACAAATGTTGATAGTTGGTATTTACCGAGCGGAGACCATGCCGCCGCACTCGGCCGCGTTCGATCGCCCTCGGCTGCCCTCGGCCGCGCTCCGCCGCGCCTCTGCGCCCGCGCACTATCTGCTACGGTCTGAATTATTTGCTAAAGAGATGTATTATTTTTCTTTAAATACCTATAAGAATAATCAGTTACTCGTTAGTAAATTTTATGAGGAAATTCTGTTACTGTTATTAGATACTAGCGACCCTACGCACAGTTTTAACGACTTGACAAAACATCGAGATTTCTTTGGTAAACGTAACTTTAATATTCACGTATTATACTCATAAACCTTCCGGAATAAATTCTCTAAACGATGGTGAAAACAGGGGCGATGGCTTCAAACAACCTGATTCCTACCGGCTTCCCTTCGGAAATTCGGAACACAACCACTCTGTCGTCATTAAATAATCACACTATGAGTATTTGATAGGTACACCATAAAATTAAAACATTACAAAACGCCTACCTATATTTTTTTTTAACAACAAAAAAGAAATTCGCTAAAATAACTCGTAGGCGCGTCCGGCTTATCATGAATTATTTTTTTTTAGAAAATAAAGTCCGTCAAGACGTCACTTCGATCTCGTGACACCGCAGTTTCTTAGCACCTAGGTAAGCTGATCCGCGCCGAGCTACAATAGGGATAGTATTAGAAATTGCATGCGCGTGAGCGAGAATGAAGGAGTTATCTGTTATGTATGTATATGTTCGGTTGTTCTCGATGAATTTCGTAATGCGTTCGGTTCGGAATTCAGACATCATAATTATCATCATTCGATTGAATTTGACAATAATTGACGCAATCTCATCATAACCTTATAATTGGTTTTGTTGTAGTTAATTTGCATGTTTTTCGCTCAGTATTAACTTAATAGTTTATCAGTAGCAATATTTGTTTGTAGGTATAGAACAGTGATTAAGATAGTGTTTAAGTTTTTTGAGTTTAAAACACTTAAAACTACAAACAAATAAACACTTAAACATGAAAGTAAAGTACGTTGTAATTAGGTATTTGGGGTAAGTAGATCATTTATAAGTTGAAATTACTTATTTAGAGTAGATTGCAAAAGTAATTAGTAGGATCAGTAGGATTAGGATGGCGGCATGTAGATTATTGTGTGATTATTTGCTTTCTGAGGAAACATGCTTATCAAGTTTATTGAAAAATTAAATAAGTTAGGCCGTGCTCGCCCAGATATGACTAAAAATTACAAACGACGCGATGGTTTTTTCAAACATGTTAATGTTTCCCTTGTTTACTTTTCTCAAATTCGAGTAGTTTATGGAATAAAAGGGTTTTATTACATTAATAATCTGACAAATTTATCAAAAAACCATGTGAAGACAGAAAAACATATTCGTAGCTGTTTAGCTCGGGACTGGTAGGAATAGAATTTGTTATTTGTTAATTCGCATGAAGCGCATAATAGAAAAGTAGATAGAAATAGGAATTTAATGAAACAGTTTATTCACACCGTATTTTGTTAGTTTTACAAAACGTAGCTTTTCGCGGCCACGATGAAAGTCCGAAGTAACGTCATGACGAGTCCATTCCGTATAGAAACGATTTTCTTTTTGCTCCCCGGCTAATCTCTCTCATAAAATTATCGTCGCCACTGGCGCACATACAGACAGACAAACGCGAAAAGTGACTTTTTTTTAAAATAGGCTGTGGCTTTGTTTTCAACCGACTTCAAAAAGGACTTCTCTTCTCAATTCGGTTGTTTTTTTTTTTTTTTTGTATGTTTGTAACGCGATTACTCCGCCAATTATGATTTGATTATGATGTTTTTTTTTTTGGTAGGACATACTTCAGGAGTGGTTCCTTATAAATTTGGTCAAGATCATATGAGGGGCTTTTGAGTTAGCTTCAATCATACGTATTTTTCCCACCTAGTATATGTGGACGATATTCTAATAGTTCCTGTCACTGTATAGCTGATAATGGGTATTCAAATTTTTGTGGGGGTTTTGTGTAGGTACCACAACTAAAAAGTGAAAAATAAAAACTTTTTCACTAAAAATCAAACCGGTGTCATTGGTTTTTATATGTTCGTTTTTTTTGCCACCGTCTTTCGAAATCAAAGTTATTTTTCACTTTGTAGTGTTTTTTTTTGGAAGTGGGTTTTATTTTTTGTGAAAAAGTTTTTTGTATAGATTATTTTGGCCTGAAAACGTTGAAAAGTTTAATTACCCGTGAATAATCTGTAAAACTATTTCAATATAGTATTTACGTTAACAACAATCATTAAGTTCGGCATTCCAATCATTATGTTATTTGGTTCCGGAAGCGTCAAGCACTATTAGGATTTTCCAGAAAACGTTATAACGATACCGTTAGCAATAATATAATTATTGTGAAAACGATACCGTTAGCAATAATATTATTACTGTGAGAACAAACCCTATCTTATTATTTTTAGTAGCGTCTTGATTATTGTTCAAAATAATACTTCAGCTTTAATTGAATAACCTAGAAAACTAACTAGAATGTCTTGATATCAAAACATAAGACTTGCATCACTTATTGATGGACTGTGTTCGATATGAGTCTGATAGAAGAATTTCATGGAATGTGCCTAAATCAAGTCGGTTCAACCTCAAGACTTTTGGGGTCTAGAGACCGAATCTAGATTCGGTCTCTAGACCCCAAACAATTTCATGAAATGTTCCTAAATCAAGTACCTAGGTACTTGATTTAGGAACATTTCATGAAATTGTTTGAAATATTTCTTCATCCTAAGCTCATATATCGGCCACATCGCAGCATAGTCGAAGAGGCTCTTGAGACAACAGCCGACAGTGTTCAGGTTCCACAGACGGGAGAGGTGACCCATTTGAGGAGGCATATCTATGACATAAAATAAACAATATTCATCATCATCATGTTGTTGCCCTGTATCCTCACAAAAAGAAACAACACAATAAAAAAACTGGTATTAGTGTCATCTATATATTCTACAGCCCAGCACTACGCGAATCCATAAGTTTATCCCCTACCAAAAATCGTTCAACGCGCCTAAAGAAGTTTTCACTTTAAAAAAACATAATTCAGTATTATTTATGATTATTTAATATCCCTACATACGAGTAGAACAGTATTAAGCAGTAGCCATTTAATGTAGGTGAAGACGTTTTCGAAAACATAGGTCTGTACCAGTCTACCACCGTGCATGGCTCCTCATCGGTAGATAACTTTGAACAATATTCTTTTTATATCAGCACAAGATGCAGCACGCCACATGACCCTGCGCGCACCCGGCCCGGCAGTTGGCGGCATGGCGACGCAGGCCGCATCGCTCGCTGGCAGATTTACGACGCGTCACTTCAAACGCGAAGACAGACGGACATACTGCCGCGCATGGTCTTGTGCTGTTCGATCGATCCTGGAAAGAGGGGTGCAGTAGCAAACAACGCAGTTAGGGGAAGATGAGATTTTTCGATAGAAGATGATGTTAAATGATTTTATTTCTATAAGTATAGGTTTACACAAACACTTGACTTTGACTTTGACAGATGAGGAATTTTAAAGTCTAAACATAATCTTGGTCATGATGTGAGGACCATGTAGATTAATGTCTGAAAATGTTTTTTTTTAGGAAAGAACCATACAAATTTGAGTGAACCCGTCCAGTTAGTGCACGCATTTTTCAGTAACCGTGTAGGTGAACTCAGAACTCCACGACTCAACAATCAATATCAAGATCATGCGATCAAATTTTATTTTATGTACTATGGGCTTTGCCAGTTTTTTTTTTTTTATTCCGAAGAAAGGACATTTGGGTAGGTATAGAGTATGTAGCCACACCACTATTGAAACTAACTAAAAAAATACCTAAATCGTTCACAATAATTAAAATAATAATAATACTTTACAAAGTAAATATAAATGTCAATGTGAACGTAGCACGGAAAAAGCCGGAAGCTCGATTTTAAAACCTGTACCACAGCATATGTAGGTACTTATTTCATATTCGGCTTTCCCTCTAGGTCCAAAGGGTGAGGCTATAAGTACAAAAATATGCGAAAAAACTGAAGTTTCTTGCTTCTTGCTTCAGCCACATTTAGCAAAGGCGCGTCGTGTTTTCTTTTAGTGTTAATTTACATGACTCTATTGCCACACATAAAGATGACACTGACCTGAATTAAAATGATGTAGTAACTTAGATTAAAAAACAAATTACTCGATTATCAAAACAAAATGTCGGACCACGCACAATAAAGTGTTCCGACAGCATCATCATCATCATTTCAGCCGACAGACGTCCACTGCTGAACATAGGCCTCCCCCAAGCGCCGCCACTTCGGCCGGTTCTGTGCTTCCCGCGTCCAACAGATTCCTGTTTCCGTAGTTGGGATGAATTTATCCCAAGAACAAACTTAACATTGTCGTTGAAAAACATGTTCTCTCATACATTCCAACTGTAAATGTAAGTTTGTACGCACAATATTGAGAAACTTTCCATATTATTTTAAAACCATATGGACTCTTTTTCTGTAAACTATAAGTATAGAACAATTTTCTGTATTTTTTTTTCATAATTTTTGGTTCCGTAGTTTCGGAGATAAGTGGCATGGTCAATTTGCATTTATTTTCTTAAATTTCTGTGTAGGTATAATAGATATGTCACACGGTACAGTTTGCAAATTATATTGAATATTCATTTATTACGAGTAGTTGTGTATACACGTCCGTGTTTGGGTTACAGAAATTCATATATTACCTCCCTATTACATGGGACTTAAACATAACTTGCGAAATGTGGGTGTACTGTGGGGTAGGTACCTACACCTCTGCGTAACCCTACGGAGAAACAAGGCGTGATGTTATGTTAAATTCATATGTAGGGTAGGGGTGTGCAAGATTGCGTAGTGTACAAGAATGCGCAGACCGATTCTCGAATCAGGAAACGGTCTTCTACGGCCAACTTCAGTTGACAGCGTATCATCAACGTTATAAACGTGCTGGCGCAAGAATTTTCGTTTTTAATATAATTTCCCAGGATAAATTCGAAAAAAACTGAATTTGAGACCTGTGTTATTATAATATTTAAGTGTTTTGAAAACGTGATTGTAATAAATGTAATCAAGGTAAGTTGTTTCTAAGTGTTTATTTCTATCAAATTACTATCGAAACGTGTTTTACTCGAGTTAATAAGACGTATTGGCCAAAAGATGGCAGTAGTGATCTTTCAAAGCACTTTAGTGCTCTATGTGCAAGAGTGCGCATAGCCATCGTGTACAAGATTGCGCGCGCAGTCTTGTACACTGTATCAGACGTTTATTTAAGATATGATGTGTTTTATCATGACATGTGATTACTGCTATGCTTCTTCTTCAGCATAGATGTTTCTTCAGCCTGCTAAAAAAATATTACGCTGCTGAGTGCGAAAACTGGGTGAGGAACCACCCAGGCCGAGCAATTAACCACCTTATAAATTGCTGCGATATTTACCCCTGCTTATGCTAAAACTGCAACTATTGCTAATGCCATTGAAGGATTTAAGGTGACGGGAATATGGCCCTTTAAAAATGATATTTTTTCTGACATCGACTTGTTAGGTAGCAGCGTAACTGAGAGACCATTAGAATCTGATCATGTTGAGATGAATGTAGCATCGCTGACTGTAGAAGACCTTGTTTAAACAAGCATACCAACAGAATCTGAGACAATTGCCGACGAAAATGAAAGACAACTGCTTTTAATAGAAGAAGACATATTAGAGGCAGCAGGAAAGCTATGTGAAGAGAAGGAACTCTTCGACTGCGATACAAACCAACATTTGGACTTGCCAGGTCTAGCATCAATTCCATGAACTTGTTCTGTCACATTGTTGGAGTTGTCACCGTATCTAAAGTCATCTGTCGCGCGACCCTATAGCAAAAGGTCTGAAATTTGAAACAGCTCTCCATACAAAAGAATACTTGAAGAAGAACATAAAAAGAAAAATGAAAAACAATTACCTAAAAAGACCAAGACTATAAAACCAAAAAAGCCAGCAATTGCACCCAAAAAGAAAAATTGGGCATGTCCAGGTTGCTCTGAAGTGTACAGAGATCCAATTATTGAAGACTGGATCGAATGTATTTCATGCAAAAACTGGTGGCACGAAAAATGAACGTCATACGAAGGCCATGGTATCTTCAAATGTGACATTTGTGAGTGATGCGCAGTCTTGACCTACGTGCGCAAACTTGCACACCTGGCTGCGCACTCTTGTCCTCATACGTTGTGCAAAAGTGCGCATTAAGGATGCTGCAAATTTTTGTAATAGTTCCTAAACTGTAACCTATAATTTGCTTTTTTTAAGTTTTCTTACTAGGCAGATAACCTAGGTAAATGAATAAAGACTGAAGTTGATTTTAATCTGCTTTGTTTTTCTTTTAGAGAACATAGTAGTAAAAGTGCGCAGTGCTGCACACCCCTACCCTATACCAAATTTCAACTTAATCGGTCCATTAGATTCGGAGCAAATTGACTATGACAGACGGATAAACAGACACACAAGTGATCCTATAAGGGTTAGTTTTTTCATTCGGACGTACGGAACCCTAATAATCACGTGCAACATAAACATAGCTAAAGTTGCTGGCACACCAGATCTAGCGGTTAGCAGCCGCGCGTAACCGCGTCCGCTCAACCGTTGCTTCGTGGAAGCGCGCTTTCAAGTCGCGTGGTCGCGCGTCCTACGCGGAACCGCCTGCCATTCATACGCTGACGTACCAACAGCTGATTTATGATATGATGCTGAGAGCTTGCCAGAATGTAATTGGGTACGGGACGTTAATTCGTGTTTTTCCAGATAAGTGTAAGTTTACTGCGGTAGAACAGTTGAGATAAACAATTACTTCTGTATTCTGTTCGTCGAGTGTGTAAATATAGAGGTTATGTAATAAATACGTTATTAATTCAGTTTCAAGCAATTTGCAATAATCGATTTGTGGAATTCATTAACGCTAGCTGTTAATAACTAGCGTAAGTGCATTTAGGGAACAGTTGAATAGATACGTTGGTTTTTATGACTTCTAAATGATTCGACCATTCAGTTTGCACAGTCTACTGACTACTGCAGTATTAGAGACGCGGTAGGTAATATATTTCTCACTCAACAATTCTGTTAAAAGAGACAAGTGACATCTTAGCCGCTATCATGCATCCATGTAACCAAAATCTTGTTAGTGACGGCTAATTTCGAATCCTAACAACCACCAACTACCCACTTTAATAAAAATTAATTTTCCAATCATAAATTAGATGCACAGCCAACTATGATGACCACAATGAGCCTACCACGTCCAATTAGTTCGCTAAGTACCTGCAGCGAGCGACCGCGGCGGAGTCGCGCGGTCCGCTGCGACTCGCCGCGATTGACTGCGAACCATTTGCGCGAGCGCAGTTACACCTTGTTACCGCCACATGTAGCGTACCTGGTCGGCGGATGGCTCATTGCGATCCAAAGTTATTGCGTGATGTGTGTGATCGTCGAAATGTGACGTTGACGATGTCGTTCTGTGAGTTTTGAGGTGACGCGAAATCAATTAACACTGCCATAAACGATTCCTTCGTCCGATGCATGTGCTTAAGTATCTTTAAAATAGTCAATAACACAGATGAAAAAGCTTATGTTCTATTTGAGCAAACTACATAAAAAAAACATTTAAAAAATACTATATCCAATAGTTTTAGTTAGGTTAGGATATTATATATTTATTTTATTAATGTATGTTATATCAATTGGGTTATATTGTAATTAATATTGGATTATATTTGATCGATTGTGTTTGATCATTTAGCTCCCTTCAAAATGGTTGAGCTGAATGGTGCTGATCCATGCGTCATGTTCGTGAACGGGCGCCGTCAGTTGGGACTGGTCATCTCTTAGCTGCCATGGGTTATTTTAATTTATTTTAAGTTTTTGAATGATTCTTTTTTTTCTTCTTTTTATTACGGACGCTTTTACGAACGTGCACGTCTTATTACATTGTTCTCACATGCATAATTTCAAAATGAATGATGTAACCAATATTTTGTATCAATTTTTAATTTTATTTAAAAGAGTGTCCGTGGAATTTCTTGCCCGTTCTTCTCCACAGGTACCTACTACGCTTTGGAATGGGCAACTAGCTTCATATTTTTGACTGACTGACCCCTTGACAATTCAAAAGTGCCTGTAAATGGTTTATTTGGAATAAATGCTTTGAGTTTGAGTTTGAGAATAGGTTGATTATTTTTGTCCAATGAGTAATAATTTATATTTAGGTACCTACATCCAACTAATTTATTTGACATATTTATTCTTAGTTTACATGGGTTTGATCTATTTCTGACAGTATCCAGGGCTCTTCAAAAACACATTTCACAGTATTTATAAGTAATAATGAAGACGTCAGAGGAGTTTACATGTAAACTTGTCGAGAAAACTATGAAAAATCAACACAATTATTCATTTCATTACGAAGGTAACTATTTAATTTCTGTTTTACACTTCAAAGATTTATTTAATTCGTTGCGGTAGACTGGAATTAAAAATACGTTTCGTTCCGCGGTACGCTTCGCTTGTCACACTAAAACATTTTAGTTCTGCGCCTGTTCCCAGTGTATTTTTTCATTTTCAGCGCCGGTTCTAAAGATATTAACAGACAAACCGTGACAGACGGACGGAGTTATTCGTAATGTGCGTCGCAATTAATCAGCATAAGCGTTTTATTAGCTGGGCATCGTGCGCGTGCGCTGTTCCGCCAGATCCGTCGCGCGGGTGACAGCCGACGAACAACAAGATGGCGCTCGTCGTTTTGGCGGGAACCGTTGTAATGGCGGCGTGCGGCGGGTGTTGGGCGCGCTTTGATCGCGACACGGCGCGGCTTGCCCGACAGCCTGATTCATTGCGAGCTAACTGTCCTACCTTGTTACTAATTATTTGGGCAGACAGGCAGACATTATAAACAGAAACATGGTGCCTAACGATGCATGTACTGGGCCCAATGTACAAAATGGATAGTAGAGGTTTATTGAGTAAGGTTCCGATAAAAAGCAACTTGGCCGTAAAAGATCAGAGGGATTGTAACGTGCAATAAAATATGTAACATTTCTGCTAGTTCATAACCGACTCAGAAATGTTCGCGGTAACCCATACCGCTGGATTTCATGCGAAAAAACGGCCTCACTCCTGAGCAGAATAAGAGGCAGCCACAATAGCATCCTAGCGGCCGGGCCGCAGATACTTCCTCCGCCATAATACGGCAACTTGTGCGACGACTTATACCTAGTTTCCTTTTCTTGTTTGGTCTAGTTGTTGGGTGGTCTTCTCATTAATTCGCGTTTATTTTAAGTTACTAACAAGAGCACTTACTTACTTCTAGTGCACACCTGTTACTAACAATTTATGGATCTTTTAGTTGTCCGAAATAAAATGATTTTATTTTATTTATTTATATCCTTTTAGACAATTTCCAACAATTATCTCTAAACATTATGATGACGACAGATTTACTTAAATAAGTAATATTCCTGTAAAAGCAACTTCAACCGGAAGCAGTACTAGTCCTTTGTTTTCGTCTACAAATAGCTGCGGAGGGTAGATCAAGAGACACGAGACACGGCTGACCATCAATTACGGTAAGCAAGCGTGGCGCGACCGACACAAAAATGTGTGATCGTACACAAACACTGAAACACAGAGTACTTGCGCACACGCAAGTGAGAATGGACAGTTTGGAACAATATCATCAACTTAACTTACAGAATATAAAAATGTTGTGTCTTCTACAATCAATAACTACTTGTACACACAAAATATCCTTTTCTTCTTCGAAAATTCACCTTTCGATAAGTATTTTGATTTCAGTGATTAGAATACCGAATATACGTATTTATCTATTTAACAGTTTAAGTACACATACATAAACAGACAAGCAAAAAGGAACAGAAAAATACGTAGAAAATATATTTATTTTTTGTAATAACATAAAAATAATTGTGTAATTATTTCACCCATCCGTGCAGTGAGTGCTACGCTCGTAGCCGCGCGGCTACGCGCTACGCATCGTTGAGCTTCTACGAGACATCTACGTGCAATTTTGTGCATCTACGCCGTAGTACGCTACGCGTGACCGACATCGCTACGCATCGAACCAAAGCGAAGAGGTTTTAGCGCTCTGCAGGTTTATCCTACTCGAAAGTTCACTGTGTAAATAATGTACTACAGAGTTGTGGTAGAATGCTGATTCCCATGGAATGCACCGTTTTTGAAAAAAATCCGTCAAATTATTTAAATTGTTTATTCAGAATAGCTACCAATGTTTGATGTAGATTTATGGAAATGTCTTACCACGCTGTTCACATTAAGAGTTCACTTTTCAGTGAACTCTTAATGTGCTTGTGTATAATTATATGTCGAGGTGCTATAAAATCATATAGTTAAAACGTTTTTGTAATGTAGTCACGGATGTAGGGTAGACTGGGTACGGTTGTGACAATCGCAATATTAGCGAAAGTTTAAGGACTACCGGGGAGGGCGTCAGGGAGAGAGAAGCGCGTTGGCTAACATTGCGTCAGGGGAGAGAGGAGCGCGTTGGCTAACATTGCGTCAGGGAGAGAGGAGCGCGTTGGCTAACATTGCGTCAGGGAGAGAGGAGCGCGTTGGCTAACATTGCGTCAGGGGAGAGAGGAGCGCGTTGGCTAACACTGCGTCAGGGAGAGAGGAGCGCGTTGGCTAACATTGCGTCAGGGGAGAGAGGAGCGCGTTGGCTAACATTGCGTCAGGAAGAGAGGAGCGCGTTGGCTAACATTGCGTCAGGGAGAGAGGAGCGCGTTGGCTAACATTGCGTCAGGGGAGAGAGGAGCGCGTTGGCTAACATTGCGTCAGGGGAGAGAGGAGCGCGTTGGCTAACATTGCGTCAGGAAGAGAGGAGCGCGTTGGCTAACATTGCGTCAGGGAGAGAGGAGCGCGTTGGCTAACATTGCGTCAGGGGAGAGAGGAGCGCGTTGGCTAACATTGCGTCAGGGAGAGAGGAGCGCGTTGGCTAACATTGCGTCAGGGGAGAGAAGAGCGCGTTGGCTAACATTGCGTCAGGAAGAGAGGAGCGCGTTGGCTAACATTGCGTCAGGGAGAGAGGAGCGCGTTGGCTAACACTGCGTCAGGGAGAGAGGAGCGCGTTGGCTAACATTGCGTCAGGGGAGAGAGGAGCGCGTTGGCTAACATTGCGTCAGGGAGAGAGGAGCGCGTTGGCTAACATTGCGTCAGGGGAGAGAGGAGGGCGTTGGCTAACATTGCGTCAGGGGAGAGAGGAGCGCGTTGGCTAACATTGCGTCAGGGGAGAGAGGAGCGCGTTGGCTAACATTGCGTCAGGGGAGAGAGGAGCGCGTTGGCTAACATTTCGTCAGGGGAGAGAGGAGCGCGTTGGCTAACATTGCGTCAGGGGAGAGAGGAGCGCGTTGGCTAACATTGCGTCAGGGGAGAGAGGAGCGCGTTGGCTAACATTGCGTCAGGGGAGAGAGGAGCGCGTTGGCTAACATTTCGTCAGGGGAGAGAGGAGCGCGTTGGCTAACATTGCGTCAGGGGAGAGAGGAGCGCGTTGGCTAACATTGCGTCAGGGGAGAGAGGAGCGCGTTGGCTAACATTTCGTCAGGGGAGAGAGGAGCGCGTTGGCTAACATTGCGTCAGGGGAGAGAGGAGCGCGTTGGCTAACATTGCGTCAGGGGAGAGAGGAGCGCGTTGGCTAACATTGCGTCAGGGGAGAGAAGAGCGCGTTGGCTAACATTGCGTCAGGGGAGAGAGGAGCGCGTTGGCTAACATTGCGTCAGGGGAGAGAGGAGCGCGTTGGCTAACATTGCGTCAGGGGAGAGAGGAGCGCGTTGGCTAACATTGCGTCAGGGGAGAGAGGAGCGCGTTGGCTAACATTGCGTCAGGGGAGAGAGGAGCGCGTTGGCTAACATTGCGTCAGGGGAGAGAGGAGCGCGTTGGCTAACATTGCGTCAGGGGAGAGAGGAGCGCGTTGGCTAACATTGCGTCAGGGGAGAGAAGAGCGCGTTGGCTAACATTGCGTCAGGAAGAGAGGAGCGCGTTGGCTAACATTGCGTCAGGGAGAGAGGAGCGCGTTGGCTAACACTGCGTCAGGGAGAGAGGAGCGCGTTGGCTAACATTGCGTCAGGGGAGAGAGGAGCGCGTTGGCTAACATTGCGTCAGGGAGAGAGGAGCGCGTTGGCTAACATTGCGTCAGGGGAGAGAGGAGGGCGTTGGCTAACATTGCGTCAGGGGAGAGAGGAGCGCGTTGGCTAACATTGCGTCAGGGGAGAGAGGAGCGCGTTGGCTAACATTGCGTCAGGGGAGAGAGGAGCGCGTTGGCTAACATTTCGTCAGGGGAGAGAGGAGCGCGTTGGCTAACATTGCGTCAGGGGAGAGAGGAGCGCGTTGGCTAACATTGCGTCAGGGGAGAGAGGAGCGCGTTGGCTAACATTGCGTCAGGGGAGAGAGGAGCGCGTTGGCTAACATTTCGTCAGGGGAGAGAGGAGCGCGTTGGCTAACATTGCGTCAGGGGAGAGAGGAGCGCGTTGGCTAACATTGCGTCAGGGGAGAGAGGAGCGCGTTGGCTAACATTTCGTCAGGGGAGAGAGGAGCGCGTTGGCTAACATTGCGTCAGGGGAGAGAGGAGCGCGTTGGCTAACATTGCGTCAGGGGAGAGAGGAGCGCGTTGGCTAACATTGCGTCAGGGGAGAGAAGAGCGCGTTGGCTAACATTGCGTCAGGGGAGAGAGGAGCGCGTTGGCTAACATTGCGTCAGGGGAGAGAGGAGCGCGTTGGCTAACATTGCGTCAGGGGAGAGAGGAGCGCGTTGGCTAACATTGCGTCAGGGGAGCGAGGAGCGCGTTGGCTAACATTGCGTCAGGGGAGAGAGGAGCGCGTTGGCTAACATTGCGTCAGGGGAGAGAGGAGCGCGTTGGCTAACATTGCGTCAGGGGAGAGAGGAGCGCGTTGGCTAACATTGCGTCAGGGGAGAGAGGAGCGCGTTAGCTAACATTGCGTCAGGGGAGAAAGGAGTGCGTTGGCTAACATTGCGTCAGGGGAGAAAGGAGCGCGTTGGCTAACATTGCGTCAGCCAACGCGCGACTTTGACGTTAGCAGAGGCCCTTAACTATCAAAAGTAAGTATTTTATTTGATATATTTTAATGATTGTTGTTAATTGTTTACAGCTACAGTAATGAGTGTTCTTTATCATTGTTAATTAAACATAACTGGTTAAATAGAAGTGCTTACTTTTTACGAACATTATTTTACATTGCCAAAGTGATTGTTTTTTGCGAAAAAAATGCGAAGCAACTTTTTCCCCAACCACTTTACAGTACCCAAAGCACTCCTTACAAAGCTTAAACATACAGATGTTGTGACGAATATTAAGTATAGTTTTTATTTTGACATTGTTACCGTATGGTATAATTTGAATTCTTTAGTTAGCTTTTTAGACTGATTTTTATTTAAGACTGATTAAAGTACTAGTTATAAGCAATCAGACTGCAATAGGAAGATTTGTTATAATAGCTGTAGATGCTAAAGTGGTTGGGGAAAAAGTTGCTTCGCATTTTTTAAGAAAATTCAAAACATTTTTTAATATAGTTTACTAACATTTAACTAAAGTATGTAGGTACCATTTTGTTCGATAACTTTTTGCCATCTTGTAGGTAGGGACATGATCCCATTGCTATAAAAATTTTGGGATGTTTGATCAAAATACCGCGATAAGTGGTTTTGGCAGTTCTCTCGTGATGTTAACCTGACACTGCCTAAGGAATTCTGAACAGACCGAAACAGGTGGAAATCTGAAGGTGCAAGGTCAGGACTATACGGCGGATGCATTAACACCTCCCAGCCAAACTCTCTTAATTTTTGCTGAGTCGCTAAAGATGTGTGAGGTCTAGCGTTATCATGATGAAAAACCACACCCCTTCTGTTGATTAATTCCGGCCGCTTTCTCTCAACTTCTTGCTTTAATCTCATCAGTTGTTCGTAGTAGAGTTCAGAATCGATGGTCCTGCCTGGTGGTAACAGCTCATAATGAATAATGCCCTTCCAATCCCACCACACACACAGCATCACCTTGTTGCAAGTTAACCTGGGTTTCGCCACAGTCTGTGAAGCCTGACCGGCGTTTGACCACGACCTTTTTCGCACGTTCTTATCGTATTTTATTATTTATTATTAATTTTTTTCGCGGCTTGCGTTGCATTTTTACCATTTTTGTAGTAACATTTTAAAATGTATCGAATTTCTTCATTAGAAAATCACACATTTTCCTAATTTGATTTTGGAATTATGTTCTTTAAAATTTAAACTTTCAAAGATACCAAAACCAGCCAGATACAAATAGTATAGCCAAAGAGATTTTATTACAAGTTCATACATACTATAATGCGAAAAGACTTTTTCCCCAACTATACACTCGCGGTCAAAAATCACAAAACAAAAAAAAAATTACAAAAATCTCTGTAATCTGCAAGATTACAGAGATTTTTGTCATCGACCGTATTATTATACATAATGGTACATCCATGAAACTAACTTGATATTACAGAGAATTTAAATATTGTATCAAATAAAATCGTAAATGAACTACAAAAAAAATTTAAAATTTAAAAACCTCGACTTTGGAAATCAATTTAATTCGCGGTTGTTTTACTTTTGCTTGTTTTCTCAATTTTGTTTTCCATCTTTCAAATCAAAATGATAAAAGACGGTCATTGTCGTCTTTCACCTTGAATTTAATTACTATCATGTCGCTAGCACCAAAAGAATGTACACGTATCGTTAGTATGTGAGAAGAAGGCAGAAGTCAGCGAAGTACAGCAAGAACAATAGGCGTGTCACTTTCTACAGTGCAGCGAGACGTCCGACGTCCGAGAAACTGGGCGGAACATAAGTAGACCAGGAACCGGCAGACCAAGATGTACTACGGCTCGAGAGGATCGATGTATTGGTACGACCATGCTCCGAACTTCAGGAGACCCGTAGAGACGACGTAAGCGAGCGGACTGCAAGGCGGCGAGGCGCGGCGGCTCCTTGAAGCTAACTTGAACTCACATTGACCTGCCCGCAAATGGTCTAAAACTTGACAGGGAACATCGGGTAGCTAGATTACGTTACGCCCGCGAACATGCACATTGGGGAGACGAAGAACGGGTAAGAGAAATGTTTTCTATGAATCCAGATTTATGCTGTATGAAAGATAGAAAATAAATTTATTTGACTCAGGTCAAGGCACACAATATTCACACAAAAACAACAAAAAATCAATAGTACTGTGTACCTCACGGCTTCGCCAAATAGGTCCAGTTCTGCATAAATGCCAGACAACTAGTGTCTGACGCAGGTTTTCAACCGGACCTTATGTTACGAGGACGTCTTACGAATGTAAATCAGTTTTTTACTGTGTAAGTGTTTTATATTTATTTTTATATGTGTAAAAAATATAATATTAAACTCGATTAGATATTTGATTAATAATTATAGATAATTATATAGTGCTTTGTAAGGAAAGAAATAAAATGGTAGGTATGGTTGCACAAGAAACAATGGACGGTCGTCATTAAATAATAGATAACTACATCATGGATTCAACGAATGAAACATTCAAATGAATCATGTCTAGCTTCCGTTGCGCATCCATGAGGTACTGCCGGAGGCGTCTTCTAAATGTATCGATCATGTTAATAGATCGAATAGGTGGAATAACCTGCCACCAGGTTATTCCACACTTTGGAAGCCGCATAACGGAAGGTACCTCTAAAAGCGGCTGTACTATGAGACTGAGTCGAGAGTTGCTGCGAGCATTGCTCTCACATTCTCGTCTACTCGCTACCCAACGCAACTTGTCGTACAGGTAGTGTGGTTTTTGGTATTTAACTATACCGAATAGAAGGCAAGCCTAGTGTAGTTTGCGTTTGGACTTCATTTTTAGAGATAAATGCTTGTTTAGGAAAGGTGTTACACGGCTTCTGCGAGGGATACTGTAACAAAACCGAGCACAAGCGTTTTGTACGCTTAGAATGAGGCGGTCTGTACGAGCTAATAGGCGCGGCCCGTACACTGTGTCAGCGTAGTTCAACCTAGACAGAACCAAGGTTTCCACGAGCTGTTCCCGTAGTCTTTCGGACAAATAAGGCCTAATCTTGTACAAAACTTTTAGGCGGTAAAAGCAGTTTTTCACCGAGTCGGCTACATGCTTTTCGAAACGAAGGTCTTTGTCCATAATAAGACCAAGATTGTATCATGCATGCACATGATGGGCGGCGAAGAGTCTACCGGCCAGGGGAACGTTTTATCCCAACTTGTTTTGAGGAAAAAGTGCCGTTCGGCGGTGGATCTGTTATGGTTTGGGCTGGAATCTTTTCCGAGAGTCGCACTGAGTTAAAAAAAAAAGCCACATACAGCTCAAATTGTAAATGAGTATTTTCAGGACGTTGGCATCAATCGCATGGACTGGCAATACAAAGTATTAATTTTGTTTTAAAGTTCGTTTTTGTGTTGTATGTGAGGTGTCAACCATTATTTTTTCAACTTAAAAGTTATTGATATTTTTTTTATGTAATTTTGACAATTAAACTAATAATGTTTCCGACATTTGTTTTTTTTTCTATTAACTGCTAAATTATCTACAATAATTTCAATCATAACATTATTATAAGATTAATTTCAGTTTCTCACGCTGACCCGTATTCTCTGTCTGTGAGTGTATGTAAAAGTAGTTAACTACGTAAACGTTTTTTTTTTCGAGAAGAATGGATATTTCATGCAATAAAAGTGATCGGTAACTGTTTTGGTGTATTTTGTAACCTGTCACTGACCCCAAGTACTGCCACGACCGCCCCTGGGGTGTGGCTGGTTGTGACATTTTCTCTTTTTTCCTAACTTGTTCCTGTGTGTTAACATAGTACTTAGAAATACAATTTTAGTATTTATACGTAAGCAAATGTACTCTGAACAATAAAAAAACTTATTTCTTACAGCTAACTTTACGCACGCAAATGAAATGAAATGAAAATTATCAGTATAGCTATACTATGCGAAACTGCTTATAATAGTGGTTACGGTTGTGATAATTTTCATTTGACGACTAATAATTTTGTTAGTGTGCTTGCGTACAGTTAGCTGTAAGAAAGAAGTTTTTTTATTGTTCAGAGTACATTTGCTTACGTATAAATACTAAAATTGTATTTCTAAGTACTATGTTAACACACAGGAACAAGTTTACCTACACGGTTAAATAACAGAAAACGAATCTCACTCTTTTTCGTTAAGATTGAAGTTTGCAGAAGTACCTAAGTAAGTAGATACATGTAAGAAAGTATGGTTTAAACAATTCACAAATATTCCTTTAGCATCTTGATTAAGAAAATTAATAACTTCTTTGTCTATAATATTATCTGATTGCCATTTTACCATCTATAACACCAAAATTTGTTTTAAGCATAATAAAAACGAAATGAGTTTCTAATTCAATCAAAGCTCTGTAATTTAAATAAACTCCCGTAGGATGCGCGTGAGTGTCCCGAGTAAGTGCAGCGACCATTTTTCATATCACGCGTGAACGCTCGGCCGCGCGCGACGGATTTAGACGACACTACCGCGCGGAGCCGCCACAGGGCACAGCACAGGGCTGCCCCGAGGGCCCTGCGGTGGATAGGGGCTGCAGAATAATTTAACTATGAACAAGTTTATTTAATATTATAGAATATCCCTGATCTGAATACCGGTGGGAGCTAGTATTTTTGTAGTTATTGGATAATTATTATAGTTATTTATCTTTCACAAATATATACAATGTTTGGTTCATAAGTACCTAACACGCATACCTATAGTTACAGCAACATTATGGATTGTCTGGTCCCAAGCGTGCTAGCAGTTCACTGGCAGGCTTTACATATTCATAATTTCAGTTTCTGTCACAGACCCTAGAATAGGGAAAATGCATTTAGATATTGAAATAAAATGTAAACTTTTTACTAAATGCGTATTTTCTGAATAGATTTAAAAGCAATTACATCAATAATAATAGCTTATTGTGGTGGTGATTGACTTTAAACCACTTTCAGGTTTAAACGATTGTAATAAAAATAATAGATTGTAATGAAGGATCATTACAATCTATTATTTATTTATATAACATCGTTTAAAGACCCAATACGCAAATAAATTACTAGCCCAAGTGGAAAATAATAGAAGAATAAAATAATAAAAGTAGATTTGTAAATACACGAAGCTAGAAAAAGTAGTTAGGGGAATAGCTTGTAAATCGATATCTTAGATATATAAAAAGGAATCCCTATTTCCCTAAGCTTGGCCATAGCTTGAGAACGGCTGCACCAAATTGTTTTTTTTTTTTTTTATTGTATTCGTTATTGTTAGGTGTAGATAGGTGTAGGTAGGTGTAGGTAGGTGTAGGTAGGTGTAGGTAGGTGTAGGTAGGTGTAGGTAGGTGTAGGTAGGTGTAGGTAGGTGTAGGTAGGTGTAGGTAGGTGTAGGTAGGTGTAGGTAGGTGTAGGTAGGTGTAGGTAGGTGTAGGTAGGTGTAGGTAGGTGTAGGTAGGTGTAGGTAGGTGTAGGTAGGTGTAGGTAGGTGTAGGTAGGTGTAGGTAGGTGTAGGTAGGTGTAGGTAGGTGTAGGTAGGTGTAGGTAGGTGTAGGTAGGTGTAGGTAGGTGTAGGTAGGTGTAGGTAGGTGTAGGTAGGTGTAGGTAGGTGTAGGTAGGTGTAGGTAGGTGTAGGTAGGTGTAGGTAGGTGTAGGTAGGTGTAGGTAGGTGTAGGTAGGTGTAGGTAGGTGTAGGTAGGTGTAGGTAGGTGTAGGTAGGTGTAGGTAGGTGTAGGTAGGTGTAGGTAGGTGTAGGTAGGTGTAGCCGTTTAATCGATCACCATTAAACTTGGCACATTATGTTTATTTTTCCATGGAGAATGTTTCACAGGGTTAATTTTCGACCTGCACGCGGGCAAAGCCGCTGAAAAGCTAGCATATTTATAAAAGAAAGCAGAAAATACACGATCATTTTTTATCAAGCTGTTTCTCCCAAAACACAGTATTGTGTCACCCCTAACTGAACATTTCAGCTAATTGCTTTTTTCATAATAGCGCTGCGCCGGCGCAGGGAAGGATGCACGCGCCGTGGAGCGTGATGTACTCGCTATCAGTAGGTACCTACGCGAAGAGAAATGCTTGGTTTGTGGGGATGTGTGCAGCTTTTAGTTCTTGTAGAAAAAGCAGATTGATTTGTTATGATGGGCTGGAAAAGAATTTTGTATAATAATCAGTGCCATGGACTGTCAATGGCCTATCAATGGTCTGGTATGTGGTCTGGTATAGTGTGGACTCGTCTGCAAAAACGCCAAATATAAGGAGAGACTTAAGCCTTCCCACCGGTAACTCTGCCGGCCAACTCTATTGCATTGGTATAGTATCTAAAACTAAGTTCTCAGCAGGAAAAGTGCCTAAAAGCCACGTTGGATGGCCATACTGATTCTTTGTAATAAGAAAAATACAATAAATAGAAACATTCTTTGCAGTTATTCTAATTCTAAGCACTGCAAGGCGGTATGATGTAGGTATATGATGTAGGTATAGGAAAATAATTAGACAATAGGTAGGTTAGGTACGCAACCCTATCTGCCTCTACCTGTCGCAACCCTATCTGCCGGTGGTGTGATATCATTATAATAATAATTACAGCAAAATGTATTCGCTGTATTTCGGTTTTTATGTTTACATATAAATCTTATATACAATTATACAATCTAACACTAAATTCAATTATTAACTAACTAGGTATACAAATAAATACAAAGACAAAAGGACACTTAAAAAAAGAAAGAAAGAAAATATGTTTATTTGCGGTACAATATGACGCAAGCAAAGAAAAAAAAAATAAACACGAACATAACAATTTGGGGGAAAATATGCGTCACATCCACTCAAGATGCACATCGCTCAGCATAATGCTGCGACCCTATGCGAGACAGAGCCCCAGCCGCAGTAATATATAAGTCAATGACCCTAGCGCTGGTTTTCAGCGACAACCGGCGTTGACTTGATGACGACAACCGGCGTTGACGTGATGACGTCAACCGTTAGGCGTCAAAGTATTCGTCCGCATCGCTGTCATCCGGAAACGTGCCCAGAAGTGGCAGCATTGGCAATGCTGAATGGCAATGTTAACTCTTTGGCCATAGAACGAGCCATCCCTCTGTTATAGTTTATGAGGTAGGCACTTGATTATCTTCATTAGGTAAGTACCTATAGCAAACATTAATTCATACGAGGCTTTTGGCTACTTTTGTATTTTTTTTATTTTTTATTTTAATGTGCGTTTTGTTTGTGCAGAATATATATATTTTCTTTTTTTTTTCTTTTATATTTATTAGTTTTTCTTTTATTCCTAAACAGCAGGATACACCTATCGAGCCTCACGTGTTCCGTGAGCTTATCTCAAGAACGTTACGTTTCAGTTTTATTTGATTTCTTCTCACATTCATTAAATCCTAAACTTTAGGTATGTCCGCAGATTTCATTCAATTTCTTACACTTATTAAAGGTACCTACACCACAATCACTACATGATTTTTAATTTTATTAACGGCTAATATCTGATGGAATGTGTTTTACTTTCTTTAGACGGTCAGCATGCAGCATATTAAATGATTAATGCAACAAACAGAACTTGGGAACAGGAGGGCTCTCCTATTTTCCGCCTGTACCTGCCTGCATCATGTAGTTACTCGCGAGTATCCTAGAAATCTTTTATCCAGAGCCATCAATCAACTCTACTGGGACGAATTTACGATTAATTTAGATTTTGTGAAAAACATTGCCTATTGCCTGGTTGCCTGGAAGAGATCGCGGAAAGCGATAAGGCCGCCCATTGTATATTTTGTAGTGTTAATTTTGTTTTTTTTTTGTTAATTGTTTTTGTGGTGTACAATAAAGTATATATAAATAAATAAATAAACATTCGTTTATACACTTGAACAATTTATTTAGATAGGTAAGGTATGCTGAACTTTCTTACAGTCTAACAACTTGCAAGTAGGTACCCATCACTAGTTTAGTTATTTCAGGTTAGCTTAACTGCTAGACTAGAAGATCACAGGAGCAGGCGAGCACCTCCTCCTCATATGATGTAACTTTAATGTTACCTTTCAGAGTACGGTGCCGCGTGAAACGTTTACGAACCCGAACAAACTCGTGAAAACAGATTTTAATCTATTTCAGTGGCCTGGTCTGTGACTGGCGTGAGCAGTAAGTAGTAAATAAATAGTTTGTGTACAAGTTTAACAAGGAGACTGAATGTTATTGGGTTTAGAACTTAGCACAACAGGAGCCCTACCACCAACTCTTTAAGCAGTATTATTTTAATCTTATTTGAGCGTGGGAAAGAGATGGAGCTAGACGTCCTGTATAGCTCCACTTCTTTCTCGCACTGAAGTAACATTAAAATAATAATGCTTAAAGAGGTGGTGGTTGACCCCCAGAACGAGGAACGAGTTGCTTTTTTAGCTAGCTCGTATAGCCCATAGGTAGTCCCTCTACTGTGCGCTGTGCTGTTCTTCCATAGGCCAGAATTCTGCAACAGGTGCTTCTTGCCTATTCGGGAAGACAGCAGCCTAGTCGTCACTCTTCATGGTTTGCCGCGGCCCCGTGTCGCTGTTTAGGGCACTATCAAAAATGGAAATAACAAAAAAAAATAGTACATAAGATGGCAAACAAAGCGTCTTGTGGACACGATGACGCGCCTATATCCGCTACACAAAAAGAGTACAAGAACGGATCCCATGGATATCTATGACGGATCCCAATAACTACCGGCCAATATCCTTATTACCAATTTTATCAAAAAAAAACGAAAAGATAATGATAACCAGATTAATGACCCACTTACATTTAAATATAATGCTACCTAAACTTTAAACAATTTGGATACCAAAACGGGATAGGCACCTCAGATGCGATGGATAATCTTGTTAATGGCATTATTAATAAATCGAATGACAAAATGAAGGTAGCTGGCTTATTTATTGATTTAAGTTCTGCGTTTGATAAACAGTAGATCACGAACTACTTCTGGCTAAACTAAAATTCAAAATTCAAAATTCAAAAGTCATTTATTCAAACTAGGCTGAGAATCAGCACTTTTCGAACGTCAAAATTACATAAGACAGTCCCCCAAAACGCCCACCCTTCACCACTTCCTAGTGCTTTTGCTGGGAAGAAGAAGTGGCGCAACAAACTCCCCAGCAGCACAGCTGTCTGTTCAGTTAGAAAAAAATAAAAAATGATTCTATACAACAGTATGCAAGACAATTTACAATATGCAAAAAATAATTTAAATTAAATAGCTATAATTAATAGCCATATGACAGCTAGCATACGCCAATATACCAACCAAAAGCATCGAGAACTATACTCAAGCAGAAATAAAAATAACTAAAAGTAAACAATATCTAAAAAAAAAAAGAAAAAGCCTCCAGGCATAAAGGGCGTGCCCGCTTACATATAGCTGTAACTAGAAGTTACAATTGATAAACTAGGACCATCGAGGTAAAATAAATAAAATGTCGAGGTCGCTAGCTAACCACATATTGCAATACAACTCATAAAAAAAACATTGTAATGAGTAGATTATGTCAGCACTAAATTAAAATAAAATTAAAATAAATTGACTTATAAAGTAAAATTATAAACAATTATATAAACTCATATAACCTGTCAGTAGGTAAACTAATTCTGGAGAAAGAACATTTAAACATTGTCTTGAGTTAATCACAGCGACCATCCATTCTTATCATTTATGTAGTCGTTGATAGAATAGTATGCCTTGGAACAAAGGTTGGACTTTAATTTAGTTTTAAACGCATTAAAAGGCAAATCTAGCAAAGAAGAGGGTAGCTTGTTATAAAAGGTTATACCAAGCCAAACAAATGAGTTATGAACCTCATGAAGCCGGTGAAAGGGAGCACGTAGTTTATCCTTACTTCTTGTGTTAACATTGTGAATATCACTGTTTTTAGTGTAAAGCATTATGGTATTAGAGGAACAGCGTTAAAGCTTATGACCTCTTATTTAAAAACCCGTAGAATGTACGTAGAAATAAAAGACATTAACTCAAACAATTGTGACGTAAAGTGAGTGAATGAAGTAATATATAAGTCAAAAATGACCAACATAAGCCGCGGAGTGCCTCAAGGCTCAATCTTAGGACCAATATTATATTTATTTTTTACAAATGATTTGCAAGATTTTATGAATAGGTACTTAATACCCAACCCTACGCAGGACTTGTAATGTTTGCAGATGACACGAACGCCAAACTCGGGTCGTCAAACTTAAATAAGTTGACAGAAAATGTAAATAAGTGTTTAAAGAATCTTTCTGTTTGGTTTACAGCAAATAATTTAATAATAAACCCAAACAAAACCAATGTTATGTTGTTTAAAACTACGTCACGCAACAAAGATAGTATAGATATCAAGCTTAAAAAGGAAAATATTGGACTGGTGAACGAAGTTGAATTTTTAGGAGTTAATATAGTTTCCCTATAAAATTGGAAAAAGGAGCTCACCGCCATTGATTCCTCAATATCTTCAGCTTGCTACGCGCTAAGTAGCCCCAGGGACGATATTAATCTTAACCAACTAAAATCGGTATATATTATGCATTAGTAGAATACAGCATTATGTTTTGTTTACGGGTATAATTGCCAAAGAGCATTCATACTACAGAAACGTGTATTAAGATAGATATATAGAATACTCTTTAGTGTACACCATAAAAAATACAGACATAGGTACATTTAGAAATTTTACATAGGGTTTTAGAACGATTGTCAGAATCCCACAACGATGGCTTATATATGACGGTACCTTGCCAATTCATTTATTCAAATATTATGTATGTGAGAAAAAATCTACATCTTTTTAATAAAATAAGTGATAGACATAATTTTAATACTAGAAATAAAGATAAAATAGATCAACCATTTTTAAGACTATCTAAAGTAAATACATCTTTTATGGGGTACTGTGTTAAATGTTACAACAGAATACCTTGTGATATATTAGAATTAAATGAAAGAAAATTTAAAAATCATATAAAAAGTACACTTTGTAAACAAGCATATTACAAATTAGAGGATTATATCCAAGATAAAAATGCTTGGAAACATGCTGGTCCTGCTCCATAGGACAATTCAGAATCTAGACAAAATCGAACTGGTTGCTAATTTAATTGTATAATTATTTTTTTTATTTTTTTAAACATTTATTTTATTTTATTTTTTGTGATTATTTGAACTCACACACTGACTTATTATTATTAGTATTACTTATTATAATGTTAGAAATGTTAATTTTACAATGTTTGTAAGTATGTGAGCACCATGCATCTATCACATAATTATGTCATTACTTCATTTTTCATTCTTTTTACCTATCGTGGTATAGTAATCTTATTCTAGGTGCATTGTCTTCACATATAATTATATAATAAGTGTATACAAGATATAATGTTTTTTTTTAAAAGAGTAACGGTGGAGTTTCTTGCCCATTCTTCTCCATACGAAAACTACCTTTTGGAATGGGCGACTAGAATCAGTTTTATTATTTTTTGTAAAGTTTGACGTTCAAAAGTGCCTTTTTTGTGCCTAATTGAAATAAATTATTTGACTTTGACTTTGACAACGAGTCATGTAAAGAATATTTAAAAAAATAGGTATTTTAACTGTGCCAAGTTTACCTAGGTACTTATATGTTTTAGTACTACTCAGCCACTTTGCGAAATACATACAGCTCGTGTATGTATGAATCACAGGAAGAACGTGAACTTAGAGAGAAAACAAGAAGAAAAGATATAAAAAATAAAATTGCACCGAAACTTAATATTGCTGAACATTGCTCTAACTAAATACTAAGCAGTAGAATTATTTATTAAGTTGCCTTACTGACTTAAGATCATTGATTTACAAAGATTCAAAGCCAAACTTAAAGCATTCCTGTTGAATAAATGTTTTTAATCTAACTATATCTGAATTTGTGACAAATGATGGTAAATAGTTTTTATATTAGAGATTTAGGTATGAGAATTTGACATGATAATATTTACAATAATTTTTGAAATTAATTAATAGAATTAATTTATCTTATAAGATACGTATTGATTTTATTTTTAGAGAAATTAACTGTTTGATATTCATCATTTATTGTTTTTAACTGTAAACTATTAATTAATGTACCTACCTACTACAAAATTCAAACACAATGCGAATTGTTATATGAATAAATAAACAATTTCTACATGCCCACGGCTCGTTCGGTAGCTATGAGGCAGATAGATACCTTTGTACTCATAATTATGATTATGTCTTATCTGTATCTATTTTTATGTGTGTACATAAATAATAAAATAAATAAATAGATCCAGAAAGTAAAAAAATGTGGTTTGAAACTCCTATAGTTGGCCTGGAACTTAGCAGTAGGTATGCGAACTCATATAGTAGGTATGAGTTCACTATTACGTCATGATGTAAAATTTCTGCGTTTTCTTGTGTAGGTAACGGTGTTCGGTGACACTGACAAGCAGTGACTTTGCGTAGACGCCGGGAGCAGGGCGCGCTCGGGCACGCGTGAAATTAAACTGCTGCCGCCTCTCGACACCTGCTGCCTGCCGCACAGCTACCACAGTGATTTATTATCAGATACTGACTTCAAACTTCAAGTTTTCAAAGGGTCTGTACTCACGAAGGAGGAGGCGGAACGCGTGAGGGAGAGACAAAATTCGCGCCCTCACGCCGACGGTGAGCAATGGGTAGCTCGCCGTCCGGTAAGGACCAGGCCCGGGTCGACAGCGCGATGTGTTCCACGCGCGCCTCAAAGAGATCCGCAAGTGAAGGGGTCCGATGAGACCATTGCCTGCCGAGGTTGCGGGAAAGTCCGGAAGGGATACCGTGGCCCCCTGGCATTGCATAGGCAACAGAAGGAACACGGGTGGGTTTTAGTCAGTAAGAGTCTGACACGCCCTCCCGCTCCACCCAGAGCGGGTGAAGTCATTTGATGATTTCACACCCAAATTTTTTTTTTTTTTTAAATGGTCTGTACCTAGTCAAGAAATGTCAAAATGGTTTCGGTGAAAAACGGTGGATGGGTGATAAGGTTGCGTTTTTTTATAATGTTATCTTTCAACTGTTTTGATTATGAAGTAAGTATATAACTCGAAATTAATTTTGCATTAATTGAAATAATTTTAAAGAATCCATTTTGCAACAATTATTCGTTATTAAATACATTTTCTATTCCGTGGTTATACATTTCAGTTGACGTTAGACGCCATCTAGTATCGAGTAGCAAAAACCATTTCATCAAACTAGCGCCATCTATTGTTTTTATTTAAAACTACTTTTGTTTACTATCGAATACCAAAATAAAAAACATTTTGCAATATATTTTTTTCTCCCTATTCAATTCAATAGTATTTGACAAAATAAAAGTTTTAATTTTTTTTCTAAGTTGCGTTTACATTTAGGTATTCAGCGTTTCAGATGAAACAAAACGAAAATATTTTTTATCTGTGGAGTGCTGTTTTAAGTGATTATAAAAAAGCTGTAGTGCTAAATGATTATTGTATTCTTCCATTATTTTTAATATTATGGGGACAGAAGTTGCTGTATCGTTTAGTACTTTACGTGCTCAACTAGAAAATGAGAAAAGTAGTTTGTTTAAAATAGATGAAAACATTAAAAAAATAGTTCAAACTACCGGAAGATTCAATGATAGGTTAGCGATCACCTTGAATGTAAATTTTGTGATTTAGTGTGTATATTATTTACTTGACAATGTGTTTATTTCTAGATTTAATGCTACGGGAGAATATGCCAGGGGAAACAATCGTTCAGGAGGCCGAAACTCTTTCCCAGACGGTGGAAACAATTTCAACAAAAATGATGATCAGTTTGCGAAACGAAAACATGAGACTAAAACAGTTTTCAGCAGGTATACGGATTGTTGTGTGTGACTAATTGGTTACGATAACTAATTAAAGTTACTTACTTGCGTTTTATATCAGTTACGTAATGTTACGAGTCGTACAAAATCGGAATCTTGAGCTTTTTGACGGGTCATACATAGTGCATGTTTTCCATTTCAATATTTTGTATATTGTCCTCGAAAATCTAACAAGTTTGTAGTGTTAAGTAAAATCTGCTCTTTTCAAAGGATTTTCAAGTAAAACGTGTAAAATTATATTTATAAAATTGAGAAGTAGAAGTCACAGAAGTGGTTTCTAAGCAACACACGCTTTTCACACTGTATGCTAATGATCTATTCTGGTCTTCTTTCTTCCGTAAATACTAATTTAAAGGCCAAACAGTAACAAATAATTAATATGTATATATTAATAATTGATAGTAAAAACAGATCTCTAGAAAACCCAACCATAATTTTCCAGATTATCAGCCCGCGTTCATGACAGTGATGGAGAAGATGATGGGCCTGGCACGAAGAGGGCCAGGGTGCCGTCAGCAGTGTGCCGGGAGCTCCCCACCAGGGCTGCAGTGTTACGTGCCCAGGGGGATGATGAGCAGGCCAGAACTCGCAACAGACGTATATTCGGATCACTTTTGGGAACACTACAGAAATTCAAGCAGGAAGAAATTGTATTACAGACTAAGGTAATTTAATTATGGAAGTGTATAGAGTGCCGCTAACAGCATTCTGTCACTAAAGAGCTCCAATTTGCAGAATAGTGGCGCCTACCTAGAACCGTTTAAAGTGCAGTAAGGATACGCATTGTCAGCCACTTGTTTGTTATTTTGGTTGAGTGTTGAGGTTAATTTGCTGCTTTTTGATTTGTATTTGTTTTACTATTGATATATCAAAAAACAATGTCTGAATTTACATCTTTAAAAGATTTAGTCATCTAATGAACATTTTGTGTATGTACAAAAGGCAATGTTACTACTACTGTTACTAGGAGAACTTAGGATGGATAGGGAGCAAAGCGAGCTTGGGACTTGAGGCATCCCAACTTGGACAAGTTAGGTTCGAAGGGGATGGTGGGGTCTTTGTTTAATCGCTTCGCTCGCTCAATAGACCCACCATACCAAAAAAATAACCATGAAGAGGTTTTTGTAACCATTCAGAAATAGAAGCCGCTCCGTCGACTATGCCGTATTATTGCTTGGAATCAAATTTAGACCCGCTACGTGATCTTCCCCAACCTTAATACTCCCACTATCGCACAAATGTCGAAAGAAATTTTAGCGATGTTTTTCTCGGCACATATTGTTTTACACACTGAGGTTTTCAAATATACACAAAAAAGGCTATCAAAAAAAAAAAAAAGCGACGGGTTATAAAGTGCAATGGCTACGGATAATGCCGCTTGCGGCACTTTATCCGATAGTGATAGAATGCCGCTAGTGGCACTCTAAACACTGCCTATAACTATCTAAAAGTTTAAAAGGCGCAGGGTTCCGATTTGCCTTTGTCTCTGTATTTTTCTTTACGTGTAAAGAGTAAAGAAATTAACCACACTTTTGTACTTTTTCAATGTTTTTCATTGTTTTTTTCATCATATTGCTCATATTACTCATCATAATCCATCACTGAATGCAGGTTGACATTAGACATTTTATGGTATATTTTTAATTATAATTATAATTGTTAGTGAAGGTGTAGCGGTTACACCGCCACATACGAACTACGCATCAAAGACATGACGTCATACAAATCCTGCATCGCGCAATCAGAGTTTACCGCGCTAACAACATATATAAGACTATCCGACATCAACAGTCGGGCAGTCGGCCCGCCAGACATAACACCCGTCTGGTTGGAGGATCCTCCCTTTTCTATGGTGGATGAGTGAACTTTACACCCTGTTCCTCATGCCCCTAAAAAGGTATAAACTGCTTTTAAAGACAATTAAGAGGTGTGTTTGAAGATTTTTTGAAGCATTCATGTATGTTTAATTATGATTTGAGTTCCATCACTGTATTAAAATAAGAATTGAAATTTATCATTCTATTTTTTTTTTGGTCATAATTATTTACGGTTTAAGAGAACCCTGCTTTAAAAAAACCCGTTTTCGGAACCCTGCGCCTTAATGAGTAATTAGGTGGATTGCATACTTTTAACGTGACATTTTAGTCATTTGTGGTTTTATTTAAACTACCTATTAAGTCAAATTAATCTTGCTATGGTCAATATTGGCTCTAGCATATACATTTTTACAGTTAAGAGCTAACCAATATTTACTAAACTTTTACAGGAAGATAAAAAAGCGCAAGTGGAACGCAAAATAGAAGAGCAGGCCAGACAAGAGAAGGAAAGAGAACAGAAAGAAAGAAAGACTTTATTCGCTGAACGGGAACACAAGAAAGCCACAATCAAGGCACTAGAGGCCAAGATGGCGCGCGTCCAGGAGTTTGAGAAGTGGGAGACCTCACAGAAGAGCCTGGCCAACTTCATCTTGACCAAGTCCAAGCCGCACATCTACTGGTTGCCTAAGAAGATGACTGAAAAAGCTACAGAGAAATTAGAGTCCAGTAGAAAGTATCATGAAAGTTGGTATTTTTTGTCTTTTTGTTCTAATATTTTTTCAAGTCATTTGCTGGATGATTTTAACATCCACATCAACCTGAATGTCTCAATTTTGGAGAAGACCACATACAGATTTAGTTCTTCAGTTAAGAATCATGACAACAAAAAATAATACCAGTCTATTAGGTATTGTCCTACTGCAGGGCAAAGCCCTCTTCTCATACAGAGGAGAGAGAATAAAAAAAACAAAGGTGGTTGCAAACTATTGCTAAATAAACTTACTCTTAAGACTAAAATAAGCTCTTAGTATACCATCTTAAACTAATTTACGATTTACAGCAAAATATGGTCCATTATATCGCAGTGAGTAATTCATTAACAAAATTAACTGGAGTTTTTTTAATAAACAAATTTTTCTTTCAGCTAAAGGTATTGTTCACAGGCTTAGTTAAATTAAAGCTTATTTCCACATGATCTGTCTAATTATGAGGCTGTATACACTACTTTCATTTTAACTATAATGTTTCTATTTCGAGAACTAAACACTAATAATCCGACAATCCAGGAATTGCTGTTTTATGTGTAAATAAGCATTTACCTGCCATTGGACAGTGCAGGCATAGAGTTGTAGAAGTAGGAATCGTAAGAGATGACAAATATTAATTATTGTCCTCTTGTGTCCTCAGAATGCATGGTCAGAAAACGCCAAGAGCTACAGGAAGAGCTCCAACGGATAGAGCAGCGGGTTCTCCGGCCACGAGGACCTGGCACCAAAGAGAATGACCCTGACCATCATGATGGAGAAGACCAGAAGGGTGTAGATATGAATAAAGAAGAAAAGAAGAAGAGAGATAAGTTTGCAGCAGATGCTGATGATAAGGAGGACAGTGATGGAGATGATAGACACGAGGAGGAGCCTAAGGTGGATCAGCCGGAGACTCAAGAAAAAATGGGTAAGGGTACAATCAAAAAGATTGGTATGAGGTAGTCAACGAGAGAGACATGAAACCTATATTTTAGCAAATAAAGACCTCATTCATTCAAGGGAGCCTACTTTGCACTACGGAGACATGGTTTTGATGAGTTAATTTTATTTTACCAGAAATTTATAGCCATTTCCAAAAATAAACCAACAAAATCATTATCAATTTTTCTTACAGAAACAGAAGAAATTAAAGACGAAGTCAAGGCTGAGACAAGCACAGATCAGAACACAACAATGGAAACTGAGACGGCGAATGAGACCACTCAGCTGTCCCTGGACATGACCCTCAATGATACTCAAGAATCCATGGACACTGAGAACCATTCCTAACGGGACACTCCCGCGCGGCAGCTGTGCTCAAGTTATACTAGAGTTGATCAGGAAGCTTGTGGGGGACAGTCCTGGTGACCCTGTTTTGTTGTGTGAGGCATCGTGAGTGCGGTGTGCAGGTTGTTTTAGTAAGATTTTTGTAATGTCAACAAAGTAACATTGCTGCATTTTCTGCACCTAAATCATGTAAACGTAAATTCCAGTTTACAGTAATTTGATATGACTAAAACTAGTTAACTTTAACTAAACCAGTTTAAACTTTCAAACTCGAACATTCTGGCCGTTCTGCCAGTGGAACGCGGTAACCACACATAGAAATAAATCCTAGGGGTGTTTAAGGCCAGTTAAACAGTAAATGCTGCATTATTGCTATGTTAACATTGTTTCAAAATTACTAAAATTTACTTATTAGAATGTGTGTTTAAGGTTAAGATTTATGGTAATTTAATATGGTATGTTCTCTCAAATTAATTAGTCAAATACATTGATATTGAATATAATAAATATACGCAACTTAAAAACACCAAAGCTATTAACTGATCCAGAATTAGACAGTTGATATAAGTGCCCGTCCATGTCCTTAGTATGACTTGAACCATAGCTGCCTGTCCTGGCGCGTTGACTTGACTTGTATGTACCTCGATATAGTAAATTAATAAAAATCGTGTTAAAATAAAGTAGCTTTATTTTGTTGACATGGATTATGAAGTTTTTTCAAGTCAATGCATCGTCTTGCCTTACGTCCTAGCGGAGAGTGAGGCACGCATCACGATGCAAGCGAACTTATGCGATGTGATACGAAATTCAAAGCCGCCAATATTCCCGACTCGGAATGTAGTGATTTTATCCGCAGGATCACTGGACTAAAAGGTAAACATAAATCAAATCGCGGATAATCTGGTTGAGTTGAATTTTCGCATAAATCGCTGCGTGTCGTGGGTTCTAACCTGGGACATAAGTGTTTAATTTTAATGTACCTATAGTGAAACAAATATTTTACAGGTCCAACAGTAACAAGTATAGGCATGAAATAATCAATGGGTTTGTTAAAAAAGTTTATTATTATAAACTTAATAATTTACAAAAAAATCACAGTTTTATTTGCGTTAGATTACGAAGCGAGTGCTGTTTGGAATGAGAAATATTTTTAGGCAATTTAGTATTAATGCTTTACATAATTAAAACTAAAAAATACTAAGTAGGTATCAAGATAGTTGAAATTATTAGGAATATTGATATTCATCAGTCTAATTACTTCAGCTAAAGATCATTACTTACATTAGAAAAGAATACACACATTCTAAATGACGAAAATTAAATATTTAGTTCAGTATTAGAGTATTAGGATTAGTATTTGATACATTACACTAATAAGGAGTCGTTTTTGTTCTACTGATGTACACGATCTCATAATGGGGAACATAACAATTCAAGCCGATACGTTCTCCACCATACATAACAGGATAGCAAGATGATAGTACAATCCATAGAATATATATTATTTAGAATGACACAACACAAGTTTTCAAAAGCCTAGTTCTATTTAGATTAACGACACATTCCAAGACCAAAGCTTCACATTCACTCCAGTAAAAGTATTACAAACTTCATGCATTCAAAAGCCTAGTTCTATTTAGATTAACGACACATTCCAAGACCAAAGCTTCACATTCACTCCAGTAAAAGTATTACAAACTTCATGCAACCTCCATTCCTTTTCCTTCAATTCTTTTAATAATAAATAGAAGCCTCTGTAATGCAGATGCTAGTCGAGCGTGAAGATCCTGGACGCGATGTCGTCGAGCATCCAGTCCATGCCTTCCAGAAGGTTCTCCCCCGTCACTGCGGAACAGCGCACGATGCGCCAGTGGTGCGTCTTGATGCTGTCCAGGTCCAGGGCCTAGAAGAGTTGAGAAACGCCTAGTTTAGTGTGCAGGAAAACAAAAAGACTTGCACCAGATCAAGGTGTTGTGGTGGTAGCAGCTGCACGGGAGTTGCAGAGAGCTGAGATTAATGGCGAGCCATCGGAGTGACCTTCCCCAGCAGTGGACTGATGTAAGCTGATTATGATAGTGGTTTATCACTTCACATACGTGTAACGTGAATAAAAGAAGCCGGAAGATTCCACTATAAACTTCTATAAATCCAAAGATTAAACGGTAGATCTCATTAGAACTCTGTAATTTGTAAATAAATAAAACACTGCACGGTCACGCAATACTGTGTTGCTGATTGTTTTCTCAAAATGACCTCTCTAATCTCCTGCGAAGTGAGCGCGCCCGGCAGGTCGCTCTTGTTGGCCAGCACCAGCAGCGAGGCGCCGGCCAGGCGCTCCTCGCGCAGCAGCGCGTGCAGCTCGCGCGCGCACGCGCCCAGGCGCCGCGCGTCCGCGCTGTCCACCACCCACACCACGCCGTCTGTGCTCTCGAAGTAGTTCTTCCAGTATGACCTGGAACATTTCAATAGCTGAATAAGTTTTGGCCATGATTAGCTTGGTTAAGGATATGACAGGACAAAAAAGTAGGCTTAGCCACTCTTTTAGTCCAGTTACTTAAGCCTAAAAAGAGGGTTAATTAACCTCGGAAAGAGAGATAATAAACTGGACCCCTTCATTTTGGTGTTCTAAAAGTTGTCTCAAGTCTCATAAAATCTCGTGTCTGTGTCGTAAGTTATTCAAGGTCACAAAAACCTTTTTTTTTTAAGATTAACTAAGTTTTTATAGCTAATTATGCCAACCATATTATAACATTTTATCTACGCCCATGCTATAAATCCTATAAAAAAGTTTCTGAAACAGCTTATTGCCAACATTAAAACACCCAGTGTCATAGGTTATGGTTACTTAATAGCATCCAAACGGGAGTTATAATGTACTGAATTTAATTATGCATCTCTTTTTCAAAAAAAGAACATTGTCAAGCCCGCGCGTTTCACTACCATAGCGCCAAAATTAAAAATAAACTTATTGGTTATTCGAATTAACGTCGTATCCCGCCATTTGTGTTCAATATTAACGGGCCGGCGGAGCATGCGTAGTTCATACAAACGTAATACCAAAATAATTTGTAAATCAAACATATTCTTAAGGTAGTGTGTATTTATTCCGATTGGATTACAGAATATCTAGGCTCCCAAATATATATTTTTAATGGACACTGATTTAAATTCGAGATAAGAGAAAAATAAGTTTTCTATAGAAATTTGAAATTCCTCATATCTCGTCTATATATCAGTGTCCATTCAAAATATATATTTGGAAGCCTAGATATTCTGTAATTCAATCGGAATAAATACACACTACCTTAAGAATATGTTTGATTTACAAATTATTTTGGTATTACGTTTGTATGAACAACGCATGCTCCGCAGGCCCCTTAACTTCTAAATGCCTCAACAGTTTGGACATAGGGGGTATCGTTACAATTTTTACATCGTCCCGAGTGACGCTGGCTTTTTTTTTTTTGTGTGACGGTCTTGTATTTTATTTGGGAATAAGAGCTTGTTAACAATTTAAATAAAATACTATTTTATTATTCAGTGTTTAATACGTTACCTATTGAATCAGTTTCCGTTTTCTCATTAATTAATTCATATTCATCTACAGATTGGGTAGTATGTATTACTAATATAGGGTGATTGCGCCGGGTGCGACCAGTTAGTTGAGTTGCTAACTTTGAACGAATCAAAATATACGCCATTTACATGTAAAATAGTTGCCGACAATGTAAATTGGTTCTAAATATAGTCTAGTTGTGAAATATAATATAAAATATCACGCTTCCAATCATAAATTATGAAATATTATGGAAAAGGTGCAAAAATAGCCGAAATGCTAGATAACGACCACCTGTTTCGGTTGACGACCACTAGTACGCTAGATTACGACCACTGTTAAAAAACATAAAAATAAAGTAATAAAACCACTTTTATGGATAAAAAATATTATTTATTTTTCACTTTAAATCAAACATAATTAAATATCTAATACTCATCAACACAAATTGTATTTAATCATCTGATATAACGTTTTTTATTAAAATAAATCTTTTTCGTTGCGCGATTTAACCTGGTACAACTTTCGATATCCCTTTGGAGCTAAAAACGTATCCAGTTTTAGGGCATAGAGAAGCCACTTTGTCCTGTTCCACACCAATTAGTCCTAGACGATCTTCTTTGAAGGAATTCTTTGATACCTAAATGGTTTTTGACAAAAAAGAAATAACAGTATTCAGAAGCTCCTGCTTCTTAATGTGGAATCCGCATTTGGCAACGGCCAAGCGGGCGGAGTTCCAGTCATGAGACCTAGTGAGTCTCTTTAACTCCGTCATCCATGAGGTATAACGCCCGAGGCGTGAAGCAGAGGTGCGATGGTTCTGTTCTTCAAAAAAGGTGACAAAACCTTGCTAAAGAACTATAGACCCATCTCACTTCTGAGCCACGAATACAAGCTGTTCTCGAGAATTGCCACGAACCATCTCGCCAGGAGACTTGACGATTCCCAGCCACCAGAACAAGCCGGATTTTTAAAAGGCTTTAGCTCCGTAGACCACATCCATACAGTCCATACTGTTCGGCAAATTGTACTGAGAAAGTACTGCAAAGACCGAGGTGTACATCCAGCCGCTGTGTTTGGCATTTTTGGACTACGATAAAGCATTCGACTCCCTCGAAATATGGGCAGTTCTGGCCTCTCTGCAACGATGTCGAATTGACTGGCGCCATATCGAAGAAGAAGAATTCATATCGCCATGTTCAGATGCTCGTGTGACGCTGCCACGATGACTGTCCAGAACCAGGATGAGAAAACGAGCCCCATCCAACTGCACAGAGGAGCGAGACAGGGGGATGAGATATCCCCGAAACTGTTTACCAATGCTCCAAGTTTTTTTCTTCCTCTTAGGGACTTGTTTCCGAGGGCGTCATTTTGAAAAAAACTACTTATACTAAATCAAATAATCACATATGCTCGAATACTGAACATACTTAAGCTGAACTTTAGTTTGTTGCCATCGTTCTTTTCGTACTATAATATCTTGGTGGTCGCAAACTAGCATCGTAATTTTCTAACTGTATCACTTAGCGACCGCCTTTTAGGACCAATATTAGTGGGTGAATTAAATAAGTTTTATCAAAAAAACATGGTCGTTTACTGAAGAATAGCATGTTTAGGCTTTTACAACACCAAAATCCTAAATAGTGTAACCATAAATAAAACATTGAGAACATAATAAGCAAAACAAAATAAAACTGTGCGAGTCAGAATACGACCACCCGGTCGCTTTCTAACGTATTATTAAAATATGCATTTCAGTAACCGACCACTGGGTTTTAGTTTATTATATGGTAAAAATTGACTTAAATGCAATTAAACTATTGAAATCACATAATTGAAGTACCCACGTTTCTAATTTGAGTAAAAAACTTAAAATAAGTAGCAAAACTTACCTTCGAACGCCGCGCGCCTTGCTAATTTTTTTCTCTTGCGCAGCACGTTCACACTCCACTGAGTCAACACGTGAATTTAGCGTAATTTTTCTTTGTTTTGGGTCAAGCGGTTCGTATAAAATTTAGTAAACTTATATCATGTAACTATTCAAATAATATTTAAGACATACTATTTATTTGTATGTCCTAAAGAAAGGTTATTATCTTTAATTTAAGAAACCTAGTCAGACAGATGGTCGGTTACCGGAGGTGGTCGCGAAACCGGCGCAACGACCCTACAATGCATTCTCGCACAGCATAATGACATGTCGTATGCTCCATTTTAATTGTGTACAAATCAAAATATTTAAAACAAGACACGCGTTAGCCCTGAAAGAGTCATGTCCCGAGCTACTAACAATGGCAACGTATGCAGCTCGGGCTCGTCCTACCCGCCCCTCACCCCTCCCTCCCCGCACGATTGCCCTGTCTAGGCGGCTTCGTCGAATGACTGTATTGGTTTATAGACTGTGTCATGGGTGTAGATAAAGTCTTGAATGCAACTGTACAGACGCCAGCACGTCAACCTACTACAATCTGTCAAATTTCTTTAATAGATTTTCAACTTTATCACTGAATTTTAAGGTTCAAAGCAGATTGGGAAAATTTGACAGTTTCGGGTAGGTTGATGTGCTGGCGTCCGTACATAATTAGGTATTAAAACACGAATGTGAGTTTATCACATGAGTGTTTAATACCTAATTATACAACAGTTGCATAAATAACTATTAGAGCGTATGTATGCTCTAAAATTCAAATAATATTTGAGTCTGAAAATATAAAAATGGAATGGGTCCAGCCTGCTTCCAACTTTTGGGCTTGTTTTTAGCTGTTCAGTTTTTTTTTAACAAGTCTTTTACGCAGTCTAGTTTTTTTAATTACTTTTTTATTTCGCGTAAACGTGAAGATAAATACTTTCGTTTACCATTAGAATTGTAATATTATCTAAAGTGATTTGATGATTACTTTATTATTTTCTTATCTCATCTTGTGCTCGGGAATATGTTTGGTACAATATTTGCAAACCGAACAGCTCAGCACTTTTACCTGCGTGCATTTCCATAAATGCATGTATCGCAACGATTACCATTTAGTACGTGTTCGGGTACCAATCGCGTAACTCAAACCATCTTAGTGCTAATTTAGCTTAAATATATCGTTTAATATAACCAATATTCAATATTGCCTTTAAACCATAGTACCTACTTCGTATCATTAAATCAGTGATCGTAAACCCACACCCCAACCATAACCAATCTATTATAATACCAAGTCAACCAAATATCAACTAACTCAGAAGTTAGTACCAAACCATGCAGGTACTAAATTCTACACAACTTATATTCTACAGGATTGTACAGGTACGTCAAACTACTACAATCTTTCATATTTCTTTAATAGATTTTCAACTTTGTCACTAAAGCATAAGGTTCAAAGTTAATTGGGGAAATTTGACAGTTTCGGGTAGGTTGACGTGCTGGCGTCTGTACATCTTAAAAAGATCAACAAAAAAGTCCGCGATGGCTTGCCAGTATACTATAGTAGTCTTTGGCGATGGCATATTATGTGTATCTTCTAAGGATAACCCACAATAACCATTTTTATCTTTCAGAATATAATTATTAAAACTTCATTGTTATTTCCGAAGCTATTTTGACCGGTATTATTTATTTATATTTACTTGATTGTAGGTACACCACAAAAATACATAACAATAAAATAAAAACACTACAAAATATACAATGGGGGCGGCCTTATTGCTTTTCGCGATCTTTTCCAGGCAACCTTGGAATGGACAGTGATTTATTATATTAAATGATTATAATTTCCATTTTGTTGATTATGCTTTTACTTATACACCCACCCCTTTTCGACCCACATGAGCTCCGCATCTCTGCGGATGCAAGTATCCGCAACATCCCTGGTATGTATCTATGTATGGCTGAGCGCTGTGCACTCTCCGCCCCTCATCTCAAAACTGTTGAGCGCATGAAATAATGTTAGGAACAAAATTTGTAGCAAATTGTATGCTCTACAATTTTATAATACATGTTAACATCATTGGAGCGATAGAAACCGAGATAATCGCGAAAACCCGATTTTTGTCACCTTTGACCTTGAATAACTTAGGACGCAGACACGAGAGACTAGTGAGACAATTTGTAGAACGCCAAAATAAAGGTGTATACGAGTTTCCAGCTTATTATTTCTCATTCCGAGGTGAAATTTGGTATTTCTGTAGTATATACAGGGTGTTTGGCAGAACGTTGAACATACGAAAATGGTAGATAGGTGGGGTCATCTGCTACTTAGTCAGCCCTTTTTTTTTTTTTTTAATGCAAGTTAAAATTATGATTTAAGTATTTTTTACATCTTTCTGTAAGTTTGAGGACTCATAACTTTTTTTCTAGCTAACATCTGAATAAAGCAATCGTTTTATAAGAATCTGCAACCATTAAAGATTTAAAAAAAAAAACCCTGTTTTACCCATTTTTAATAAAAATTACACTTTAAAGTTAAGAAAGTGGTGACAGCAAAAAAAATTTTTTTTTTTTAAATAAATTAGGGCTGAGTAAGTAGCAGATGACCCCACCTATCCACCATTTTCGTATGTTCAACGTTCTGCCAAACACCCTGTATACCTGTGGGGCAGTGTGCTTTTTAAGCATTATTGCAGACTTCAGTAGGTAAGTCATACTACTCTAAAACAGTATACTTACTATTTAAACATAATTATTTGTACAAATAAGTAGTTTCGTGTTCAATATCGGTCGGACGTGTATGGGTTGGAATGCGGGGTAAGACAAGGTGGTTTATCCTCCCCTCGCCTCTTTAACTTGTACATGAACCGGCTGATCGGTGAGCTCAGCAGCACTAATATTGGATGTTCCATAGATGGAGTGTGTATAAACAACATTAGTTACGCAGATGATATGGTATTGCTGAGCCCATCTATCGGTGCGTTACGTAAACTTTTGCGTACTTGTGAGACATATGCGGAGGCCCATGGGCTCAGTTACAATGCAAAAAAAAGTGAATTCATGATATTTAAAACCGGTACCAAATGTTACTCATCTGTACCTCCTGTCACTCTTTGCGGCATTCCTTTAAAAAGAGTGCAGCATTTCAAGTACCTGGGCCACTGGGTCTCTGACGACTTGTGTGACAATCTGGACATTGAGAGGGAGCGCAGGGCGCTGTCTGTCCGGTGTAATATGTTGGCTCGCAGGTTTGCACGATGTACTAGACCTGTGAAGGTGACTTTATTTAAGGCATATTGTCAGTCGTTTTACACTAGCAGCCTGTGGGCCAACTTTACGCAGCGGGCGTACAGCGCACTGCGCGTGCAGTACAACAATGCTTTCAGGATACTTTTGGGGCTTCCGCGGTTTTGTAGTGCTTCGACTATGTTTGCTGAGGCGCGGACTGATGATTTTTTCGCGATCATGAGGAAGCGGAGCGCTTCACTATTAAGTCGCCTACGAAGCAGCTCCAACAGTTTCCTGAGGGTTTTGTCCGAGCGGTGGGACCTATCCCTGCTACAGAGGTGGATGCAGCTTCATGTTAGCGCCTCTCCTCGTTTTATTTGACATGTGTGTGACTGTTTTGTGTGTATATTGTGTTGATTGTTTTAAATGTCATTTTTTATTTTAAATTTAAGTATATTTAATTTAAATCGATACAATTGTTTGATTATGATAATTATTGATAATGTAATTATAATGTGTAAATGTAATTTTATTTTTATTGATTATTTTAATGTACATGTGTTTTAATTTTTTATATTCTGTATGGACCATGTCTGAAATAAATGAATTATATAATATTTATGCCCACAAAGGAAACTACCTTTCCCAAAACAACTGACCAAGTGCGAATCACTCGCACATGAAGGGCTTCGTACCGTATTAACATCGAAGAAAAAACTTCGAAAAACGGGTTGTATAATTAAAATTAATTAATTTAAATCATAATTTACATCATTTTTTTTTTTTTTTTTTTTTTTATCGGCATTAGAAATGCACAATTTGTGAAAATTTCAACGGTCTATAGATAGTTCAAGTCATCTGTGCGCGCGGCGCTATGTTTGGGTAAATCTTGTATTTATACAGTGACTTTGTGTGCCTGCCTGTTTGTACACACTGCCGTTCTATTTTGTACGCTGTTTAAATGTTCACTCAATTTCAATATTAAAATTGGACCTGTACTGCAAACTGGATCACTTACTAGTTGCAATATATCTGTTGCATCTTTTTTCAGAAATTCGTATACCTTGGCAATGGTTTCACGAGTCTAAAACAATAATAATACTTTAACGTTATAAATAACATATTTTTTTAGGATACCTATATTATTTAATCATAATAAACGTAAATTATATCGAAATGAGCACATTCAAAATTAATAAAAAATTACCTGACTCTCTTAACATTTTCTCTGTGAAGAACAAGACATTTTTAGTAACGACTGTACCCGTGAAAAAAAGCGATAAGGACATGTGTTGCTCGGACGACGACTGGCGCGTCACTGCGACACAAATTAAAGGTGTATAATTACAAGCTCACGCACATATGGCACCGCGCGCACTGATGAGTTGAACTATCTATACCTATTATGGTTCAAGAGATACAGCATGCTGACAGAGAGACGGACAGCGAGGGATTAGTAATAGGGTTCCGTTTGGCACCCTTCAGGTACGGAACCCTAAAAAGGAAAGTAAAAGGTGCACATTAGGTACCTCACATTTTGTCAAAATGTACAATGCTGGAATATGTATTGAACTTTTTGTACCCAGATGGCAATATTTTAGCAGAATGACAATCAGCTGATGTTTCGATTTCGAAAACAATCGCTACAACACTGTAAATCGGATATTACAGAAGAAATATCTTTAATACTTCGAGGATATATTAACAAAATCAAAATCTACAAGCTTAAGTACCTCAAAGACTTCTGTCCGCCGACGTCCCAAATGTTGAGCTTATAACCACGGTGCTCTAGCGTCTTGATATTAAAGCCCAGCGTCGGGGATATGGTGTCGATGGGCTCGCCGTTGAAACGCTTCAATATAGTCGTCTTACCAGCGTTGTCCAGTCCTCTAAGAAAGCTGTGCTAAGGAAACTAAAGAAAGCAAATATGGAACAATAAGGTTATGATATCAAAATCAGTTTTGAAAAGGATACAACATGAGTATTCTCATCTCCTTCTCTTTCTGCCTCAATTTCTTCAATATTGTTAGGAATCCCATTGTTTATGTTTACAATTCACTGCAAAATGTTTTTTTCATTATTTATTTCAACACAACAAATTCTCTATCCGAATATTTTTGATCTGTGTGCCTGGTGCCTGTGCGTCATAATTTTGATTTGACAAGATCATTGTCACTGTCACAGATATAGCATTGCATTCTCTGTCTACGGGTCACTATAATTTTCATTTTAGACAGCTGGGCTGCCAAGAACAGCATAGCCTGGATCCTGCGGATCTTAAAAAATAAAATGTTATAAAAAGGTCTACCGGAATCTCAGTAAAAAAAAGAGATTTTCATATGGCAATTTCAGATTTATATGTCATTGAGATTTTGTGATAACTTCTTGACAATTTGTTTGTTGTTTTTGTGAAAATATCGAAAAAGCCACTTCGATCTCAAGTGCGAAATATTGTTTTCAATGTGTATCGTAAAATAAGGGAAGAAGAAGGCGTAAATCAAACTCAATCTTTCATTTTAAATCGCGTCATAGAGTTGACTGGTAAGTTGGTCAGTCCAACTTACCAGTCAACTCTACGGCGCGCTTTCCCGCTTGTTTTGATACTTTTAGTTTATTTCATATTTTTCTTACTTAGTTATAGCTTCTGTAGAGGGGTTTCCAGTACTATTATACGACGAATAGTAGCTGAGGGCACATCGAATGATGGTGTATTTTCCACGCCTGGTAAAAAGCGGAGAGGGGGGAAGAAGAAAATCAACTTGGACAGTTTAGAGTGGATTAGGAATTGAGTAAAAGAATTCTATACAGTTCGGAAGGAAATTCCAACAGTAATGAAACTTACAAATTCTTTGACAAGATATTGATACGGAGGGAGAGAATCTTTGAGGTAAGAAAAATATAAAGTAATAATCCCTCTCACCTTCACTCGTAAGAGGAGGCCGGTGCCCTACAGTGGGAGGTATATAGACTGACGATGATAATGATGAATGACTAAGCTATCGTTTGCGTAACACGATAAAAATTATTATTTTTTACAGACTAAACTTAAGGAGATTGGTTTTGAATATGTTAAATGCCAATCAAAAAGTACCATTTTGATGGAGAGATGACATACAACTACAAAGATACAAGTTTTTGAAGCGTATAAAGGAAAACCGCGAAGCTGAAGAGCATAATAAATTGATTATATATAGATTCGATTTATTTAGATGAGTATGAGACACATTCGCGGTTCATGTTCTATGATCAAGTGCTGGCAAAGCATATTGCAGGTTCATCTAAAAGTATTTCACTTGGAGCAAGCTGGATCATCACAAAAAATCACTAAAATTTTGTTTATTCCTGTCAAACGATGATTTCCCATTCTGAAATAAACTAAAGTGACAAAACTTAACTTTATTGTAGTTTGACAGCACTAAGGCCCTGTAAACTAGTTTCAACCAATCAAAGGGCTTTAAACGTGTTTTGAGTGAGGTTCTGTAATACGGGCCTAAGATGGCAGTGAGATTTTAATTTAGTGAAAATGACAATTTTGCAATTCTGAATAAATCTGTCCATTTTTAATCGCGATGAAAAATGGTGTAGAGTACCTACTATTAATTGTCATGAACTAAAATTCAAACTCAAAGCATTTATTTCAATTAAACCATTTACAGGCACTTTTAAATTTTCAAGGGGTCGGTCGGTCAAAAATATGAAGCTAGTTGCCCATTCCAAAGCTTAGTAGGTACCTATGGAGAAGAACGGGCAAGAAACTCCACGGACACTCTTTTAAATCAAAAATTTTATACAAAATATTGGTTACATCATTCATTTTGGAATGATGCATGTGAGCACAATGTAGAAAGACGTGCATGTTCGTAAAGGCGTCCGTATTCACAAGAACACCTCGACTTCAGGTGCAAAAACTGTACTGTACTGGATCTTTTCAAAAAAATGAAAATTTCGACCCCCTTTATAACACCCTTAAACCTCTAATACTCAACACGTAGGTACTAATTTTTCATATTTTCCATACAAAAAGTGAAAAATTCCATAATTAAACACGTCGAGGCTGCCCACACTGCACGCCTCTGGCTATAAACAAAATCTTAGTGGGGCAAACTCGTATGTACCACGTGGTCGCGATTGTCAAATTCGATTTTAGAAGTGTCAAAATATTTTTTAAATTTAGGCCAAAAGTAAGGAATTTTAGTGATAGTTTAGTTACTGTGCGTTTGCACTGGCGAAACATCAAAACAAAACATGTTGAAATCTCTAGTTCCTGTCAAACTTTGTATGGATAATTGACAAAACATAGAGATCCCAACATGTTTTGTTGTGAACGTTTCGCCAGTGCAAACGCCCAGTTAGTTTAGTTCGGTGTACAGACGCCAGAACATCAACCTACTACAATTTGTCAAATTTCTTTAATAGATTTTGAATTGTATTATTAAAATATAAGGTTCAAAGTTGATTAGGAAATTTTGATAGTTTCGGGTAGGTTGACCTGCTGGCGTCTGTACAAGAGAATCGGCACCTTGTAAACGCTGGTGGATAAAATGGCTTTGTATCAAATTGTTGTCGGGTGTACAGGTCAACAAGTGTATCTGCTGACTATCACCACGACATGAATAAATAAGGACAAATTTACAAAATGGGTGACATGGAAGCTAATGCGAAATCTGACAAGATCTTCACTAATTGTTATGGATAATGCTAGTTACGGATGAACAAACCGCCCACACAAGTCAATCGTATCACTGATATAAAAAAAAGGCTTCGTCCAAATTATTTACATTAAGATGATCTGGCGTAAATGTCAATCACTTGAAGTAGTGAAACAAAACATGTCACTTATATGAGATAGATGAAGTATTAAAATCGCACGGTCAAGTTTTAAGGCTGGACCACCTTATCATTGCATATTGAATCCCATAGAAATGATTTGGGGTATAATGGAGCAAAACGTTGCTGATAAAAATGTAAATAGGCCTGCAAGTGACATTAAATTATTAACAGAAGAAGCTTTCTCACAAATTGGTTAGAGGAATGGCGAAAATGTTGTGAACATCACTCATCTTGCACTCATCTCGTACATATTCAAAGTATTTAGAGGGAAGGTACATACGCCAGTACATCAACATACCCGAAACTGTCAAATTTTCCTAATCAACTTTGAACCAAGCTTTAGTGATAAAGTTGAAAATCTATTAAAGAAATTTGACGGATTGTAGTAGGTTGACATGGTCTGTACATAATGCGGACACACAACCAAAGTGCCCTATTTTTATTTTTTGTCTAGGGCATCTCGTAGCTCACCTCATAGGTGATGACTACTTAACCGGTCAATCCTGCGGCTGCCTTAAGCTACTAACTCAAAGCCTCCAGCCAGGGGCAAAACTATTATAATTAAAAATAGGCGAACGCTCGCTAAGGGCACCCTCTGTGGGGTACGGACCTCGGCTTAGGGCGTCGCTGGGGGGAGGACAGCAAGTTGGGACAGGCTGGATCAAAGATGATTCATTATTATTAATCGGGGAATTTAAATCTACATTTCTCAGCAAAACGCGGGCTGGCGCTTCTGCGAGCAAGGGTCGGGGGGGAGTATTATTTACTCGGGCCGGTCGCGATCGCGGAGGACCTCGGCGGCGAGGTCGGAATGCGGATCGGTGTCTGTGTTTGTGCACTGTACTTGTGGCCCTATTGCTCTCCTGGAGGAGGGTTATGGGGTCGTCTGGGTCGGTAAGGATTTGCCTCGGGCGGCGGATCTGACTGATTCTACTAGTGACATAATTGGCGGCCTCGACAACCAGAGGGTTGCGGTGTTTGGCGGCGGACTCAAAGAAACGCTTGGAATTGCGTTTGAGAAATTGGTGGATTGTGGGGATCTTTAGGTCGAGATGGAGGATCTCGTTCCTAACGTACCAGGAGGCACCGTTGATTTTTCGGAGGAATCTATTTTGGAGTGTTTGCATCCTATGAATATGGCGGGGTTTTGCGTTTGCAAATACGGCTCCCGCATAGGTCATGATGGGACGAACGCACGCCGTGTACGTACGCAATTTGCACTTTAGTGACATTTTGCTACGTGCATTCAGGACAGAGTGGAGTCTACCGAGAACGAAAGCGGCTCGCGAGCGGGCCTGCTTTATGTGATCGCTACAGGTGAGATGCTGATCTAGGACGACACCTAGGTATTTGGCTCGCTTCTCCCAGGGGATAGGCTAGCCGAACATGGTGATGGGTTGGGGGGGTTTGAACCTTTTACGCGGTTTCATAAAGAGAACCACTTGGCTTTTATCCGGGTTGACTTCGATCCTCCACTTTCTAAACCAGGCGCCGAGCATGCCGACTGAGGTCTGGAGAGTGCGGGCTATCGAGTCAGAGCTGGTACCCTTGTAGTAGATGGCCGCATCGTCTGCGAACAGAGCCAACTGTGCCCTTTTACTCTTTGGGATATCGCTGGTGAAAAGCGTGAAGATTAGGGGGGAGAGCACAGAGCCTTGAGGGACTCCTGCGCGGATAGGACGAGGGGAGGATATCGCTCCTTCGATACGGTAGCGGAAGGTGCGGTTTGACAAAAAGTCCCGTAAGATGAGCCCGAGACGATCTGGCACACCGAGTTTGTAGAGCTTATATAATAAGCCGTTGTGCCAGACTGTCGAACGCTTTCGCTATATCGAAGAATAGAATATTGCACCGGTTATCAAACCGCGCTGGAAGCCAGCGCATATGTTTTCAATAATCCGGTGGGCCTGATGCACGCTAGAGTGCTGGGTTCGGAACCCAAACTGTTCGTTGGGGATGAGGCCCTTGGTTTCGGCATAGTCTCTGAGGTGCTTATAAATAAGCCTCTCATAGACTTTGCCGAGTACCTTGAGCAAACTGATGGGGCGGTAACTCGACGGCTCGGTCATGGGCTTGCCGGGCTTCGGTATGCCGTTGACCGTGGCTTCTTTCCATGCTTGGGGAAAGATGTTAATGCTTAGGGCACCATTGAAGAGCGTGGCCAATAGCATTATCAGGTGGGCAGGGAATAGCTGGATCACCCTATTGGTGATTCCATCAGAGCCGGGGGCTTTGCGGGTTTTCAGACCTTTGATGATGTCATGCACTTCGTCTGGAGTGACGGGAGGCAGAGGACTATCAGGATCTTCAACGGGAGGGAGAGAGGATCTACGTTCGACCTCGGCGTCGACCTCTAGGAGGTGAGCTTGGTCTACCGGTTGGGAGCTAGGGGAGCATTGAGCCTCGAGACTGTCTGCTAGGCATTCAGCCTTTTCTAAATCCTCGAACGCGATGGTTTTGTCGGCATGGAGGCCACTTGCTGGGACTTGAGTTTCCTCTGAAGTTCCCAGAATGCTAGGTACCCACCTAGCATTCTGGGCTCTAGTTCGCTGAGCATCTTGTCCCAGCCCGTGTCACGCAGCTCCTTTAAGCGTGTCTTTGTCTTTACAGTTCTCTGTAAATAGCGCATATGGGCTTTGTTAGCGGAGCAGGGAAAATTGCTGTAGGCACGAACGGCCGCGTTCTTCTCAGTCAGCAGCGCGCGTACATCGTCCGGCAGGCTCCAGCGAGGGTCGCCCGACGCTGAGACCTCCCTAGAGCAGTCGCTCAGGACTGATTGTACGTGCTCCGTGAGTGAGTCGATCGCGGCCGTCGTGTCCGCGATAGAGTTGAACTTGTCGGGGATGGCGTCCAATTGGGGAGACGTGTTGGATTTCAGCTGAGTGCTTACTTTCTTCCAGTCCGTTACCCTTTTGGTGAGAGCGGGTTGGGAGGGGTTGGGGAGACCTATGCGGGGGGCCATTTTTATGACTACTGGGCGGTGGTCAGAGTTAAGCTCTTGCACCGTTTCGATGGAGTCTAACCTTAGAGCGACGTTCTTAAGGAGCGCCACGTCTAGGACGTCGGGGTTATGTTGGGAATTGTGGGGAAAGTGAGTTGGGGTCATCGGGGCAATGACGTCAAAATTGAGAGAATTAGAGAGGTCGAACAAGTGTCGCCCGCTGGTACAGGTTCTGGAACTATTCCAGGCTCCCTGCTTGGCATTGAAATCGCCCGCTAAGATAGCAGAGTCACTCAAGCCGAGTAGGATAGAGAGGTCGTCTGAGAGGAGTTGGAAGTTCTCCGAAGTGTTGAGGGGTGGGACGTAGACCGATACTAGTGAGATCGGCTGATGGCCGGTCATGCCTAAGCGGCAGATTGAGACTTCTAATCGTGATAGGGGAGGAGGGTCTATTGGGATGCAATATAGATCCTTTTTATAGTAAATAAGGGTGCCGCCCTTGTGACAACGCGTCCTGTCATTGCGAACTATGCGATAGTTGGCAATTGACGGGTCGCGGTTGCATGGTTTGAGAAAGGACTCTTGGATAAGGAGGATGTCAATTTGATGGTCGCGGAGGAAGGTCGCGATCTCATCCCGTTGGCCTCTAATGCCATTAGCGTTGAAAAAACCTAACTTGAGGGATCGGGGTTTGAACCTAGTATTGATGGTGTTATACATTATGGGTTCTAGTAGGGGTGCTGAGGGAGGTCAGGGCTTGCGATGTGCCCTAAAATGTCCTGGCGCTATTTATAATGTGCTGGCATCTGTACATAATGTACGATTGATTTATTTTTCATGATATAATTATTTTCCTATGTTAAGAATCCGATGTATAACAACATTCTTCATACACATAGCTTAAATACTTCATATTCATTCATACTAAAGACATAAATAAAAATTAAACAGTATCAAGATGGTTTAATCCAATTTCCCCAATAATGCACGCAACAATTTTTTTATTTTTGCATTTGACATTAGATTCCGGTAGACATGTATATTATGGGAAGTCGGACCTACAGATAATAAAAAATATCAATAAATGAAATTAAGATTGCATTTTGGCATCATTATATTTTCATTAGTGAAATAATTTTTATAAACATGTACTAATAACAAAATCATGAAAGAAAATAAAATCTGCTGAGATTTTAAAACCAGTCAAAATCAAAGTTTGCTCAACCATCATGGAATATTATGTGACTTGTAAGATTATTATTATCTTGTGAGATTGAAATAGATTCTGATGAGTTGAAATCGGGGCATTCTTTTTTTTTTGTCTGTAATCACCATAGCCAAATCCCATAACATTCTTCAGGAAATCGAAATTGGAATCCATTAGTAACCATAGAGAAAGATATCCATCCATGGCCGATTTCGTCGCTGTCAAGTCTTTTATTTAATTTCTGTTTCTATTATGAAGCACCTTCAATGATTTTAATTGGGTTTGTAGTGTGGAAGTGATCGTGTGGTGGTGCGGTCTCGGTGATACTGCTCGTTGGCCGGCAGCACCATGTTCAGTGGCACGGTGCGAGTACGGGTTTGCGAGGCGACGGGTCTTAGGCCGACCGATTTTCAGAAACGGCATAATATGACCTTCGGCAAGCCAGGTGAGCCTCATCTAACGCCTTGGGTGCCTCCCCAACATATCATTGCGAATGATTGTGCAAAGATGTTCGTTACAGGAGCATGATTTAGTTGTAATTTTATGTATAAAGTAGGTGTAGCGTGTTTACCGAGATGGGTGTTGGTGTTAATATGTAAATACGGGGTATGGTTGCAGACGACCAGCCGATAGATCCGTACGTGTCGATAGACGCCGACGAGCACCATCTAGACCGTTCCAGCACCAAGCCCAAGACATTCGACCCTGTGTGGAATGAGACCTTCATTCACGAAGTCCATAATGTTGGCAGGTATGTTATCATTCCATTGATTATTTGTTTGACATGTTATTCTTGTTTGAATGTCGTCTAGTAAATTGGGTCGTGATTAAAAAAAAAAAGATATAAATAATGTATTATTGTGTCTGTATTTCCCTGAGATCAATCAAATTGTGTTGTAAATAAATATGAATTCTCAGTGTTATTTCAAACAGCAATTCATCAAGTGACATTCTGAACAGCTGAACTTGTTATACATGACCAAAATAATTCTTATTGGAATGTGAAACTTCTGACAATGACATCATGTTATGACTCACATGGGAATCAAACCCTATACATGTATAAAACAATAATACAACATAATAATCTATGTGAAATAGTTGTTCATTGGGTGTAATGCTATAGTTTGGGGATCACGGTGTTCCACGATGCTGCAATACCTCCAGATGACTTTGTTGCCAACTGCACAATTCCATTTGAAGACCTCATGCACCGAGATAAGGATGCTACAGACTTTTGGGTAAGTGGTATCTGTACTTACAACACATTGATGATGGGTTCTTGACATCACAACCGATCAATGTCCTTGTACTGTAGCTTGAGAATGAATTATAGTATTCAGATGTCAATATTTTTTAAAATTGCTTTAAAAAGTTGAAAAACTTAAACCACCACTTATTTTGTCAATACTTCATCACTGCACAAAAATGCTGATGAAAATGATATCCCAGTAATAATAATTTATTTCACAAAAACACTTAAACTACCATTTTTATAAAAATTCTCTACAAGACTGATTAACAAGATCCTTAGATCAGTGCATGTTTATCTTCTGTAATCCACAGATAAGATTACAAGACTCCATATTTGTCTTACAACCATGTTATCAACAATTGACATAATATTTGTTTTCTTAGATAAGCCATTTTAGTGACACTGCAGACATTTAGTATGTGCGGTTTATTCTCGAGTCTCAGTTTACGTGATGAATAATTTTAGGAGAAGGTTTTCATGTCCGGACCCTAAATATGTGAAGTTTAAGGAAGAGGTGCATGTTTACGTTTATTTGTAATGTCTGGAAATATTTTTTATTCAGTTTTCCTCGTTTATTACTGTTGTAGTGGTAGTATTTATGTAATGCTGATTTGCATGGGTAAATTAAATGATTAGTGCAGCTATTCTTAACTGGTTTCGGAGATGTGATATGATTCACTGACATTGTTGCAGAGATGTGTCAGAGCTGACTTTGTCTTTGTTGATGTTTTGATCTTCATGTGAAAATTCTGGATAATTGGTACAATTTCCTGCTAGTACTGTAAATTATTTAATGAATTCAGTACCTACTTACTCCATTTTTATTAAATGTGTCATTAAACTTGTTATAAAAACAGTATAATAATTGTAACTGTCCAACAGTTACAATTATTATACTGTTTTTATAATGGGAAACTATGCCATTAGTTTGGTTAGCAATAAGGTTAATTGATAGGGAAGAAGTAATATGTTTATATTTTCCTACTCAAATGGGTAACATGCATAGACTGTGGTTAAAAAAGTTAATTTTGTGAACTCTTTTCCTCTTGTTAAAATAATAATTATTTTGTAGATGTAAATAGAGAGCAGCGGTGGCCCAGTGGTGGCGGCCCCGACTTTACGAACATTAAGTCGTGGGTTCGAACCCAGACAGACGCATTACCTACTTAGTGTAATTTATTTCATCACCACTGCTCTCAAAACGGTGAAGGAAAACATCGTGAGGAAACCGGCATGTCCTAGAACCAAAAATTCGAAGACATATGACATCTACCAATCCGCACTGGGCCCGCGTGGTGGATTATAAGCCCACTCCCTCTCATTGAGAGGAGGCCGTGTCCCTGCAGTGGGAACGTTATAGGCTGATGATGACGATGATGATGATGATGTAAATAATTAATTACAGAAATAGTTGACACATTGCATTTTATATTTCCAGGTGGACCTAGAACCTCAGGGGAAACTGCATCTCAAAATAGATCTTAAATGGAATTCTCAAGGTCAGTTGCATATTTTATGAAAATGATTAGTAAAATCAAATTGTGTTGCATATTTTTTTTTGTAGTATTGTGATGAACGAGCCTTCAAAAGACTATACTTCAAACAGTCACAGACATACATCACCGCATGAAGCTGACAGATTGGTAAACATCTTGTTATTGGAAAAATGTCTACTACTCTTCTACTTGGCAGAATCCCTTGTCTCTGTATACAATACCCACAGGAAAACGTCACTGTGTTTTTTTATTAATCTGTATTAATTATTGTTATCAGGTTATACATATTAGGAGTAGATGATTGCCAATAAGGAAGCAGACCTGCATCACAATTTTGTGATTAGTTAATCCAAATTTCCATGGTAATTTCAAGTAACAAGACACTGCCTGAGATTGGCTGTTTATTGTTACATGTAGTAGAATTATGCAAGTACACATTACAATCGGAACTATTCCTGTTATGCAGTCTGCTAGTTCAAAATACGGAGTATTTAGCTACTTAATGATGTCGCGAGTAAGCCTGCAGAATACCATATGCATATGCTATTTTAGACTGGAGTGTCATTACCTAATCCAAAAATAGCGGTGGTGCTATTATCAGATTGGGGGATGCTGCATTATCTTGCTAAAATCGAATCCCCAGTTTCTGAAAACCCCTTTGTTTTAACAGCTGAAATAAAGTTTTGTTACTGATGCATGATCAGATTTCAGAAAACGCGGGTTAGCGTGCTTTCGCACCTGGCGTTGGTTGACGTCGCGTAGAAGTGTTTGTATCGAAACTACTGTCGTATTAGATCAGCGTTTACTTTAGACGAACATCTACGCGAAGACACCTAGCGTCATGTTCAATGGCCAATCACAGTCCGTGTGCGCCCCCGATGACCACAACTTAGGCTGGAATTATATTCGCCCGCGCAACCAGGCGCCTTGGCCCACTCTGCACGATACTGTTCGCATGAGCTGCAATGCTGCCGCTCGGCGCTTGCTAACAATTTACGTGGTTTTGGGAAAGAGCGGCCGTTCCGCCGAATCCCTCGATCAGTATAATCCAAGCCTGTGACAATGGTAGTGTGTTTGCTAGCGGCTGTGGAGGCGCCCCGGGGCGGCGGCTCGGGCTCGGGCTCCGGCGGCCGCGAGTTCAAGGAGGGCGCGGGCTTCGCGCGCCGCCGCGGGGCCATGCGGCGCCGCGTGCACCAGGTCAACGGGCACAAGTTCATGGCCACCTTCCTGCGCCAGCCCACCTTCTGCAGCCACTGTCGGGAGTTCATCTGGTATGACGATCATATCTCTAACCTAAATATTGCTCAATACCTTTTTACCTTTTAAGACTAGTGGTCAGGGAGGTAACCATTCCCATATCAGCGGATCAGTCAGCTAAGAAATGCCGGCGCCATCTAGTTTTAAAACATTGAACAAAAAGTTGGCGTGTAAAAGTGTTTAAAAGATCTACTTACAGAAATAAACATCACTTCATCATAATCGTAAAAATTTGAAATAGCAGAAAGCCTACGTCAAGAAGTTCGCGCAAGAATCGATTGAAACAGTATTTTATAAGTAATGTGTGTAATTCCATTCAGCTTCTTTTTCCAGTAATTTCCACTAAGTGAACCTTGATTGGCCATTGTCAAATGCATTTCTATAATAATGTTTTCTTTCCGCAGGGGTCTGGGCAAACAAGGCTACCAATGCCAAGGTAAGGGGCACCACAAACAACACATTACATTACAAACACAAAACAAAATAAGTTCTATTCAACTCCTTGTTTCCAATTGATGTTATTTTTACTTTAAAAAATACCAACTTCACGCCACTGCAAATAAATTCGATTTCAGAATCATTGGTACTTTCAAAATTATTGAAAGGTAATCTGAATTTATAGTAATTTTTCTAAAATCACATACATTTTGAACACAGTTTAAACTAATGCATGTGTCATTGGTGCAGTGTGCACGTGCGTGGTCCACAAGCGCTGCCACTCGTCGGTCGTCACCAAGTGCCCCGGCATGAAGGAAGAGGTAAGAGTAAGTATGCCTCTCTTTACTAACTGTGGAGTAGTTGTAGTCTGTGGTGAGTTGTCTTGGAATATGTGGTGGAACCCACTCCATATTTCTGTGGACTTCTTTTTAGACCTTTTTAGCCTAAGAATATAGAAAGTCTTGTACAAACAATGGTAGTAGCTAGAATGTCACTTGTCGTCAAAGGCAAGTGTTTTCGCTCATAACATTTCAACTAAATAACTCTTGAACTTTCAACTTCCGCCTCAGTCATAAGTACGTAAGTGACGAAGTAAAGCATGTTTTGATGTATGTTTCGGTTGGCGATCCAATCACAATGCAAGGCGAATTGTTCTTGATGGCCTCATATCGTGAGTGACATTATGTGCAGCAGCATGGAGCTGTGCACCTTTAAGTTATGCAATTTCTTTCATCACCACTAGTCTGTAAACAGTGAAGGAAAACATCGGTAGGGAACGGTGCGGGTAGCACAGGACGGCTCGTTGCCGTTGTGATGAGGCCTGTGTCCAGTACTGGCTGATGATATGTCCGGCAGTGACCGTCTCTCGACTGGATGATGTTTCTGATGGCCACGTGATCGTGTGTTTAGCAACAAAGCGCGGTGGGCGTGTCGGGCGGGCAGCGGTTCAACGTGAACGTGCCGCACCGCTTCGTGGTGCACTCGTACAAGCGGTTCACGTTCTGCGACCACTGCGGCTCGCTGCTCTACGGGCTCATCAAGCAAGGCCTGCAGTGTGAAGGTTACATATTATCCCTTGATTTATTTATTACTAGCTTTCGCCCGCGTGTAGGATGGATATTATTGTTAATCCAGGTTATAAATTATATGTGTGCCAAATTTCATCCATACAACTTTCACATTTATAATATTAGTAGGACACTAGGATTATGTACAGGGTGAAATTAAATTCGTGGGCATCCTTTTACGGGGTCATTGTACTCATCATTATGAACAACTTTCACTGAGGGACCAAACCTGAAATCGCGAAAAGAAAACAGCTGTTCCCAACATTTATGTTTGCATTTGGTTTCGCGATTTCTGGGTTGGTCCCATACTAAAAAGTATAGAAAGTTGTTCTTAACTCCTTAAAAGAATGCCCATGAATTCAATTTTACCCTGTGTTATGTATAAATATATATAAATTATGTATATATTATATATATATATGTATAGTAACATTGGGACAGTACAGAACATTAAAAGAGGTGTTGGTGTCGACTGCTTATGTAAGTGGCTAGGACTGGTGAAAAACTGGAAAAGCAGGAGCTTAGGCGATTAACACACGGCACCGCTCGACCGCGCGGTAGGAGCAGTTTGCGGTAGAAACGAGCACCGCTCGACCGCGCGGTCGGCCGGTGTATGTGTGTTAGGCATCTACGGATTTATTAGAGGTCAATGCGACATGAGATCCGCTTCACCACCTACCGCGGCGGTGCGCGGTGCCGTGTGTTAATCGCCTTAGATCCAAGAGAGAATAGGTTGATAAAAAATTAACCCTGAACATAGTTTATGATTTAGTAAAGTAGCGAAAAAAGCTGTATCATCGATTTCAAAACCTTCAAGTACCATATTTCTGACAAATAGCATTGTTTCGATATTCCCATTCCCACTTAAAAAGCCAAAAAAAAAAGCAAACTCAAAATTAGAATTGCGTATATTCACATGTGAATAAATATGTTTGTATTACAGTATGTTCAATGAACGTCCACAAACGGTGTCACAAGAACGTGGCGAACAACTGCGGCATCAACACCAAGATGATGGCGGAGATCCTCAACGAGATGGGCATCTCGCCCGACAAGAACCCTCGGCCCAGACCCTCCAAGGTACGGTGCAGCATCCCTACATTGTGAAACAACTTATTATCTTCTGCTTATACTGCCTTCTTATGGGGATAAAACCCTTGAAAATAATTGGGTTCTCCAATGAGAATCAATCATTAACCAGAAGCAGAAGGGTAGAAGGCAAGCCAGAAAGTGATACCAAGTCTATATCTGCCATGAAACAGCACGGTGTTTAGGTTTAAATGGAACGAGTGCTCGTAAAGTCACAGGCAGGTGAGACATTATGACTTGGTCTTTATGGTCGAAATTAATTGGCAGTCTTTATTGTTCTAGAAGTAATGTAAGAGCGGGGTATCTGTTTTGGTTGGTTGATTTTAGTTTTTGGCCTACTTATCAACCTACCATTTAAATACAGGGTGTCAAATAACCCATCACATACACGTTATGTACGCATTCTGTACATCAAACGTAAGTACATATTAGGTTGGGGAAAAAGTCTTTTCGCATTATAGTATGTATGAACTTGTAATAAAATCTCTTTGGCTATACTATTTGTATCTGGCTAGTTTTGGTATCATTGAAAGTTTAAATTTTAAAGAACATAATTCCAAATTCAAATTAGGAAAATGTGTGATTTTAATTTGTTTTTCGTACCGATACCGTCAAGATGTGTGCACAGACTACATAGAGATACTTACGTATCAGACGACCCACTGACCACTCCAATACAGAAAAATTGTAAGTAGAGGTTGCCAAAGTTGGAAGAATAGAATATGACAGTAGGTTTTTTTTTTAATTTTGGTGTTGAGGTTTTGGCAAAGGCTCACACAAAGCCTCAATTACCCCGCTCTGTACCGTAGGCATTCACAAAAGATCACATTTTTTTTTGCTGTTAACAGCAAAATATTTATGAGTTCTTTTAGAGCTCATTGTTAACATAATAACTACAAAGAACTACTGAGAAATATGTAAATGAAACCCCACAAATAATTATTCAAATTTTATTTGGTTTTATATTTAAGTTAAGCTTTGTGTTGCATTATTGGAAGAGATTTTTCTATTACTCGGGATATATCTATGCCTTTCATAATTTTATTTATTACACAACACCAGTTAAAAATTACTAATTTTACCTCTTGGTCAAGGAAGGCCTTTTCATTTTTTTTTTCAATTTTAGTAATGATCTGAAGGTGTTATCCAAAAAAGTTTTCCATTGGATCTGAGGTGAAATAGCGCGGGCGCATTATTTTTTACGTTTTTCTTTTGGAAGAATTGCCACAGCCTATAACTTTGAAGAGCTACAATCCATTTTTTTAATGAAGGCCATGTTGTCTCCCTACCTTTAACATCCACAAAACGTATATCTTTTAATTTTTGTATAGCTTCTTGCCAGAATCGTTGGTGTGGTGAACTTGATGTACAGGCCGTGCGTAAGGGTTTCCCTCTCGACGTCTTGATGTTTAAACTTGCACCATTCACTGAATCGTCAAAAAAATATACTGTTTCAGCAGTATTTTCGAGGGTAGAGCTAACTCCTCTCCTATCAGCATATTGAGCTGGAATAAATGACACTGAATTTAAACTTGGTATACTATGGTCAGTTAATAGAAATAAATTGACTGAGTTAAAGTTGTAGATTCAGAAAAAAAATATCAGAAATTATAAAATTCTTGATGATGAGAATGACAATTAAATAATTTGACACGAAAACCGAAAAAAAAATAAGTGAAATTTTGTAAATTGTCTATGGTTTTGGCACCGGGCGAAATAGGGGCGAATAATGATAGAAGGGGGCGGGAGACCTGACATGTTCTAAACTTCCAACCATAGAGTATATGGCTGATTTTTTTTGTTCTAAGTTTGCGTGCCGTGGATGAGTGAATCTAATGAAGAAATTCGATACATTTTAAAATTTTACCACAAAAAAGGTAAAAATGCAACGCAAGCCGCGAAAAAAATTTGCGATGTTTATGGACCTAGTGCAGTGTCTGTGAGAGTAGCACAAATTTGGTTTAAGCGTTTTCAATCCGGAAATTTTGATGTCAAAGATGTACGTCGCTCTGGTCGCCCTATTACGGAAAAAATGGATGCCATTTTTGAAAAATTGGAGCAAGATCGGCATATCAGTAGTTACGACATAGCTGTAGAACTGGGAATTGACCACAAAACAGTTTCGTCGCATTTGAAAAGAACTGGGTACACAATAAAGCTCGATATTTGGGTACCTCACGAGCTCACTGAAAGAAACCTAATGAACCGTGTACTCATTTGTGATTCTTTATTACGACGTAATGAAACCGAACCATTTTTGAAGAAGCTGATAACTGGTGATGAAAAGTGGATCACGTACGATAAGAACGTGCGAAAAAGGTCGTGGTCAAAGGCCGGTCAGGCTTCACAGACTGTGGCGAAACCCAGGTTAACTCGCAACAAGGTGATGCTGTGTGTGTGTGGTAGGATTGGAAGGGCATTATTCATTATGAGCTGTTACCACCAGGCAGACTGAACTCTACTGCGAACAACTGATGAGATTAAAGCAAGAAGTTGAGAGAAAGCGGCCGGAATTAATTAACAGAAGGGGTGTGGTTTTTCATCGTGATAAAGCTAGACCTCACACATCTTTAGCCACTCAGCAAAAATTAATAGAGAGTTTGGCTGGGAGGTGTTAATGCATCCGCCGTATAGTCCTGACCTTGCACCTTCAGATTTCCACCTGTTTCGGTCTCTTCAGAATTCCTTAGGCAGTGTCAGGTTAACATCACGAGAGGACTGCCAAAACCACTTGTCGCGGTATTTTGATCAAAAGTCCCAAAATTTCTATAGCAATGGGATCATGTCCCTACCTACAAGATGGCAAAAAGTTATCGAACAAAATGGTACTACATACTTTAGTTAAATGTAAATAAACAAACATTAAAAAATGTTTTGAATTTTCTTTAAAAATGCGAAGCAACTTTTTCCCCAACCTATTAATATTGAGCAAAAATTATTGCTGGGGTACAAATATTATTTTTGGTGTTAAGGGGGGAAGTATTACAAAAATGCGCGTAGATGCATGATTTCCTCATTGAAATTGTATACTATTCGTTGGTTTGTATAAATTACAATTACTTTGTAAAAACAGTTCGTTTTCTCTTCTACAGTAATAATAAAGCGATTCTTTAAATATTTATTCATTTATTTAGCAACAATCGTTCTCCTGATGTATGTTTACGCAAAAACTCATGGAGAGCTCATTTGCAGATTCTGTTGAATATAATCCATCAAAACCATTTTTGTCATATTACTAATATCCTATACTTTTATAATAATAGAATACATTTTTGTTATATTCCTTTTATACAATTGTATAAAGAAAAATTGACTGGATCTAATTCAATTTTGTATTGAAAAGGGTTGTAAACAAGTCTGAATATCTCCGAAGTTCTACATCATTTTGACGGAGTATTTATACTAAAATAATCTCCAAAGTTTGCTTAAAAACTACCATTTTTTTTTGTTTTTTAAATGCTTTTTTTCTTTTTTTATGAATAAAATAAAAGAGTTCTTTATTCTGAAAGTGGGCAACGTCGCAAATATATGTAAATATTTCGCTGTTTTGAATAACTTGGCAATATTACTGTATGGAAATAAGAAATGTGGCTAATAGTGAACTAAAATATTGACTATGAAATGCAATAATTAATATCGTAACACCAAATGTTTAGTTTTGGATGTAAAATAAGTGTTACACCTAAAACGGTTCCAACATCAAATTCATTGTTGTAATTCCAATTCATTATTTATATTCTCGTTCGCTAGTTAGACACATATCATATTTCCATACAGTAATATTGCCAAATTAATCAAAACAGGCAAATATTTGACAGCTATTTGCGACGTTGCCAACTTTTCGGATAAACGCTCATAAAACGAAGTTGGAACTTTGACCTTCAATATCTGATCACGGAGATATTGAAGGTCAAAGTTCCAACTTCTTTTTAGAAGGTTCCCAGGAATGGTCCAATACAAAAAAATAATATCACACTGACGGGGAGTATAAGTGACTCGGCTTAGAGACCAGCACTTTGTGTTGTGAAAAGTCGTTACTCTTTCGCCATTTGATGATGGTAGCACTTAATTTATTCACAAGCAATATATCTATTTCTTTGTCTACAGTACCTGAACGCGGCTCTGATGGAGGGCGCGCCGGAGCTGGCGTCGGGCGAGGCGGACAAGGACGGCGACAAGGACGGCGACAAAGGTAACTCGTGCATGCGGTACATGGACGACGATTAGCAGCTAGCTCGTAGCGGTAGTGGCCGTGTTGGCTGGGTAGCTGGTTGTGGACTTGAAACAATGAAACTAAGGGTTCCGTGGGCCCTATTGTGGTTAAAATATCACACACACTGAGTCGTACCCCCAAAATACACGAATGTTTACTCCGCTTTGATGACACCGGCTTAGCCAGAGAGAGCGGCAAAGGTTATTAAACTGTTAAGACCCCTCTTTGGGGAATTAAAAAAAGGATAACCTTTCACTCTATAGTATTTTTGCATCGCGAATGCGTTTATGAACCTCTAAAGGTTCCATGTGAAAGTGACCGCATGCAGAATGTTAAACTCAAGTAAACGCTTTGAACTTATTTGGACTTTATCCGATATAGAGTATAGAGAGCAGTGGCGGCCAGGGTGTCGGCCCCGACCTGCGGGTTGTAGCTCGTGGGTCCGAACCCAGGCAGGCGCTTTACTTTGTGGAAATAATTTCATCACCACTGCTCTCAAAACGGTGAAGGAAAACATCGTGAGGAAACCGGCATGTCCTAGAACCAAAAATTCGCAGACTTATGACATCTACCAACCCGCACTCTCGAAGAGAGGAGGCCTTTGTCCCTGTAGAGGGGACATTATAGGCTGAATATGTATGTGTGTGTGTGTGTCCGATATCTTTAGAAAAAGTAGTAAATCTTATTAACGAAAAACGTTAAAATGTTCAGGTCTGTCAGTTAGGACACGATACTGTCGCGATACCTACGCTTGTCTAGTTTTGAGTCCAAACCCAGCTATGCAATAACCTTACCCAATATTGGCAATGTTTTAAAACATACTGCTGTATTATGTAAACTGCCGACACCGTCATTATAGATCTGATATATAATGCTTGCTAGTTATATTGTATATGTACAGTAGAGCAGTACTTTGTTATATTCCCAGTACAATGTATTTATATAGACGTAAGTCATTTATTTATCTCTTAGCTGTGTGATATCGTAGCATTTTGTGAGTGTTGGTTTGAATGTAGTGTGTTGGCTATATGTTGACCAATTCGTCTACTTAGAATGGATGCTGATTCCGAAAAAACGTTTCGCTGAAGTTAAACCAATTGTAAAAATGCAAATAGTAATCTGCTCTCAAGGGTGTGATATTTTTGTGTAATATTTTTTTTATTGCACTTGACCCAAAGTTTACTCATTGGAGTTATTTCAGTACTATGCCTCGTTAAGCCACGATTAATTTAGAATAGCAATGGCGTAATACTAACACTACACTATGAATTTAAAGTAAACGAGGTTTGTTAAGACAATTGCCGAGTTGTATATTCAACCCACTGCATTCGTTAATTTAGCAGTAGTCCATCGTGCGCTCCCGTGGCCGCTTCCAGTGATTGTTACTCATACCAGTATTGCTTATCTTATACTTTGTATGTTATTCATGTTTTTATCTTTTGTTCAAATAAAGCTTTGGTTTATTGTTTGTTTGTTGTTTCAATTATGTTTGAACAGCATGAAACAACGTTATGGAATTAGTAAATGAAAAGAAAATTAAATCATTCATGTTATTTTCCCCATTATTATTTTACACATAAACATTCAGAAATGGAACAAACACACACTAGCCAATCAAAGTAATTATACAACTGGCAGTTATGACATTTTCACGGGATGAATAATTTGCATTTAGCCGCCATCTTGGATTTTTGTTTCTACCTCATTTCGGCGTAAGCGGTGCCGTTACCCGCAAATATTTTCGGTACAGAGCTAAGTGGGCGCGGTAGGTCGGACTCACACAGTTGTCTGATTATCTCGATCGGCGTGTACACAAAGCATTACGCAGTGCATACTTTTGTCTTACCATATTGTTTTGTTTCCCGCACGTCCCCTCGCCTAGGAGTGCACCTGCCGGCGGGCTGGCGCTCGCACTGGGACGAGCTGGAGGAGATATTCACGTGTTACGACTCCGACCCACAAGGTGGCGAGTTTTGTTCAGTGGCACCCCCGGGCGGGTTGTGTGTCGCTGTCGCTCGGTGCTGGCGCTTGGTTCGCTGTACTCAAGCTATACTTGTGTGTCGCTTTGTATGTTGTGGTTAGGCTTGAGTCTCCTGTGAACGTTGTCGGCCGCATACAGCGCATTGCCATTTCCATAGCATGGTGCTTGCTATTAAAATGTGCTGATGCCGTCTCCTTGAAACGCTCATTAAAGCCTAATATTTATGCTCTGACGCTACGTTGGTGTACCGATAGTGTTTATAGGAGACTTCTAGCCTTAGCTATAGGTTGCACTGCGGTCAGTTGATGCGCTCGCGCGGTGGCGGTATGGCAATCATAATCTAGATTTAAGATGGTGGAAGAGCTCTCTCTTCTTCTTTTTGGGCCTCTTTACATAGTAACAAACAATGACATTAACTGTGGTTCTATCTCGAACCGTTTGTACAACCCGTTTACTAATAACACTAGTTAGTAGTCAGTAAAGCAACATAGTACACATGGTTCGAGTTGTAACAATATTGAAACACCACTCGTGGATCACTCCTAATTCGTTTCGACAGAGTTCGCTTTTGACGTGAAACTGCAGATTAATTTGGATGGCAGTGTTTACTGTGAATAAGTATTATTTATTTTAATATCTATGTAGCTGAACTCAATATTCATTGCTGGTAAAATATTATATGCACATTTAAACAATGCGTTAAGCTGGGAGTATACGATGGGCCGCTTTGGTCCTCTTACATTTTATAGCCAGAATCCTGAATTATTCGGTTTCAAAGAGTATAAGAACCGGAGTTCTAACGGTTTGCGTGTAGTTTTAGCAGTCAAATATTCCTTAAATGGGTGTAAAAGTGCATGTGGTGGGGGCTTTTAACAACTTCTTACACTCAAAGCCTAAAACAGTGACAATAGCAACACTGGTACAGGTTGGCCTTATCTATCTTGTTTGGTATTTGTGATGAAGACATTTAAAAAAGTTTTCACTGGTGGCCTGCTTACTTCCTTGGTTCTACGGAAAGCTTGCACAAAATTATGACATTCTATCCTGTCATACTTGTTTACTCCTTTCATGTGTGGTCTTATGCACACGTGGCGATTATAGCAGCTGCGACATTTTGCCGCTGTCGGGTGGTCCGGACGACTAGCTTCGACTTTCAGACTATCTGACCGGTTCATGGATAATTCGCAAGTACCTGTAGTAAATCGAGTTTCGGAAGAGATCGGCTTCATAGAGCGTCGTGTAATGTAAGGGGCTGGGTACTATGAAGGGCTGAATTAATAAATGCTTTTTCAAACTACATCGCAGTTGCTATCGGACCCACTCGTGCTATAGGCCTTTAATGTCGCATCGGTCGTTAAGTGCTGTCGTGTTGCGCAGGCGACGACGGCGCGGGCGGCCAGGGCAAGGTGTCGCTGGACGACTTCCACTTCATCAAGGTGCTGGGCAAGGGCTCCTTCGGAAAGGTCATGCTGGCCGAGAAGAAGGGCACCGACGAGGTATGTGCTGCAATCGTACATAAAAAATATATTTTTTAAATTGGCATCCTATGGTGGGAATCGATAAATGTTATCTATTAAAAGTCTACACATGTAATAAAACGTACTATAGTAACGGAGTCAAAACTGTACATTGAATAAGTTCGAAAGAAAGTAACGGCGTGCCGTCAGGCTAACGAGCGACTGCCTCCAGGTGTACGCCGTGAAGGTGCTGAAGAAGGACGCCATCATCCAGGACGACGACGTGGAGTGCACGCTGACGGAGCGCCGGGTCCTGGCCCTCGCCGCGCGCCACCCCTTCCTCACGGCGCTGCACTCGGCCTTCCAGACGCGCGACCGGCTGTTCTTCGTCATGGAGTACGTGGACGGCGGGGACCTCATGTTCCAGATCCAGCGCGCCCGCAAGTTCGACGAGCCGAGAGCTAGGTCACTGATGGCATATGTATTCTCCTGGCCGGGCCGATAGAGCGAGTGGAACGAATGCTCCTAGAGTTTTACGAGTGATTGATTTTGTTTCTTCCGTTTCGGATGACCCGTATCGGATGTAGCCATAGTTTCATATGTATACATTTTAATCAGGTTTTTTTTTCTATTTGGCGACTGAAAGACTAAAAATTATCACAAGAAAAAAAGGAAATGAATGATAGTTAATATTTTATTTCCGTACATTGATTGCAAAACACAATAACGTCAAAAAAAAAATGTGTTTATTATCTTAAATCTATACAATTAAGTTGCCGGGCCTTCCCAGAAAGTCCGAAGATACTTGTGATGGGATAAACCTCGCTCTTCCTCGATTAATTAACACTTGTTTCTTTGTGCTAATTAGGTATAAATTACACATTTTTTATAAAACCAATAAAAATAAAAATGAAAATCGTGTTTATGGCAGTGTGTGAAAACTAGAGTGTGTTTTGTATAAATGTGTGTGTATACGTGTGTTTATGAGTGTGAATATATATTTTGTGTGTGTAAGAGTGGGTGCGTATGTGAGTGAGCGTGTGTATGAGTGTGAATGTATATTTTGTGTGTATGTGTGTGTAAGAGTGGATGCGTGTGTGACTGGGCGTGTGTATGTGTGAATGAGTGTGGAGGTGTGTTGGAGTGTGTGTGAGTGTGGAGGTATGTTGTAGTGTATGTGTGTGTATGAATAGAGGTGTGTTGGAGTGTGTGTGTGTGTGTGTGTCAGTATGCATGACGTTCAACCCAGAGTCGCCAAAATGTCTTCCACGGCATCATAATTAAGTGTGAAGAGCCATTCAGTCAATGCCTTCTTACACTCGTACAGCTGCATTGGGTAAATGTTAAGTCAAAATAAATAATAATATTTGATAACTAAATGAGGTCGGTGTTTCATAACTGACTGCTCTGAGGAGAAACAAACAAACAAACTGAGAGGTCACTTGTAAAGTTCGAACACTGTCTCGATCAGATCATGGGAGGAATAGCATTTTTAGACTTACAATGTAGATTGCGCATAACCAATACTCCTATTAGGAGTTATCTAAAATCTTGTCTGAAAAGTGCCTAACTTTGTAATGGTTTATCTCCAGGTTCTACGCGGCCGAAGTGACGCTCGCTCTGCAGTTCCTGCACTCGCACGGCGTGATCTACCGCGACCTCAAGCTCGACAACATCCTGCTGGACAGCGACGGCCACTGCAAGCTGGCCGACTTCGGCATGTGCAAGGAGGGCATCCTCGGTCAGTACAGCCGCGCCTGGCTGCGGGTTGAGATAAGAGTGTGGCAGTGCAGAGAGTGATCACGCGTTTGTTTCAGAGGGCACCACTACCACCACCTTCTGCGGGACGCCCGACTACATCGCGCCGGAGGTACGTTGTTCATTCTATTGTATATTTGTCAGAATGAAATAGGTTACTTGATTTAGATAGCATTTGTACAGATTGGTTCAATGTAACCCTTATGTCTTCGTAGAATCGCCCTATCACGTTAGCTTCTATGGCTAACATTAGATGTGAATGTGACGCTGATCCACTTTAAAATACAAAATAACTTTAGAATACAAAATAGCCAGTCATGCGGACTGCCGACTCAAGTGAAAACTTAAAACTGGTATTAGCGCCATCTACATTATATAGCCGAGCATGTCGGTGACGCGAATTCATAAGTTTATCCCCAACCAAAAATCATGTACATCAGAATCGCGGGTGTACTTCCTGCCTAAATTTATTGCAGTTATTTGGTACCTTCTGTGTACCTTTACGTACCTCTTTTGAAAATCTGTGTACCTACACCCGTACAATGATATTTTAAAAGTTAGGTACACCCGCCATTCTGATGTCAGAACCGCGGGTGTACTGCTAACCAATATATGTAGCAAGTACAGTACACTCTATAAGTTGATTTGGTACCTTTTGTGTACCTGCAGAAACACGTATTTAATAAACAAAATACTGTCAGGTTGCTGCCCAAAGTAAAAAAAATCAATTTTCATTCTTTGACGTTCTTAAAATATCATTGTACGGGTGTAGGTACACAGATTTTCAAAAGAGGTACGTAAAGGTACACAGAAGGTACCAAATAACTGCAATAAATTTAGGCAGGTCTGAAAAGTACACCCGCGATTCTGACGTACGTCAAAAATCGCTCAACACGCCTGAAGAAAAAATTACTCGGTCGTCCCGTTCGTTGTCCATTTCTAATGCACATGGCTCCAGTAGCATAGTGTTGAGTTAGACGCACAGACTATCCGCGCCGCCATAGATCTTCTTTTTCTTATTTTAATCACGCTTAGACCAGCGAACATAACTGCTTGTGTAATAATCCTTCTAACCCAGTTGTCCATATCTTGAGAACACTTCACAGTCTTCAGAATGCGCGTTTAACAAAACTGCGTGTATTTTTTTAATTTTTTATTTTATTTATTTTTTTATACACTGTCACGGATATTTTGTTATATCCATACTAATACTATAAAAGTAATTCTGTCTGTCTATATGTTACCTTTTCACTCTTAAACCACTGAACGGACTTCGACAAAATTTGACAAGAAGATAGATGGCTTCCTGGGGAAAGACATAGGCTACTTTTTAATTTAAAAAAAAATCCTATAGTGGGTGACATAGGGGATGAAAATTTGTATGGGAAACCATTCAAATTTATGCATTTGGTAAGAAATAAGGAATTATGTCATAGCGTTTTTGTAAAATCATCCCATATGGGGGATTACTTTAAAATTTACATATTTTTGTAAGTATAGTTGAGTTAACGTTTAGTCTTTATTTCATTAACATCGGTCCACTGCGTTGTTACTATTAACTAGTTGTCTGTCTGTTACCTTGTCACTCCTTAACGGCTGAACGGATTTGGATGAAAGGCATATATTCGGATAGGCTATGATTTGGGTTAGGATATAGGATACTTTTATCCCAGTGGTAGGTTTCCGCGGGACGATATCCGACATCCACGCGGGCCAAGCCGCGGGCAATAGCTAGTAATATTATAAATGTGAAGTGAGTTTGTTTGTTACGCGCACGCTAAAACGGCTGAACGGATTTGGCACAGTGGTAAACCTTGACCCAGAGAAGGACATAGGGCTTTATTTTGATATTTAATAGGTCAATATTATAGTTTGTCCACTCTGGAACGACGCGCAGAAAGTAGAGATAAAACATTGTAATGAGTAAGTTTTGTCAGGAATAAATCAAAATAAATTGACATAGACAGTCGAATAAAATAACAATTAAGTATATAACATGTAACCTGACAGTAGGTAAGCTAATTCTGGAGAAAGAACTTAAACATTATTGTCTTGAGTTAATCACAGCGACCAACTATTCTTATCGTTTAAGTAGTCGTTGATAGAATAGTATGCCTTCAGATATAGATAGACAATATCTGTGAGTATGCCTTTGAACAAAGGATATACACGGTGAAGTTTTGCTAGAACAAACGTTGTTCAGACCATGGTCTACTACCATTCTATAGAATCCAATAAAAAAATAAAACGTCATTGGTTATATGCCTTCATTGCGAAATAGTAAGGAATCCTAGTGCCACCGCTTATCTCCCACCAAAATAATTACAACATTAACAAATAGTGTACTTACGACACACTCTTAAAATTTGAACACGCACACTAAGAAGAAAGCAGCTACACTAAATCAATTTCTAATAGCACACATGCATAGAATGGGCGGGGCATTCACTTGTAAACACTTGCTATTTGCGAACATTCTATGCACACGCATGCAATTAGGGAGTCGAAAGCGATGGTCGATAATTTTTATCGATATTTAATTTTAGCACATTCTTGTGTTATTATAACTTCGTTTAATTTTCTTTATATAATTTCTTTTGTTTTTATATGCCTATGCGAAAATATGGGTTATTTTTACTAAAATAAAATAGGAATATTTTTTTAAATATTGTTTTACCGGTTAAAGGGAAAGCTCTCTGTTAAATACTATGCTGTATAATTATATAATATATTACTTAATCTTAAAAAAAAGCGCCATCTAGCAAACTAGATTAAATTTTAGACGAATAATAGGTTGATTTGTAGTTGATGCTGACAATGACAGTAACTGTATTGAAATAACAATGTCTTTATGTGCTTCAAACAAAAATTTAATGAATAACAAATTTAACTCTAATACTATACATGTAATACGAGAATATCCATTGAGTTCTGTAAAAAAATATTCGACTGCAATAATACGCATGTCCATAAATTCAGCCGCACGCACTCGATTGCACCTCTCTATATCCAAAATGTTCGTTCCGTGTGGGAAGATTCGGGCTAGTTCGTATCGCTCCGGACGTAAGTTAGTAAATGATTTAAAAATTATAATTGATTTATTAATAGATGCACTGTTTTTGAGTTAGCCCTCGCCGAAAATCGTAATAAATCATAGCACGAAAATTTTCACGAGTTTAATCCAGAAAATTGCGTGATAAAGACACGCAATTTTCAAAATGAAGCTACAAAAAAAAAACAAATGACAGCTACATGAAACAAATTGTGTTCTTCAGCCAAAGAGTTCCATTTTTATATGTTATAATTACTCTTTTTTTCCTGTGTTTGTTGTTGTTGTGTGTGTCGAATAAATGTTTTCTATTCTATTCTTCTGTTCTTTTTTAATATTGTTCTGTAACTGGCCAGGTCCAGATGTATAAATAGCAGCCCTCGTATTTATGTACTATCGAAGAACTTCATATCTAAGCAGTTTGAAAACAAAATCCCGTGAACACGATGACCACATCTGTTACCGCCCCTGTTCTATAGCGGCCGAGCGCTGCAGGCAGAAATAGTCCTTACGGTGTATAGATATGAAGTTCTTCGATGGTACGTCTTACTAGAAAATACCAAAGTTAAAAGTTAACTTTGGTAGATATTTTATCAATGATAAGTGGCTAATAAAAAAATTAAAAAAATGGCATGGTATGGCTTTGGCTATGGTATGGTTTCTGGCTATGCGCGATTGCACGACGCGACGCACCGTACCGACGGCGCGGCGAGGTGGCTGACCTGTAATTTTATCATTTCGTTCTAGGTGCGAACTTACGGTTGGTATACTCAGACATAGTTTTAATTATTTCCTGTAGGAACTAGGTACGGGTACCTATTGAATCTAACTGTAGATAGATTTTCGTAGATAAAACTGTTTTCCTGGGGATCACGCTCGATTCAAGGCTGCAATAGGGTCCTCATTTAACATCTCTCGCAGGACGGCTAAGTTCAGCAGCATATGCTGTAAGAAAAATCCGTCAATTTACTGATATAGATACCGCAAGGCTAGTCTATTTCAGTTACTTTCATAGTATCATGTCCTACGTCTATTTTACTTTGGGGACGGGCTGCAGATATTGACTCTATTTTTATTCTGCAGAAAAGAGCCATTAGAGCAATATATTGCCTCCGTAGGCGCGATTCTCTAAGGGAACTGTTTAAAGATATTAACATCATGACGGTACCTTGTCAATATATTTATGAAAACATCATGTACGTCAGGAAAAATCTTTATCTTTTCAGTAAAAGAGGTGAAAGACACAATTATAGTACTAGAAATAGGGACCAATTAGTTCAACCGGGTTTCAGACTGGCTAAAGTAGACTCATCTTTCATGGGGTACTGTTTAAAATGTTACAATAAAATACCTTCCCATATACTACAACTAAATGAAACGAAATTTAAATCTTGTATAAAACGCACACTATGCTGCCAAGCATATTATAAGCTTGGGGATTATATCGCTGACAAAAATGCTTGGCTTAACGCTGGTCCAGCTCCACAAGGGCGCATAAACTAATTGATTAGCATTCGAAAATATTGTTGGAACTGCTGAAGATTGCAAAAACTATCTTTGAATTGTATAACTTCAATCTCTTTTTTTATTGTATAATTGCATAGCACATGTGTGAGCACTGTGACCATGTACCTTCTATAAAGCTACCATTTACTGGGTACGACTTTCATTGACTTGATATGCCCTGGCGGCTAAGAGTATGTCATGCTCACTCAAATGTCTCGCTGGTGGTGGCGTGTGTGTTGGATCGTTGAGTTCCCTTCAAAATGGTTGAGCTAAACGGTGCTGATCCATGCGTCATGTTCGTGAACGGGCGCCATCAGTAGGGACTGGTCATCTCTTATCTGCCACGGCTTATTTTAATTTTTGAATTGTTTTTTTTTTTATTTTTTACTTCGGACGCTTTTTACGTACACGTCTTTCTACATTGTTCTCACATGTATAATTTCAACATGAATGATGTAATCAATATTTTGTAAGAATATATTTTTTTTTAAAAGAGTGTCCGTGGAGTTTCTTGCCCGTTTTTCTCCATAGGAACCTACGCTTTGGAATGGGCAACTAGCTTCATATTTCTGACTGACTGACTCCTTGACAATTCAAAAGTGCCTGTAAAGGGTTTAGTTGAAATAAATGCTTTGAGTTTGAGTTTGAGTTTAACGTGAGCTTATTAGGAATTATTTATTTATTGCGATATTACAGGAACAAGACAAAAACAAAACATATCACAGAACCGGGTTAGCTCCGTGTGCACCAAGACAACATTGACTTCATATTTCCACATTCGTTACTTGTTTCACACTTAGTTAAAATTCATTTTCACAAAAAAGAACGCGCGAAGTGTGCCTGTGACGTAAGTACACCGGATGCATATGCGTCGCGCGCTCGAGAGATTTTGGTAAACTGGCTACCGCCCGGGAGGCGCGGGTTGCCCGCGGCAGTCAACAAGAGAAGTGGGCGGAACGATACTTCGCACGTTTGCTTGTCATTGGCTAATGATTTATTTGCATTTCGGCCTGCATTGGCCGGACATCCTTGTAGCCCACGTGGTCTCCTCATGACTCTTTTGAATGCCATATTGCTGCCGCGATGAGTACTTTGTACTTTGATTTGATGTTACGGTTAATGTTTGAATACGTTTGAGCAAAATAAGACTTATTTGAGAACGCCTAGTTTAGTTTCTTGTAATAATATATTGGATGCTATAGAATGGTAGTAGACCATGGTCTCAACAACGTTTGTTCTAGCAAAACTGTGATTCAAATGTCACTGTGTATAATTAATGAACAAATTAATTATGCTACCCAGTACCCTGTGTCTGATGAGTTGATGACTAACATGAATATTGGAATAGGTGTATATAAATAGGTAGAGGCTACTCACATAACTTTGAAATTTGATTCGGTAATAATTGAGTGGCAACCGGCCCTAGACCGGCCCTGTATTGTCAACACTCCCTGTGTGCGTAATGGCTACGCAATTTTTAGCGAATGTTTGGTTTGGTACTTTTAATGTCTGTAGTTAGATGGACGAAAACCTTAAAATTGAAGGCCCTTTTTTTTCTGCAGATTTCTGAGTTTCAATAATATTAGTATTGTCGTGCAGTGGGTCGTAAAAATGATGTTTACTTTTTAGATCCTCCAAGAGTTGGAATACGGCCCTTCAGTGGACTGGTGGGCTCTAGGGGTCCTCCTGTACGAGATGTTAGCAGGCCAGCCGCCCTTCGAGGCCGACAACGAGGACGACCTGTTCGAGTCCATCCTGCATGACGACGTGTTGTATCCCGTGTGGCTCTCCAAGGAGGCCGTGTCTATACTCAAAGGTGAATCGTTTGTTTGTTTCATAATAATAACACCTGTCAATCGTCAAAGTAGGAGTGAATAGATATATCTGGGTATGCTTGTTACATTGTTGTCTTCATCCATTAGTTTCTACGAGGCGAGATTGACGTTAAAATCATTATCATTATTTGGCTCTCGTCCCAGGTTATTTTGGGTCGGCGCTACACGTTTTCTTCTTCCATTTTATCCTGTCAAATGTGACGCTTTCATTCACTCCCTTTTTTTTCACATCAGTCTTCGAGGTTAAAATAAATTAAATAACACATCGAGGGACGATTTAGAGCTATAGCCACATTTTTCTAACGGAGCGCCCGTCAACGTCAAAATATTACAGCGTATGTGGTTTCAATATTATATAACAGTAACAGTCGAACGAATAACAGTCGATAAGAGTCGCGCATGTGTCGTTGCAGGCTTCATGACCAAGAGCCCGGCGCGGCGCCTGGGCGTCCTGGGCGGCCCGGGCGCCATGCGCGCGCACGCCTTCTTCCGCGACGTGGACTGGCCCGCGCTGGCGCAGCGCCGCCTGCGCCCGCCCTTCCGGCCCAAAGTCGTGAGTCGCTTAGAATATTCTACGCATTTGTACATCGAACGTATTAGTATGAATGAGCGGAAATGATTACTCCCACCGTTAACTGTTGCGCGTTCCGGAACACACGCTAAGAAATGCTTTCCTGTGTATGAAACGGATCGAAAACGTAGCCATTGCAGTTGATCGCAAAGACAATAATTAGAATATCCTGACTCAGCTTTGTGTGGTCACCTGTTATGGTTACAGTTAGGTTCATGTTGGTATTCATTTCCAAAATTCGGTTTTCAAAATTAATACTTATCGAAAATAGAAATAAAATATATCGTATTATAGCTAATATATACTGTGTTATGATTGATATGGCGTTGTTTGTGTAAAAGAAGAGCAAGCGCGAGGCTGCCAACTTCGACGCCGAGTTCACGAAGGAGGAGCCCGTGCTCACGCCCGTGCCCAACGACGTCGTGCGAGCCATCAACCAGGTGAGAAACAAATCAATCATGTTTTTTGACACAATCATCACCTGCCTAGCCCTTCCCCAGCTATGTCGGGGTCTGTTTCCAGTTTAACCGGATGCAGCCGAATACGGGTTAGAAGCGTTATGACTACCTCTCGATAAGACTAAATAGCAGATATGACTGGTTCGCTATAGGACTTATCTCGATATGACTAGACCGCTGTAAAACTAATTAGCTATTTGACTACATATGCATAAGTCCTGTTATCAAAATGACTCATTATCGATATGACGTATAATCTAAAAGTGGCATTAGTGTAGGAACTTCATGGAGTACCTACTTAGCTTTACTAAAGTTTGAATTCACTATGAAGTTCCACTTTATCTATGATTCCACTATTAAAAATAAATTGAAACAATAGTTTTCATTGTCACTTCGAATTTTTATCTTGCATGGTATATTTTATTGTTATTTAAAATGCAGGATAATTAAAAATTTAATTTTATTAAAAATAAAAAGAATAAGGAAGCACTTCTTCATGATGGCTACCGATACAATTTTGTGTCCAACAATTCAAGTGGAACATCGTTCTGGCGTTGCTACAAGAGACAAGAGTGTAGTGCTTCTCTCAAACTAAATCAAGAAAATAGCATTATAATCAGAAAGAGTCTGCACAAGTGTGAGCAAGACCATGACAAAATGCAAGAAGACCTTTTACTGGATACGGCAAAACAGAATGTATGCAAAGATATGTCTTCAGTAAAAAAGGTTTACGAAGAAGTCCTCCAACAACTACCCTCTTCTTCAACCTTTAATAGCAGACCTTATAATTCAGTGAAGGATGTCCTGTACAGACATCGTAAAAGGTTCCTTCAAGTGCAAAAAACAGAGTTTTCTAAATCCAGTGAAGTGACAGTACCAAATATGATTAAGAAAGACTTATGATAAAATGCTTGTATTCTCATTACGATTTTCCAAAAGGAATATGAAAATTTATGCAGATCAAGAAAAGGTTTTTTTTTGTGACGGAACCTTTAAAAGTGCACCCAGGCCTTTCTATCAATTGTTCTCCATTCACGTAGACATTGATAGCATGGAAGAGACGACAAATATATTTCCCGTCTTGTATGCTCTCTTACCAAATAAACGCGAAACAACTTATTTAGCTTTATTTACAATAGTACGTGATGTGCTTAAAGTACATATTTTCTTTTTTTAATGTGATAACGAATTGGGACTCATCAATGCATTTAGGACTGTGTATCCGAATGCTAAAGTTACAGGATGTTTTTACCATTACAATAACTCGGTGTGGAAAAAGGCGAACGATATTGGTTTGACGAAATCTCAAGAAGGACGATACATCACTAGAATTACTGCTAATTTGCCGCTCTTGCCTACACAATATACAAGACGGATGGTCTGCTATTGTGGAATGTTCAACGCAATCACCTGAAATGAATGCATTCGCAAGCTACTTTTGCAGGCAATGGCTAAAGAATCCTTTGCTTATTTCCTGTGCAAAACAAAAGCACAGAACCAATAATAGGTTAGAGGCATGGCATCGCCGCCTTAATGTGCGCATGCAGCACAAACCAACATTGTTACAATTTTTATTTTATTTAAAAAAAGAGGCACATTATCAAGATAAAAAAAATGAAAATTCTCTGTTTGAACCGAACAACAAAAGAAGAAACACCATAAGTATTATTCAATCGCAAGTATCAAAGAGAATTAAATAAACTTGAGACGAAGGAGTGTACGCTCCTGTCTTTTTAAAAAAGACGTTAGCGATGTAAAGCGTAAGTTTAAATAAATAAATAATTATGTTACAATGAAATGCTTTCATTTTAAGTATTTTAGTATAGGTACCAAGGAAAAAAACTTAATAAAAAAACAAACGATAATATAGTCGTTACGCTATCTGGCCTTATTGCGATCTAGTCCAAACACGATATAGTCCTAACAAGATCTAGTCATATCCGCTATGTAGTCTTATCGAGAGGTAGTCATAACGCTTCTAACCCCCGAATACCAGTATTTTACATGGAGCGACTGCCTATCTGAACTAAACATCCCAGTTACTGGGTAACTATTCCTTGGCAAGACTGGTTATCACACTTTCGGGCTTCTGATTACCCGTAACGACTGTCAAAGAGTAATAAAAACATAAAACATCATGTCGTGCCCGAGCAACAACACCATTCCCCTACAGCCTGAAGACAATCACTACTTCTGTCTATAAAGACTAAACAAATCTGTTTCCAGTTAATTAATTTCGCGACAATCTAAGAAGACCGATTTGACACCTATCAAAATTCTTTCTGGAGTGATTGGAAAAATAAATCGGTTGCTTTAAAAACCGATTCTCGAGATTTATCTTAATTAGAGTTTGTAATCGACAATTTATCTACATTGCTTAAAACTGATTCTCGAGGCATATCGTTTTATTACACGTCAACATCATCATCACGTAAATAATATTAGATTGTTTGCCTAGGGAGCAAACAACTATTTTTAAGGCGAGTGTTTTTTTGAATCCAGAGCGGAGCGAAGGATTCTAAAGTAGAATCCTGAACGCAGCGAGGGATTCAAAGTACGTCAGTCGAGCTTAAAATAAAAGAATAATAATATCTATCGAATTTAGCAGCTTTAAAAACTATAAAAACGATATATGAATGATGAAAAATTTTAAAGCTTTCGCAGCTGCCATTTTGGATTTACATTTTGACATTACTATCGGCTTTAGCACCCTCGAAAACTGTGAAAACGACACCCACGACGAACAACTTGGAAATTTTCGCAGGCGCCATTTTGGATTTACATTTTGACCTCACTAATCGATTTTGTCCACTTACCTCAGTGTTGCCTAAAAGCAACACTCCCTATTTTTGTAATTTTGTTTCCAAATAATTTAAAATAATTAAAACCCAGAAATACGTGTATTTTATTTTTTTGTAATCATCTACAATCCAAAAAATCTAATAAATCCCAATTTATGAGTGATAGAGGGTTAATTCGTTATTCGTTTTTAAAAAAAACGACTAACAATTGTTAATTAATAAATGATAAGTTTTAACTTATTAGTATTACTCAATCACTCAGAATCAGAATCAGAATCAGAACTTTATTTGCTATGAATGTAGGTACAGGTATAAGATGTTCATAAATTAATAAGATCGGCTACAGTCTACCTTACGGCGTGCAAATTATTACATTAATTAAAATATCAATACATACAAAACAATGTCAACAAAACAAAACAGAAATTATAGGGATTTGCCTAAAAGAAGTGCAGTTACCTTAAATTTAAACATGTTTACAGACAAATCCTTAAAACCGTGAGGTATTTTATTATAAATGACAGGTCCCATTGTCATAATACTTTTCCTTAACAGTGCTGTTTTGTAATGACCCGAATGTAGCAAGTTCTTGTATTGGGATCTCAAGGGCCCATTACGTTGTCTTATATTTGCCAGTGACGGAAATAAATGTATATTCGTTTTTACAAAAATTGCCACCTCCAATATGTACACACATGGAAGAGTCAGTATCCTCAGAGACCGAAACACGGGATCACAGCTGTCTGTGCTTTTTAGGTTTGACATAGATCTAATACACCGTTTCTGGGCCTTAAAAATCTCTTCCCTCTCACTACAGTTACCCCAAAATATGATTCCAAATCTTAACACTGACGCAACTAACCCATTATAAGCTAGTAGAAGTGTATCATTGCTAACTTTATGTGATAGGTTATATAGTACGTATGTTAATTTATTTAACTTCTTACATACGTCATCGGCATGAGCTTTCCAAGTCAAATTTTTGTCAATCAGGATGCCTAGAAATTTTGCTACACAAGCTGTATCCACTTTTTGACCATTATAACTAACATTTATATCATCACCGCGTATCCTTTGGTAGAAGTGCATTACTTTTGTCTTTTTTAGATTTATTATTAAGTTATTTGTATCAAGCCAACGTATAATTGTCTCTAATGTGTTATTAATTTCCCTTTCATAGTGTTCTTTATTGGTACACTTAACTATGGCTGCAAATAGTACCATGGGTTGTCGTGTCTGTCGTGGCATGTCATTTATATATAGAAGAAAAAGAGGAGGTCCCAAGACACTCCCCTGAGGCACACCGTATTTGACCTCCCTACCGGCTGATATATATCTAAGCTCACATTTGGTTTCAAGGCATATTCTGGAGATTTCTGTATGTTGAGTTCGTCCAGTGAGATAGGAGCTTATTAAGTCTAGGGCATTTCCTCGTATACCGTACCTATATAGTTTTTCCAAAAATACGTCATGTTTTACGTAGTCGAAAGCCTTGGTCATATCGGTATATATAGCACAAACAGGAGTCTTATTATCTACACTTGGCATTATATTGCATAAATCACTGAATTTATGGAGGATTATTGTTGACATTGATATTTTAAATTTTGACATAATTGTGTTTGTATTTTTATTTTATGGTTTGACATTTTAATTATACCTACCGACATTTAAAAATCTCTGTAATATTATTTAATTTTGTATTATATTGTAATTTCATTATTCTTGTGTGTAATATTTCAATACTTGCGAGTAGAATGCAGCGCACTAATATTATCATTATAAGACCTAATATAAACTATGTACCTGCATTGTGACAAATAAAATGATTTGATCTCAAATCAATTTGAGAAAAGGCGAAAATATTGTATGCGTTTCTGGCTGGAGTAATCCATTTTTCATGTACTTCCTTGTATCCGAATTTGGCACGTTTTTCATTTTCCTTTGGACGCCGCGCGTCTTCTCTCATATAATTATATAATACGAGGGCGGGATGATAAGTAACTAGCCTAATAAGAAAACACTAAACTTTCCGTGATAAAATTAATTTTATTTTTCCACATAGTCTCCGTGAACCTGTACGCACTTATTCCATCTTCGTTCTAAAGCAGTAATGCCTTCCATAAAATGATTTCTTTCGAGGCCTGCAAAATACTCCTCTACAGTGGCTATGACTTCATCATTTGTGGCAAATTTCTGTCCGCCCAAAAAAGTTTTGAGCTTAGGGAATAAGTGGAAGTCTGATGGCGCTAGATCAGGCGAATAAGGTGGGTGGGGCAGCAAATCATACTTCAATTCGTTGATTTTTGCCATAGCTTTAACACATGTGTGAACCCTAGCGTTGTCTTGGTGGAAGATGTTTTTTTTTTTTCGCCAAACATGGTCGTTTTTGCTGAATACATTCATCAATGTATTCAGCAAAAACGACCATGTTTGGCGCTTCATCAAGCTTATCTAGAAGATTAGCGTAGTATTCTGATAACTTCAATCGTCGATCTGCTAAAACCATATCATGTACTTTCACGACCATTTCCGGAGTCGTGACGCTTTTTGGACGTCCGGGGCCGGCTTAATCTTGGACACATGTACGACCGCGTTTAAACTCAGCCACCCAGTTTTTTACTGTGGCATAAGAAGGAGCACATTCACCCAAAACATTCTTTAACTCGTCATAGATATCTTTCCCCTTCATGCCCTTCATATGAAGAAACTTTATCACCGCTCTTTGTTCAATTTTATCCATTTTTAAAACAGTTGACGAAATATATTTTCAAATGACAAAAAATCAATAAAATTTTCACGCCACCAAATTCAAATTTAGAACACAGGTGGCTAGAGATACGAATTTAAAAATGACATTTTTTTTTTTTTAATTTTAACTTTTTTTGCTAGTTACTTATCATCCCGCCGATTTTTCATCACATCTATTCAAAAAAAGCTAGTTTGTTCTTCGTAAACAGGGACCAAAATAGCTCTTTGATCCCTAGGGAGCAAAATAGATTTGAATTTGGAATGTGGATATTGTTAGTAAAAGTTCCAATCACCAAAGAGATTAATCACGAACATTGTATGTACAAGTAACAGGCTGGCAAGAAAGAGAGAGAAAGTGTGAATTATTTGGTCAAAATGTAAATCCAAGATGGATGGAGAAATGTAAATCGAAAATTTTCAAATTTTTCGTCATGGGTGTCGTTTTCATAGTTTTCGAGGGTGCTAAAGCCGATAGTGAGGTCAAAATAAAATCCAAAATGGCCCTTCGAAAATTTTCAAATTGTTCGTCATGGGTGTCGTTTTCATAGTTATCGAGGGTGCTAAAGCCGATAGTAAAGTCAAAATGTAAATCCAAGATGGCAGCTGCGAAAATTTTCAAAATTTTCATCATTCAGGTATCGTCCTTATAGTTTTTAAAGCTGCTAAAGTCGATAAAGAGGTCAAAACGTAAATCCAAGATAGCGGCTGCAAAAAAATTGTTTTGGTTTTAAATCATGTGTGAGGGATGAGGTCGGACCGCACACGTTTTTTTTTGCTCATAGAGGGTGATGAAAAGTAGTGTTCACCTCGGGAGCAACACTATTTTAAGCTCGAGTGACGTACTTTGAATCCCTCGCTGCGTTCAGGATTAATACTCTCGCCTTAAAAATAGTTGTTTGCTCCCAGGCAAACAATCTACTATTCTCACATAGAGGCACTGCTTCTCTATTGATTTCATCCAAAAGTATTAGCAGAGGGACAGTTTCCGTATTTATAAGAACGTTCACATTCTAATCTCGGTCTCAATGTGTGAAAAATACCTATAATTTACTTCCATTTTATAAACGTTTTAGATATTGATGTTCACTGTTATACTTACGGAAATTTGCCTTCTGTTGTGATGGCAACTGATTAGTACTGACGCTTGATTTTACATTTGCAGGAGGAGTTCCGCGGTTTTTCGTTCGTGAACAAGGACTTCAACCCGGCGCCGCCCGTCGACAAGCCGCCGCAAGCCTGAGCTGTGTGCGCGGTGCTGCGGTACACGTGCAGTGCGCGGTACACGTGCAGTGCGCGGTACACGAGCGGTACAAGTGCAGTACACGAGCGGTACACGTGCGGTACACGGTACACACGGCACACAGCGCGACGGGGCGACGGCGCCACTCTCATTTTTTACATAATTATGTTAAGTGTAATGCCAACATCTGTCTAGTCACGACGATGCGCATGTTAAGCGCAGACGCTGTTCTTATTTTAATTCTAGTAGTAGCGCGCGACGTCTTTAGTATCAACGTCGGACGAAGTATTATTTTTATTACGTTTTTATTTTTGTACGTTTTTTGAATGTACGTTGTCTGTCTTTAAGTGTATGTTAGTTTAGGAGCGCTCGAGTCTCTCACTGCGACAGTTAACAAAGACGCAATTTGGTAAATGTGACTTGACGAATTCTTTCGGCGTAAATAGTGATACTTTTAGTGAAGTTAAGATCGGAGTGCTGAGATGGCGAGCACTTCCGTTACATGCTGGACTAGTCCAAATTGCGTCATATCCGGACAATGATCACAGAACCTCACAGGTTCAGTAGCGCGACCGGGCGCGGGCGGCCTACCGCGGGAGTAGCGACATTACACAAAAGCTGAGATAATTCGACAATCTCGATGTACCGAAGTAATGTTGACGATGCCAGAGCAAGTAGCACGCAAGGACATCTTCGAACTAAATCTATCATCATCGAACCCTAGTATCAAATCAGTGACTATGTCAATAATACCTTTGTTTGAGGTAAGATGTCTCCGACCGATATTTGTTATTGCTTCTGACAAAATTATTTCCGCGCGGTAGACTGCCAGATGTCAGGTTCTAAAATTGAATACCTCAATAAATACGCTTGCCTTGTTTTGCGAGTGAAACCGAGGTTTCCATTTAAGAATGCTAACTCGTACAAATGTAAGACTTGTTCCAACAAGCCGTTCAATTCACGATATTGAACGTAACCTGTGGGTCTCGTGAAACAGCAGCTTTAAATACCTCGTAACATTGTACAGACGTTGCCAAAGTTGACTTGAAACACTGTTTTCTTATGATGTTTCTGTCCACTAGTTCATTCGAATTCGACAGTTGCTTACGAAGGCGCTACACGTGTTGTTATGTAGGTGCGCAGGCGCCGGGCGCGCCGACCGTCGCGCAGAGTGTGACGTCACGTGCCCAGTGTGACGTCAAGGGCGCAGTGTGACGTCACGTGCGCGCAGTGTGACGTCACACGCGCGGCACACTCCTCACGGCGCTCTTCCTTTCTGTACATATACCTGCCCCTGGGAGGCTGCGCCACGCCTCTGGCACTAGCTCCTGCGCGAACTAATAAATCACTGCACATCACAACAAATATATAAATAAATTTAAAAAAATGATTCGATGAGTATATTTTCCATTGAGTCCTATATTAAAGATATAGAGCAATTATCGATTGTTGTAAATATTGAACAAATACATAGTATGTGGCGCGCGCGCGGCGACACTGTGCGTGTCGGACACTGTGTCGACACAGCACAATACTGTGTGTCGGACACTGTTTCGACACAGCGCAACACTGTGTCAGACACTGCCGACACAGCGCAACACTGTGTGTCGGACTCTGTCGACACAGCCCAACACTGTGTTAGACTCTGTCGACACAGCGCAACACTGTGTGTCGGACTCTGTCGACACAGCGCAACACTGTGTGTCAAACTCTGTCGACCCAGCGCAACACTGTGTGTCGGACTCTGTCGACACAGCGCAACACTGTGTGTCGGACTCTGTCGACACAGCGCAACACTGTGAGTCGGACTCTGTCGACACAGCGCAACACTGTGTGTCGGACTCTGTCGACACAGCGCAACACTGTGTGTCGGACTCTGTCGACACAGCGCAACACTTTGTGTCGGACTCTGTCGACACAGCGCAACACTGTGTGCCGGACTCTGTCGACACAGCGCAACACTGTGTGTCGGTCTCTGTCGACACAGCACAACACTGTGTGTCGGACTCTGTTGACACATCGCAACACTGTGTGTCGGACTCTGTCGACACAGCGCAACACTGTGTGTCGGACTCTGTCGACACAGCGCAACACTGTGTGTCGGACTCTGTCGATACAGCGCAACACTGTGTGTCGGACTCTGTCTACACAGCGCAACACTGTGTGCAACGGACACTGTGTCGTCACAGCGCAAAACTGTATGTGTCAGACACTGTCGACACAGCGCAACAATGTGTGTGTTGGGCACAGTGTTGCCCTGTGGCGACACAGAGTCGCCGCGCGCGCGTCCGAGGACGATGTAAAACCCCATACGCGTAGTAGTGTTACAATTGCGTGTACTGTGAGCGTGTGTGTGAGTCTGTGTGCGTGCGAATGTACGAGAGTATCGCTGCAACGTTCATTCTTTTATTAAACTTACGACGTACCTATTAATCGGTGCTTTGAATTTAAACTTGGTGTTTTTGTAATGATTGGGTGTTGTGTTCGTACAGTCTACCCCTTTTAGGCGTTATGAGAGTTATTTTAAGAAATTTGGTTGTTTAGTCATTCGCGCATAATAATTTATTTCGATTAGCAGAATTTCTTTGAGAAAGTCCGCGACATGTGAGACGCGAGCTACCGCGATATTTACCGGTATTAAACTTGTTCGTCGAGTTAAACGTATAAGATTACTCGCAGAGTATATTTACCATTATAAATATAAATTTATTTACATTTATAGATACCGATACCCTAAAGTTATTAGTGAGGTGATCAGACCTGTGTGGGTTCTGACTTGACTCGCGTAAGAGACAAGACCGAGGGGCACGTCATCGCACCGCTTGCTGGACTAGACATCGGCGGAGCGCAGCTAGCTGCCGACTGCAAGTCGTTAGGTGAGCAGCACCGAGCAGTGGTTTGTATGAGGGCACAGTCGTGACCCGAGTGCTCACGAATGCGGACCGGCCCGCGCCGAGCTACGGACACGTACTGACGACGTCACTGCGGATGTGACTCACACAGTATTGGCCTAAACACCTTTATTAATGCAATAGTAAAGTTTCACAGCATTGTTCAGCAACATGTGACTATGGGCTCAATACATGTTGCAGGCAATATGGAATACATTTTCGCTGGAAACGTTACGAAGTTTCGTATTTATGCTAAACAAAGTTGCGGAAAATAATGGAAAACGTAACGGTATGGTACGGTTTGCGTTACAATTTCTACATTTAGTTTAAATTGCATCGTTTTTTGGCGGAATTTAAACTAAATATAGAAATGTTGTAATACATATGATTGTCATGTATTACCGCAAAGTAACGCCTGATAACGTTACTTTTCTCAAGTTTTGTTTGACTTGAGTCCGAGACTAGGCTCCCGGCGAGCGCGCCCCTCGGCCGCGCCCAGTACGTCGTACTTCTAGTCCCGCGTGTTGTTGCGCGAAGCCTTCCTCCAATACTCATCGACACGTCTGTGTCACAACAGTATTTCTTGATCTTTGACCTTGTGTTACATCTGTCACGTACATTATAAGGGGCAACAGACCTGGTAACACACGTCATAGTTAATAAACGTAGGGGCGTCACGCTTAGGCCCCGAATTCGTGGGAAACAAATGTAGCACTACAATGTTTCAGCAAACGATTTGAGATTTGAAAACATGTGTTTATATGTCGGCACGCTGCTGCAACACTGTTGCACAACTTTTGTTTACCTTGAATAAGGGGCTTTAGCGTGCATGCGCAGCGCATGTGATTTCATATAATCAAAGTGTTACAAGTCTGTTTCTGCCTAAAATAGTCGCGAACAAACCAAAGTGTTACCATTATATTTTATAACTATTCGGTTAAAAGTTTAAATTTAAAATGAATTTATTTGTTTGCGTACAAATGTAACACAAGCATTTACCATTTAGTTGAGATTCTCTTTACATAATATTTTGTTAGATATTTTATATTAAATATATTTTTGTCGTACTTTGAGTACATTATACGTTATTTTTATTATGGTCTGTGTTTTTATAGTCATTGTCTTGTTTACTTTGGTAATCAAGTAGGAAATTATTTATAAATCAATATTTTTGTCGCAGACACCACCATTTTATTGAAGAGATTTTTTGAATATTTGACATCACATTTCAGCTGCATACATATTTAGCTTACGTCACTATTTACGCCGGTAGCACACCTCCGCCGCAAAACCATAGCAGTGAAACCGCTTGAAAAATTTAATAGACGCGTCATTTTCCGCTACTCGCATCTGAATCAAGTAGCGGAACATGACGCGAGTCTATTGAATTGCATAGCTGCGGTTTCGCTGCTATGGTTTTGCAGCGGAGGTGTGCTACCGGGGTTAAAGTCAACGACTTATTTAAAAGTATCGAACAGCACTTTGACTTAGTAGTAATTCAGTCTTAATCGTGGCGACGTAAGCTGGGCATGTGTCAGGCACCTGTCACGCATCGCGACAGTATTCTGAAAGAAGTATTATATAATTAGTTGTTAGTTATCGATGTAATACCAAAGGTTTAAGTTTAATAGTTTAAATGAATGTTGGGTTAAGTTTACTTACCAGTGTGTAGTGCGGTACACTCACGCGCCCCGCGGCGAGCGGTCGCACAAAACGTATTGCTTTATGTAGTTGTTAGTGTATAATATTATATAAAATAATATAAATATATTAAATTATATATCTCTGTACGTGTTCCCGTTATGATTGCTATATAACTTTTTGTTTTATATGTTTTTCGTTGGGTGCGTGGAGTGATGTCTCGCCGGCAACGGAGTGACAGTGGTTGCATCTTATTATCTACGTACTAAAGCTTAGTTTACCTTGTAAGGTTTCTATTAATTTCGTGGCCATTTTATTTTTAGGTCGGTGGGAAGCTATTGATGGGTGATTGCGAGTTATTTTATGAGAAAGATCAGTTGAAAAAGTTATTTATTAAAAGTAAAATACATATATTCTTTCGTTAACACATGAATAGTAATTATTAATTTGTTAATAAAAATAACATATACCCAATCAATAACTTTTCACCTGAAAGCACAAACCGTTAAACGAAAGTTGAATGTAATATATCAGTGTCGCATAACTCTGCAACGCAGCTTATTAACTTATTGTAAGTACAATGTAAGTTTGTATACTGAAGCGCACCGAGCTCGGCGGGCGGCCTTGCAGAGTGGCGACGGCGTTTGTTGACTAGATAACTTAAATGTACGTGAACATTTCATTTTTGATGTGAATCATACTAATATAAAATAAATTACATAGAGTATAGAGTATAATAGAGGTATGTTACGTGTGCCGGCGTGTCGGCACGGTCATGTTATTAATTTATTCGTAAATATTTCATAGTTGTGTGTTGTTCACATTGTGGTTTTTTATTCGTACGCTGTGTGTGGATGTGCGTGTGAGGGAGAGAGCGAGCGAGGGAGAGAGCGAGTGCGCGGGCGGCGAGAGGGCGGGACACCGACAGGTACATTCATTCTATGATAAGTTACCTAATGCAGTACAAGCCTGGGCCCGTATCTGGGTGTGGTGTATAATATATCAGTTAATATTGCCACGGGACCTAACCGCCTCCATTCGTGTGCACCGTTACATAATTTCCTTCCGTGGCCATAATAGGTCTGCATGTGCCGTTGTTAACTAAGGCGGTGAAATTGTGTAAATAAATAAGACCCTCGACAGACACGCGACAAGTCGCCGCGTTTCGCGTAGTGTCGCAAGCGCCACAAGCCTCGTCTCGGTAGTTGTACTTACCATTCACTGGAGAGCTGCCGGAGACGGCCATTGTTTGCGTTTCACTCTACTAATATTATTAACGTATTGAGTTTTCTGACTACCGTAAGAACCGAATGCTATAGCGGCTATTTGAGCATCTTAGTCAAATGTATAAACATTGTCAGAGCACAAAGTAAAGAAGCGCAGCGCAGCCCTCGGCCGCTCGGCCTCGTTAACTAGCTGTGATTACGTTGCTATTGATATAGTATGTTTATTTCCGGACGCACATGTGTTCTCATTTCCGACCTTATTGCAACAAAACTATAAATGATCAAAACATTTTTGAAACTTATTTTTTTGAATTTTTACACGATTACTTTATTTTATTCGTCAAATGTTATATTGTTTGAAGAAGATATAAATTTATTGATTATAACGTAATAGCTGATAATTAAATCGTAGTACAATTTAAAGTGTAGTCAGAGCGTACTGCCGTCGCTAAGTGTCATGTACAAAGCATGATGACCCAGCACTAAATAAAGCTATTTATATGGAGTTGATCACATACCACATACTAAGATAACTATATAATGTTATGAGAACATCATTTTTATTCTAGGTACCATAGATTACTACACTTGGTGACAGCAAACCTTTGAGATTTGCATTTTAGCTGAATTGTAAAAGGATGATAAAAGAATTACCTCCTTAACTGAGATAAATGAAAATATAACGCTTACTTAATTTTGTCTGTCTGTCACCGACTGTGCCAAAGTATCCTTCTTGTTAAACTGATGACTATTGTAAGCAGTGACCGGTCAGTCTCGGAATTACCTGAACTAATTTAAGGAAAGATCTGTGAAGAACCTCGATGACCTCATTATAATGTGAAATATCTACTTTATCTAGTGTATTCTGTGGGCTGACCGGGCATTGTGAGGGTTCACTCTACATCTGTTATAAATAGCTTGTCGTCACCGCCCAGGCGGCCGCGCTGAGTCCGGCGATAGGGCCTGCCGCAGGCTCGGGGCCGCGAGCCGGCTATAATAATTAAATAAATCATGAACTGTCGCACCGTTCTTCCTCCTCCTACAAAAGTTCTTGATTGGCCTAAATTTCTGATTTACAAAGTACCCTTTCTCTCTTGCCGACACCAATATTGAAACATATAAATAGTACCCGAAAACATCAACGCAATGCCTTACACTAGAATAGAATCAGAATAAAATACAAATAATGTTTAGCTTTAGACCAAATATGAGAGAAACGCCTATTATGATTAAAGCCGTATTGCCCGACTCAGTCGCGCGTTTGTAGAAAATGTCGCTCGTTTGTCCAGTAAACAGAAACGAAAAGTAATAGTGTTACACTGTTTAATGCCATTTTGTAACATAAGCCATATTAACGCTAGCTGTAACTTGACATATCACGCTGTATTGTTATTTTTATCTATATATTTGATATGATCGCCGCCGGCATGCGCCCGCGGGCTGCGGCTCGGCCGGCGTCGGGCCGGGATCTACTTACTACCGATATGTACTGTGTCAAACATAGCGCATTATTTAACTCTCCGGCGTTTATTTGCAATCTTTATAGCTAAAAAGTTTATTTAAAAAAAACTATAACCTCTGGAGTGCTTCAAAATGTAATGGCGGCCAAAAAAATGAACCCAGTTATATAAATATTTCAAAACACTTATTTACAGTAAGTTACGTTCACTATTTAAGGGTTTTAACTTTAAATCTTACAATATTCTTCTGCACAATATTTTTAAGTATCATACTTTACATAATGTACGTTTGTGTCCGCCATTACGTTTTATGAACTCGCTCCTTATTTAGTTCGTAGGGATTGCAAATGGTGGACGGCGTGAGTACCATAAGTTATTTTTTACTGATTTTGGAATGCTTATAAATAAAATAAAATATATTTTACGCTTCCCAGAGGTGTTATATAGCCAAAGAGTGGTTTAATATTTGTACAAATCGGCTCAAAGCCCTAATTTTGTTGTCTATTCGTTGAAATACATATTTATTGTCTTGCCAGTATATACAGTGTAGGTAACAGTTTGGGGGAAATCTAATAATGGTGTGTATAATTTGTGTTGCAATGTCGTCTACACTCGAGGGTGATTGTTTCTGAATCTCTTGTTAAAAATGTTTTTGGGAGTTTTGATAAATTATGTTTAGGTATTTTACTTTAAGTAATTATTTATGTTTCATGATGAAATTCCTCAGTGACATCAGTATTTTGATGCTTCGTACCTACTGTAAACAACTTTGATTTTAACTTTAATGTTAGCAACCAGTCGTGGTTGTTGCAATAGATTGCTTGTTATTGTTTGAACGTCAGAGGGCGCTGGCGCTCGCGGCCCGGCATCGGCCCGTCAGCCACGACCACTGCACATTTTATTGTTTGTCTAATACATGGTGGAGTAAAAATGAACTTGAATCGAATATTGAAACGTCCTGATGGGTACTTTGACCCTTAATTATAAGAACGTGGTGTTTATAACTTCTAAATTGTGATCTGATTGTTTCGAATGTGTTAATGAAAACACAGTGTAGATGACATTGCGACAGGCGTACGTTATAGTTTGTGTTAATTATTTGTAGCTAACACGAAGATATGAGATCTGTTGGATGGCGGCTGTCATCGCGCGGCCGGGGCTTTGGGGACACATTGCTATCTTACTCGATAAAATAAAAAAGCAGTTACCGCCTTACAGTGTGCAATAAATTAAGACTTACTAAAGTAAACAATGGAATTTCATAATATCTGTGAATTGAACGAATAAATTGGATAAATATCCATTGGTTTTATTATTTTGACTCAGCTGGTCCCCAAAGCGTTGGCCTGACTGGTACGACCTCGTAATACCTATTTGTTGTCTGTTCACCTTCACTTAGAACACATTAGCTGAGTAAATTATTGCATAAATATAGTTTTATGATGAAATAAAATATGTATATGTAATCCTACATGTCTATTAAATCATGAAAATAGATTATAATGTGATGTTTCATTTTTTAGCATTCTTTACCCAAAGGGCACCATCGATACCCAACTACTTAGCGTTCCTTATCCAAATGGTACCATCGATACCCAGCTACTTAGCGTTCCTTACCCAAAGGGTACCATCGATACCCAGCTACTTAGCGTTCCTTACCCAAAGGGTACCATCGATACCCAGCTACTTAGCGTTCCTTACCCAAAGGGTACCATCGATACCCAGTTACTTAGCATTCTTTACCCAAAGGGTACCATCGATACCCAGCTACTTAGCGTTCCTTACCCAAAGGGTACCATCGATACCCAGCTACTTAGCGTTCCTTATCCAAAGGGTACCATCGATACCCAGCTACTTAGCGTTCCTTATCCAAAGGGTACTATCGATATCCAGCAACTTAGCGTTCCTTACCCAAAGGGTACCATCGATACCCAGCTACTTAGCGTAACGTTGGCCATCTGTCTGGCACAGATAACGATGGGCGGCTGGTAAATACCCAGTTGAAAAATCTCCAGGTAGATTTCCTCTTGGGTAAAAACCGGGTATTTACCCGTCTGTATATCGACACGAGTGAAAACCTAGTAAGTGTAAAATAATTAACTTTTCAGGAGGAAGAAAAAACTGCGTGCTGTAAAAATTTTGTACGGCGTCTTTTATAGTTTTTAATTAATACAATTCGACTCTAAATTTAGATCCAAAATTACCTGCATTCAATAATCAATTACAAAAAGGCTTATGTTCACATGTGGAATCCAAATTAAGTGAAGGTGACATCAGGGGAGCGGCCAGGATACTGTTCAGCAGCGATGTGGTGGCGCCTTACTCTCCAGAAACGCTAACAGCTCTAGAGAGTAAACACCCAGCGCCTGCAGATAGTCTCACCTTTCCCGATCCCCCCGACCCAACCCTCCTAAATTCAACCTTTCTAAACATTTCGGCGCCCCAGTTGGTTGCAGCCGTGAGCTCCTTCCGGAGTGGTTCCGCCGGCGGCCTCGACGGCCTGACTCCACAACATCTAAAGGATCTATTGAGTTCAGGTGCCGGGGACGCTAGTGAGTCGCTTCTAAAGGAGCTCGCGGCTCTGATTAAACTCATGCTCACCGGCGGTGTGAACGAGGCCGTGGTCGATGTCTTATACGGGGCCAACCTATGTTCCCTGCGTAAGAAGGACGGCGGCATTCGTCCCATCGCCGTTGGGTGCACCTACAGGCGTATGGCAGCCAAAATATGCTGTAAGCTATACAGCGAATCCCTTACAGCTAAGTTTCAGCCTCTACAGCTTGGTTTCGGCTCGAGAGGGGGCTGTGAGGCTGCCGTGCATGCCCTTTCCACCTTTTTAAACTCCAACAAATGTGAGGCTATCCTCAAGGTTGACGTTAAGAATGCCTTTAACTCTGTCAATAGGGACACTTTGTTGGCTGAAGCCAAAAAGGAACTACCCGAAATTTATGGTTTTATGTGGCAATGTTACAGGTACCCCTCTAAATTACTATACAAGGACAATGTTTTGGAATCTGCAGTAGGATGCCAACAAGGTGACCCTCTCGGGCCAGTCATTTTCAGCCTGGCTATCCATCCAATTATACAGAAACTAAATTCAAAATTTAACGTGTGGTATTTGGATGATGGAACGCTAGGAGGTGATGTAGACACCATTTTGAAAGACCTACAACTCATAAAGCAACAATTTAAATCCATTGGCTTGGACCTTAACCCATCAAAAGCGAAATTTTCCTTTCTGACATTACCGACAGACAACTGACCCTGGAGAAATTTAATGCAATAGCCCCACAAATCAAAATTATAGAAAAAAGTTCACTTCAGCTCCTAGGTTCCCCAATTTTAGAAGACAGCTTTCCTTCTTTCATCGACGAAAAAATCAAAAACTTCAACGGCATTTCGGACAGACTCTCCAAAATTAATTTACATTCGGCATTCACCCTGATCAGATACTGTTGTTTTGGTCCAAATTTTATATATTTTTTACGCTCTTCCCCTTTATGGAAGCAGTCACACCTCTTGGACAAAATTGACCAAATTATTCGCAGCACACTATCATCCATTTTAAATGTGGCCTTGGACGACCGAGCGTGGCTACAAGCCACACTACCCATCCGTTTTGGTGGCCTCGGCGTCCGCAAAATTACCAGTATTAGCTTACCCGCGTTCCTGTCCTCTGTCCGCAGCACTGAAAAGTTGACCAGCAAAATTTTAGCCCCCTGCCTGGTTTACTCTGAAGTGCCTTGCTTGACCGATGTGGAGAACGCCTGGAAAGCGGCTTGCCCGAATACAGATCGGCCCGTGAACCCATCTTCCCAGAGACAGTGGGAAATAATGTGTGTTTTAGTTTATGATCCTTGCTAAAACAACCGATTTTACTGGCGGAATTCTTCGTGATGGGGCGGGGTGTGAGGGTGGGGGAGCACACGGCGTCTGCTGTGCTCGCGTCGCCTTCCTTAGTAAGTTTCGACTCTACGCCGCGCAAGCACGTGTGTTGTTATCTTGCTATTAACCAATCTCTCATCGCGTTAATTTGTTATCGATCATTATTGTTAATTCTTGTTTCTCTTGTTATTATTTTTGTTATCATTGTTATTTCGGATACCATGGCTTCGTATGCTAATAACGAATACGCAGACATTATGTTTTGTTATGGTTTTGCCGATGGAAACGCGGCTGCGGCTCGGCGAGAATACCAACGCCGCTTTCCCGATCGTCGACTTCCCCACGTTACTGTTTTCGGGAGCACCTATCGACGATTGTCTGAAACTGGCAGTGTTCAGAGAGCACAATTCAACGCTGGCAGACCTCGACGGTATACGGCTGACGAAGAGGACACCATTCTTCAGTGTTGTATTGATGACCCAAACATCTCAACGAACATTGTTGCAAGACAGCTCGGTATGTCCCAGTGGAAAGTGTGGTCGGTAGTACATCTATCAGGTAAGACACCCGTACCATTATCAACCTGTCCAAACATTGCACGAGGGAGATCCTGCCAGGCGACTCGAATTTTCTCGGTTTATGTTAAACGCTGACGCTGACCAGGAACATTTCCTAAGAAATATTTTGTGGACTGACGAGTCAAAGTTTGACCGGGATGGTATAACGAATTACCATAACTTACATTTTTGGGCACCTAAAGCAGACAGGAATCCAAAAAAACTAAAAGAAACTGCGTCGCAAATGAGATTTTCCCTGAACGTATGGATGGGTGTCGTTGATAATTATTTGGTGGGCCCTCATTTCTTGCCCCAAAATTTGAACGGCGAAAATTACGAGGAGTTTTTGAGAAACAACCTAGACGATTTGTTGGCGGATGTTCCCGAAGAAATAAAAAACAACCTCATGTTTCAACATGATGGGTGCCCAGCACATTACCGGATTACTGTCCGACAGTGGCTAGATGAGAGATTTCCAAACCGATGGATTGGGAGGGGAGGGCCAATTCCGTGGCCAGCACGAAGCCCTGATATCACACCACTTGATTTTTACGTCTGGGGTCATATGAAGGAATTAGTTTATGTGACCCCAATAAATTCAGTCGAAGAACTTCGACAGCGAATAATAAACGCGGCGCAACAGATGAGAACAACGTTTTCATCAAGAGTGACGAAAACCGAAGTTAGGAAAAGAATTCGAACTTGCATTCGTAATAGAGGGGCTCATTTTGAACAAGATGTGTAAAATTTTTAATAAAATTTGACGTACATTTTTGAATGCATTTTATTTCATACAAATACAAATTCTCTCCCCGCGCCGTTTCAAACACATGCCATGCCACGAATTATGTATTTTAAAATTGACTTTTATACCTTTTTGGAAAGCTTACAGAATAGGCAAGTTTTTTTAGTTATTTTTACGATTAATGTCATAGAAGTTTTTGACGGCAACATTTTTGAAGCGTAAAATAAAAATATTGGTAAGATATTATTCTTATATCGTTAATTATTTTAATTATTTTTTTAAATTAAGTAGTTTTAACTATGTCCATAGCTTAATTGAAGTGCTAGCTACAACATGATTTTTAATGGTACCCATTCAAATGTGTAGTTTTTTTTTTTATTTGGAATTAAATGTCAAATTTTGGGTAAATATCGAAAAACCCTTAAAATTCAAATATCTCGAATACTATTGAATTTCGGCCATACATATGGGGGGTTCAATTTGTTGCATTTGGCCCCCTTTATCAGCCCCTGACGGATATACGTCGAATTACCAGTAATCCTGTATATTGGAGTCATTATGACTTTCCAAAGGTCAGCCAGTGACACTCCATTGAAAGAAATGGCATCTAGTGGTAATCTCGTAAATACTGAATATAAAAATGAATGACTGACTTAGGCGGTAATCTGCTAAAATTTTTACAGTTACTTTGATCATTGACCTACCATTAGAACTACATTGTGCAGTAATTGCTTTTAATTCGTTACGAGTATCGTGTTTGTGGAATACAATGATCAACCAATGATCGACCATTATGAATTTAGCTGATTACGAACTTTTAGCAAAATGACAATGGGATCGTGTTGGAATGACGAATTTATAAAATTCAAAAGTCATTTATTCAAACTAGGCTGAGAATCAGCACTTTTTGAACGTCAAAATTACATAAGACAGTCCCCCAAAACGCCCACCACCTACTAGTGCCCACTTCCTAGTGCTTTAGCTGGGAAGAAGAAGTGGCGCAACAAACTCCCCAGCAGCACAGCTGTCTGTTCAGTTAGAAAAAAATGGTTCTATATAATAGTAGGTATGCAAGATAATTTACATTAAGCAAAACACAATTTAAATTATAAATTACACAAACACACTGACAGCTAGCACACGCCAATATACCAACCAAAAACATCGAGAACTCAAGCAGAAATAAAAATAACTAAACGTAAACATTATCTAAAAAAGAAAATAAAGCCTCCAGGCCTATAGGGCGTGCCCGCTTACATATAGCTGTAATTAGAAGTTATAATTGATAAACTAGGACCATCGAAGTAAAATAAATAATTGTCGCTAGCTAACCACATATTGCAATACAACTCATAAAAAAAACCTTATAATGGTAATGAGTAGATAATGTCAACAATAAATTAAAATAAATTGACTTAAAAAGTAAAATTATAAACAATTATATAAACTCATAATTATAACCGGTCAGTAGGTAAACTAATTCTGGAGAAAGAACATGGTATACATTGTCTTGAGTTAATCACAGCGACCAACTATTCTTATCATTTAAGTAGTCGTTGGTAGAATAGTATGCCTTTGAACAAAGGTTGGACTTTACTTTAGTTTTAAACGCATTAAAAGGCATCTAGCAAAGAAGAGGGTAGCTTGTTAGGGTCATAAGGTTATAGGTACCAAGCCCAACAAATGAGGTATGAACCTTATGAAGTCGGTGAAAGGGAGCACGTAGTTTATCCTTACTTCTAGTGTTAACATTTTAAATCACTGTTTTTAGTGTATACGTGTATATTTTGCCTAATATATAAGATGTTGGCGAAGATGAATTATTATTGTGATGCCATTGTGAGGATACCGATATCTTTGAAAAAATCTCTCAGAGAAACTCTGGCACCTAGCTGGTAAATTGCTCGAATAGCACTTTTTTGGAGGACAAAATATATTTTGAATACCTGCAGCTTTGCCCCACAACAGAATACCGTAGGACATAACGCTATGAAAATAACTAAAATAGACTAACCGAGCTGTATCAACGTCAGTGTATTGTCTTACTTTCCTGACGGCGTAGGCGGCTGAACTGAGCCTTCCCGCTAGGCTCGATATATGTTGGCCCCACTGTAGTTTGGCATCTACTGGTAAGCCCAGAAAAACTGCCGAGTTTACAGTTTCAAGCACTTCTTTATATATGACAATGTTGGGTCCTAGATTTCTAACATTTGGAAGGGCAAACTTTACACATTTCAAAAATAGCAGACTTGGGCCCCAGGTAACAAGTGACCTCACCAACGGGCAACGGGCTATCATGTCTCCCGGCTGTAGCGCGTAGAATGCTGCTGGGGCTGTCACGGAGTCTGTTTAGCACAGACCAGTACCATTTGTTTCAGAAAACTTCCAAAGAAAATTTCCAACACCTTTTTCTCGAAAGTTTGATTTTTTGGAAAGTTGAATGTAGCAAATGTGCGCAATAAAAAAACAAAGGGAATGAGCCCCGGTTTTTTTTGCAAATCTTGTAAATTTAATAACTCGTGTTGTCAACAACAACTCGTGAGTACTCGTGTACTCAATTTGTTAACTCGTGTTCCGGAAGTGATCTATAGAAAGCTGAAATTTTGATATGTCAGTATTGTGGCCCTCTAACTACAGTTAAATTTTCAGATCAAAATGTTGCAAGCTTTTTGCAAACCGTCTACTTTTGTTTTGCGATGAGATTGGAAAGGACTAAGGCCACTTGTTAGCAGATGAATATCCGGGACACTCCATAATAAATTACTGTATGCCTGGTTGTTCTTTATTTGATATTAAGAAAGAAATTATTAAATGTAACTTTAATCAGGACATTATATTATTATTTTTTATGGGTAACAGGGGAAATGTGAACAAAGAAAAACTGCTCTAATATTATAGAACATTGCGTACTTAATTCTAGTTTGAGAACAATTGTGTTGTTTACATTCCCATATTAGTAACAGTTTGCCACAGGAAGAAAATAACTTAAGATTTTCAATGAGCATGACATTGCATAACTTGACATTTAATAATAATTTGTTTCATTTAGTTGATACCAACAATTATGTTGGTAACAATTTGTATTTGACAAAAGATAGATATATTTTTATGTACTATCTTTCCAACTATTACAAAAGACAGATAGCTGAGTCACTATCATATATTTTTTGTATTTCAGCCAAATAAATGGCTAAACAACTTGCTCCTTTTGAGCAATGCAAAGTAATTTTAAATAATTCTGCCAATAATTTGGCAACTAATGACATTGATCATTTAAATTAGAAATTAGGACAATAGAGGAAACCTCTTGCTAAATAAATGAAGAAAATTATAATAGTGGTTTAATATCACACCCATCAAATTGTAGTACCTAACCTAAATAAATGTAATACTTAATAATATTCTAAGAATTGTTCATCAAAATATTCAGGGTGTGATAGGTAAGGAATTAGAATTGGAGCTGTTCATGAACTGTAGTTATATTGATATCCTATATCTAACTGAACATTGGTTAAAAGTCCACCAGTTCATGTTTAGCTTTAACAACCACCAGGTTGCCAGCTCATTCAGCAGAGTTAATATGATACGTGGTGGTTCTCTAATCATTGTTCGTAACAATATGAAATTTAAAGAACGTAAGGATATTGTGAGCCTCTCTGTTGAGCGAGTTATTGAAATAGCTTGCATAGAGCTTGATCAGTTAATTGTAATGAGCATGTACAGGCCCCCATTTGCTTCATATGATATTTTGAGAAATATATGGAAGAAGTATTATTAAAGACTTGTAACAGTAATAAAACAGTTTTTTTTTAACTTTGGTAACTGAGCCTGTGTGTGACTATTCTGCCAGCGTCATGTAATGACGGCAATGCAACAAGGTGAGCCGTGAACTTTGCACTTCGTGGTAGTTATCTATATAAAATTGTTAGCAGCTGAAAGGACAAGACAATTTTTTGTTAGTAAATCTAGCTAAATAGGATAAAATAATATTTAAACATGTAAAATACTACAAACCCACATACGTATATATTTACAAAGTTATTATTACTACACACCAGACTACATTTTGATAAGTCATAAGTCATTTATTTCATAACAAAATACATTGTGTTGAAAATATTACACCGATATTAAACAATTAATAAAAAATAAAACATTACAGTCATATCAAAATTCAGCATTTAAAATATTCTAATAAATAATTATAGCTCTAAGTCATTAACAAAAAATTAAATAATAACCAACATTACATTTCATTTCAAAATTCATTATCCAGATAAAAAAAAAATTAAAACTTATAAACAAATAATTCATAAAACTGATATCATTTACATTTTTTTAAAAATATAGTACTCGTACTTGTTACTACTTAAAAGTTAGTCAAGAGGTAATGGAAGTTAGTAGGAAGGGAGATGTTCATTTTGGAAAGCTTATGGTACATATGGTTTTTAAGTTAACTCAGAGAACTTTATCTCTGTCTTGGGAATGTAGACATATGATTGCTATGTTAATAGCATATAATATTAACGAGGTTATAGCTAATATAACAAATTGTAGTGTTAGTGACGAGTCTGTGTTGTCTAGCTATACTAACAACATAGTGATTAATTATGAGTCATCATGTACGAAGGAGGATCCACCTATAATACCAACATCTTTGGAGGCCACTACCAGTCAGATAGGGTATTCTCTTCCTGCTGGAATTCATACAGACATTCTAGACTCTTCCATTGTAGTTGTGGAGGTCACTCCGGATAACTTTTTAAACTAGTTAGTAAGACAACAGAAGTTACCCCTTCAAATAACCAATTATTATTAGAGAATAATAAAAAGGTATCTTCTGGCAATATTACACATAAGAAAAAACCAAAAGGGGGGCAACATACTTTAAAATTATTCAATCAAAATATCCAAGGTTGCTCTTCCAAATTACTGGAAATAGAATTGTTTTTAGAAAATACCAAGTTTGATGTTGTTTGTTTAACAGAACATTGGTTAAAAGATCATCAAGTAATGTCAATTAACTATGATAATTATTATGTAGTTAGCCATTTCAGCCGAAAACGTATGATACATGGCGGATCATTAATATTAGTAAAAAATTCTATTCAATCGAAAGAACGAAAAGACATAATCGGGCTGTCTGTTGAACACACCATTGAATTGTCCTGTGTTGAGCTAGATAAGCATGTTATAGTATGTGTATACAGACCTCCAAGTTACCAGAATCTATCTATGTTTGATTCTGTAATGGAAGATGTGTTAAATAAACTAAATGGTAGTAGTAAGTCAATAATCATATGTGGTGATTTTAATATTAATATATTAGAAAATAACGTTAATACTGTCAAACTATTAAGTCTTTTCAGGTCATTTGACTTGTCAAATGTTTTTAATGAACCAACCCGAGTGACAGCTTCTTCTGCCACTTGTATAGATAATATTTTCTGTAATTGTGATTACTTACATAAACAAATTGTAAATAAGTTGCCATCTGATCACAGTGGACAAACAATAACATTTTGCTCCTACATGCCTTTACAAAAAATTCAAATAAGGTTTAGGCCAATTACATGTAGAAATCTAGAGAAATTAAATAATGTTTTGGCAAGTAAATTATGTATTCAGAGTTTTGATAATATATGTGACCCAAATGAGTTCTACACAGAGTTCTTTTCACTATTAAACAAACAATTCATTGACACTTTTCCACTAAAGACTAAAACTATTTACACAAAATTCTTATTTAGTGATTGGGCGACTCCAGGTATTCGTAAAAGCAGGGAAAAACTTTTTGAACTTTATGGCCTAAAGCAACATATGAATAATACAAGCTTTCATCAGTATGTTGCAAAATATTCTAAAACTTTTAAAAGTGTGTGCAAAATGGCTAAAGCTCTTCACATTAGCAATAAAATAAAATCAGCTGATGATAAAATAAAAACTACCTGGCAAATAATTAATAATGAAACCGGTAGGAAAAAACAGCGTAATACTGAATTTAATTTAGAGACTGCACATGGTCCCATCAACTCAGATGTAGAAATAGCTCAGGAATTTGAAAACTTTTTTGCTAATATTCCCCATAAAACCACTGAAGCTTTAAATTCCTCACCCGCGCTTTCTGCTGCCTTACTTAGAAAGAATGTAAAGGCATGCCCTTTGGAGTTTAGGTTTCAGCATACAGACCCCCAGGCTGTTATAAAAGCTTTTAAAGATCTTAAAATTAAAGCAACAGAAGATCTGTGGGGAATGTCTGTAAAAGTATGTAGATCAGTAATCGAAACCATTGCGCCTTATCTAGCTTTCATATTTAACACTAGTGTAGACCAAGGCGTCTTTCCGGATCTCATGAAACACAGTAAAGTAGTTCCTTTGTTCAAATCCGGTGATAGTAAGGAACCCAACAATTATAGGCCTGTGTCAATTCTGCCAGTTCTCAGTAAGGTGTTTGAAAAGTTGATACTCAATCAAATGTTACGTCACTTTAATAAAAATTCCATCTTTCATGACCAACAGTACGGTTTCACCAAAGGGCGCTGTACCACTGACGCCGGTGTCACCCTAATAAAGAACATTTTTAACGCTTGGGAAGAAGCACAAGATGCCATTGGAATCTTCTGCGACCTCTCGAAGGCGTTCGATTGCGTACACCATGAGACACTTCTGCTGAAACTGGACCACTATGGGATTAGGAACACAGCTCATGATTTGTTAAGATCATACCTGAAAGATAGAAAGGTTAAAGTTCAAGTCAACGGCACAAACTCATTAGGGTCTGAAATGGTAATGGGCGTTCCTCAAGGTTCGATATTGGGTCCATTCCTCTTTTTAGTTTATATTAATGATTTACCCCAAATATTTCTAAATCAGCCAAAGATGGTGTTATTTACAGATGACACATCATTGATCTTTAAAATAAACCGACGGTCACCAAATCTTGACGACGTGAATAGCTCTATTGTTCAGGTCCAAGATTGGTTTACGGTAAATAATTTGGTACTAAATAATAAAAAAACCAAATGCATTAGATTTAAATTACCAAATGTTAGAAGTAGCGAATGTGACATCGTATTGAATGGAGAAAAACTGGAATTTATTAATCAAACAGTTTTCCTTGGAATCACGCTAGACGAGAAATTACAATGGGGACCCCATATAACATCTCTCGCGGGGCGGCTAAGCTCGGCCGCTTATGCTGTTAGAAAGATAAGACAGTTAACAGATGTAGAAACCGCGCGTTTGGTCTATTTTAGCTACTTCCACAGTATTATGTCGTATGGCATTTTACTGTGGGGTCGGGCTGCTGACATTGAATCCATCTTTGTTTTACAAAAAAGAGCTGTCAGAGCCATTTATAATCTACGTCGTCGCGAATCTCTCAGGGAACTATTTAAAAAGATTAATATTATGACGGTACCTTGCCAATTCATTTATTCAAATATTATGTATGTGAGAAAAAATCTACATCTTTTTAATAAAATAAGTGATAGACATAATTTTAATACTAGAAATAAAGATAAAATAGATCAACCATTTTTCAGACTATCTAAAGTAAATACATCTTTTATGGGGTACTGTGTTAAATGTTACAACAGAATACCTTGTGATATATTAGAATTAAATGAAAGAAAATTTAAAAATCATATAAAAAGTACACTTTGTAAACAAGCATATTACAAATTAGAGGATTATATCCAAGATAAAAATGCTTGGAAACATGCTGGTCCTGCTCCATAGGACAATTCAGAATCTAGACAAAATCGAACTGGTTGCTAATTTAATTGTATAATTATTATTTTTTTAAACATTTATTTTATTTTATTTTTGTGATTATTTGAACTCACACACTGACTTATTATTATTAGTATTACTTATTATAATGTTAGAAATATAGTATAATTTTACAATGTTTGTAAGTATGTGAGCACCATGCATCTATCACATAATTATGTCATTCCTTCATTTTTCATTCTTTTTACCTATCGTGGTATAGTAATCTTATTCTAGGTGCATTGTCTTCACATATAATTATATAATAAGTGTATACAAGATATAATGTTTTTTTTTTAAAAGAGTAACGGTGGAGTTTCTTGCCCATTCTTCTCCATACGAAAACTACCTTTTGGAATGGGCGACTAGAATCAGTTTTATTATTTTTTGTAAAGTTTGACGTTCAAAAGTGCCTTTTTTGTGCCTAATTGAAATAAATTATTTGACTTTGACTTTGACTTTACAAGACAAAGGATTGGGAATTCGAAGGACATGAGAAAAATATATGGTCCAGAGTTCAGTCATCTAGACCGCACTCGCACAGAGAACTGTCACGAACACGGATCTTATTTAGAAATTAAACATTAAACTTCCTTAATCTAGCCCTGTCGCATAATCCGTTCTTAGTGGACGTCCACTAACTATAACATACCTTCCTGCCAACCTATATATCACTCCGTTTAGGATTATTTTGAGACAAAAGAACCTATGTCTTACACTTTTATTTTTCTTTTTTTTTGTGGGTGGGAAATCATGAAATGACTTCTCCCGCTCTGGGTGGAGCAGGAGGGCGTGTCAGATTCTTACTGACTAAAACCCACCCGTGTTCCTTTCGTTGCCTGTGCAATGCCAGGGGGCCACGGTATCCCTTTCGGACTTTCCCGCAACCCTGGCAGGCAATGGTCCCATCGGACCCCTTCAGTTGCTGACATCTCTTTGAGGCGCGCGTGGAACACAACGTGCCGTCGACCCGGGCCTGCTCCTTACTGGACGACAAGCTACCCATTGCTCACTCCGCAAGCCCGCGCCTACGGTGGCCGGGAATCGGCTATGAATTCCCGACGCCCAGGGCGTCTCCTCCTGCGGCGGCTAGGGGCGTGAGGGCGCGAATTTTGCCACTCCCTCACGCGCTCCGCCTCCTACTTCGCGAGCATTACTGCTTCGCAGAAGGAGGTGACGGCTTCCCATGCCCTCTCGCTCCGTACCATGGCCTGGACCAGGGCCGGACACGAGAGATCCCCGCCACTGATCGCCTCCACGAGGACACGGCGGTGCTCTGACCAAGCCGGGCAGACCTCCACCGTATGCTCCACCGTGTCCTCCGGGCGATCCACGCAGTGATGACACCCGGGCGTTTCCTCCCGCCTGATGCCGAACAGGAACCTCCCGAAACAGCCGTGTCCGGTGAGGATCTGCGTCAGGCGGAAGGTGAGGACGCCGTGGCGCCTCTCTAGCCACTCCTCAAAGAGGGGACTTATCGCCGCAATAGTGGCGTGCCCAGCACTGGGTTGCGACAATCGCACTCTCCATGACGCCATGAGATCCCGTCGGAGCTCTGTCCGCTGTGCCGCGATTTCTCGCGGCATTGGAGTCAAGCCCCGGCGTTTCGCCTCCCCGCGCCACTCCCAAATATGCGCGAGGACTTTTGCCTCCAGATCCCATGGCGGCAATCTGGCAAGGAGGCTCGCCGCCTCACCGGAGACCGTGCGATATCCCCGGACCAGCCGGGTGGCCATGACCCTCTGGGACTCGTTCAACCGGCGGGCAGGCCGCCGCCTCAACGAACACGCCCACACCGGTGCCCCGTAAGGGCCATGGACCGCACGACCCCCGCGTATATCCTCCGAACCTATGTCTTACCCTAGAATGCGATTTATCTCCTTGCCAAATTTGATCAAAATCCGTTCAGTGGTTTAGGCGCGAAAAGGTAACATACAGATTCTTGTACTCAAACCTCAGTTGGCCCGATATAGTTTTTTGACCCTAGTAATAAGAAATAGGATCGACTGGCATCAACAAAACTTTTGTGAAAATTGACCATTTTATTGCTAATTGTAGTTTTTTTGTAAGTCTGTGAAATCGGATCAACATGTTTCAAAAAGTTAAGGACAGTCTCCTAAGACTGTTTTCTTGTAGCGACAACGGTTAATGTACCATTGAAGAAGTTCATATATATACAGAGTAAGGACTATTTCTGCTTGCAGCGCTTGGCGACTATAGAACCGGGGCGGTAACAGATGTGAGTTATGATTAAACACATTTGATTGAATTTGACAAATGAGCTATCTCCTTCAACAACCACGCGAGAAACCTGCTATTAATTTGACATCGTTGACATATTTTAAAATTAAGTCAATTTTAAATAGGCTTTTAAATGTATTGTTTCTGATAATTTTATTTAATATGTAATGTTCAACACAATCTTATTTGTTAATGAATAAATAAACGAAATAAAATGAAATTGACTGCTTAGATCCATAAAGATATAGCGTGATGATTATCTTTTATAAGGTTAAATCCGTAACTATCTGCAATATTTTAACCTTTTGGCTAGTCTTTTTACAATTTGTGGTAAACTATAGAAGAATACGAACATAATTATTAATATTGCTCATCCCTCATAGCATATAGTGTGATAATATTTATTGAAAAGTCTATTGTAACGTTTCTATTATTTGACTTAAAGATTATTTATACCAATTTTCAAGGTAATCAAGCAGCACGGTAAAATCGTCCGCTGAAAAATGAATACCCCTTTTCACCCCGTTAGGGGTAAATTTTCAAAAAACCCTGATATATATTTTTATTAATTTTCAGTTTTTAGTATAAATACTGAGTTTAGAGTTAATCAGACCGCGCGTTAAAATTCTTCCATACTAACTTTGACACCCCCCCCAATTCTTCTTTAGGGGGTAGTTTTTTATAGATAAATTATAAATATTTGTGGAAAAATTTATATTTTCCGTATACAGGGTGTCCAAGAACCTGGCGTCCAACTGGATTCCCACGATGCCCCAAGTTCTAACAGTACTCAGAAAAATATTTTAAAAAATCCACCCCATGTACTTACAGAATTATACTGATTTCAAAAAAAAAGGGGAAATGAGCACCCTGTGACATACTTTTGAATGCTGTGACTGCTAATGCTGATAATTTCGATATTTCTTGGAGGTTTTGTAATCTAGGGTATTGCTGTGTCTAAATAGAATGTAAAAATAAAGTACTTATTGTACCATTTTAAAATAAAATATTATTTTAACTAAAGGTGATATGGAAAACTATTGAATTTCGCAACTTTGACCGACTGTAGTGTAAAAAAAATGTACCAAAATAGTATGGCAAGTGACGTCAAATTTTGACGCGTTTATTCCTCTTTTTAAAAAGGTATAATACTTACACATTAATTTGAAAAAAAAAAATTTTGACAATATTTTTACTCAACAACCCAATTTTTACGAAATGCCTACCTACTAACGGTAACTGTCGGACCCTTTCTTATCTTAGAAACTGTTATGTTACTACTATTATTTACTTCGGTTCCAAGAGTGAGCAAGAAGGAAATACACACAGGTAGATGGGTTCCCAGTAGAATAAAAGCAAAGAATGTTAGTTTAAAGATATTTTATTACAATAAATGTTCAAAATGTTGACCACCCGCGGCAATACAAGCTCTCACTCTCCTTAAAAAGGACCGCTTTATGTTTCGCGAGTAACTTTTTTGACGTATCACCTGCACTGCTTGTGTTATCTTCTCACGAAGGTCAGCGATGTCATTAATGGGCTTCGCATAAACGAGCTCCTTCATAGTTCCCCAGAAAAAAAAATCCAGCGGATTTAAGTCAGGTGAGCGGGCTGGCCACGGGATTGTTCCTGATCGCCCAATCCACCTGTTCGGGTATTGCTCGTCCAAAAACTCTCTAATGGATACGCGAAAATGTGCTGGACAGCCGTCGTGTTGGAACCACATATCTGGTGGGGTCTCTTCTAGTAAGTTTGGCAAATCATTTTGAAGAAAATTTAAATATGATTCGCCAGTCAAATTCTCGGGCATCTCAAATGGACCAATAATATTCCCACAGAGAATACCGGTCCACATGTTCACTTTGAACCGGTACTGGGATCTATCTTCTCGCATCAAGTGCGGATTTTCCACATGCCACTCGTGCAAGTTGTGTAGGTTCATGTAGCCATCCTTCTTAAATGTTGATTCATCTGACCACAAAATTTTGTCGATAAAGTTTTCGTCTTCTCGATGTTTTTGCAGGATTGTTTCACAAAACGCGACTCGGCTCGGATAGTCTCGAGGTAAAAGACTTTGCACTCGCTGTACGTGGTACGGATGATATTCTTCTTTTTGGAGAATACTGTGTGCTGTGCTCTTCGGTATCCCCGTATCAGCTTCTATTCCTCGCACAGAGATGCTTGGATTTGCCGACACCGCCTCTAAAACTTCATCGCGTATGAAGTCATTTACGGGTCGTCCTTCACCAGCTACTTGATTGGGGAACCGCCCGTCACATAGTGATCTGTGCACATTAATGAAAACTCGATGGTCGGGATATCGCGTAGCCCTCGGATACCTTTCTCTGTAAAGTCTCGCTGCAGCTCGTCCATTACCTCTACATTCTCCATAAATGTAGTGCATATTTGCGTATTCTTGCGGAGTGTAGGTCGCCATGGTAGCACACACAAAACACAAACTGTCCAAACACAGGCAAAGGTCGTCGTAAAGAGTTCGTTTCAAAGTCCAGAGCACAAAGAGTAATCGAGTCCAATAAACAAAGCTTTAAATCGTAGTACGTGATCAATGGTAACAATAAGAGAGAGGTGCGTAGTAACGGCAGGAGGCAGTGACGCGTACTGACCGTACTGTTATCCTAAATAGCACGATCCCAGATAGCGTCACTATCTATCTCACTCGCACCTCTAACCTTTTTCTCCCTCACTCTTACCTGAATAATGGGGTACCATAAAGAAGAACCAGCAAATCGCAAAGATAGTTTCTGTCTTGCTCCCTCCTGTTGTAATAACGAATCACTATGGTGAGATGCATGCACATACCGTCCCTTACGGTCTAACCTGTTTTTTGAGAGGCCTGTTGTTATTTTTATGAGCATACAATAGTAATTCTTTAGAGGTTAGATTCAATTCGTCGTAAATTTTTCTTTCTAAGAATTCTGTAAGACATCGTAAAAATTGGGTTGTTGAGTAAAAATATTATCAAAATTTTTTTTTTTCAAATTAATGTGTAAGTATTATACCTTTTTAAAAAGAGGAATAAACGCGTCAAAATTTGACGTCACTTGCCATACTATTTTGGTACATTTTTTTTACACTACAGTCGGTCAAAGTTGCGAAATTCAATAGTTTTCCATATCACCTTTAGTTAAAATAATATTTTATTTTAAAATGGTACAATAAGTACATTATTTTTACATTCTATTTAGACACAGCAATACCCTAGATTACAAAACCTCCAAGAAATATCGAAATTATCAGCATTAGCAGTCACAGCATTCAAAAGTATGTCACAGGGTGCTCATTTCCCCTTTTTTTTTGAAATCAGTATAATTCTGTAAGTACATGGGGTGGATTTTTTAAAATATTTTTCTGAGTACTGTTAGAACTTGGGGCATCGTGGGAATCCAGTTGGACGCCAGGTTCTTGGACATCCTGTATAAATATTTGTGCCAAGTTTCAAGTTTATTAACTCAAGGAATAAGATTTTTCATACAAATAAAATTACCCCTTTTCTCCCCCTTAAAGGTCGAATTTCCAAAAATCCGTTCTTAGCGGACGTCTACTAATAAACTACCTCCCTGACAAATTTCATGTTTTCCAGCGGTTTTCGATATTTCGTGATGAATGAGTGAGACCTTTCGCTTTTATATAGATAGATATTGTGTTCCATTCTTAAATGACAAAGTTCAACCTTTCCAAAAATCCCAGGAATTTGAAAAAATAATCAGTAGTTTTTTTTATAGCCGATTCAAATAACACTAGATGGCCCACCCGTTAGGATCACGTCGTTGTCCGTCTGTCTGTCTGTCAAGATCCTTTTTCTCAGGAACGCGTGGAGGTATCACGTTGAAATTAATATCAAATACGTTGGTCCACGGTTCTGTAAAAAAAAAAACAAGCTTTTAAGTCGCAATAAAAAATACGGGCATCTATATATCAATCTGCCTAGCCTTTTCCCAACTATATTGGGGTCGGCTTCCAGTCTAACCGGATGCAGCTGAATACCAGTATTTTACATGGAGCGACTGCCTATCTGACCTCCACAACCCAGTAACTGGGTAATACGATACCCCTTGGTAAGACTGGTTGTCAGACTTTCGGGCTTCTGACGACCCGTAACGACTGTCAAAGATCCACGAATGACAACCGGGACCAACGGCTTAACGTGCTTTCCGAGGCACGGAGGAGTCTCGGTATGTAAAGATGGTCACCCATCCACAGACCAACCCATCTATGGCATCTATGCGACATTTTTTTGATAATCGCAAATACTTAAATCAAAACCTCTAGGGTACTTCTCATTGACCTACAATCATGAAATTTGGCAAGAAGCAAGGCAAGATATTAAAGGAACAAGCCCGAACATCGTTAATTTGTAGAATGATCACATAAAACAATGCGATTACATTACATTTTTGCAGTTGGAGAATTGACCGAGACGTATTTGAATGCATGGGAGAACCTTTGTTTTTGGGATAAATTCATCCCAACTATCTACGGAACCTTTCATTGTGCGTCCGACACGCACTTGGCCAGTTTGTTATAGATTGTGTGATTGGCAACCGATCCTCGTGGGCACGGTAGACCGCACGTCAGTAGGTATATCTATGGTAAAAAAACAGTATCAGCTGGTCTGTTATTCTATTGAAACTCCGAACTACGCTTGGTCAGGCTCGCTCAAGGTCAGCGTCACCACCACTTTCCACCGACGCGAAGTGTGGCCCACAGTCACTGTAATACATACTATTATTGATTGTGTTTTCGTTGACGTACTCGTACTTACATTATGATTGTATTTTTAATTCAAAGTCAAATAATTTATTTCAATTAGGCACAAAAAAGGCACTTTTGAACGTCAAACTTTACAAAAAATAATAAAACTGATTCTAGTCGCCCATTCCAAAAGGTAGTTTTCGTATGGAGAAGAATGGGCAAGAAACTCCACCGTTACTCTTTTAAAAAAAATCATTATATCTTGTATACACTTATTATATAATTATATGTGAAGACAATGCACCTAGAATAAGATTACTATACCACGATAGGTAAAAATAATGAAAAATGAAGGAATGACATAATTATGTGATAGATGCATGGTGCTCACATACCTACTTACAAACATTGTAAAATTATACTATATTTCTAACATTATAATAAGTAACACTAATAATAATAAGTCAGTGTGTGAGTTCAAATAATCACAAAAAATAAAATAAAATAAATGTTTAAAAAAATAAAAAATAATAATTATACAATTAAATTAGCAACCAGTTCGATTTTGTCTAGATTCTGAATTGTCCTATGGAGCAGGACCAGCATGTTTCCAAGCATTTTTATCTTGGATATAATCCTCTAATTTGTAATATGCTTGTTTACAAAGTGTACCTACTTTTTATATGAGTTTTAAATTTTCTTTCATTTAATTCTAATATATCACAAGGTATTCTGTTGTTGTAACATTTAACACAGTACCCCATAAAAGATGTATTTACTTTAGATTAGAATTAACGCCGACAGTTGCCCCAAACGGGTTAACTAACGAGTATTTTTTATGCCTTTTCAACTCCAATATTTCAAAAGTGTAATCGTATTATCATATGGCCTGTTTGTCGTGTTGTCTGTTGATAACAATGAACACGGCGCGCCTCCCTTGTCGCCCGTCTGCTCGATCTGGCAATACAAACATGTGGTCAAATCATTTGGGGTCAAAAACACATAATATGCCATGCCAATGTTTAAATAGCCCATGGTAACCCCATAGGTATCCAATTGCTTAGGGTTCAGTAATATTTTAGAAGTCCTATGAAGCTGTCGGGGTATGAGGTTGTTTGCCATTCTTTAATAATTTTCATTTTTGGATAAGAGGTAGACCTATCAAATAATATCTCGGTTAAAGAAAAGGTACTTGGGCCACCGGGCTCTGCTCGGGTGAAAATAGTGAAACCGAATTTTCCCCTAAATTGTATGATACCTAGCTAGATAGATTTTCGCCCCAATAAACCCGTATAATGCAACTTATTTATCGATATCGTTAGAGCCGTTTTCGAGACCGTGATTACAAATATATACATATATTGCTCATTTAATAGTATAGGAATAGGATAGGGTAGGATAATTCAAAATTCGTAAACATAGGATGACTGGATCGTAGCTTCCCTAAACAAAAACAAAAATTGTGCCTCACAACAGTCACAACGACAAACTGTCCTCCTAACTGCGCTACAAACTACCAGGCACACTTTACAGCGCCATTTACAGCCCCAGGCCATTAAGTAGCGCTCCTAATTAAGCGATGCAGCGGCGGCGAGGTGTGCGACACGGTCGCAGCACGGTCACAGCGCTATCCACAATCACGACCGAACAAAGCTGCCTTGTACGGACAACTAACACTATGCTAAACCGCCACATTTGGAAACTAATTCGTTGGAAGATAGTTCAGTAAACAATTCTGTTATTTTATTCTGCCGCTGGTTTTATTGAATCAATACATCTCCAATCCTCTGCATCTCCAATCGTAGATAGGTTCATATGCTACTGAAAAGTTAGTTTCATAACTGCATCATGTTTTCTTACTTTTATTTTTGTAAGTACCTACATATTTGTGTACGGAAACTACCTATCTAATGGCAGGCAAGTGCAAACCGGAACGACGCAATAACGAGGATCAGAGAGAAAATCTTAGCTCATTAGTTATTCAAGAGCCGTTTCAGGTCATAGCGAGCTGACATCGTACCGAAGCCGCGAAGGTAGGTACCGACGACGGTACCGTAGCGGCATGAGAGCTCGCCAGTTTCATCAGGGATAAGCTCTCTAAGCTCGACAAACATCTGTGCAAACGTGCGCAGACTCCTGATTGCCCACTTGTCCTAACATCATTATTCTAACCACAAAAAACTCGGCTATTGTCCTACAACCCTCCGCGAGGGTCACAACTCACACAATACCGCATCAAGCGCAGGTTTTTACGACGTCAGCTGCGCAAGTGGATGCCTATTGTCATAAAATGGGATTAAACTATCCCATTCAATTATTTATTACATTTTTTTGCAAAACAAATTAATCCTTCACTTTTAAAATCAACCTTCTGTCGTTTAAAGCAAGGGCGGTTTTCTATTGTCAGCTTCTAATTTGCATTTAATGTTTTTCCCCTCCCAGTAATCGAGATCCCCTCGCGAATTATCTTTTTATCCATTACAACGATTATAGTATTTAACCGTGCGTCGCGGCGTGAAATCGGATTGATTACCGATACGTATGAAGCGAATAGTTTATCGATTAACAATTATTGTAATCGATTACGGCTACCGTTAGAATACTTTATGAACAATCGTATCGAATCGGTTCGTTCGGGAGGCGGCTACCGTTTTAGTAATTGGATTTTGAAGATTTATGTGTAATTGGGATAGTAAAGTGGGCATTATTTTGTCATGTTTTAATGAGTTCTTTGGCAATATGTCTGGGATGGTGCAAGTAGTAAGTGCGGCCGTTGCCCCGGCCCCGTACCCTGTGCCCTGTGCCCTGTGTCAGTCGCGGTGTTTGTTCGCGTGTGACATGCCACGTTGGCGCAAATGTGTCGATGTATTTGTTGAGAAACGTTAAGCACATCACTACTTATTACATGGCACGTCACTAAACTATAGACAATATGTTATCTGTGGTTAATCCTTGCCGCTCTTCGACCTCCGTTCATGGAGTCCATTGTCTGCTCTCTATATAAAAAAGTTATACATGCTTAATAAACAATATTAAGATAAATACAGTGTTCATTATATAACCACCAACCCAAAACTTAACATGGTAGCAGAGCGTGGTTGAGTGAAGTTAAAATTGGGTTGCGATCCACGTAATAAAAAGCAAAAAAAGTGAAGAAAAAATGGCGGGCGCTGCGGTGTCTAATTTGCCGTGTTTGGATGAAAAATCGAATTTCAGTACTTGGAAATTCCGAATAAAACTAATTTTGCAAGAAAAGCAAGTGGAACACGTATTATGGGAAAGTGAAATTACTGAAGATAAGTCTAAAAAAGACGACGCCAAAGCTAAGTCGCTCATAGCACAAAGCGTGTCCGACAAATATATAGAAATCATAAAGAATGGCAGAACTGCTAAAGAAATGATGAGCCTACTTGAAAATATCTTTGAACGAAAGAGTGTTTTTAACAGATTTCACCTAAAACGGAAACTAATCTCTTTAAAATGTAATGAGCCGCTGCAACAATATCTAATAAAGTTCAGTTCGATTATCAGCGACCTGGAAGCCATCGACGTTAAAGTAGATGAAGAAGATCAAATTTGCTACCTACTCTCATCACTGCCGAAAGAATATGACCCTGTAATTACATCAATAGAAACAATGGCCTCAGAAAAGAAGTTGAGTTTTGATTTTGTCAAGGCCAGGCTGTTAGATGCCGAAACTAAGATCAGCATCAGCACCGATACAGTGAACCAGGAGAACGCATTTATGATTTCCTGCTACACATGCGGGAAATCAGGGCACAAGTCGTATGAGTGTAATAATAAGGAGAATACTGGTAATAAGGAACAAGGAAAATACAGAGGAGGACGGAGCCAAGGTCGAGGTTATGGTCAAAATCGCAGGGGAAGAGGAAGATATCAAGGACGAGTATCCCGAGGCCGAGGCTTCCTGGGACAAGGTGCTACTTCATTAGTGAGTGAATCAGAGATCGGTTTTATAGCCAGTGAAAGCGTTTTATGTGCTAAAAGTGTGGACAAAAACTATGATATCACCTTTATTGTGGACTCAGGATGCACACAACATCTTGTAAGTGAACAATTTGAAAAATACATGACAGACATTCAAATACTAGATAAAAGTGTAAAAATATTAGTTGCAAACGGCCAGTATATACATACTAATAAAAAAGGTAATTTAAAAATAAAATACAAAAATTTAAAAATAAATGTTGATGCCTTAATTGTAGAAAACATAACCTACAACTTACTTTCAGTCAAAAAGATAACTGAAGCCGGATTTGATGTAAAGTTTAATAAATATAAAGTTGTTATTAAAGGATACAATTCAGTCATTACAGGTTATTCTGAAGGAAGATTGTACAAATTAAATGCTAATGTATGTCATGAAGTGTGTAATATTAGTACAGGTAAAAATCAATGTGATGATGCTCTTTGGCACAAACGTTTAGGACATTTAAATAGAAAATGTTTAGGTATTATGCAATTACCAATAAGTAATAAAGCTTGCAGCTCATGTATGGCGGGAAAAGCGACCAGACTACCATTTGGGCAGATATCAAGACCAAGATCCAAGAGGGTAGCAGAAATGTTGCACACAGACATAGCGGGACCTGTCAAGGAGTTTGGACTAAATGGTGAGAAATATTTCATGACAGTATTAGATGATTATTCTCATTTCTGTGTGGTGTTCCCTTTAGTAAACAAATCTGAAGCAACACAAAAATTGATTGACTATATAAGAAGGTTAGAAAATGAAACTGGAAGTACAGTTCAGCGAATCAGGTGTGACCAAGGTGGGGAATATACGGCCAACAAGTTAAAATATTTTTGTAAGGAAAAAGGAATAAGTGTAGAATATACCTTACCTTACACAAAACAGTCCAACGGAGTAGCGGAAAGATTAAATCGTACTTTGTGTGATAAGGTGAGAACTTTGTTTGCAGAGACTAATTTGCCTAAAACTTTATGGTGTGAAGCTATTCAATGTGCTGCCTATCAGCTGAACAGGTCACCTTCTTCAGCTATAAATTATAAAACACCGTGTTTCATGAAAAACGGAACCAGTGACTTATCAAGACTGAGAGTTTTTGGGGCAAAGGCGTGGGCCACTATTATACCTAAATCAGACAAATTGGATAAAAGAGGAAAAGAGACAAGAATGGTTGGTTATAATACAGTAGGATACAGATTGTGGAACCCAGAAGAAAATACAATAATAATATCAAGAGATGTGAGATTCGATGAAAGTGATACAGTATATAAAAATGAAGAAAACAAAGAAAGGAGAAATATTCAAGAAATAGAAAACCAAGAAGATAAAATAGAGTTGAGACAAGAAGAGAAACAAGGAACTAGCAATGTGCAAGGAAAAGGAAACGAACATGTCACTAATGAGGGAAATATAAACGAAGACACAACAAGAGAAGCGAAAACTACAAGATCAGGAAGAATAGTAAAACCTCCTGCGCATCTTGATGAGTATGAGACAAATATAGTTATTTGCCTGAGCTCAAATACACCTAGCTCGTTTGAAGAAGCAATGGAAAATACAGAATGGAAAGAAGCTGTACACAAAGAATTAAAAGCATTAGAAAATCTAGAAACATGGAAAGAAGTACAATTACCAGCAAACAAGAAAACAATAGATACTAAATGGATATTTAAAGAAAAAGATGATGGAACAAAGAAAGCACGACTAGTAGCACGTGGATTCCAACAAAAGGAAAATCAATATGAAGCAATGTACTCACCGGTTGCTAGAGCACCGACAGTAAGAATGTTAATATCTAAAGCTGTGAATGAAGACCTACCTATTAAACAATTAGACATACCTACAGCATTCCTCAACGGTAAAGTAAAATCCGAAATATACATAAAACCACCAAAAGGTTACACAACAAAGGAGAAAAATTCAGTATTAAGATTAGAACGAGCACTGTATGGATTAAAAGAATCACCGAAGTGCTGGAATGATGAAATAAATAATTTCATGGAAAAGAATAACTACGAAAGATCAGGATATGATACTTGTCTATACTTCAAAGAAGATTGCTGGATAATATTATATGTTGATGATATAATAATAATTGGAAATTGTGAAGAAATAATAAAGAAGTTAAAAGAAGAATTTAAAGCAAAAGAACTTGGAGAAATTAAAACGTTTTTAGGAATAGAATTTACTAGAAAGGAAGATACAATAGAAATAAAACAAACAAAACTAATTGAGAAGTTGTTAAATAAATTTAATATGTCAGAATGTAAAGATATGAAAACTCCAATGGAAACAAATTATAAGATACTAGAAGAAGAAAATAAAGAAGATATTAATGAAAGATACAGAGAACTAATAGGAAGTCTACTTTACATAGCTACTGCAACAAGACCAGATATAACATATTCAGTAAACTATTTAAGCAGATATCTAGACAAAGCAAATGAAAGTACATGGAAAGCAGCTAAAAGAATACTCAGATATCTAAAAGGCACTAAGGAAAAAGGATTAATATTCAGGAAGAGTAAGAACTATGGTTTATATGCCTACTCGGATGCAGACTGGGCAGGAGATAACAAGGACAGAAAAAGTGTGAGTGGAGGAATAATACTACATGGAAGTAATCCAATCGCATGGTTTTCAAAGAAACAAGGATGTGTGGCACTCTCAACGGCAGAGGCAGAGTATGTGGCCGCTGCTACTACTACACAAGAAGTCCTGAATCTTAAAGGTATTGCAAATAACCTAAACTGTTTATCTAATGTAAAACTTTTTGTTGATAATCAAAGTGCCATCTTAATTTGCAAAAGTTTTGAGAATTCCAAAAGGGCTAAACACATTGATATTAAATATCATTTTATAAAGGATGTTATAAATAAAAACATAATTTCTATTCAATATGTAAATTCTGATAACAATTTAGCTGATTTAATGACTAAAAGCCTGTGTAAAGAAAAGTTTATAAACTTTATTAAGCAATTAATGACTTAATTTCTGTTTAAGTTTTTCTTTATAGAGCCTACCTAATGGTGACTACAAAGTTAAATAGTTACTTAGTTTATTGTTTTATATAAAGATATAAATCTTTATAAAATGTTGTGTAAAATTAAAGAACTAAATAGTATTTTGTTGTAACTTAAGTTTATTTTTTTCTAGATTAAATGTGCTCATGTTTCATAGGCAAATTTAATAAATGTTATTTAAAGTTAAATTTGAGGAAGAGTGTTGAGAAACGTTAAGCACATCACTACTTATTACATGGCACGTCACTAAACTATAGACAATATGTTATCTGTGGTTAATCCTTGCCGCTCTTCGACCTCCGTTCATGGAGTCCATTGTCTGCTCTCTATATAAAAAAGTTATACATGCTTAATAAACAATATTAAGATAAATACAGTGTTCATTATATAACCACCAACCCAAAACTTAACAGTATTGATGGCATCTGTTCGATCGTCACGCTCTCATCATTTGACACGACGGTACAGCCAATCAAAAAGTAAAATGTATCCCGGACAGCATTCGCGGAGTTTCGCGAGATTATTGTCACTTATTCCGCCAACTATAAACTAACACCCGGCAGTGGCTAGGTACTGTTTCGATTGGGACCATCATACTGCAATCTCGAGTCTTGAGCACTTAAATATTGAACGTATTTTGTTAATATATATATTCATTAACAATAATTCCTATATATATTAACAAATATATAATATATATATTCATTTATGTCAGGTAAATAACACCCATAGCCAAACATAAATTAACAAATTAATAAGATTTAATAAAATAAAATAATATCAAACATCAAATAAAATAAAAAAAATGATGATCGCTTTTAATATAATGAGAATAGAAATGATCGCTATTATCTAATTTCACTCAGATTTTACAATTTCCTACTAATTAAATACTCAAAATTGTAACAATACTCATGGATTGGTACAGTCAAAATCTCTCGTAGGTGAACCATATCGGTTGTCGTGACCGCAGCACGGCACGTTTCGACACGGCACGGCACGGCGCGGCACGCATGGACACTCCGCTCATTAGAGAAACTGCCGTTAGCCCTCGCTAAGTTTATGATATCCTGAATAAATAATGTATCAACTATTAGCAGCGTTATATTGCGGAGTACCGCTTGGGTCGTGCGAGGTGTTGCGGTACCTAAGGACTAGGATAAGTGGACTCGTTTGCTTAAGCTATTGAGATTGTAGCATTGAATTATAATAAGAAAGAAAGAAAGAAAATATGTTTGTTCTGCACAAACAAAACGCTCATTAAAATAAAAGAAAAAGCCTCGTATTCAACCAACAAAAAAACGTTTTGAAATGTTGTAATAACACACACCTAGCGTTGGAAGACGTCTTCAAGGCACTGGACTGGACTGGACAGGGTATTAACATGAACGGCGAGTACATCTCACACTTTCGGTTTGCCAATGACATCGTCATAATGGCAGACGCTAGAACAATTAGACCAGATTATAACATTTAGGCTGCACAGCCTAAATGGAGTTGTAGTGTAGTTGGAGCCTCTCGGCGGGTTGGCCTCGGCATGAATCTGGACAAGACGAAAGTCATGTATGTCACACGTTTGGCCGAGTCCAATCCACATCGAAGGGTCGCTTCTCAAAGTTGTGAAGGATTATGTCTACCTAGAACAAGTCATTCAGCTCGGTGGACACAACTTTGAGAAAGAAGCTGACAGAAGGATTCAGTTGGGTTGGGCAGCATATGGGAAACTTCTTCAGGTCTTCTCGTCACCTATTCCGCAATGTTTGAAGACCTTCAGCTTAAGTTCTTTAACCAGTGCGTCCTGACCGTTATGAAATACGGTGCCGCAACGTGGACACTGACAGTCGGCCTGGTCCACAAATTCAAGGTCGCTCAGCACGCTATCAAACTAAAACTCAAAGCATTTATTTCAATTAAACCATTTACAGACACTTTTGAATTGTCAAGGGGTCAGTCAGTCAGAAATATGAAGCTAGTTGCCCATTCCAAAGCGTAGGTTCCTATGGAGAAGAACGGGAAAGAAACTCCACGGACACTCTTTTAAATCATAATATTGGTTACATCAATCATGTTGACATTACACATGTGAGAACAATATAGAAAGATGTGCACGTAAAAAGCGTCCATAATAAAAAGATAAAAACAATTCAAAAATTAAAATAAGCCGGGGCAGATAAGAGATGACCAGTCCCTACTGACAGCGCCCGTTCACGAATATGACGCATGGATCAGCACCGTTTATCTCAAACATTTGAAGGGAACTTAACGATCCAACACACACGCCACCGCCAGCGAGACATTTGAGTAAGCATGACATACTCTCAGCCGCTAGGGCACATCAAGTCAATGACAGACGTACCCAGTAAATGGTAGCTTTATATAAGGTACCTACTCGTACATGATCACATGTGCTATGCAATTATACAATACTAAGAGATTGAAGATATACAATTCAAAGATATTTTTTGCAATCTTCAGCAGCTCCAACAATATTTTCGAATGCTAATTAATCAATTAGTTTATGCGCCCTTGTGCAGCTGGACCAGCGTTGAGCCAAGCATTTTTGTCAGCGATATAATCCCCCAGCTTATAATATGCTTGGCAGCATAGTGTGCGTTTTATACAAGATTTAAGTTCGTTTCATTTAGTTATAGTATGTGGGGAGGTATTTTATTGTAACATTTTAAACAGTACCTACCCCATGAAGGATGAGTCCACTTTAGCCAGTCTGAAACCCGGTTGAACTAATTGGTCCCTATTTCTAGTACTATATTTGTGTATTTAACCTCTTTTACTGAAAATATTAAGATTTTTCCTGACGTTTATGATGTTTTCATAGATATATTGACAAGGAATCGCGCCTGCAGAGGCAATAATATTGCTCTAATAGCTTTTTTCTGGAGAATAAAAATAGAGTCTATATCTGCAGCCCGTCCCCATAGTAAAATTCCGTAGGACATGATGCTATGAAAGTAACTGAAATAGACTAGCCTTGCGGTATCTATATCAGTAAACTGACGGATTTTTCTTACAGCATATGCTGCTGAATTTAGCCGTCTTGCGAGAGATATTAAATGAGAGCCCCATTGCAGCCTTGAGTCGAGCGTGATCCCCAGGAAAACAGTTTTATCTACGAAATCTAGTTTCTCCTTATTCAATACTATATCACAATCACTACTTTAACATTCGGTAAAGCAAATATTATGCATTTATTTTTTTCCCATTTAATACTAAATTATTAGCAATAATTTTGGACCTGCAGTAGGGCGCTATTTACATCGTTAAGATTTGATGCACGTCTATTTATCTAAAAAAAAAGGGAAGTATAATCAGCAAATAACACCATTTATGGTTGGTTTTTTAATAAATGGGGGTAGATTATTAATATATATTAAAAAGAGGAAAGGACCCAATATCGAGCCTTGTGGAACACCCATTTTTACTTTTAGACCTAGTGAATTGACACCATTAATTTGAACTTGCTGTTGTCTATCATTAAAATAAGATTTTACCAAACTGAGCGCAAGTTTACCTAGTCCGTAATGCTCAAGTCTCAAGAGTAAGGTTTCATGATTTACGCAGTCAAATGCTTTGGAGAGGTCACAAAAGATTCCTATGGCATTTTGAGCCTCCTCCCACACACTCCTCCTATTTTAATTCGTACAACGTCCTTTGGTGAAATCATATTGGTGATCGTGTAAGATTTGGTTGGTGTTAAAATGATTAAGCTTTTCATATAGCATTACCTTTTCGAACACTTTGCTGAATACCAGCAGCACGGATACTGGTCTATAATTGTTGGTGGTGGTGAAGAATTTAAAGCTTCCGTCATTTGAGATGGTATATTTGTAAAGAAATTTACAAATTCTTGAGCTACTTCTAAGTTATAACTTATTGCACCACGTGAAGTCTCCAATGTGTAATGTGTTTTGTTTTTTTTCCTACTAGTTTCATTATTTATAACTTTCCAAACTGTTTTTATTTTATTTTCTGCTGATTTGATCTTATTGCTAATGTACAGGGCTAGCTATCTTGCAGGTATTTCTAAATATTTTTGAATATGTAGCAACATACTTGTTGAAAGTTTCAGTGTTAATGTAAGGCTTAAGGCCATACAGCTTGAAAAGCCTTTCCCTACTTATCCTAATACCTCTAGTTGCCCAGTCACTAAATATAAAATTAGGGCAAATATTTTTTGTTTTCTTTTAAAAAGTTTTATTGAATTCAGTGTGAACTACTGAAAAGAAATCCTCATACAATTTATTTGCATCGTCCATATTATGGCCCAGAACATTTAACTCATTATTTAGGATACTATTGAATCTATTTAATTTGCCATTTGTTATTGGTCTAAATTGTATTTGCACCATTTGCAAAGGTGATTTAAACTTAAAAGTTACCGTTTGTCCACTATGATCAGATGGCAAATAATTAACGATGGCTTTAGCTAAATAATCACAATCGCGGAAGACATTATCAATACAAGTAGCAGAAGTTGAAGTTACTCTAGTCGATTCTGTAAAAATATCAGATAAATTGAACGATTTAAAAAGGCTTAGTAATCGACTGCTATTTAAAGTATTTTCCAGAATATTAATATTAAAATCACCACAAATAATTACGGTTTTGTTACTGGATGCAAGTTTCGCTAGGACATCTTCCATTATTGACTCAAATAAAGAAAAGTTCTGATAATTAGGGGGTCTGTACTCGCACACTACAACATGCTTATCCAGCTCAATACAGGACAGTTCGATGCAACATTCAACTGATAAACCAACAATGTCATTACGTTCCTTAGTTTTTACACAACTTTTAATCCTTGAGAACCTCCACGTAGCATAGATTTACGGTAAAAACAACTGCCCATATTATAGTTCTCATAATTAATTAGCATTTGGTAATCCTATAATCAATCAATGTTCAGTGAAACAAACAATGTCAAACTTTGTTTTTTCAAAAAACTTTTAATTTCTAATAATTTGGAAGAAATTCTTTGAATATTTTGATGAAAATAATTTCAAGGTGTTCTGCTGATCTCCTTTTGGTAAATACTTATTTTAGAGCCAGAAGATACCTTGTTGTTAGTTATAAGAATATTCTTACTTGTACCTCCTGTTGTCTTACAATAGGTGTGGTGTGTTGTCTTGAAGAAGTCAGAAGCTAGAAGTTAGTGGCTGTTATAAATATGTAAAAAGTGTGAAAATATTCTCAAAGTCTTTGTACTGTAGAGTAAGTTATGTAACTCTGTTCAAACGGTCTGTTATGATTTCCAGGCGATTCACCGCTTTTTGAGATTGATTTATAGAAGTAGGCATGCCCACTCAGCGACAAAAGTCTATTAACATTTCAGTTTTTCAATTTTAATTAAGACATACGCATCATCACGCCTGTATTCCCCGATGGGTTGCGCAGAAGTGTATCAATAATTCAATAGTAACACCCAACTGGCGAAATCTTAATTATTGAGCTAAATATTTTATTTAAATTAGAACAGATTAGACTAAAATTGACTGAATAATAAGAGGATTTATAAGATTTAATATTCTTTCAATTTAAATTGAAAGAATTCTTTGCTATATGAAATGCTGAAATACAATGAATCGAATAATTTTGTGTCAATTAAAATTATGTGTAAAAGTAACATTAGTAAGAGGCTCTTTTCACTGAGCGTACCTTCCACCAGGCCTGCTGGTAGTATGGTCAATCAATACTACCCTTTAGCTAGATACAGTGCTTATAGCTAACCTCGTCTTAATAAGTAGGTACTAAAGCTACTACAATGTTGAGCAAAGATTTTGAACACCAAGTCACAGTCCCAACAAATTATCAAGGATCTTTCGTTATCGCTTTAAAATCCAATTACAAAATCCTAAACAATTATTGGGACCTGTTTAAGTCCCTGGACCCGTACATCATTGTAATGGCGTCCATTCCTCTGGCTTGCCGTCCCGTCGTGCGCCCGCGTCGTGTGGCACTCGGTAACACTCGGCACACATCGGGCATTTCCGCGACGCTGCACTACATGCCGCGCTAATTAGGCTGCGCGGGCACAGGTTAAGTGGCGTCTTGTACGGAACCTGCATGTTCCACCTAATGGCTTTTATTGGTTATTACTCGTAGTTGGATGGTTGTCGGCCTGTGTGGTCTGAAGAGTTGAAGATTGTTCAATTTCAAAGTGTAGGTATATTGAAAATCATCATCAGCCCAGTTTTGGCCTCACAGTATTCGGATCAGTTCATCATCACTTCCAGTCTGTATTAAATCTGGACAACAAAATGCTACATCTTCGATACCAACAGGCTTTTTTCTTCGTTTCGGCATTATTTACTTAGAATTAATCTGATATTAATGTACCTAATGGGTACATCATAAAGATAGAGCTTACACAATAAATGTGACTTTCAACATCAAAATACCTCAATAATCTAAGTTCTAATAAGTACAGTCGAACTCTATCAAAAACATCGAAAATCATCTCAATTTTATTATCAATAATATCTGGCACCTACCAGCGCACATATTCAATCCACGATAAAAACCTCTTTTTAAATTATCTAATCTAATTTGATACTTTATAGAAAAGTTGAGAGTCTCCGGATCGAATCGTGGACATTTTAATTGTGGTTGATAAGTAATAAATAAGTATGGGCTGGTAATGGGGACTGGGACCGACGACATGACGACCGACAGAGGCGCTCACTGGAGCTCATTTACATTTTAATTAGAAGGGATCGATGCGTCGTCGGTAACGATGGCTACGGTGACGCGGGAGGTCCCATATCGTAGGCAGTAGATACAGGAGTGATGTGATAAGGAAGCATCGACGAGGGACAGGACAGGCACTTAATAGTTAGAGAGAGACAAAGTTAGTCAGAGATTAAGTTGATAGACTAACTTAGTCTAAACAGTCGAAACACGGATAGCTTAGTATTGACATGGATGTCTGTTGGCGTCCATTAAACCTCAGTCATATAAACTTTGCATATAGGACCAGTTCAATATCTTATTGAAGTGTATCCTCTTGTGTATCGACATAAGTAGGTGATGGGGAGTAGGTTGCGTAGCATCCTCTTTTGAGCTTTTGTTCACATAAAAACCACCTACTGCAATTATTACCGCAGAGAATGTGGTTCTAGGCACTAATTCCCCAGTAATTACGCGCAACATTGTCTTTGGTCCGAAGGCCTTGACATCAACCGATGAACAACATTTCCAAACATTTATTTGTAGGTTGAATGCGACACTTACTACTTTTTGCTATTTGTGTATTTCTCTTTGAATGTGCGTTTTGTTTGTGCAGATTAAACACATTTTCTTTCTTAATAGCTACTGTGATCAAATCGATGTGTACTTACTTTGAAAGTTTGGGTGAATTAAAGGACAAAGGGTGGACCTGATAGAACAACGGGCGGGCGGAGGTTTCATCAGCCGACGCCACTTGGACCAATTCCGACCTAACCTAACCTAACATTTTTCTGGATTGTATAACTTTTTTCTCCATAGGCCAATTGTATGTTGTCTATTTAGCATAAACCAGTGTGACCCAACAAAAAAATGAAATGACTTGACTTGCTACCTTTGTAAAACCTTATTCAGTTGTGGATTGCTAGATAGGGATTTTATTATTTCAACATGTCATATTCTCCATTATTTTAATTGAATAAAATAAAATAAAACTAACTGCCGCAGGAATACGTAACATAAGCTAGCAGTGCGTCTATCTCCGTGGCTGCAGGTCGTTTGCGCTGGCGCAGTCTAATCAACGAAGTGTGGCGCGTCGTGCTCTCGCGCCGCTCAGCGCTGCATTTACATAGCAACGGTCAGATGACACAGAACGTGCAACACTTAGTACATTACCACAGATACTTGCAATAATAGGAAAGCAGAGCTAGTTTTCTAAATTTTTTGGAACGGCCCGAGGCAGCTTAATGTTTTTATAATCTTTAAATACTATGTATCCAAAAGCTGGTAGCCACGGACTAAAATTATGCACATAAGTAATCAAAACAAAGACCAGTTAGATATGTAAGAGGATTATCACATTAATGCAAGAAGTACGAGTACGAGTAGTAGTGTCATCTCAAGAAAGATCATAATCAATCGTTCACTTGGCAACACTAAACAATAACTTTAATATGTTACGAGTCTGTTATTTTACCAATACTTATATACATACTCGTAGTTTCTGGAGCAGTGGTGGCCCAGTGGTGTCCTGTCGACGAGTGAGGTCGAACCCAGGCAGGCACTCTACTTTGTGTATTTAATTTTATCACCACTGCTCTGAAAACGGTAAAGGAAAACATCGTGAGGAAACTGGCACGTTCTAGAACCAAAAGTTCGAAGTCATGTGACATCTTCCAGCCCACACTGGGCCCGCGTGGTGGATCACGGAGATAAGTCATAGGTATATGATATAATTACAAAATCTCTAATATTTACAAGATATAACACCATAACATCACGCCTTGTTTCACCGAAGGGTTGGGCAGAGGTGTACCTATAGTAAACCCACATTTCGCCAGTCCCATGTAATAGGGGGCGAGCGTATTGCCATCAACCGGGCACACATCCAGACTCCGGGCTGCTACTGAGAAATTCCAGAAAGAAAAACCCAATGAAACATTTCCCGACTTCGGAATCGAACCCTAGGACCTCATGGTCAGCAGTGGCGCTTGCGACCACTAGACCAACAAAATATTATTATGACCTTATTTGCGGATGATAGTACTATATTGTTTACCGGTAATGACAGATCTGATTTAAAACTTGACTTAAATAGCACCCTAACTACAATTATAAAATGGCTTGATGAAAATGACTTAAAAATAAACTTGGAAAAAACCAAAATAATGGATTTTAAGCAGCGAGTTCAACCTGATGCCAATTTAAATATATGTCACTCTCAAACCAGCATAGAAGAAATCGATGTAACCAAATTTCTGGGTCTCTATATTGATAGCAAAGTAAATTGGAAATCACATATTGAGCAAGTCTGCAAAAGACTTAGTCAAGGCTCTTATGCTCTTTACAGATTAAGGAACACTGTCAGTCAGTCGGCACTACTAACTGCATATCATGGATATGTTGCTCCAATCATACGCTACGGCATCATATTCTGGGGCAACTCTGTAGAAAAAGAGCGTGCTTTTAGAGCCCAAAAACGGTGTATCAGATCGATGTGCAACATACACAAGGTAGATTCATGTAGACCACATTTCACAAATTTAAAAATATTTACTCTCCCTTGTGTATACATATATGAAACTGTAATGTTCATAAAATCAAACCCAAACTTGTTTGAATTTTGCACTAGGGCCAGACACAAAGACAAGCTGCGCACCGTAGCCAGTAAAACAAAGCTTTTGCACCAAAGCATTTTTTGTATGGGCCCACGTATCTTTAATAATCTTCCACCTTTTCTCAGAACTATGAGCGATATAAATACCTTAAAAAAAAAATTACACGAATTATTGATAAGTAAATGTTATTACTCTATAAGAGAATTTCTAGATGACAATACATTAAAGCGAATCCATTGAATTAATAATTTGTAATTTGACATAAATATTTAACTATTTCTATAATTTAATCATAATGTATTGCATGACAATTAGATGTATTATATTTTAACTGCATATTTCTGTGTCATGAATGTTGTATGCCTTAATGGCGAGACATAGCAGACTTACCTGTATTTAGCACAACATCTTATGAACCTATGATCCACAATAAAATTATTTGAATTTGAATTTGAATATTATATAACAACTGAATCTATAATTTTATTTGTTATAATGATCAGTTAATATAATAAACGATTGATATAATTTTAAAGCAACAAATCATAAGCATAACATACATTGAATATAAAATCGTTTGATATACCACTCCAAAGACATAAAACCTATTTAGTCTAATATGATAAAACGCCTAGTAAAAAACACAAAGCAAAATTTCAGATACACACATTATAATGTCCATATGTCCAAATGTCCTTTCTTTGGTATTGTTCGTCGAGTTGAGCTCCTTAGGTTCTGAGTTGAGCTCCACGATTACTGACAAATGACAGGTAAGGTCCACTCAAATCTGTGCGGTTCTTTTCTCAAAAGACCATTTCAGACTAATTTACATGGTCCTCATATGGCCTGACCAAGATTGGGTCTGGACTTGAGTTTGGTTCGGCCTTTATTCTCAGAGTAGTCAGATAGGAAACGCCAAACTCATCTAGCTAATTTTTAATTACTATTATAAGATGACGTGTAAAAGTGATTCAAATATCCTTACATGTTCACGCATGATGTTGTCAACCTGCGTGTTGCAATCATATAACCTTTAGGCGCTCTTCCACCTATCTACCTACCTACTTATGGACACTTTTACTACTTACGCATCGATAATCAAAATTATCAAGTCACCTTCGGACAGCCAATGAGAGGTCCTCGAGGAATGTCTTCGAAGAAACACCAATAGGAGCAATTTACGAAGACTTCCGAATGCTTCTTCGCGGAACGTTAAAACCGCTCGTTTTTTCTTCACCTAACACACAATTTGAATCGACCTTGCTCTGTATAACTGCTTTTCTAAAATCTCAGGTCAAGACGAGTTCCTACTGTACAAGTCACTAACCTTTATGCAATAAACCATTTATATTACTAAAGAAATCAAGAAGTTATCATTTCACTCAACCGCAACCACAAATTCGAAGAGGAAGACGCATAACGCATGACCATAATTTGGTCCTTCATGCCGCATTCAGTCAGCGAACTAGCCCATCAAGTGGAGAGTCGTCGTGGACACGAACGAGAGACGCGCAGCTCGGTAAGACGTGCCAGCCAAGACTCCTAACCAACTTCCTCTTCTCTTGTGTTAACAGTGTTTTTCCTCTCGAATTCCAGTGTAAGATCAGACAAGAGTCGCAGCGGCTACAGCCTCTGCGCTCCAGACGCTGAAATCGGGTTCGCAAAACCGTGAGTACTCCAGATTTCTATATCCACCAAAATGTCTGAACCAGGTTCTACTCATCTAAAGGTTACTATTCCTAAATCTCCGTTAATTACACAGATTGACGCCCTCACGCGCAAAAGGGGAGTAATTAAAGGTCGATTGTCCTATTTGCAAAAATATGTTGAATCATTCCAACAGCCGTTAGATGCAAGTAAGAGTTTTGAATTTAAATTACGCATAGATAGTGCTACCTCTCTGTTATCTGACTTTAACGACCTTCAATCGCAAATTGAAGAATCGTGTGATAGTTTGGATGAACATCTGGAATATAGGGAACAATTCGAACAAAGGTACTTTAGGGTCATCGCGCAAGCTAAGTCTATGTTGTCTGAGGATGGCAAAATACCTAAAAGTTCCAATAACTCTGATCCGCTGCAACTAGTGAAGTTACCCACTATACATTTACCAACCTTTGACGGTTCTTATGAGAGTTGGTTAGAGTTTAGGGATACCTTTTTATCCTTAGTGCATAATTCCACACAAATAAGTTCGATTCAGAAGTTCCACTATTTAAAGTCAGCTTTGAAGGGTAGTGCTGAATTAGTAATCGATTCACTGGAATTATCAGCCAACAATTACTGTGTTGCTTGGGAGTTACTCACTAATAGGTTTAACAACAGCCGTCTACTTATACACAATCATGTAAAAGCTCTTTTTTCTATACAAGCTTTAACTAAAGAGTCACCCGTGTTATTGCGAAAGCTCGTCGATACGATGTTAAAACATCTACGCGCACTAAAAATACTCGGTGAGCCGACCGACTCCTGGGATACGCTCATAATTTACATGATTGTGTGTAAGGTGGACCCTGCTACCGAGCGAGAATGGGAACAATTTGTAACCACACAAATGGTACACTGTCCCATCGGCGCAAAGTTTGAGATAAAGGTCGAGGATTTAATTCGTTTTCTCGGACAGAAAGCAGATATGTTAGATAAGCTATTAGGGACGCATAGTAAAGGTACACACGATAGTAAGAAATACACTAATGCGGTCACTTCTAAAGTACACTGCAACGCTTCTTCGTCCGGCACTACGAAACCACTGTCACACAAAACACAATACAAACCTTGCCCTATGTGTAAGGAAAAACATCCGTTATTTTCATGCCAGAAATTCCTTGATCTGTCCATAGCAGACAGATATAATTTAGTCACGCAAAATAAATTATGTACAAACTGTTTGCGCTCAGGGCACGCAGTGAACGACTGCCCATTCGGACCGTGTAGGAAATGTTCTAAGAAACATAACACACTACTACATCGTAATGAGTCAGAGGATAACACGCGAAATCAACCTCTCTCATTAGTGGCATTAGGACAGTTTTCGCAACCCGCATTAGAATCACACACACATAATGCGAAATGCGACGGCAACCCCACCACGCTAGGGCTAGCCGCCAAACCAGTTCTGTTGTCCACCGTGTTAGTCGAGATAGCCGATATTCATAATAATTATCACACGGCACGCGCACTTCTCGATAGCGGTAGTACACGATGTTTTATCACAGATGCGTTATGTAATCAGTTACACACACAAAAAATACAGTCCACTTACAATATAACAGGTGTAGGTAACTCAGTTTCCCAGTGCACACAGACCTGTAATGTTACAATTAGGTCCCTGGTAGGTTCCTACACTACACACATATACTGTTTAATTTTACCTTCCATAACTTCACAATTACCAGCCGTGTCTTTATCTAAAGATGGTCTTAACATTCCTGTGAACATTCAGTTAGCCGATCCCTATTTCTTCGAGTCTCAACCCATAGACATATTGATTGGTGCTGACCTCTTCTGGGATCTTCTGGAAAATGGAAGATTCCGGTTGAAACATGGTCCATATCTACAAAACACTAAATTAGGGTGGATCATTTCAGGGTCTTTGAATACTCACATACATAGTTCTCATGTTTCATGTAACGTCACATCGTCATTGGATGAACAATTAAGGAAATTTTGGGAGCTCGAAGAGATAGGCAGATCGACTGATGTCCGCAGTAATGAGGAGCAGGCTTGTGAGGATTATTTTATAAAGACCACCACACGTGATTCTGACGGTAGGTTTTGCGTTTCCATGCCTTTGAAGGAGTCCCCTGACGCATTGGGTGACTCATTTTCTCAGGCAGAACGTCGTTTCTACGCACTAGAGAAACGCCTGCAACGCACACCTGCCTATAAACAATTATACATGCAATTCATCCATGAATACATCGCATTGGGTCACATGTCACGCATCTATGTATACGATAAACCACACTACGTCTTACCACACCACGGTGTATTCCGCGAGCACAGTACTACCACTAAACTACGAGTCGTTTTCGATGCAAGTGCAAAAACCACTACCAGTAAATCACTCAACGACATACAACGCGTGGGCCCAGCAATACAGGGTGACTTGTTTGCTATTTTGCTTCGGTTTAGACAACACCGTTGGGTAGGATGTGCAGACGTCGAAAAAATGTTTCGCCAAGTTCAGAAAGATCCGAATCAGCGAAATTTACTATTAATTCTATGGCGTGACAATCCCATAGACCCATTAGAAATTTACAGGCTCAATACTGTCACGTACGGTACCGCGTCCGCACCGTTTACTAGCGTACGTTGTTTAAAACAGCTGGCATTGGAATGTTCTGAGCCATTGATTCGCACAGTCATACAGGATGATTTTTTTGTCGACGATCTGGTGACCGGTGCTGACAGCATTGAGATTGTAAAACATATAGCTAAGGAAACAACAAAGGTCCTACAGGGTGGTTGTTTCCCACTTCGGAAATGGATCTTCAATTTTGATCATGACACACAAGAGTTCCCGTCTCATTCCAAGGAACTTTCACTCGGGGAAAACGCACATCACAAAACCCTAGGTTTAGGCTGGTATAATCAGTCTGACACTTTACATTTTCACACTGAATACACAAATGACAACCGGCCATTAACGAAACGCATCATATTGTCGGAAGTCTCTAAAATTTTCGATCCGTTAGGATTACTTAGTCCCTGTGTCATGACTGCGAAGATTTTACTTCAAAAACTATGGCTATTAAAATTAGGTTGGGACGATAAGTTACCTGATGACGTCACACACAGTTGGGTTCAGTTCGCAAACGGTATAGCGTTGCTGAGTGCATTACGAATACCGCGACACGCTATAGGTATCGATGCTACTCGTATAGAACTCCATTTATTTACCGATGCTTCACAAACAGCTTACGGCGCGTGTGCTTACATTCGTTCCATCACAGGCAAGTCCATAGTTACAACGAAGCTACTGTGCTCTAAAGGAAAGGTTGCACCCTTGAAACCCGTAAGTATACCACGATTGGAATTGTGCGGTGCCCTATTAGGCGCGCAGTTGTATGAAAGAATCGCAAAGTCACTTCGTTGCACATTTGATAGTGTCACATTTTGGACAGATTCCACTATTGTGATAGGTTGGTTACGCATGAATCCTAACTCTCTAAAGCCTTTTGTGCAAAATAGGGTCGCGGAACTACACGAATTAACAAAGGATATGCCCTGGAACCACGTATCTGGTAGGGAAAACCCAGCAGATCTAGTATCACGTGGTACGACTATGAACGTACTTAGTTCATGCACGCTTTGGTGGGAAGGGCCGTCTTTTCTTTCGGATCCGTCATTTAATCTAGCCGATCACAATAGTTTTGATCCCACAGGCAATACAACACTTGATTTACCAGAGGTTAGGTCTCAAGCACATATTCATCAAATCTCTGATAGGGATAGCGGGTTTCCATTCCATCGTTTCACTCGGTTCAGTCACATGAGACGTGTTTGTGCCTATATGTTACGTTTTGTGCATAATGTGCGAAATAAAGCTGCTAAACGTACTAGCTCATTGAACGTTAGCGAGTTAAACGAGGCACTAACTATTCTAACAAAGGCGTCACAGTCACAATCATTCCCCGACACTTTAGATAGCTTAACAAAACACAAAACTTTAAATCACTCACACAAATTAATTAAATTAAATCCATTTACAGATGAACAAAATTTGATTAGAGTCGGGGGACGTTTGTGTAATTCATATGAGTTTTCGTATAGTAAGAAGCATCCAATACTATTATGCAGCAAGCACACATTCACACGGTTGCTGTTTCACGCTGAGCATGAGCGACTAATGCACGCCGCGCCGCAGGCCCTCCTGTACACACTCAGAGAGACGTGGTGGCCGGTGGGAGGGAGAAATCTCGCCAAACAAGTTGTGCATAGTTGTGTTCGATGCGCTAGATTCCGTGCCAAGCCTATTACACCTATTATGGGTAACTTACCTGCGCAACGCTTGTCTCCAGGGTTCCCTTTTATGACCACAGGTGTGGACTATGCGGGACCAGTTCTCATATTGAACCGTAAAGGTAGGGGCGCTAGAACCGTGAAGGCATACATATGCATATTTATATGTTTCACTACTCGAGCGGTTAGCTTGGAGCTTGTAGGTGATTTGTCAACAGACGCATATCTATTAGCTCTCAAACGTTTTGTCTCGCGCAGAGGCAAACCGTCACACATTTATTCAGACAACGGAAAGAATTTCGTTGGCTTAATGAATTTATTTTCAAAATTCCTTTCCGAATGTTCACAAAATATTATAGATTACGCTACTTCACAGGATATTAAATTCAGTTTTATTCCCCCTTACGCCCCGCATTTTGGTGGATTATGGGAAGCTGGGGTAAAATCATGCAAACATCATTTGCGCCGTGTTGTAGGCAATTTGCACTTAACGTACGAGGAGTTCAACACTGTTTTGACACAAGTGGAAGCAGTCCTGAACTCCCGTCCTCTTAGTCCTATGTCCACAGATCCCCATGATTTTCAACCCCTATGCCCAGCTCACTTCTTGGTTGGCCGTCCGCTGACAGCGCCGGTCTGCGAGGACCTGATCGACAAAACTACACATCGTCTCTCACGCTATCAACGAGTGGAGCAGATTCGTCAACACTTCTGGAGCAGATGGTCCACAGAGTACGTTTCCGAGATGCAGACCAGGACGAAGTGGAAGGCAAGGCAAGCTGATCTAAAACCAGACACACTGGTACTCATTAAGGCTGATCACGCACCGCCGCTGAAATGGTGTCTTGGCCGTATCATCAGCACTGTTCCAGGCAGCGACGGAGTTGCACGAGTGGCGGATATCCAGACCGAAAAGGGCGTCATAAGAAGAGCATTCTCCAAGATTTGTCCTCTGTGGGATAATGAAGCTGAGTGAACACGTTGAAAGAACATCTTTCAAGGCCGGGAGGATGTTCACGCATGATGTTGTCAACCTGCGTGTTGCAATCATATAACCTTTAGGCGCTCTTCCACCTATCTACCTACCTACTTATGGACACTTTTACTACTTACGCATCGATAATCAAAATTATCAAGTCACCTTCGGACAGCCAATGAGAGGTCCTCGAGGAATGTCTTCGAAGAAACACCAATAGGAGCAATTTACGAAGACTTCCGAATGCTTCTTCGCGGAACGTTAAAACCGCTCGTTTTTTCTTCACCTAACACACAATTTGAATCGACCTTGCTCTGTATAACTGCTTTTCTAAAATCTCAAGTCAAGACGAGTTCCTACTGTACAAGTCACTAACCTTTATGCAATAAACCATTTATATTACTAAAGAAATCAAGAAGTTATCATTTCACTCAACCGCAACCACAAATTCGAAGAGGAAGACGCATAACGCATGACCATTACAGAACAAGCAATTTCATTTCATTTCATTTAATATTGTCTAATTATTAATAAGTTGTGAATTGTAGGTAACTTAACAAATATCATTGTTAGTTGTCTCTTTATGTGCATAATCTTGTTCAGTTAAATACTAATTTATTTGTTTAAAAATGGATTCATATAAGTGTGAGACATACAAAAGTTCAAAGGGTGCAGTGAAGTTATTTGTGAATGGATACAGCTATACTAGAAACAGACAAATTAATAACAAGTTCTACTGGATTTGTGAACTGAACAAACGAAAAGAATCACTATACTAAACAGTGAGTCAAATGTTCATTCTGTTTAAAAATGGAATGATCACAATCATGACCCTCAGCCATCGAAATTGGAAACTTCGATAATTGAAAATATTAAAAGCGAGGCCTTTCAAAATTATTATCGTAAAACTTGTCGTATTTTACAAAACTGTGAATGAAATTATGATCAGTCGGTGCTTATCAATTTTCCTTCAACGTCAGCTTTGCGTCGATTGCTTATAGAGAGAAACAAAAGCGAAAACAAGTTTACTTTGAACCTAAAGATATTTATTTTACTATTCATCATGAAGATTTGCAACGAAATAACCACCACTTTGTAAAATTTGCTGATGAGTTTTTTGGTGAACGCAAAAGAATAATAATTTTTTCAGGCATGAATTCAGTGAAAAATTTAGGTGCTTAAATCAAAATGATGGATTATGGACGGAATGTTTGCTGTAGAAGGTATATTCCAACAACTTTATGTTATCCATGGAAATATTTTTAATGATAGCAAACAGACGTTTCCGCTTGTATTTGCGCTTTGTACTCATAAAGATAAAGCAACATACAATAATCTGATTGATTTAATTATTGAGTACACTTCTGAAAACGATATTGAAGTTACTGTTACAAATATTATAATAGATTTTGAGATGGCTGCAATACAGTGTCAGAATGTTTTTTTGAAAATATTAAAAATAATGGGTGTTTTTTTCACTTGGGCCAAATAATTTACCGCAGAATACAAGGGGCAGGTAAATCTATATTATATGGAACAAATATTAACTTTTAAATTGAAATGAAATGTCTTCTAGCATTGGCGTTTTTGGATCCCAGTGCAGTGAAATTCCGCCACACTTAGAAAAATTGCTGGAATCAAGTTCATCTGACGCCGTAAATCTAATTATGAATTTTGGCAAAGATTAATATTGCGTGAAAAAACCAACCTCCAAGATTTCCTCCTTTTATATGGAGCATTAGGGATCCTCAAGCAAGCGATTTACCACGAACCCAGAATAGTGCAGAATCCTGGAACCACCGATTCAATCAGATTATCGATAAACCAAATCCAGGTTTTTACTATTTAGCTAATGAGCTTCTTACATGGGACTATAAAAATACTTTCAGATATAGAAATATTAAAAAACGGCGTAACACCACCAAATCGCAAAAAGTTGTATGAGCAACAGCAACAGAGAATTAACAATACACTGCAGCGGCAACTAGAATATTTAGAGTGTGAAGTTTTACGAGCTTCTAATTTAAGCTTAACTTTTTGTAATAGTTATTTTTTTTGTTATTTGATAGTCAATCAATCGAAGCATGAATCATTATAAAACCGTTGTTTGTGAACATATGTGGTTTTTATTTCCATGTAAAAAACATGCAAACAAGCATACACCATGCATGAAGCAGGCATGCAAACAAGCATACACCATACATGCAGCATGCAAGCAACATCCAGCAGGCATGGTTTCTGTCACTGCTCCGGCGCTGCAGGGCTCCGGACTCGAGCTTATCGTCGCAGTCGCAGATGTGTTTTACGCTCACCACCGCGGCTCCGGCTTGCTAGCCGATTTCGCCGGCCAGCCTCAGCCGCGGCGGCGAGTGTTTAAACCACCTGCTCCTCTGCTCGCGGGCCGCCTCGCCCCTCCGCGCCTACGCGATTTTAAATAAAACTCTAGGGTTAGTCAGACAAGACTATGTGGAGTCGGTTTTGCAGCGATTCGTTTCTGTCACGCCGCTCCCGCAGCACGCTCAATCAAATTAATCGCAATATTATATATTTTAAACGATAGGCCTAATGATTTTCGATTAAATAAATGTTATATTCAATAACGTTATACGAAATAAGTTTTAAAGTATATAAAAGTTATATCTAAAGAAATTATATCAACACTTCGTATAAGTCAAGTTTATTATATCTTGTGAACGTTATTGAAATGAAAACAGTATACCAAATAACTTTATATGATATGAGACGCACCCGGATTACGGCCCACTCCCTCACAGGGAGGAGACCTGTGTCCCAGCAGAGGTAACGTTACAGGTCGACTACGCTACAGATCGACTACGCTACAGATCGACTACGCTACAGGTACATACTTTCCAAACTGGAACAGCAGTGCTGATGCTGACTAGTAGAGCATATAGTGGGGAGATAGCATATCTCATGAACAGCTCGTAATACTAGGGGCCGCTATCAAAAGCTTATACCAGAAGGTAGAAAATATAATATAACATGACCTTTTATAACTACGATATCGTGGCCTCCCCTTGCGGCCATAACAATAAACAGATCAACATCTTATGGACCTCATGGCTATAATATTCCATATCGCTATGAATAGGACGTAAACTTTCACGTCATTTGTGTGGCGATCCCTGCTACGTCTCACTATTACGGCTACTATCCACCTTATGACCGTGGCGATACTACATAAATTACTGCTCGTTATGACTTCGTATCGACTTGTTATTACGAGCTGGGGACTCGAGGATGCGTCTATGGTTTATTTGGGATTTCTTATAGAGCCAAAAACCGGTGTTCCAAAACTGTTGTTCCTGCCATACAAAAACATTACCTTATGCGTTTAATTAAACAATCACTCTTTGCATGGTGAATGCTTATCTCAGGTAAAAATAGTCAACGCATTTTTCTTTCTTACCATTATTTTTATCTCTCACTCGTATCACTCATATCTTATCTACTGGCTATAGGTATTTCTCACTCGTGCCACTCATATCTTATCTACTGGCTATAGGTATCTCTCACTTGTGTCACTCATATCTTATCTACTGGCTATAAGTATCTCTCACTCGTGCCACTCATATCTTATCTACTAGCTATAGGTATCTCTCACTCGTGCCACTCATATCTTATCTACTGGCTATAAGTATCTCTCACTCGTGCCACTCATATCTTATCTACTAGCTATAGGTATCTCTCACTCGTGCCACTCATATCTTATCTACTGGCTATAGGTATCTCTCACTTGTGCCACTCATATCTTATCTACTGGCTATAGGTATCTCTCACTCGTGCCACTCATATCTTATCTACTGGCTATAAGTATCTCTCACTCGTGCCACTCATATCTTATCTACTAGCTATAGGTATCTCTCACTCGTGCCACTCATATCTTATCTACTGGCTATAGGTATCTCTCACTTGTGCCACTCATATCTTATCTACTGGCTATAGGTATCTCTCACTCGTGCCACTCATATCTTATCTACTGGCTATAGGTATCTCTCACTTGTGCCACTCATATCTTATCTACTGGCTATAGGTATCTCTCACTCGTGCCACTCATATCTTATCTACTGGCTATAGGTATCTCTCACTCGTGCCACTCATATCTTATCTACTGGCTATACGGATCTCTCACTCGTGGCACTCATATCTTTTCGAGAAATGATTAGAAGGTTCACCCTCGGAGATGAAACAAACAGACAAATTGACAGCAACATTTTGTGTATTTTATCAGTAAGGATCGCCCCACAAATAATATCAGCCAATACTCGTGGGCTTCATATGTTAATATAATAGTGGTCGTTTACAAGATGGGCCACGTAACGATGTTCCGACGCGTCTGCGCCCACGCAGCGTTCACACTCGATCGGTTTAACATCAATGCGATGCCTTGAATCGGACACGATGGGATCGGGTAAAGCTAATGTGGGCCGAAATTAGGTGATTGGGTTAAATTTTTGGTCATTGAAAATTATTTGAAAATAAAATTGTTAATTTTGTGAAGATGTCGTGCTTGACAGTTTTACATGTCATTACTTGTATCCTGATGATGACGATTTCATGACTATTTCGGGAGGAAATATTTTGATACTAGCTGCGCCCCGCGGTATCACCCGCATAAGTCTCGATCCCGTAGGAATATTGGGATTAAAGGTATCTTAAGTCCTTTTCAAGGTCATGGTCTACCCATGTGCTAAATTTTACCCAATTTACTTCAGCCGTTTTAGCGTGAAAGCGTAACAAACAAACAGACTCATTTTCACATTGATAATTTTATAATTAAAGTTAAGATAGTTATAGGATATGTATTTGATTTCTTTTCTGTCAAGAGCATGAAGCCCGAGAAGTATATTCCTACATCAATTTGCCTAGCAAAAGGCTAGGCAAACTATGTTGCGGGCGGCTAACTGGTTGCAGCTGAATACCATTATTTTACATGGAGCGACTGCCTATCTGACCTCCACAACCTAGTAACTAGGTAATACGATACCCCTTGGTAAGACTGGTTGTCAGACTTTCGGGCTTCTGTCGACCCGTAACGACTGTAAAAGATCCACAAATGACAGCCGGGACCAACGGCTTAACGTGCTTTCCGAGGCACGGAGAGTCTCGGTATGTAAAGATGCTCCAACCCATCCACGGACCAACCCCAGCGTAGCTTAACCTCATGGATCCATCGATGCATCGATCGCCCGTGCGGCTATTATGACTTTGCCACGTAAAAGTATATTCCTACATTAGACAAGAAAATACAAGAATGCAGAAAAACCATATAATGATCCGAACAAGCCATTCAATATGAAATTAAATCAAACCCAGTAGAACCTGCAGGTGCACTCTAACACATAATTCATATTGTAACAGTTTGCTTGCAAAAAAAAGATCAAGACAGCGTCAGGGCTACTCTGTAGATACAGTCCCCACTTACAGTACCTTGCCCCGTTGCGTGTCTTGAAGACTTGAGGCGCTGTTTGCGCACAAAACAAAAGAGAACTACAAATTATCGAGCGCAACGCATTTTAAATAGTTGGTGCATGAGTCATGTGTTTAAGACTTTACTTCATATTAACTTGCTGCCATTTAGGGATGCAGGTAGATTACAAACTGAACAGTGGGTGTGGCAGTCCTAGGCATTGGTCGACTTATAACTACGAGTATTAATATTGTAATTACTGATTTGTTAGAGGGTTTCTTTAAACTTTATTTTAAAGATAAGTTCTTGGTAACAAAATTGCAAAAGTTGATTATGAGAAACTGCTTCTAAAACCTGTACGAACTACCTTTTAGTTGTTAGTAGGAAAGTTCTTTAACGAGTTCGGTTAGTATATGACCTTCTGATCTCATAGTAGTTTCCATTTAATTAAAATGAAGAAGGTACGACTCATAATTGCGATTGGTTTGCCTACACCAGTGGCTTACCGAACAATTTTTATCTACGAAAGACTTAATATAAACTCTATGCCTGCATAGCCTGGGTTACTTGACGTTGTTTTTTTTTTACTTTGTCCTTGTGCAAGGTCAGTCAGTTAATAGTTTCAGGCGACCGCGCGACCGTAGTCTATAATCTCTCCTTCACCTTCCCCAGACATCCAAATTCCACCTGAAACAACGCTACCTTAATACTTGTGTTCTCAAGATTTGCAGCAGCACACACGACTACTAAGCAACGAGGCGGTCTAAACTCTTGCACGCAATATTGTTGGTTTTTCCGCAAACACAAAACCTTACAAGAACTCGTACAAGAACGATCAGGAGTAAGGACCTGTAAGTAGTTGTCTAGCTACTCGTCAGATACCGGAGCGAGCGGTGGGAGCGGTGGGAGCATGTCCGGGCGCAGGCGCAGCGTGACAGATAGATTGCAGCCGATCGACCTCTGCCGGCTGGGCGTCTCAGAGGTAGGGTGACCTACTCAACTAGGCTTTGTTGTAAGCTGGGATATTCTTTAGAATACTTGTATCTTGTGAGTGCCTCTATCTCGAATACCCAAAATACGCGCCTGGACGTGGAATTGCGGAGACCAGCCCGTTATACACTACAAATCTTGTATGTAAGTACACTAGTTGGTTAACCAGGTAAATATGTTTGGGTACTTCGATTTTATATAATTTCTGTAAAAAATGGTCAAGTTCTAGCAAGAGTTTGGCAAGAGTGAGAGAGATAACACATCCTCATAATGACGTTAACGTAACTTATCTCAACATGAACAAAAACTTAACTAGTCGAAGATGAAGGTCTACTTATCTATTATCTACCAACATAGAGCCTTTTTAACATATTTTGAGGAGCTAAACCCTGCCGAATTCCAAAGTAATTTTATTTCAGGTCGTGTATCCTCCTATTTTCATAACAGCTAGCCCCTCTAAAGACAGCTCACGGCTTCGCTAGCAACTGGCAGTGCGCACAATGAAAAAGTGGCGTCGTTCATAAATTATCGGCGCAATGGCGGCGCGTGACGGGGTCTGCGCGCGCGCACCGCGGCCGGAGCACGACCTAGGACATACCATAGAAGGGGGGCAGAAGGACCAGCAAAAACTCTGTATGGATTCTTTTTGAGAGACTTATAATAAAGTCCGTTTTTTTTGTGGTGTGCTCATAACATAAAACGTTTATATTCTTAACTTACATAGGAATCTTTATCTTATCTTGTCACTGTTTTTGTTGTTCCGTACGCTAATAAGTCTGGTGCCTACATCGAAAACATTGTGTTTTCCTTTGTATGGTCCTGCGAAGTATCAGTACTGTGTAACAACATCACCAAAGCCCCAGCAACTCAGCAGTTCTGTTTAACCATTACTCCCTTGTAATTTTACTCACTGTTGTTTCTTTTTTTGTATTCCTTCTTTATTGTCGTTTCGTTAGGAGTTTTCTTTCTGTTATGCGTTGTTATATGGCACCAGCCTCTATGTTTATGCTGATTAATAGGGATGAATCGATGGACAGCGCCGTGATACGTGGATAAATTACTTTTATATCTACAATATTTTTACTCCCTTTACGAATATACTACACGAGATTTTATTATTAAACTGTCGTATTGTTATTTAGATGCCTATCTGATTAAGTTTTTTTTTTTTTTTTCCCTGTTATTTCTTGTAATCGGTCATCAGACCATAAGCGAATTCGTTCCATGTCAAATGGCGTTGTGGTGGAGCAGCCAGTGCTGCGCCTCCCACTTAAAGAAGGTGGTTCCTCTTCAGCCTCTTTACCACCGCTGTCAGTAGGGTGGTAGTAGTATTGTGTGTAAGGTTTAACAGTTCCGTAACTAGTGGGTTTGGATGCATGGCTAGGCGTGCCTTGTGTCGGCCTGCCCGCCGGTTGAACGCGTCCCAGAGGGTCATGGCCACCCGGCTGGTCCGGGGATACCGCACGGTCTCCGGTGAGGCGGCGAGCCTCCTTGCCGGATTGCCGCCATGGGATCTGGAGGCAAAAGTCCTCGCGCATATTTGGGAGTGGCGCGGGGAGGCGAAACGCCGGGGCTTGACTCCGATGCCGCGAGAAATCGCGGCACAGCGGACAGAGCTCCGACGGGATCTCATGGCGGCATGGAGAGTGCGATTGTCGCAACCCAGTGCTGGGCACGCCACTATTGCGGCGATAAGTCCCCTCTTTGAGGAGTGGCTGGAGAGGCGCCACGGCGTCCTCACCTTCCGCCTGACGCAGGTCCTCACCGGACACGGCTGTTTCGGGAGGTACCTGTTTCGGATAAGGCGGGAGGAAACGCCCGGGTGTCATCACTGCGTGGATCGCCCGGAGGACACGGTGGAGCATACGGTGGAGGTATGCCCGGCTTGGGCAGAGCACCGCCGTGTCCTCGTGGAGGCGATCGGTGGCGGGGATCTCTCGCGTCCGGCCCTGGTCCAGGCCATGGTACGGAGCGAGAGGGCATGGGAGGCCGTCACCTCCTTCTGCGAAGCAGTAATGCTCGCAAAGGAGGAGGCGGAACGCGTGAGGGAGAGGCAAATTTCGCGCCCTCACGCCCCTAGCCGCCGCAGGAGGAGACGCCCTGGGCGTCGGGAATCGATTGCCGATTCCCGGCCACCGTAGGCGCGGGCTTGCGGACGGTGAGCAATGGGTAGCTCGCCGTCCGGTAAGGACCAGGCCCGGGTCGACGGCGCGTTGTGTTCCACGCGCGCCTCAAAGAGATGTCAGCAAGTGAAGGGGTCCGATGAGACCATTGCCTGCCGGGGTTGCGGGATTAGTCCGAAAGGGATACCGTGGCCCCCTGGCATTGCACAGGCAACAGAAGGAACACGGGTGGGTTTTAGTCAGTAAGAGTCTGACACGCCCTCCCGCTCCACCCAGAGCGGGAGACGTCATTTGATGATTTCCCACCCAAAAAAAAAAAAAAAAAAGGCGTGCCTTGTGTAGTTTTTTACATCACTCGATTTCAGAGCTTACTGAAGGCATTTGTAGATAGTCGTGGATTTCGTCGTTCCTAGCGAACCGAGGTGCATTTGCTATAGATCTTAGGTACTTATATATAAAATTTTGGACTTTTGCAGGGAGAGTATGTTGGTTTTGCTGGCAACGCCCCATAATTGGATCTCGTAGGTCTATATTGGCTTAAGGACCAAGTTGTAGATGAGGAGTTTGTTGGCTACAGAGAGCACATAGTTTCTTCCCATGAGCCAATACAGGTTGCGGAACTTATGGTTTATCTCGTCTCTTTTATTTTGAATGTGATGCTTCCAAGTTAGGCGCCTATCCAAGTGGAAGCCAAGATACTTTACACAATCTGTGTGTGGTAGGGTATCAGGACCAAGTCTAACAGGAGGGGTGTTTCCGTGCCTGAGCGTGAAGGTGACATGTTGAGACTTGGATGCATTGGCACGAATCCGCCACTTACAAAGCCTTTTATGAGTTTGGTCTATCTGTTTCTGTAGTCTATTGCAGGCCATTTCTGGGTTTCCGACGTTTGGCTCCCAGACTGGACCGGGCCGGGGCTGCCTTGAAGCGGCTCCTGCCCAATCTAGGGGGTCCAAACGCCTCCTGCCGGAGGCTATACGCGGGGATCGTGCGGTCCATGGCCCTGTACGGGGCACCGGTGTGGGCGCATTCGTTGAGGCGGCGGCCTGCCCGCCGGTTGAACGCGTCCCAGAGGGTCATGGCCACCCGGCTGGTCCGGGGATACCGCACGGTCTCCGGTGAGGCGGCGAGCCTCCTTGCCGGATTGCCGCCATGGGATCTGGAGGCAAAAGTCCTCGCGCATATTTGGGAGTGGCGCGGGGAGGCGAAACGCCGGGGCTTGACTCCGATGCCGCGAGAAATCGCGGCACAGCGGACAGAGCTCCGACGGGATCTCATGGCGGCATGGAGAGTACGATTGTCGCAACCCAGTGCTGGGCACGCCACTATTGCGGCGATAAGTCCCCTCTTTGAGGAGTGGCTGGAGAGGCGCCACGGCGTCCTCACCTTCCGCCTGACGCAGGTCCTCACCGGACATGGCTGTTTCGGGAGGTACCTGTTTCGGATAAGGCGGGAGGAAACGCCCGGGTGTCATCACTGCGTGGATCGCCCGGAGGACACGGTGGAGCATACGGTGGAGATATGCCCGGCTTGGGCAGAGCACCGCCGTGTCCTCGTGGAGGCGATCGGTGGCGGGGATCTCTCGCGTCCGGCCCTGGTCCAGGCCATGGTACGGAGCGAGAGGGCATGGGAGGCCGTCACCTCCTTCTGCGAAGCAGTAATGCTCGCAAAGGAGGAGGCGGAACGCGTGAGGGAGAGGCAAATTTCGCGCCCTCACGCCCCTAGCCGCCGCAGGAGGAGACGCCCTGGGCGTCGGGAATCGATTGCCGATTCCCGGCCACCGTAGGCGCGGGCTTGCGGACGGTGAGCAATGGGTAGCTCGCCGTCCGGTAAGGACCAGGCCCGGGTCGACGGCGCGTTGTGTTCCACGCGCTCCTCAAAGAGATGTCAGCAAGTGAAGGGGTCCGATGAGACCATTGCCTGCCGGGGTTGCGGGATTAGTCCGAAAGGGATACCGTGGCCCCCTGGCATTGCACAGGCAACAGAAGGAACACGGGTGGGTTTTAGTCAGTAAAAGTCTGACACGCCCTCCCGCTCCACCCAGAGCGGGAGAGGTCATTTGATGATTTCCCACCCAAAAAAAAAAAAAAAAAAAAAAAAGGCCATTTCTGGGTTATCATCAAGTGATAAATAGGGTCGTCAGTATATGTTGCTATTGTTATACCATCCGATGTGGGTAGATCTGATGTAAATATCTCCTTATGATACTTCACTTCAAACAATCTTGATCTTGCTACACCCTGACCTGACCTGGAAGTAGCGCTCAGATAAATACGACTGGATGAGTAGGAACTTTGAGTGCGGAAGTTTTCCCTTCACTTTAGCCTTCAATTCTTTGTTCCAGACACGGTCAAAAGTTTGTTGTAAGCAAAATATAGAGCAATACTTTTCACGTTCAAAAGCCTGTCTTCCTGTTTGGAAAACTCGGTGAACCTGTTCTATTGTTGAGTGAGATTTCCGAAAACCAAACTGGTGAGACGGAACAACACCATTGGTGTCCATGCACGGTTTTAGTCGGTTTAGGAATATCCTCTCCCACAGTTTGGAGACTACAGGCGTCAGGCTTATCGGCCGATAAGACGAAGCTTCATGTTCTGGTTTATCTAATTTGTGTACCATGACAACTTCAAAGATTTTCCACAGGTCAGGAAAGTGAGATGTTCGAAAGATTGCGTTAAACAAACTAACTAGAAAATAAATAAAATTTTCTAGGAAGATTTTTAAGTATGGAAGGCGTGATCAAGTCGAATCCTGGGGCTTTTCTCGTCTTCAGCAGTCTGATTTTCTTCGCTATTTCCTTAGATTTAATTATTTATTTAATACTTCAAGCACAGAAATGTACAGAGGCGGACTTAATGCCACAGGTATTTTCTACCAGTCAACCTTTGGGTGATGCAGAGACAAACAGATGTTGTTGGTATAAAGGGCATACACATCTGCAGATCTTGTTCCAATATTATGTCAACTTCATGTTCATCAGCAAGGCTATTGTTTGGTTTGAATATAGAATTCAGATGCATTGCGAATATCTCAGCCTTTTCCAAGTCAGTTCTTGCCCGGGCAGCTTGTGATCTGATCGGAGGATAAGATTGTTGAGGCTTATCTAAGTTTTTAGTGGCATTCCAAAGCGAGTTCGCGCCAACCTACATTTGACACATCTGAAAGGCCTCATGCAGTTGTTTTTGCAGTGGCCATCTTGTTGGCATCTTTGACATCGTACGATTATCTTAGTTTTGCGTGGGTCTTCAATTTTGATGCATTGGTGATGGATATTGGATATTTTTAACTAGTTTGTTATTTGGACAATGTTCCAAATTAACAAAATAATGTGGAGGTAGATGTTTTGTCTGGTCCATAGCGGTAAATGATGATTTCTCCTCTGATCCTGTTACCAGATTTCTCCAGCTCCTGTATGATGGCATCATGAGATACATCTCACCGTGTATGATGGAGGTCTTTTATTACTACACGATATCATTTCGTATATTTACGAAAGAAGGTGTGTCCGATCTATCCCTTCTGTCGTACCAGATCAATGACTTGCTTGTAATCCTCAGTAGTGCTAACCATCACTCGTAGGAGGTTTTTATTTATTATCTTATACCGAAACTCTTCCAGGTGAATTACGGATTCAATTAGTTTGGTGAGGTTTGTTTTATCCGATTGCTCGTTTAGATTGAAGATCTAAAGGAGCAATCGGAACAATATTTTGTGGTTTAGGCGCAGTATCTGTGTTCTCTGTTAGGTCGATCGGCAGGTTTGAGAATCGGTTTTCTGACTCAATTGGTGGAGGTGAGTTGTCGCATATTTGTCTTTTATTAGATGTAAGAACTCGAGGCCATGGTGGAGGTTGCCATCTGATTAAGTTTATGTCGTTCTATCCTAAGTTAATATTATAAATGCGAAAGTGAGTTTGTTTCGCTTTCACGCTTAAACTGCTGAACGGATTTGGATGAAATTTGGCACACGGGTAGACCCTGACCTGGAATAGGACATAGAATACTTTTTATCCCTATAGTAAGTTCCCGTGGGATAACTTCCGGCCTCCACGCGGGCAAAGCCGTTGTCAAAAGCTGGTCTTTTTATAAAATTGACAAATATAAAGTCATCACCGACGTAATTGGGGACGGCAACCAACCAAAGTCCACTTATACCAATAACAAACAGCAACAAAAACAGGTTTCCTAAGAAAACGGTGCCGTCATATTCTTCTTCAAGAGTCTCCCCTCTCTAAAAGGTTGACCACCAACTCAAGGTGGAACAGCTCACCAGCGCTCGTGACTCCAGCTTACGATTGTTTCTCAACCAGGACTACCGGGAACTTGACTCGTCGTTTTTGATAAAACTGGTGCACTTTTTTGCCACAGTAAAACGAATAAGTATCATCCTCTCATCTCCGTGTTCTCATGTTTGTGGTGTCTGACATGCGGCGCGGGCGCAGGTAGGTGGCGTGCCGGCGCGTCGTTTGTCCGGCGCGATCCGCGATACTCCGCTGCCGCACTGCTCTGATTGGTACATGCGCGAGATGAGCGATAAGTGTGGGCTCACTCGTCCGCAACACGCCACGCTCGGACGGAGCTAGGGGCAGTGCAGATGATGAGAGGTGACGCCTTAGGGATATCTCAAAGAAACGCTTGTCTTACACGACAGCAAACGAACATTGTTAATTCGACAACACTAAAAAAGCTTACAATCAAATGTTAAGTTTTATAGCGGTGAGCCCAACGCCATCTTCTATCAGAGTACTGAGATAATTAGGCATCTTAGAACGAGATAGTTTTTAGGGTAGGCAATGTGCTTCCTAACTACACCATCAAGCGGATGCATACGAAATGGGTCTTTAATTCTTTATTGAAACAAAAGCTCTATGACGTTATACTTTTGACATTGTGATGTCGAGCAACAAATTTAAGTGTCCAGCGACTATAACACGACATTTTCCACTCGTGAGCACTCTTCCTAAGCCGCGCGTCCGTGATTGGCGCTCGCCAGATTCGCCGATAACGCGCAACAAGGAACGCTGTATCGCAACATGTTCGCGAACACAATGAAGCAATTTATTGCTCCAACAGCTCATAAATATCAGTATTGTTGTAACTGTATTTGTTCGTAAGGTTAGCACTTTTGATGGTATCTGCTTTATGGGATACAATCAGTTGCTAATGATTTTTCTTTATTGATTCTTGCGTACGTTCTAAATGCATTTGCTAGTTGTTACGGCATTTTGATTGCAAATATGTCACTTATGAGCTGTCCAACTTATGCATTTATCATAGGTTTCTCGGTAATCGGTCGCAAAAAATGGCCTGTTTCAACAGGTTTTACAAAAGGGATCCAGTTATTTTTTCTTGCAGATAGTCTATTTCAGCAGTGAAAATGCTTATAGAGATTGTCAGTGGCTCACGGTAAATTCTCGCGTTTTTATCATTTTCTTGATTTCAAGCCATGAATAGTAGAAACGGAAATAGTTGAACTTCATGGCGTTGCGTCTAACTTATAGGTATCTAATCTTGCAATAACTCGGACGCGAGAGCTACGTGCTCTTAGAGCGGCGTGAAGTAATGAGTTCAAGCCCTCACGGGACGTTAATTTTGCGCGGCGTATCTCCACCATAGATCAAGCGATAAGGATAGAGCAGTTCGAAAAAGATTGTAATGTATCCGTAGATAGGAGCTACGAGTTGTAGCCAGTAAGTACTAGTAATACGTCAAGTCTGTTTCAGTTCATTTGCGTTCAGATGGCGGGGAGTAGTCACTATATGTTTATAGAATGATTATAAACTAACATTTTACTTGTGTAAGTCATCTTAATCTTCTGAATTTCCTTAGGTTTCATCGTGCACAAGTAGTGCAGGCGAACGCGGCGTTAAAAGATTTCAAGCTGAAAGCAGTTTCTGGTGCTCAAAGCCTATCTTTAGTTTGCTACTGAGCTCTCTACAGTTTTTCAAGAGAGAAAAACAGTATTTCTCACCAGGAGGTGACCAGGACTGTTGAGTGCCGGAATTGAGCAGCGTTGTTGCTTTGTACAGTTGCTACTAAAGTATGTGTATTCCTTTTGTACTAAAGTGTGGGAGTGTGTTTTATAAGAATAGCATATAAGTAAAATGGTCAGTGAATAAAGGCTTTTAATATTATTATTATTATTAAAGTGTGTGAAGCTTTTAACCCAAAAAAAAACTTTTGATGACTTGGTAATCAAACCCAGAACTTCCCGATCGGTAGCCATGATATACTCATAGTAAACCAGACTTAAGACAATTATAGACTAGATCACCTCATCTGCAAGTTCAATGAACATCATAAACAAAATTACTTATCGCTTTTGATCAGTGGTCTACCGTCTACATCGAAAACTGTAATTACAAGTTCTTCCTAATATTTTTTGCATACCAGCCAACTTTAAGTGGTACCTACACAGAACATCACTATGATTTAAGGCTATGCGTAGTAGCGTGACTGTTCTTAATAACAGCTCCGATCCGTCATCAGGATAGCAGGCTTGAAGAACAGGTCAAGTTTTTACAATTGTTTTGAGGTCACGTGTTACATTGTTTTGTGATTCTCGACTGGACTGTTTGTTCCACTGATTCACGATGGAGGCGTACTTCGTGACCCATGAGGACATCCGTACTTAATCTGAAGTCGGAAATACACAGTAAGCAAGCGTGTAGTGATCGATGTTTCTTCCTTCTCCGTACAACCCTGAGCCTGAGCCCTGTGCCTTGTAGACCTGCAGTCGATGGATACTATTATTCACACTATCTCCACGTTTCTAGTGATAGATTAGATCCTAGTTACCGTTATGCCCTTCCACTAAGAATAGGTGTTAACTCGGACCGATTTCACGACTAGACACCAGACAGGGATCGATCGTGTGACCTCACATCGTTTCGCTAATAAACCAGCGATAGTGCAGCTAGTAGGGACGACTGCGCCTGCGCAACCAGGTTGAGATCACGGAGAGACTAACCCAGCGGCGGGGCGGGGCGCGGGAGGCGTGGCCACACTGCGCTGCTATTGGTGCACACAGTTAGAAAGGCGCACGCGCATTCACCGTGCTTTATTAGCGATTTGATGGTCAACTCCTTAAACAATGCTGGAGAACGTAAACAATGGACTGAAACGTGACCGCGGGGTCGCGGGCTCCGTTCCCGTTTCAATTGCACGACGTGGCGCAACCAGAGTGGCTCATTGTAACGCTGTTTGTTTTTTGTTGTAACATGAGAGGATGTTGCGCGCGCCGCTTTTTGTGAGCGAGCGATTAAAATTGCTGATCGCGGCGCAGTACGGCGCGGCGCGGAGCGTTTTTATTGCTGTGTAAGCATTTCACTCGATGCGCGGCTCGTGTTATTATGTCTAGAGGAAACGGTTGAGGCTGCGCGATTAATTCAGCCAAACAAGTTATTAAGTTACGTTGTAATGTTCAATTGAAGCTTTACGAGCACGTTTGTGCAATGTGAGCGCTGGCTGTATGATAACGGCTCACGCTGGCGACACTCGGCACTGCGTTCCTGTCTTATAATGATACAACCACCAGCTAGTCACGAGAGTTGATTAAGGCATTTTTTTCTAATTTGAGAAGAAAGACAAAAAAACTTTTTCACAAAAAATAAAACCGAAACACTACAAAGTGAAAAATTACTTTGTTTTCGGAAGTCGGTGTCTTTGGTTTTTTATTTTCGCTTTTTTGCCACCGACTTCCGAAATCAAATCATTTTTCACTTTGTAGTGTTGTTTTTGGAAGTCGGTTTTATTTTTTGTGATTTTTTATTTTATTTTATACTTTTTAGTTGTGGTACCTACACAAAACACCAACAAAAATAAGAATACCGCACTACCTGCTATGTAAATTACAGTGACAGGAACTATTAGAACATCGTCCAAATATAGGCACTAGGTGGAAAAAATAGGTATTATAAAAAAACAATTATTTTAATGCCAAAAGGGCCTCAGCTAAGCATAATGTCAGATAACAACACAAGATGTGCCACCTGACGGTGATTTTCTGCTGCAACCCGCGAGTACCTTCCGGAAGAATATTAGTTAGCTTCAGACAGAATAATTGAGGTTTATTAACTTGAGCTAAACATAGGTAACTACGTGGTGATGAACCTTCTCATCATGATGATAAGCGTTATCAAGCAATATTGGAAAACTGTACAAAGTTCAAATTTGAGGTTGGATTTTATTTTTAGAAAAATCTTCAATTCCGCCCAAATTCTCTATTATGTGCGCGATAACTATGTTTTCTTTTTACTGAAATATGGCTGTGGATTTAAAGACCTACATTTCTAACAATCTTTGTTCTGTTTTTCACTTCAAGTAATGCAGACACGATATTATAATTCTCTCAATTTTATGAGACTAATTGAATAGAAATGTTTCAACTGCCTAGCAGTCAGATATCGTTCGTTGATGTCTTTTGCTCTGTGCTACGAGTGACGCTACGAATGACGCTACGAATGAGGCTACAAGTCAATGACGAGAGTAAGTGCTTATAACTTACCATGGGGAAGGTACTTACGATCTGAAGTACTTATACCTTACTATGGGGAAGGTACTTAAAACCTAAAAGAAGTATTTTATAGCTGGACTTATGCTGGCTGTGACTTTTAATCTTCATAAATAATTTTGCTAGAGGTCAAAGTTGACATCAAATTCTATAGCATTCATTTCATGGCCTCACCACATAATTAGCACATCCGGTAATATAACTAAGGCTTAATCACGTGGACCGCAGGTTAGTTAGTATTTTATACTGAAAGCAAGTATCAACCTGGGAGATTCATGACTTGTGCAACCATTATTATTTGAACCGGATGTCATCAATGTCAGCTAGAATAACGAACAGACGGTGTTCCAAACGATGGCAATGAAAGGGCTATCTATGAAGACGGATACTGTAAAATAAGCAGGAACTATTAAGAGGGCAATTTATCCTGTGCTGTTGTAGGTAGGTATGTTAAAATTACCGTTGGGCTTTATGTTCCCGAAAAAAGGGGATTCTTGACAAATTTAAATCAATTACCCTTCTACATTGCTACGAGTATGATTGGTTATCACTCTGACTATATTTTTTATACGGATTGGAGTGTCGAACTCTAGCCGACTTACGCGTTGATTGTTTCTACGCAACAACGCGCAAGCGAAGCACTTCACTGGTGCGGCGAGTGCGGGCACAGAGTGCGGGGAGCGCATCAGGACGGCGCGGCGGCGGCGCAGGCCTGCTTGTGCCATCATTACTCACTGTTGTAAGCGGCACGTGGCGCGCTTGGAAGTATAAAATTTATATTTCCAAGCGTGTTACGTGTCGCTTTCTTTCTATCGTTGACGAACAATTTAACCTACCTAATTGTACCTAATTTTAATTTATTTGTAAATGTTATGCCTATGTTATTATGCCTATGTTATTACTTGAATTAAATGCTTTGAATTGAAATTTAAACCTTTTAAGATTTCCCCCGTAACGCATCTTTTGTGACAAGCGCATGCTTCCGCGTATTGGCATGTCCCAGGAGGAGCAAAGTTTTCAATCGTGGGGCTTACCTACCCCTAATTACGTAATACACGATCAATCGGAATTTGAAACGTTTTGAAACAAATTGATAATCAATTGCTTTATAAGTTCGCAATAAAAATCTGCTCAACAACGTAACTAACGCAATGAATGTTGTTGAACTGTCAAAATGAAACAATTTTTTTGTAATCGTTTACGAAAATGTGTTGCGTAATTAGATAGCAGGTCTATTCGGCAAAATAGCACGATATATATGTAGCAAAAATAGATTTTGTGGTTGGTCCAGGGAGTGTCCGTGGAGTTTCGTGCCCGTTCTTCTGTATAAGAACCTACTACGCTTTTGAATGGACAACTAGCTTCATCTTGCTGGCAGACCGACTCCTTGACAAATCAAAAGTGCCTGTAATTGGTTTAATGGAAATAATACTTGAGTTTGAGGTCCTATAGTAAAAGGTGATAATTTCATGAATCCTATCCTACTATATTACTAATATTATAAATGTGAAAGTTTGTATGTTTGTTACTCAATCACGCAAAAATGGCTGAACAGATTTGGATGAAATTTGGCACATATGGTTGGTTAGTGGTAACCTGGATTAACACATAGCATACTTTTTATCCCGGTAGTACGTTCCCGTGGGATACTTTACGACCTCGAGACGGGCGAAGCCGCGGGCGAAAGCTAGTACTTCTATATTACATATGTTAAATTTTTAAAGATCCCTTCCATCCGTCTCCAGATCCTCACTCTGTAGAGAGGCATGACTCATGCAGTACAGTTAGAGAACAATTAAGTACGTGAGTGCAATGCGCGCAGCTGATCTGTGGCGAGATGCGCGCGCGCCGCTTGCATACTAACTGCCGGTAATGTTGGCAAGAAGTGAGGGAGCGGTAGTATATGTAGTGAGTACCTACGGAAAAAACACTTCATTTTCATTGGCTTCTCTTCGCCGCCAACAAGCCAGAACTTTAGTTTCCCGAGGACTCGCAGTAGCTGTGATAAGTCTGATAGTCGGTATGGTTAACCGCTCACTCTCCCGTCTGATTCTAAATAAATTTAATCGTCAAAATGTACTAGGTATTGGAATTGGCTTAATTTTTGAAAGAATGACACTGTTGTTCAAAAGTTGGTCCTATTTTCTATATTTCAGGATTTCGAACCCTCCTCCTTCCTAAGAGAAGGTACACGGGAGGGCACGAAGTCTTCGGAGTGCTACTGCCAGTTGAGTTAACTCCTCGAACTATTTGCTAGTACACACCAAGCTAACAGCAAACTTTCTAACACACTATACGGCTGCTCCCTCAACAAACTCCAGAAAAGAAAATCTGCCGAAACTTACCGCTGTTCGGCAGTTGATCCTTCACAGATAAGTATAATAAGTATAATATTATGTACGATTAGTACGACGTCATGGACGATAAGCACAATACCCGTCACTTAGCATGCGAGCGACGCGCGACACGACTGCGCGTGAGTCGGGCTCGTGACGGGGCGGGGCTAAGCAGGACTTAGGTAGGCAGCTCAATTTGATTAGGTTTTTGATTAAGTTTATTTTAATGGTCTGTCATTTCGTTAAGTATGTATGGTTCTTAAGGTATACCTCGCATTGTTTCATCTTTGTTTGGGTTGGGCGGTTTCCAGTCTAATCAGATGCAATAAATATGTTAATTACGTGGAGAAACTAACTTCTTCTGCAACCATTGGGTTTACTTTGGTACTGAATTATTTCAGATCTGTAGTAAGATTTTTAGGCTTTCGGATTTCTCGTAACAATTGCATTTTCGTGTTCTGCTTTTGTATTCTCAAAGACAAAAGACACAATATCTTGACTTGTCTCCTTAAGATATGCCTAACGATGTCGGTAACATTTCCTAGACAATCAACACGAAATTTTAATATGAAAAAAAAAAAACCTAACATTTAGGTGAATACGTAACGAAGTCAAAACTGTACTTACTGTTTTTGAAAAAAGTAATTGCTACTAGTTAGTGAAACGAGTCTGATGACGAAAATAAGGTTTGACAATTTTGGTCGTTTGTCTGTTTAGTCACGGCCCCAGAGACATCAAAATCAGGAAAAGTGGTGGTCGATGCCATCAAGCCGAAATTTGGTTCAAAATTAAGAAAAAATAATATATGTATAGTTACATCCTAAAGTCTCTAGAAAAACCGAGATACGCGTCATACTTTTATATTGCAAAATAGTTGTAAAATCGGCTCTTTTTGGTTTTTGAAAGTAATTTAAAAAAGTATTGGTTTTACAAAAAAAAATGTTTGCAGTAAAAGTTGTTCAGAAGATAATTTTACATAGGGATTAATGATTTAAAAAAATCCAAAATAAAAATAAAAGTATGTTTTTGTCTCTGAAACATAACAACTTCCCAGTCCATAAAACTCATTTTGATAATGCCCCACGTCCAAAGGTTTTTTAAATTGTTACGCTAAATAACATCATTATAATATCATAAAAACTACCAAAACCACCACTCCCTTTTCCCTGGGGCCGTGACGAGTTTGTCTGGATGTACGAGTATGTTCCGGATTGGTGCAAAAACGGATTAACGGATTTGGGTGCAATTTGGCACACAGATAGTTTATAACCTTGATTCACACATAGGGTACTTTTAATCACTTTTACTTTTCTGGTGGGGTATTTTCCGACACCCACGCGAGCGAAGTTGTGGGTTAAAAATAAAGAAAAAGCCCTCTTTCATTCAATCAGCAGCCTACAATAAATCGTACCCAAACTAAAAGCACTTACTGGTCATATCTTAACAAAAAGAACATCTCCGGTTTAAATTGAGATGCTGTATTCATTAAGATGGCCCGAGTGCGGCCCATAAAATTGGCCATTAGTGGCCGGTGGGCTATCTTAACGAGCGCGTCACGGCGATGCGATTGGCGCTCAGATATGCGCTCGCGCATGTTAGAACACTATTGATTTGTTACTTGATCTGCAAGTACTTATCGGCTCTGTACTGATTTATTGATGAGCAGACGTTATATTTATGTAGATTGATGGTTTTGTTATCAGATAAAGATTTTTGCGACGTATGTTAGCAGATGCTGATTGGGTCTGGCTGTTGCGACAATGGATATATACGTTGCAGAATAAGCTACTTAATAAGCCAAGCAGGTGCTATATCTATTGGTACCTATTTTTCTATCAAGCCTGTGCTGTCCTACTGCAGAACGAAGGCCTCCTTCTGCCTTTTATCACGCTTAACTTCAGAGGTTATAGATTTATGCCTAAATTTGTTTGTTTTTAAGGTTTGGTTCAGTGCCGAAAGTAGAAAATCCAACAGCGCGCTTTTATTTAGGCATTCATTTAGATGTCGCCTCGTGTTAGTGGAAACGAGTTTTATACTAATTTTCTTATATTTATTGTATCCGGTTGTAAGTAAGATAAAAACAACGCTTAAAACCAAAACGTAAGTCACCTGTTTCTTATCACCTCATAATAAAATTATTCAACACTTGTACAGGTTGATCACACGGCAGTCAGACGCACCGCGTCACCGCTTTTAATTGCGCCCGCGCAGGCTCCGCTTATCTCAAAGTTTATTATTATTTCGCCACTTAACTCCACTCCGTACTAACAGCACTACTTTAAACTAACTGCAGTGATAAAACCTGATAATAATGTATATTATTACACGCAATAATTCAGATAAATTAATAATTAAACCCTTGAAAAAAATAAGAGGAAAGTATTCAGTAGTTTTGAAATCAAATGAATCTGTTAATAGTTTCATAATTACAAATAACACTTAAAACGTTGGTAAGTAAGGACTGTTAGGAATCTTCATAGGTTTTCAATGCAAATGGTCTCTCTTTATAATAGGCGATACAAATAAATGTGGATGCGTTTGTCACGAGGTAGAGGAAATACTGTTTGAAAGAAATCAGCTTATTTACAGGTTTATTAGGCAGATAAATCTTTAAAAGATTATAAATTGCACAAACAGCCTAAAGAGGATTGATGCTTGACAACTTAGAAGAAGCCTCTAGGTCTAGCAGTTTGTTTCCTTTCCCGTTGGCACGTGAAGGACCGGAAGCTCTCTCCCTTCAGTGTCCTTTTGTCCGGCGATCGATTCCTACTTGGGGGCAAAAAGCCTTTGGGTATCATTTAGCACAACAAAATTCATTAGCAGTTCACCCAGCTATGTGCCCGGTGTGGCATTATACAGGGTGTCCAGTAAATAGCACGACATACTGCAGGGGGTGATAGCTTGAGTCACTACCTATCAATACAACACAATATTTATGTTCAGCAAAATTTTTTTTTTTTTTTTCACGACTGTAGTTTAAACTTGTGATAAGAAAATAGTTCTGTGAAAATTTAAACAAAAAATAGTATTTCTTGAAAATATTCTTGTCTTTGATAGAAAAAAGACTTATCAATGAGTAAAGTAACTATTCACGAATAATTTTATGCAAAAAAAAGTACTAGAAAAGAATTTTTTCATTACGAGATGCTTAAAAATCTGTTTCAAGGTAGAGATTTTTCGGTATTTCGGAAAATTTTGTAAAATTGTAAATCCGTAAGATTTTGCTGAACATATATTGTGTTCTATTGATAGGTAGTGACCCTAGCTATCACCCCCTGCAGTATGTCGTGCTATTTACTGGACACCCTGTATACACCCCGAGGGACATACTCGTGAGATAAAAGTGGCATACCTCTTCAAAAGGATACATAATACATTGATATAGTAATGCCTCTTCATGTCAATACATTATTCAACACAATCAAGAACATCGTGTCGCTCATACAAAAACAGCCCTCCCTACAGAAACATTCTAACTACCCACAAAAACGATCACTTACCGATAATAATGATGTAAATACCCTCCAATAAGGTGCACAACGCCTTAATAGTTCAATAGACGAGCACAAACGTAGGGCCCGCGTCCTTTTTCAGAAAGAAATATGGCGGCCAGTGTGCGCATGCGCGCTGGAGAGGGCGGACGTGAGCGCGCGAATTATTGCGGCGATTAGTAACGTGCATCGAGTGGCCCTAATTGGATGGCGGTAGTCACGAAATACTTCTAAGATGAGAATGTACTGTGCTATTTTATTTATGGATCAGCTCATTTTGTTAAATGCTTATTAGTCCGGGTCGTGGAAAGTAGAGGAAATGAAATAGGGTTATATAATTGTTTAAAATATTTTATATTTGTATTGAAATTGCAGCTTCTTACAGATAGTAAAGTATTTATAGATTTAATTTATGTTTTGTGTTTTTCCGGCTAAGATACGATTTAAGCTTCAGGACTTCAGTTGGTATGTTACGAATATGGACATGAAACAAACAGACAAACAATGAAATATGAGTGGAGAACCGAGTCAACTGCGAAGCTTTTAATTGAATTGATCTTAATTTCGAACTTCACACATTTATTTTTGGTAAAATAGCGGCAAGTTCCCTTCGATACAGCTCGATAGTTTCATTTAAAACACTTAACAGTTTACAACTTCGTGCTTACCTCCCATTAGTTTATGATCCAACAAGTGCGGAAACTCACTGCTAATCGTGTCAGCTAATGCACTATTTAATTGAGAATAAATTCGCTAAAGTAAACGTGGTAAATTGCGACACAAACCGAGTTATGGCGAACACTGTAGCTGTAATTGAACTTATTGTAAAGGCAAATGAGATATATTTAGTCGATTTCACACGCTTGTGGTATCAATAAGTTGTTTAATCGTGTAGCTATGGACACCTCACGTTTGATATGGTTTCAATTGAAATGTTAAGAGCGTAGCATGTGTTACCTATGTGATGTCGGTCTACCTTATAAGGACAGACTGATGCCATGTAAGTGGCTATAGACGCCTTCATTAGTTGGGTTAGGAAATACCTAAGTAAAACAGAATATTGGTAAATGTTACGCATTTGTAACGCGTGCAACCACTTTTCGTGAACCTATTGTGGTCTCTCATACTATTTACATCACATGAGTCTTTAGAAAACGCTTTGAATAGGAACATTCGCCGACTTTCAAAATCCTCACGATCCTTTCCCTTTTTCCTCAGGTTCAAGAAGTCCTGAGTTCCCTGGCCCTCTTTTATCAAAATAATTTAGGCTTACATAAAGCATTGTAATTTAATTATGTTCGTTGTATCTTCCTATTGTATCGTGACTTCCTCTTTAGCCCGAAGTACCGCGGTGTTGACGGATGGGACCCCTCATTGCCCGCAGCCCAGGGGTCCTGGGCAGCCCTGAAGAGCCATGTGGCCGGGACTGGAGCCCCTCGCCTTTGTTGATCGCACCATCTTATTGAGTGCAACAGTCTCAGGGCTCCTACAAACTTGAAATATTATCGTTTTATTCTGAGCTATCTTCGTAAAAATGTTGGCAACACCGCACTGAACACACATGTCATGCTTTTCTTAAAACTATCCATCTGAAAAAAACGAATGACGAATGCTGACAGCGACATCAAGATGAAATGATTGTATCTTTCAGAGTAGCTGACAAGCTGTAGCGCTGCATGGAAATCATAAGCAAATGTATACCTATTTGATTACCGCGACTAACTGTTTTTACTCATGGAACACCCTAGGCACGCTTTTGTGGAGTTTGTTTCACCTTTGTGAAAACCCTATGTTCAATGCGCCCGCGCACTAGATCGTAGGGAAGATCAATCGATCGGCGGCGCTTGATGGTTTTACAAGGTTTGACATGTTAAATGATGCCGAGAATTAGACCATCCTGTAGTGCCGCAGTCGCAGTTGGTTACACGACGCCGATGAATTACGCAGTAGTAGATTTATTAGAAACAGATCTGTTGCTGTTTAATATTGCTGATTGTGCAATATATTTAATGAGTTATCAGTATCTTCCTTTGGTAGAACTGATGTTAATTAAGTCGGTTTGGAACAGCATATTCACAAATGGACACAACTTTTTACTCAGTGTCAAATTAAATTAAGTTCCAACAAAGGTATAACGCTATCAGTTCTTCTCATGACGTAACATCCTCTCTCAATGACAACAAACAAATGCACCCCACCACCAAACGTCGACAAAACTCGTTCGAGACCATTCAACATTTCCAAATACTCTCCCATCCACTCTTGCGCAGGACCGCACTTAAGAAAGCCTGTCGACAAACGAGCTGTAATCGAATATTAATTGTTGACACTCTCTCTTCCCGTGAAGCCCGCGATTGTCCCGCTTATGGCGTTTACACGCTGTTTTTATGGCTCTAGACAAATATTGGGACAGACGGACAAACAGACAACGATGCCTCTTAGACGAATATTTGGGCCGTGAGTGATGATCGGTGGTGGAATGTTGGACTGCTTATAAGTAGGTGGTTTGATTCATTGTTGAAATAAAAATGGCTTCTTTTTTGGAGCAGGTATCGGTTAGGCTGCATGTTGCGTGCAGTGGGCGCTGTATGTTGCGTGCAGGGGGCGCTGCATGCTGCTTCCTAGCTTGGAACTAGTCTACTGATATTATAAAGAGAGAATATTAGTATTTTTGTTTATAATTAATAAACTCAAAAACTACTGGACTGGTTTAAAAAAATCTTTCACCAGTTAGTGGCAGTAGTATGCTATATTATCTTATCACTGAGTGACGTGGGCTATCATGTAGAATGATATCACGCGGGCGAAGCCGCTGGCGGAAGCTAGTACTAAATACTTTACGTTTCTTTTTCTTTGTTTCGTCATGTCGGTAGTCCAACGGGTCAACTGATAAAGGCTATAGCTGCTCATCGAAAACATGGAGAACTCATTCTGACATAACGTTTGTTATCGGACGAGAGCATGCGTCATGCCGTATGTGCTATACGTTACACCACCTCACGCAGTGTGCAGGGCGTTGTGTCGGTTGTGTCAGACTGGAGTGAGCTTGGTAATATTGGTCTACAGAGTATGGAAACATTTTGGCGATGTTATCGTAGCTACATTATGGTGTGAGCTGAGAGCGACTGATGGCGGTTTGAACTCCATATTTATGAAGTGACTGAACCCCCAAGTTTCTTTAAATACTTACTTAAATACATAATTTTGTTTTGGACATTATGGTTGAGGGATTATCTTTAAGTATGATTCTACGAGTATGCAGTGGTTTTTGATGGAGATGTGACTCACTCTGTCCCTCTGTTTTCTCATTAAGAAGTAATAAAACATCAACAAATTAAAACCATCAGGTACTTAAGCCAAAAAAAAGATGATACTCAATTTCTCGTTAAGTGGACTAAGTAGCCCGCTCCGCTTAACACTGTACCGTCGCCATAAAGTTCGCAGGTCGCACAGTGATTGACCATTGTTGTCAATAGCCTGTGTATGGCTGATCACATGGCCACAGTCGCGACTGGCCGACGCACGAACCCGAGACGAGTAGGAAGTGAATGAAGTAACAACACAGCCGAGGTTCGCGGAAAGAGAACAAGTGAGAGGAAGCCGTTTCGCAGTAAATTTGGCGATTACCGAATCGTTCGCCAGTTTGTCATAAGTTCGGGCTCAAGTGAGGCGGTGCAGACGAATGTTGGCGATTTGCAAAAACACAGAACAGTAACACTGACAGTGACGCTCACACGACTGTCAAAAATACTTTGATACTTAAAAACATTTATACAAACTAATTCTGTATTTTTGGTATAGGTATCAAAAAGCGAATTTCTATAAAGCTAACGGCATTCCATAGAAGAAACGCATAATGATCACTCCATCTACAACTAACTCAGTGGTACCCGTCAACTATCGATAACCATCGGCCGGTTAACTTAAATGTTTCTTTGTTCCCATTGTCCGTTGTTTGGTGCGCGCCTCATTAACTGAGCACTATCTCTGCAGCATCTACGATTCTTTTGAGCCAACAGTTGATTCATTTCGAGCATAATGCTCAGCGCTACAATAGTTCAATAGTTGTAGTCGCGGGTTCCAGTCCGGGCGGTGACTGTTATAAGTATACAATAGTGTAGGGTGCAAGTACCTCATTTGTGTAGGTCGTAAATCTTTGGTTAAATCGATATTCAGTGATGACTGTCACGAACTCATGTTTTCTTAGATCTATGTTAAAAAATTATAGTTCCTGTAAGTAGCAATGTCAGCTAAACTTCAATTTGTTTTAGTTTAAAATATTACCTTTATTTAGTGCACAGTAACCATAGACACTTGAATTAATACACAACTGGCCCAACGGTAGTTTTCGTCTCCATTCCAATCCCAACACAAGAATACCATAGACACAGCCACGCCCCATTACCTAACCGCTAACTAAACGACCATAAACTACGTCTCAATTCTAAGTTAATCGGAACCCCCGCATCGATCCAACTCGATAGCGTCACATAGGTAATCGATACTTCCGAGATCCGATCAGATAGGTTTTCGTATCAATTCGAGTAAACACCAATAATTTAGCACCATGGGCTCAATGGTTAGATGGTAAAGCTATCAGAAGTAACGCGAGAGCGTCGCGGTGGGTCCCGGGTTCGATTTATGTGTTATGATGTAACAATTGTGTGGAATGAATAGAGTATGGGCCATCATTTCTTGTGTTATATAACTGACAATGTGTTAGTGAGGGATTTAATATTTGGCTGCCGTTTTCTTAGTATACGAGCTACTTACTCATGAAGCTGCTCCCTTCAGAGTTTGTTCAGCGAAACATTTAGAACAAGCATAATGTTAAGTTCAGTTCAGACAATAGTCGTGATGGCCCAGTGGTTGAGCCCTCACCTCTCAGCTAGGTTGTGGGTTCAAGTCCGGGCAAATATCAAAGTGATATTTTCAATTCTTATGGAATAAAAAAAAAATACCGTGAGGAAACTTTGACTTATAGTTAATATAAATCTGGAATCTCCAACCCGTCTTGAGCAAGCGAGGTGCACCGCTCGTGCCTTCTGTGTATGAGAAGAGGGCTTTGCCCTGCAGCGGGAAATAATAGGCTGGTATTAACAAGTACCTACCTTCTCATTTATTTTTATTTTATCCTAAACAGAGATATTTTTAAAAAATTCACAAACACTGTCCATAGGAGCTTGATATATCAGATAAATTCCATCCTGCTTCACAACAAGACTAAAGCTGATAAGTCGTTCTTCCTGTGCGAGTCCCAATAAGTACTTCCTCCTTCTTTCAGAAATAAACGTGTGTTGGCAGAATAATATTTCGTTGGTTCTTCCCGCAACATGCTCAAAACTCTATTGTGTTCTTCTTATATTTTACCTACCACAATTTTTTTTAATATTTTCATGTAGGTACTGATTGTGCCATAAATATCCGCCGGTACAGTTCAAACGTCTGTGTGCGGTTGTTATGACAGCGCGGTGAACACGACTCGGCAATCACCGGAGTCGCTGATCGATGCGCCTGCGCACTATGTCTTGTAGACGGAAGTTTATCCAACCCAATCCAATAACCCAGCGGTTTTATAGGGTTTTATACATCAGGGCATTTTTACACATCGGTATATTGAACTGGTAATTTATTACAAAATATTTATTTTTGCTAACAGAGTGGTTTTGAAATGAAATGAAATGAAATTGTTTATTCTGTAAATAGGATATTGGAATCACTTTTACACGTCATCTTTTCAAAATAAAAAAATAAAATTAGCTAGATGAGTTCGGCATTTCCTATCTGACTACTCTGAGAAGAAAGGCCGAAACAAACTCAGAGGTCACATGCAGGCTCTTTTAAAGTCCAGACATAATCTTGGTCAGGCCATATGAGGACCATTTCAGACTAATCTACATGAGATTAGTCTGAAATGGTCTTTTGAGAAAAGAACCACACAGATTTGAGTGGACCTGTCCTGTCAGTGCAAGCATTTGTCAGTAATCGTGGAGCTCAACTCAGAAGTTAAGGAGCTCAACTCGACAAACAATACCAAAAAAAATACATTTGGGTAGGCCGCATAAACTACTCAAACTGCCAGATCATCATTAAAACTAACTGAGAAAGAAAAAAAAATATCTACATAGTCCTCACATTCACAAAAATTTAAATAATATAATACTTTACAAAGTAATCTTGTCATTTTGTATAATATATTAAACAATGTCAATGTTTATATAATACTGGTATATTTTGAATGACTTTACTGAATAATTAGGTATAATGTTAATTTTTACGATTTTATCATAAGGCTTAGCAGAGCGAGCAGCTCAATCCCAAGCTTTTTTATCTTCTAAATAATCTGAAATTTTATAGTACCCTTTTTTACAAAGTTTGGTTTTAATACAGTTTTTAAATCGTTTAATGGGTAAGTTTTGAATGTCGATGGGAAGTTTGTTGTAAAAGCGTATACATTGACCCATGAACGAGTTACCTACTCTGTGGAGACGAGTGCGATGTACAGCAAGGTTGTGTTTTTTCCTGGTATTTAAACTATGAATATCGGAAATCTTCTTAAAATTTAATATATTTTTGTGTACATACAATAGGTTTTCAAAAATATATTGTGAGGCTACAGTCAGAATATATATTTATTAGAACTTTTCTCGAAGGGAATCTCTCGGACACAGGTTGTAAATGGCTCGAACAGCCCTTTTCTGTAGAACAAAGAAAGTATTAATATCCGAACAGGTTCCCCAGAGAAGAATTCCATATGGCATAAGACTATGAAAATAACTAAAATAAACAATTCTGGCTGTGTCTACGTCAGTTATCTGTCTAATTTTTTTTACAGCATAGGCGGCCGTACTTAGCCTTCCTGACAATTTTTCTATGTGTGGGCCCCATTGTAATTTACCGTCAATAGTGATACCAAGATTAAATGTCGACTCAACAGGGTCCAGCTCAATTCCATTAACTTTAACATTGGTAGTTAGCTGCCTGACATTGGGCGTTGAGAACTTAATGAGTTTAGTCTTTTTTTCATTCAAGAGAAGATTGTTTACATTAAACCAATGCACAACTTTAGAGAGCGCATCGTTCACTTGTTCATAGTTGAATAACTGGCGTTTAATTTTAAAAATAAGGGAAGTGTCACCTATGCAATAAAATAGACTAAAAATCACCAATCACAATATCAGAGTAATCGAAAGATCACATTGGTTTATATACTCGTACATTGTGCTCAAAGTAACAGGATGAGATTTGTGACCACAAATCAGCGGATTATTTGTGGTCGATCAAGCGCTGGTCGACTGAACGCGGCACACGCGGTTGATTTCACTAACTTGTGGTTACATCTAAAAAGTACCCAATGACAGAGTTGCAATAATCGTGAAACAAATTGTTTGATCGCCGCTAGATGAACCTACTCAGGTGTGTTCTGTGTGTTATTTTCATTGATTTCGGTTCCAAAATTGTCAAAATGGCACCTTAAATGACTGCGTTGTCTGTCTCTTTCTTCGTATTAAGATACATCCTAAACATTAGTTCATTTGTGTTAAGAATACTGCATTCAAACTCAACTTCTTCCAAAATGCTGACAAACAGCTGTTCATTTTGGCAAATTCTCAGTACCTATAGAAGAGGCATTACTGAACAGTTATCAGTTTATCACATAACTCAAAACTCCATTTAAACATGTCCCTTTCAAAGACCAAATGAATGAACTATTACACTGCAATGGACGGCAATCCTTAGCTGGTCAGTAAAACTAAAATCTCAATCTAAATGCGGCAGGGGACAGGGGCAGCGGGTGCGGCTCCCATCATAACTTATGTATTAATAGCGTCCACCTACCATCCACTAGACAAGTATGGTAAAAAGGTATAGTTTATACAACGATAGCTCGCCCAGGTCATATTTACGCTAAAACTAGAAGTGACATGTATTTCCCCAAGGGGCAGTCAAGACTGTCCGGGAAACCTACATGCTTGCTGTAATGTCCCATGCAATCTTCATTGATTATATTTGGGAAAACGTGTACAACATTAGAGATATAAACATGGCACCATAATCAATGATCTAAATGTATATATCTGCGAATGTATACCTTGCCGTGAATCGAAATGAGTGTATTTTCTTCTAAATTTGTTGCAGAACCAAAACGCTTGCAAACTCCACTCCATGATTCCCCGAGTCAAGTAAGGTATTTAAGTTATTTAAGTAGAACATTGCCTGCACAATCAGGAGCATAAATACTTTACAATGTCAAAAGATTATAAACCGATTGTCTCCTAAATTATTGACAAATATGATAAAGTGGTGCAGTGGTAGCGACCGCGACTTACGTTAAACCCTGACAATCGTTTTACATTGTGTAAATTATTTCATCACCTCTCAAATTTTATTTTCAAATTCAAAAGTCATTTATTCAAACTAGGCTAAGAATCAGACGTCAAAATTTCATATGAGAGTCCCACAAAAACGCCCACCCTTCACCACTTCCTAGTGCTTTAGCTGGGAAGAAGAAGTGGCGCAACAAACTGTCCAGCAGCACAGCTGTCTGTTCAGTTGGAAAAACTTGATTCTATATAATAGTAATTATGCAAAAATAATTTACATTACCCCTTAAAGCAATACAACTCATAAAATAAGAACACTTTAATCAATAATAACACAACACATAACACACAACATTATATCAATAATAAATGAAAATTGCGACTTTAATACTCCGACACCAGGTTTGTCACTAACCTCACAAAAATAAGAAGATGTTTTTGTTGTATGGTACGAACAAAGTATTTTTGAAACAGAGTATGTTATGAAATAGGTCTTTTCTGGAAGTGGCAGTTGTTATTTCACGAGAAACACGCTTCTGAATGTTGGCTAACTGTAAGGTGTTTATGTGCATGACTGGACCTATTATATTTCTAATTACTTTTGGACTATTTCTGTACAAGTTCAGAGTCACACTTTTTAGAATTAACCTTCTCTATTTTCTGTTTCTGTGGTGTACAAGCGCGGGTGCAGGCCACCGCGTTAGATGCGCGAGCGCAATCTTAATTGATCCACAGTGGAACCCGAGCATAATGAGCGCCTATTGAGTGGGTCTGTGTGATCAGCTGGAAACAGTCGCCGTTGATAATGTAAGAGATATAAATTACTTTGTTTTCGGCCATATTTACATAATCGATTGAGTTGGAGTCACGACACACGCTTTCATTATCTGGCTAACGTTTTATAGTTACTTTATTTAGTTAATATCGGTGCATTGAATTGTGGAGTCAGTTGGTACGAGTACGTACATCACATACCTACCCATCCGTGTAGGTGCCCAGGCAGGAACATGAAAGTATGTTCACATCACTTAGTAACGGAATAAAAATAAGTTTAGACATATTAGTATTAGCTGTAGACGTAATGAAAGCTTTAGTTGAAAGCACAGTCGGCTAGATGTCCGCTGTGGCTGCTTTTACATTTCTGAAAGAAATGTTATAATTAATTACCCTTGAATATTGCTTACGGAGACAGGCTTACTTATACTTTTCCCTGACTTCAGAAATGGGATCAAAGGTCAAATCAATTTCGTAATTAATTGCGTAAATTAAACAAGTTATTACATATTAACTTAATATTAATGTTACGTTTAATATTTGTAACCTGCAGGTTAATCTCCGCAGATAAATGGCGTTTAAAACAAAAAATACATACAATTAAGGCTCATATATTATTAAGATAATCTCCTCATAATGAAAACAAATATTTTACTTATGTTAATCGCATGAATGTCATCCATATCTTAATTCTTGATAATGTAATCGAGATATAATCGATAAGCACTATTTATTAACCATCTCTGTAGTCTCTAACGATGTAATGTGTGCGTGAGTTACAGTAAGTAGGATGCTGAACGATATGATTACTTATTTTGAGCCAGGTATAGGTTAAAATAATGAACAATGTACTTAGATATTATTTCGAACTCAACATGGCAAGGCCTAGCTATTTGCCAAGCTAATTGTTGTCACGAGTAAGAATTTTTTGTAAATCTATTTTACTTCTCTGTCTTTCTTCCCGGTATATTCTTGCTTTGTCCTTCAGCTATGTTCCTCATTGCCTGTCCATGCACCTCAGTGACAACACTAGCTGCGCGGCCGCCCGGCGCCGGTCGCGTGCTCTCCATGCCACTGCTGAGTGCTGATACTGCAGATAGACCACAAACGTGTGTGATTGGAAATTCGGGTCACGTTGCTTATTTATACATGCTGAGCTTATGTAAGGCCTCTAATCAGGCTTTCTTATTTACTTTATTTCATTTTTATATACATATAATTTATATTTAAAAATATTTTTATAAAAACATTGAAAAGTAGAAAAAAATAGTAGCCCCCGGTATCGGGAGGCTCCAAGCTCCTGAGAAGAAGCCCTTGATCCAGCTGCCTAACGAGAGCCTCCTCAGGTGTTGGTCGAGGCTCTTGGCTATTATGCCATTGGCCGTCACGACTATCGGCACAATGACTGCTGTATCCACATCCCACATCTCGACAACCTTATCTTTTTCAGCTATCACGAGGTTATTATTCTTGTTTTCGTTTTTAAATTTAATTTTATCAGGTTAGTTATATTTTCAGAATATCAGTGAGGTTCTAGTTATTTATTATTATTTATTTATTTTATAGACAGCTAGATCCAGTTATAAACAAATACTTACAATTTGATGTTAGTAAACAATTTAACTTGGGACTAACGATTAATTTATACCTACTGATTTGAATTTCTGTAAGGTGCGTATTGATTGGAAATACTTACAGTAAACAGAATTCTCTGAAACACAGAAACAAAGTTTTACTACTTTCTGTGTGTTATCGACAGGATTGTGACACCACTATTGTTATTAACAGGATTGTGACACCACTATAAATTGTTATTAACAGAATTGTGACACCACTAAAGTTATCGACAAGATTGTGACTTCACTTTTGTTATCGACAAGATTGTGACACCACTATTGTTATCGACAGGATTGTGACACCACTATTGTTATCGACAGGATTGTGACACCACTATTGTATCTTCTCCTTCTTTTCCCTGCCTTATAGAGAGACAGCAAAACGAAATTGTTCTCTATGTAAGACTATTTAAAGATGAAACTTTCGCTCACATCGGCACTAGTAACAAAGTGTTTACTTTCCAATCGCATTAGCTGCCATTGTTACTGCTCGTTGCACAACGTGGCCGATGTGGGCTGTAAGGCTATCCCCCGTCGCTCGATGTACCCGCAGATAAGATGTACCGATGGAGCTGTCTTGTATTGACATTCTTTTACGTAATGTTGAGCAGCAGTGTGAAGGAAACATACGCGGTAGTGGAAGAGTCGGGTATAAAGCAGGCACATACATTGACGCTTGATTGAAAAAATAAAACTGTGAAAATCATTGCAACACATTTTTATTCTTTGAAACTCAAGTATCGTTTTTAGGGTTCCGTACGAAAACACGGATCCCTTTTATGATGACTAGTGTGGATGTCTGTCTGTCTGTCCGGCCGTCACAGTCAATTTGCACCGAATCTAATGGACAGATTTAGTTGAAATTTAGTACACACATGAATTACTGTGACCTGAATTTGAATTTGTGACCCCCATGGGTCACTTTTGGGAGACAAATAAGAGAATGAAAAAAAAACGTTTCGCAAACTGTAGCGTGTGTGTGACATATCAAATGAAAGGGCATACTGTAAGAGTCTCAAATAATTTTTTTTATAGATTACAGGAAAACCTTTATGAAGTCTATGGTCTTAAAATGACATGGTAAATCGCTCAATTTTGCGATAACTTTTAAAAGCTGCTTGTCTGCTGTATAGAATATAATAAATATTAGATCGATTTTGATAAGCAAAATGCTTCTCTTTTTCAGCTTAAATAAAATCTAGTTATGCAGATTTGAGTATATTTTTGGAATGTTGTAAATTGTGTGGGTTTATTTTTTTAAAAAAAACCTCATTAATCTTAAGCTAGTTAATTATGTAAATATGTCTGGGTCTTTATTGCATGAATATAGATAGGCATATAATTAATTGCAAATAATTGGTTTGGGACATCTCATCTATAAATCCATAATCAGACCATTACGTAGATACAATTTTGGTTCGTACTACTAATGAATGTTGCAATAAGAAAAATACATATTACCGACGCTTTTTTCTATAATTTTGTCAGATCGTCTGCTGAGGGACTGTATAATTACGGGGACCTCTTTTGTGAAGAATTCAAATTAATGTGTAAGGTAAGATACCTACTAGGCATGGGAGACATCAGGCCGGTTCCAAATATTACTATTTGCTATGTGAGACGCAACGAGCGGTCGAGCACTGTCCTTCTATAGCGCCGTATGTTTTCATCACTTACTGCTCGCTATGAAGTAGTCCATAAATGGTCTATTCACTTTGATTTGCGCGTATACCTATCACTGCTCAGGCGAGTGGCAAAACTTTATGTTGTTTATTATTATTAGTGATTGTTAAGTAAAGTGACCTTTAGCTACATAGACCATTAGTATTTTTAATGTTGCTTAGAGGTACTAGAGGTACCAATTACAAAGTTTGACAGCAATGTAATTGTTTCAGTAATTATACCTAACATCACGCCTTGTTTCCCCGAAGGAAGAAATTCGTAATGGAAAAACCCAATAACACTTTGCCCGACCTGGGAATCGAACCCAGGACCTCATGCTCAGTAGTAGCGCTTGCGACCACTAGACCAACGAGGCAGTCCTAGTAATAGAAATAGTACATACAGTTACGATTGCAGCGTTGGACAAACTGCCAATTAAAAGAAACAAAATATATCACCAGTTGATGAATTGAAATGTATGCTGCATCCGCACTAATGAGTGCAGTTAAAAACGAGAAGTTTTCAAAGTTTCTTTAAAATTATGATAAACAGATTCTGAATTAACAAACTTAATTTAACAAAGACGTGATCGTGCGACCTCTCAATTCTTCCAAAGCATTCTCAAAGTTACGTAAGTAAAAGAATGTAACAGTAAGTAAGTCCATCATAAATTAAACATGACTTCCATTTAAAAGCGAAGCAACCGCATCACATGCTACCACAGATAATGTTCCCCAGAGGTCACAGGCCACCGGGCTGATCTGCATAATCCGAGTATTTGGACCGAGCAGAGAGCACAGAGTCTCAGACCCTTTCAATATATAATTGGCTTAATAAATATGTCGGGGATAAGAAATAAATTTGCGTGTGTATAAATAAGAAGATAACGTAGAGAGAGATGTATTGGGGAGCATCGATTAGGACCTGTTCGGTACAGTCGCGAGCGGAATGTAATAATATTTGCAAACATTAGTGAAGCAGTGGTCGGTTGTTGCATCGCGTGAGATGTCTCGATCTATCAAACTGGTAGGAGCGTTTTATATCGGGAATAATCGGGATATAGTTTATAGGCTACAATACATTATATCAAGCATTCGGTAGATGCTTAAGACTGAGTTGATTGATGAATCGATTCCTTAAACTGGGTAATTTAAAAAAAACTAACAACAATCAATTAAACAAACAACAATTAAAATATACAGGGTGTTTGGTGCATCGTGTGCCAAATTGAAATGGTCGACTGAAGGGATCATCTGCTATCCTTTCAGACCCCTAAACACCTCTCATGACCCGTGGATTTTTTTAAAATCGTTTTTATTGTTTTATTAAAAAAAGATCCAAATTTTACATAATACAAATTAAAAAATAAAAATAAAGTGTAGACTGAAATTTAATTTAATTTAGATGTGTATTGTTTTAGATTACTTTTAAATGCAATGGTTTAATTTTTCTATTTTAAATTAGTGACTAATGTCACTAATTTTGTATTTTTAAGTAATCTAATCGATAGCAGATGACCCCTTCAGTCGACCATTTCAATTTAGCACACGATGCACCAAACACCCTGTATAATAAAATACCTATCGACTTAAAATGGAACAAAATGATACACGGCTCAGAAAACTACTGGTCGATAAATGTTATATTATACACTGCACGATTTTTTTAATTATGACATTAACATGGGATGACTTATGTACGACATTCACCATTTATTAATTCTTAGACTTTTTTTAAATTATTTTGTGTGACTTTTTGTTTCTATTTGTCTATATTATTTGAATTTGATTTTTTTTTCAGACCCCACGAATTTTAGATCAATTTTTGTGCTTCCCACCTTCAGTAAAATATTTGAAAAATTGGTGCTAGATCAATTGCAAAGACATTTTAATAAAAATAAATTATTAAACAGTAAACAATTCGGTTTCACAAGGGGTCGCTCAACTTCCGACGCTGGTGTTGAGCTTCTTGCACATATTTTTGTGGCCTGGAAGAAGTCACATGATGCCCTAGGTATTTTTTGTGACTTATCTAAGGCTTTCGATTGTTTTTCTCATGATATTATACATTAGTCAGGAAATTGCATCACTATGGTGTGCATTGGATCTTCTTATTTCTTATTTGGATAATAAGGTCCAAAGAGTGGACGTTAACGGCAAGCGATCCCCGGGTTCTTTTGTCACTATGGGAGTTCCTCAGGGTTCAATTCTTTGCCCTTGTTTATTTATCGTATATATTAATGACCATGTCTTATAAAGAACAGTCATGAAATAGTGTAATTTTCAGATGCAGACACATCACTTATATTTAAGCGACAACAGACAGTTACCGACGATGTAAATAATGCTCTCTCTAAAATAGTGCATTGGTTTAGTGTTAATAATTTACTTTTAAACGAGAAAAAAACTAAATGTATTAGATTTCTGACACCTAAAGTTTAGCAGGTGAAAACCAATGTATTAGTAAATGGGGCTGAATTGGATCTTGTGGACACCACTGTGTTCTTAGGTATTACTTTGGATTCGAAGCTTCAGTGCGGCCCTCATATAACCAAATTATCGAAGCGGCTAAGTTCTGCAGCCTACGCGGTCTATAAAATCCGTAATTTGATTGATGTAGAAACAGCTCGATTAGTATATTTTAGTTATTTCCATAGTGTAATGTCGTACAGCATTTTGCTGTGGGGAAATGCAGCCGACATTCAGGCTATATTTGTGCTGCAGAAACGAGCCATTCGAGCAATTTATAACCTAAGTTGTAGGCATACACTGAGGTATACATTTAAGGAAATAAAAATAATGACAGTTGCATCTTAATATGTATTTGAGAACGTGATTTATGTAAAAAAAAAAAAAAACTATATTCTTCTAAACACAGCGACATTCATAGCATAAATACTGGGAACAAGGATTTACTTATTGTGCGCAGGACTAGGCTCAAAAAAATTTGTAATTCATTTAAGTGCCAAAGTATACATTTGTACAACAAACTCCCTCCATTTTAAAAAACTGAGCCTCGATAAATTTATATCATTTATTAAACACAAACTATGTCAAAAAGGTAAAATATAAAGTTAAAGATTACTTAGACGACAAAAAGGCTTGGGACTAACTCCATACTACTCCATACTAATTTAATTGTTTAATTTATTTTATTTGCCTGTATGTTTTATTTTATTATTAACTTAATCTACTCATTACACTGTTTTTTTTAATGAGTTGTATTGTAATAATATATGCTCAGCTAGCGACCTCGAAAATTAATCATATTATTCTTGCCTGAGCAACCGGCAGCAAGTTCGTCATGCTCCCTTAGATGTCACTGCTTGCGGTAGCGTCAGGGGTCGGGTTGCCTCCTTCCCTCAAATATAGCGAGGGGGGTAATGGCTGATCTTTGCGTTATGCTCGTGAACGGATGCTGCTTGTGGTGACTGGTCATCTTACTGACCATGGGTTTGGTTGTTGTTATTAGTAATTGACTGTTTATTTGTTTTTACTTCCATGGTCCTAGTTTATCATTTGTGATTTTCGAGTTATAGCTATATGTAAACAGGCACGTCCTATATGCCTGGAATTAATTCGGGTGTTTAGTTCTTTTTACTTTTTTTTTGGTATTTTGGCGCGTGCTAGTTGAAATATAGAAAATAATTTAATTTAATGTTTTATGTTACGTAATGTAAATTATTTTGCATAAGTAATTTTGTATAGAATCAAGTTTTTCTAACTATTCAGACAGCTGTGCTGGGGAGTTTGTTGAGCCACTTCTTCTTCCCAGCTGAAGCACTAGGAAATGGTGAAGTCCAGGCGTTTTTGGGGGACTGTCTTAAGTAATTCTGACGTTCGAAAAGTGCTGATTTCTGAGCCTAGTTTGAATACTCGTAAATGACTGTTAAATTTGAATTTATTATTTTAATATTTGACATTGTTAATTATTTATTATTTCTTATACGAATTTGAATATTGAATGATAACTGTATGCATGTATTTACTTAAAAGTAATCATTTGTAATGACATAATCACTAAAATGTGATGTTAGCTATTTAAATTGATTTGTTTGTTAATGATAACTGTACACATATTTTAAAATTATGACGTACGTACAGTTAATATCAGTTTATATAACTGTGTGGCAGATAATTAACAAAGAAACTGGAAAGACAAAACCGCGAGATCTGAATGAATTGTCATAAACAAAATATAATGAAACCATTTCGGATCAGTTAAAATTTGCTGAGATACTAGAAAATGTATTTACCAACATCCCAATAGAGGTTACGAAATCTATATTAGCTGAATCTCTTCTTAAAGAAAACTTCAATAAGGACATTCCAAGTTTTGAATTCAAACCCATTTCTATTGTCACAATTAAAAAAGCATTCAAAAGTCTTAACATAAAAAACACTGAAGAATTATTGGGGATTTACGTTAAGGTTCTTAGTATCATTGACACAATTGCCCCTGTCCTAACAGGCATATTTAATCAATGTTTAGATAGCGGTACGTTTCCTGATTAAATGAAACATAGTAAAGTAGTACCAAATTTCAAATCGGGTACTAAGAGTGATCCCTCTAATTATAGACTAATTATATCTATGCTACCAGCATAGAGTTAAATATATGAAAAAATCATGCTAGACCAGATGTTGTCACATTTTAATTCAATTGGGATTTTACATAGTCACCAGTTTGGTTTCACGAAAGGTAGGTCGACGACATACGCAGGAGTAAAACTCATCAGTCACATTTTGGAATCGTGGGAGAAGTCCCAGGATGCAATTGGCGTTTTCTGTGACCTCTCAAAAGCGTTTGACTGCATTGACCTCAAAACACTGATCTGTAAATTACACCACTACGCACTATTCATGGACAAGCTGCTGATCTTGTTCTTTCCTTTCTATCAAACAGGCAGCAAAAAGTAAACGTTAACGGGGCGACGTCCTTGGGGTCTCTAGTTAAGATGGGCGTGCCTTAAGGATTGATCCTCTCCTATTTCCTTATCTTGGCCCTTTCCTGTTTCTAGTTTATATTAATGACCTTCCTTACATGATGGCTAACTTATCAGATATAACTCACTCCGGTAATTGTTTAATTTATTTTATTTAACTGTATGTTTCATTTTATTATTGACATAATCTACCCATTAAAATGTTATTTATGAGTTGTATTGCAATACGAGTATGTGGTTAGCTAGCAAACTTTTTTTTTGGGTGGGAAATCATCAAATTACTTCTCCCGCCCTGGGTGGAGCGGGAGGGCATGTCAGACTCATACTGACCAAAACCCAACCGTATTCCTTCTGTTGCCTGTGCAATGCCAGGGAGCCACGGTATCCCTTTCGGACTTTCCCGCAACCCCGGCAGGCAATGGTCCAATCGGACCCCTTCACTCGCTGACATCTCTTTGAGTCGCGCGTGGAACACAACATCGGCATCGGAGTCAAGCCCCGGCGTTTCGCCTCCTCGCGCCACTCCCAAATATGCGCGAGGACTTGCCTCCAGATCCCATAGCGGCAATCCGGCAAGGAGGCTCGCCGCCTCACCGGAGACCGAGCGGTACCCCGGACCAGCCGGGTAGCCATGACCCTCTGGGACGCGTTCAACCGGTGGGCTGGCCACCGCCTCAACGAACGGGCCCACACCGGTACCCCGTAAAGGTCCATGGACCGCACGACCCCCGCGTATAGGCTCCGGCAGGAGGCGTTTGGACCCCCTAGATTAGGCAGGAGCCGCTTCAAGGCAGCCCCGGCCCGCTCCAGTCTGGGAGCCAAACGTCGGAAGTGCTCCACGAAGTTCCACCGACTGTCGAGGACGAGTCCTAGGTACTTCATCGTCGGCTCGACGCCGATGTGAACCCCTCCTACCGTTATTTGGGACCATTGAGGACCATGAAAACACATGACCTCGGACTTGTGCAGGGCCACCTCAAGTCCCAACTGCCGGATTCTGGCCATGATTGTCGCAACCCCGTGTGTCGCTAGTTCGGCCGCCGCGTGGTACGACCTCCCCTGCGCCAGGACCAACGTGTCGTCACCGTAACAAACGACGCTGACGCCACTGGGGAGGTCGGCCCGCAGAACCACAGATGTGGCCCCAGGACCGATCCCTGTGGGACACAGAACGATATCTCTCGCCGGTTCCATTCTCGCCTGGTGATCGGGGTAGATGAAGGCCCTGTCCATCAAATAGGCCTTGACCACACGACAAAGGTAGGTCAGCATCCGGTGATACCAGAGTGCCTCCCTGATGCAACTCCAGGGCAGGGTATTGAAGGCATTGTCAATGTCTAGAGACAGCGCCAAAACGACCCCACCCCGGGCCACTGCGTCCCCTGTCGTGAGGGCTCGCACGCACATGTTGGCGTCCACCGTGGAGCACCCCCTGCGGAAACCAAACTGGCTCTCCGCCAAATCCAGCCCAGCCCCGCCCGCACCAGCCTCCCGACGAGGCGGTCTGCAATGACTCTTTCAAAGAGCTTGCCCACCTCGTCGACCAGCACGATGGGCCGGTAAGCGGACGGAGCCCGCAGGGCGCCCCGGCTTCTTGATGAGAACCAGTTTCTCCGTCTTCCAACGAAGTGGGAACTGGCCCCTCTCCAAACATGTGCTTAGGAGCCCCCTTAGTTGAGGCCAGGACCCAGGCTTTCCCAGGTAAGCCGTCGGGTCCTGGGGCGGTATTTTTGGCATTCAGATCTCTACCTCGGTCACCTCCGGAGCATCTATGGTCCACATCGGGCACCGCAGTAGGCGGAGCCATAGGCGGGGAGGCATGTTCCCCTCTCGAAGGGAACAGAGCGCTCACCAGGTCCCCCACAAGCTGCGGCCGGAGACTCTGCGTCAGCAGGGGAGCCCATGGGCGGAGAATGGCTTCCGTATCCGGAGGTCGAATACGGAGCCTGCGGTGCCTGGTGTACTGGCGTCGAGCAACAACGCACGCATTGCGTAGGGTCGTCAGCAGTTGCGTCCACCAGTACACCTGGCGCGAGGCACGTCCGGGCTGGACCCGGGGCATTGCCACGTCACGTATATCGGACATGGCCTCCCGGAACCACTCCACCGTGTCGGCAGGCCTGTCCGGTGATGACACCCAGGCCTGCATGATCGAGGCTTCCAGGAGGAGCTCCCGGTCCAGCTGTTTCAGCGCCCACCGCGGACCACTTGGGGCCAGTCGGACCGGCGCGCTCGAGTTCTGGGCGGAGACGTCAAACCGGATGTACCGGTGATCGGAATACGTCTCCACCCCGTCCATGACGCGCCAGTCAATGACACGCGGCGACAGAGCGGGGCTGGCGAACGAAATGTCCACCACTGATTCACCACGCATCCGCACATACGTGGGGACAGAACCCCGGTTTAGGGCGACCAGGCCTGTCTCCAGCGCCCAGTCCTCCACCATCCTGCCCCGTGTGTCCATATACCGGGAACCCCAAGCCACATTCTTGTCATTCAAGTCCCCGAGGACGAGTACGGGGAGGGAATAGAACCCGACAACGACGATTTTCAACTCCGCAAGGGAGTTGTGGAACTCGGCGAGAGTTCGGCTCAGGGAGAAGTATACCCCTACCACGACAATCTCCCGGAACCGTGCTGCAACGCAACCCCGTCCTCTCTTAACAGTCTCTAGGGATGGCGGCCGGCGGCCGACGAAATTAGGGCCACTGAGCCGCTCAGTCCTCCACCCAGTCATCCCTGGGCGGGACAAAGTACGGCTCAGTAACCACGGCGATGTTAATCGACCACTGCGCCATGCTCTGGAGCAACAGGTCCTGAGCTGCAGCGCAGTGGTTGATGTTCGCCTGGAGGAGGCAAAATGGGGCCATTATTGGTACTCCATGTCAGCCCCCTCCTTAGCCCCCTGTGGAGGCCCTGCCGCGGCGGCTGCGGCGACGACAATAGCTGTGGAGGTGGCAACAGCGGCGGTGGCGGCGGTTGCGGCTGTGACGGCGGTGGCAGATGGCTCTAGCCTTGGTGGGTGGGGCGCAGGCCTTGCTCCCAATCCGGTGATTGGCCGGCTTGTCAGCTGCCGCACATACAGCGCAGTACGGCGTGGCGTCGCAAGAGCCGGCCTTGTGACCCGGCTGACCACAGCGGTAGCAGTGACCGCTGCGTTCCACCTCCGAGGTGCATTTAGCTCCCACATGGCAGCGGAAGCACCTCAGAGGTCTGGGTTCCGGCAGTTTGACCTGCGCGGAAACCCAGCCCACCAATAGCCTTTGGCCCTCCCCGGCAAATTTTTTGGCCGGCGACACGGGCAGCTCACCGTAACGGTTCCCGTGGAGTCAGGACGGATGGCGCCTTTTTTTTTTTTTTTCTTTTTTTTCTCGGGGTGGAAAATCCTCATGGATGTCCTCCGCCCTGGGGTGGGCGTAGGGGTCTGTCAGACTCGTACTGACTAAAAACCACCCCGATGTTCCATCTCACACCTAAGCCGGGGGTCGCGGGAACGTAAATACTTCCGCAACCCTCGACCTGCCACGGCGGGCCTCTCCTCGTATCGAGGGAGGAGTGAGGAGTGTGACTCCCCCGCGACGTCTTAGAGGGGCGCGCGTGGAACACTACGCGCCACCACCTCGGGTCCGATTTATGGGGGGCGGCGGACGTCCCAGAGTCCGTCGCCCCTGCACCCATTTAGGGGGGCTTTGTCCGCCCTCCTCCAGTTAGGATGTGATCTCCCTCACCCTTTCGGCAGCCTCCTTCTGCGAGATGACTGTCTCGCAGAAGGAAACCACCGCGTCCCAGGACTCTTCACCGCCGGCCATGGAATTCACGATGGCTGGCAGTGAAAGGTCACTGCCTACTCCAGAGACGAGGGCAGGGCGCGGCTCCTCCCAAGCGGCACACTCTGCCAGCGTATGTCGTGCCGTGTCCTCCCGACAGTCGACGTAGTGGTGACACCGGGCGTCCGGCTCCCTGTTTATACGACTCAGGTACTTCCCGAAGCAACCATGCCACGAGAGCACCTGCGTCACCCGAAACGACAGGAGGCCGTGCCTCCTCCCGAGCCAAGTGTCGACCACCGGCTGGACCGCCTCAATGGTTTTGAGGCCGGCGGTAGGGCGTGAGAGCCTGTCCCGCCATTCCGCCACCAGGACCTCGCGAAGCTGCGACCGACGCTGCTCCACTTGTCACTGAATCGGTCACTCACCTCGCTCCCACAGCTCCTCGCGCCACAGATGCAATGACGCGAGTACTTTCGCCTCCAGGTCCCAGGGCGGGGATCCGGCCAGTGCGCGAGCCGCCTCGTAGAAGATCATGCGATCCCCCCTGATGACTCTGACGGTTATTGTTCGCTGCGGTCTCCGCAGAACTGCGATGCTACTGGCCGTCAGGTCAGCCACCCAGATGGGGCCATCGATCGCACGATCCCCACGTAGAGTCGCCTACAGGTGACGCTCGGGCCCCCCAGATTAGGAGACAGCGATGACAGTGCCTCAACCGCACCCATCAACTTGGGCGCCAGCCGCCGGAAGTGGGGTCCAAAGTCCCACCGGCTGTCGAGCACCAATCCCAGATACTTCATGGTAGACTCGACAGCGATCCGGACCCCGCCGACCACTATGTGTGATCCAGGCGGCGGCGCGCGCCGGGGACCATGAAACACCATGGCCTCCGACTTGTTGAGGGCCACTTCCAGGCCAAGGCACCGAGGATGGATGGCGCCTGCCCTAACCTGCTCGGCAGAGCACCCCCCAGTCCTAACGACAGCGGCCACCACCTGTCCCTCCGTCACTGAGTCGTCTAAGCCCAGAATGCGCATGTCTGCGCATTTGGTAGGCCTGGACACTCGGGCCTCGTCCGCATTTAGAGAAAACCTAAGCCTTTCGGCTAGAGCGTCAGCGGCCAGGCCGCTTGCCGCACTGGGGGCCTCCAGCATCCGGGCCCCAGTCGCAGTGACCTTCACCCGGATGCCATCAGCGGCGCCGATCTGTTTGAGGTCCACCGCCGCCCCCACCTTGGCAAGCACGTCGCGGTAGGACACGCCCTTCTTCTCCGCCTCTGGCTGTAGTGTTATCACTACAGCTGTGGACTTCGGGGCGCGGAGCCTAGCCGCGACGCTTTGCTCCTTGCACCGCTGCCGCCTCGCCTTTCTTTGGGCCGCCCTTTTTTATTTTCCCGCCTTCCTCTTCTCCCCGGCAACTTGCCATTCGGCGTCAGCCGGAGTAGATTTAGGAGGAGGCGGGGGCGGCCGTTTTGTTGCTAGGGCCGAGGCCTTTGCCGCCAGGGCCGGTTTGTTGTGATTGTTTTTATCTTTTTCCATATTTGTTCCCAAGAGGATTTTTAACTTTATATCTTCTCAAAACAGTGGTTCGCACTAGCGACTAATTATCTAATAGCTACCCATTAGTCAAGCTTACAACCTCCCTCACGGTGCGCCGCTGCTTGGAGGTTTGGGGTATTTTTTTATAGAGGATTTCTTCATCGCGGCCCGGGCGGTTAAGCCAAGACCTTTGACCCCCATCAAGTGCCAGAGACATGACCTTGACACTCTTCGGGGCTATGAGCCCAACGGTGGCAGAAGAAAAGGCTTCCTCCTGCCTGTCCGACGGCAGTGTTAGTGCACGCCGAGCCCTTACTCCAACGCTGCTCAACGTGTACTCTCTCCAAGCATGAGGGTGCACCGTCCTGAAGACTGGCCTTCCCTCCGGACGCATCCAAAGGGAATTCCAGCCAGAGGTTTACTGTCCAAGCATCCCAGCTAGCGACCTCGACAGTTGTTTTTTTTTTTGCCTGAACAACCGGCAGAAATTTCGTCATGCTCCCTTAGATGTCACTGCTTGCGGTAGCGTCAGGGGTTGGATTGCCTCCTTCCCTCAATTATGTCGAGGGGGTAATGGCTGATCTTTGCGTTATGCTCATGAACGGGTGCTGCTTGTGGTGACTGGTCGTCTTGCTGATCATGGTTTCGTTATTGTTATTAGTAATTAACTGCTTATTTATATTTATATTTTACCTCGATGGTCCAAGTTTATCATTTATAACTTCCAGTTACAGCTATACTATAAGTATATATATAAGCGGGCACGCCTTTATGTCTGGAGGCTTTTATTTAGATATTGTTTACGTTTAGTCTATATTTTTTTATTTCTACCTGAGTAGTAATAATAGTAGTAGTAATTTCTAAATGGTAACTACCATTTACTCAATAATTTTGGTTGGTATATTGGCGTGTGATAGCTGACATATGGCTATTTATTTATAATTTAAATTATATTTTGTTTTGCGTAATGTAAATTATTTTGCATATTTAGAATCATTTTTTTCTAACTGAACAGACAATTGTGCTGCTGGGAAGTTTGTTGCGCCACTTCTTCTTCCCAGCACTAGGAAGTGGTGAAGAGTGGGCGTTTTGGGGGACTGTCTTTTGTAACTTTGAAGTTCGAAAAGTGCTGATTCTCAGCCTAGTTTGAATAAATTACTTTTGAATTTGAATAATTTTAAAGCATGCTACTTTTCATATTGTATTAAATTGCTGTGCCCGACAGCCCCCATGTGAACAATGTAAATATTATATTAAGATCTTGTACACACGTGATATATGGAATAAATAATTTAATTTCATTGAATATTTATTTCCTATATGCAAACATATGTACTTCTAACAGAAACGTTACAGAAATAATATATTAAAAGATTTAACATGGCTTTATTTTACAACTATTGTCATTTTCAGTTTTTCTTTCCACAGCTACTTACATTACGTTCAGTTAAAATATAAAGTTACTGAAAACGCGAAAATCCCATGAAAAATAGAAACATTTTAGTTTCACTCATTAAGTTTATTTCTTTACTTCCGTTTTTGTACTCAGTTGTACCATTGTGCATAAATCATTATGTCTTTTTATAGAAGCCATCCATTAAGTCGTTCAAATGAAAATATTTAATATCCGTGTCAATTCAATTTGATACTACATTAAAATCATATTTTGGCCATAATTTAAAGCAGGGTCAAGAGTCAGAGGTTTTATTGGGTTTTGAGATACTTCCAGTTTCATCTGTTTAAAATGTTTCAAGTGTTCAAATATCAACAAACTATCGCTGAACCACATCAACTATCAACTGTCCATTTCAACGGCAACATTCGTCAACTGCAATCCCTTTCCTTGAGTTCACTTCACAATAGATTCAGGAGTGGAACGGATCACAGTGATTGCATGCACCTTTCTTTAGGCACTTGTTTGTGTGACAAACCTATTTTATTTCTCGTCTTTCTATTGAAGTTCAACGCAGGTAATATGAAAGATCTGATAAGTATTAGTATGTATGCATGCATGGTACGACCAGTACCTTGTACTACTGTAGACTTTGTTGCAATAAGTTTCCGTGTCTTTCCTTCATTCCCATCATTCCTCTAACATTCCCGCCGCATGTCTCGCCCACATACTGAACGTTTAACTAATTTCCTGATGATAAACGACGCACATCTGAATACGTAGCATCCACTGCGCGGTGTCAACTGCAGCCATAAATTCGGCCATCGTTGCCCCCTGCGCGTGCGCGAGTATGCGTACAGTTAACCACATGACTTGGTGACAATTTGACATTGACAGCGCCTTTACTGCTAGTAAATAAAAGCGGTGCCGCCGCCGAATTGTTACCATGGCGTGCAGTTGACTGTACTTTATTTTATTTAAATAAGTCGATATCGTTATCAATTTAGATACACTTATCTATGGGCTCATCTATATCGATACGACGTCTATTATAACCGTTGGGTAACTATATTTATGAGAGTTTACATGAGGCTCATAAGATTGGTTTACTAATTCATTTGGAACTTGTACCTATTTGTATGTCGCGATAAATATCTAAGAATTATATTGCCAATAGAAAAAGGAATATAATTAAGTTAGTTACGATATCTAAAATGAAAATAAATATATCGATATAATTAACTATTTATTAGTTAGCAGACAGATCAACTTTGGATAATAAACTAGTCTTTGAGACGTTTATGAATCTATTTCTATAAAGGGGTACTAAAACTCGCAGTTTAATAGCAACTATACACGAAGGATTTAGCTGTACGTCATGGCAGTTATTGCTATAAAATGTTGTATCCGTTGTCTAGGGATAGTGATTTAATAAAGGACATAACTTTTGATGTTGTTATATGATAAGAGGAGAGAACTTCCTGAGTGTCATTTTATTATTGTCAATAGAGAACGATATTGTCAAGTATTGACAAATATAAAAATCATCATTCATAGTATGTATAATACATATTATGAATGATGGTTTTTAGTAAAATTAATAAGAATCTGCTATCAGGTGCAATTAATAGACGATACGAACCCAAGCGATGAATCGTTTCCAGCCCAGGGAGTTAAATATATAAATAAAACACACAAATATTTGAAGTTCGTTAGCCCAAATTCCACGATCACGCATAACTACCTCCTGCCATATTCTACCATTAAGATATAAACCTACCAAAATATTAAATTTGACAATACAAGGTCGTAGGTCAGAGCCCGTTCAGTTAAATTATTCACCAAAAACAGCACACAACACAAGAATCACTTTTATATCTCTATTTTATCGTTAAAATCCATCGGCCATCTTAAATATACCGAGCAGTATATTAGGTGACCTCAACCTCTGCCGGTGTTGCCAGCTGTTGAGCGTGATACGCTACCAATTAATTGTTGCACTAATAGTTTAGACAGAACATGACTGTGATTTTTGTGACGCCTACGGTGCGCAGGCGCAGATTTAGAGCTGTAGGTCAGGGGTTCAAGTTTTGTGGATGAAGTAAACTGTTAAGTTAATGTTAGCAGCATACCGTAGTGTTGTTTGTTAAGTGATAAATAAGTTAAGAGATAGCGCGAGGTGTAAGGTTGCTCGTATATTGTGTGTGACCATGTTCTTCACACTAACGTTTTCTCGATATTTGTCAATGGACCGTTAACTCTGCTGAACCTGTGAAATGTTTGTGATTGAAAGCTAAATTAACAAAATTAAAAACTAACAGACTTAAAATAATAATATTAATAATATGTACAAGTATATATTACATAAAAAGTGGGGGGATAATTATAGGGCATCAAAAAATTCTTCCGCATCGCTGTCAACAGGAAAAGTGCCTAAAAGGCTGGCTGCATTGCCACGTTGAATGGCAATGCTGATTCTTTGGCCAAAGAATAGGCCAGCCCTCTGGTCACGTGAAGAGTCAACCAGCCGCTTGGCGATGTCTTGAAAAACTAAGTGGGCACTCGGACCCCATGGCCCTAGTGTTTCAACCCCAAACGGCTCAAACATATAAGTCCCAATAAGATTGGAGTATTTGCGCCGTTTGAGGTTTTCCGCACCTGCAGCAGCAGCCCCAGCACAGCCCGCCGTGCTAGGAAGATGGGATGGCGCAAGGGTGTCGACGCACGTTGCATCCCACACCAAAGGCTTACCTACCTTCCAAGGCATTATGGTCATTCCGTCTGGTCTCTTCCCATCGTCGCGTGCCAAACCATTGGGTTCTAAAACAGCTGGCACTCCGGCGGTGACAAGAGCACGACTGATGTCATTGATGCTGGCGTTCCGTGCTATCCGGCCTGCGCTCTTACTGCAGGATAGGCCATGGTGTCCGAGACAGTCGACACCTTCACCGCATCGGCAGCGATGCGGAGCCACACAAGGAGCGCCCAGACGCAGACAGGTAGCGAGCCGGAAGGTGGTATCACCCAGCATAGTGCCTATAAATAAATAAATAAATAAAATGTTTATTTTCTCCACCACATAATGAAAAATTGGTATACTCGTAATAATAATGCAAAAAAATATACATTGATGTTGTGGAGACTGGAGCCTGTACTAGGAATACCTGTGTTATAGGTCTCCAGGCCTCCAAACTACACTGACAAGTCACACAGATAGAAATGTATACTAACAGATGATAATGATAATGGGGTGAACAATAAAAAATACAAAAATTATATAAAACAAAGAAAATACACAGCAAATAATTATTTATTTATTTATTTATATCCAACTTACATCTATCATTACAGGGTAACCTAATGCGATAGCGTACTTATCTAACTCCATAACTTATTATCTAACTAACTTACAATTATAGGTAATTATATTTTATAACTTATTACAAATAATGCATTCTTTGTGAACTCACTCAGAGAACAATATAATAATTAATTAATTATACAACAAAAAAAGGTCTGTGGAAGTGAGTGTGAGTGAGTGAGTATGTGGGTGTGGGTGTGTGGGTGTTGGTGAGTGGGTGTGGGTGCGTAGTGAATGTGTGTGTGGTATTCAAAACTTGTCTATAAGTATATGGTATACCTGTTGAGGACATGTTGAGCTGCTTTTATGAGATGACTTCCAAGAGTCTCTCAGTGGCTTCATAATCGTGAGATTGAAGCCAATTTCGGACTTTAGTTTTGCAATTAAATATGGATAAGGGGTAGATGGAAATGGCTTTATTGACTTTATTGTACAGGTAATCTCCTAGGAAACAAAAGAATCTACGACTGAAGCAGGTTTTGAAGGACTTTGATTTACAAACTGTGTGTTTGCGTCTATTGGTAAGGATTTCGACAGGATTGTATGGAAGTTGAGAATGCCTACGAATGATTGTACTTAAAATGAATAATTGGCGAACTGTCAGTACTTTACACTGCTGGTAAAGTTCTGTCGTTGGAAAGAGAAAGGGAAGTTTACGACTGACTTTAAGAACAGCTCTCTGAGCTCTTTCCAACCTTAGCAAGGATGTTTTTGGGGCTCCACCCCATGCCGTTATGCAATATGATAAGATTGACTGAACTAGTGCATAGTAAACGGTGTTGATGGTGCTAGTTTCCGTCACATGACGTAGCTTTTTGAAAACATATATCAATTTTCGCGTTCTCGCTGTAAGTGCGTCTATGTGCGGCTGAAAACTAAGATGATCGTCAATCTGAATACCCAAATATTTGATAATAGCCGTTTTTTTAAGAGAAGGACATGAGCAAGGAATGTTTTGCTGGAAAGAGCAAGTGTGCGATGTTATAGAAAGACTTGTATGAGATGGGATTGCGTGATTTTTCATGGTAAAGGGAATATACATAGATTTAGACACGTTAAGAGTGAGTTTGTTATTTTTTAACCACTCTGCGACCATGTCAAAACCGAGCTGAGCATTTGAAAAGACTTCTTCCCATGAGTCCGCGTGAAAAAGCAGAGCTGTGTCATCCGCAAATGTGATGATCTTACCACCATGTAATTTGCCTATGTTGGGTGATGGTAGCGCCTGAAGCCAGAGGCCCGACTCCCACTCACCCACAGCCAGCAGGCGGGCATGCTCAGCAGTATTGGTGGACGTATTAATAAGATTATTCCGTACCAACCTGCAGAGCGGCTCATCCCACTGTCTCTGGGAAGATGGGTTCACGGGTCGATCTGTATTCGGGCAAGCCGCTTTCCAGGCGTTCTCCGCATCGGTCAAGCAAGGCACTTCAGAGTAAACCAGGCAGGGGGCTAAAATTTGGCCGGTCAACTTTTCAGTGCTGCGGACAGAGGACAGGAACGCGGGTAAGCTAATACTGGTAATTTTGCGGACGCCGAGGCCACCAAAACGGATGGGTAGTGTGGCTTGTAGCCACGCTCGGTCGTCCAAGGCCACATTTAAAATGGATGATAGTGTGCTGCGAATAATTTGGTCAATTTTGTCCAAGAGGTGTGACTGCTTCCATAAAGGGGAAGAGCGTAAAAAATATATAAAATTTGGACCAAAACAACAGTATTTGATCAGGGTGAATGCCGAATGTAAATTAATTTTGGAGAGTCTGTCCGAAATGTCGTTGAAGTTTTTGATTTTTTCGTCGATGAAAGAAGGAAAGCTGTCTTCTAAAATTGGGGAACCTAGGAGCTGAAGTGAACTTTTTTATAAATTTGGATTTGTGGGGCTATTGCATAAAATTTCTCCAGGGTCAATTGTCTGTCGGTAATGTCAGAAAGGAAAATTTCGCAATTTGATGGGTTAAGGTCCAAGACAATCAATCTGCCTAGCCTTTTCCCAACTATATTGGGGTCGGCTTCCAGTCTAACCGGATGCAGCTGAATACCAGTATTTTACATGGAGCGACTGCCTATCTGACCTCCACAACCCAGTAACTGGGTAATACGATACCCCTTGGTAAGACTGGTTGTCAGACTTTCGGGCTTCTGACGACCCATAACGACTGTCAAAGATCCACGAATGACAACCGGGACCAACGGCTTAACGTGCTTTCCGAGGCACGGAGGAGTCTTGGTGTGTAAAGATGGTCACCCATCCACAGACCAACCCCGGCAAGCGTAGCTTAACCTGACGGATCGACCCGTGCGGCAGTTACTACATAGCCACGAGCTCCTCCGGGTTAAGGTCCAAGCCAATGGATTTAAATTGTTGCTTTATGAGTTGTAGGTCTTTCAAAATGGTGTCCACATCACCTCCTAGCGTTCCATCATCCAAATACCTCACGTTAAATTTTGAATTTTGTTTCTGTATAATTGGATGGATAGCCAAGCTGAAAATGACTGGCCCGAGAGGGTCACCTTGTTGGCTGCTTGGGTACTGCAGATTCCAAAACATTGTCCTTGTACCTATAGTAATTTAGAGGGGTACCTGTAACATTGCCACATAAAACCATAAATTTCGGGTAGTTCCTTTTTGGCTTCAGCCAACAAAGTGTCCCTATTGACAGAGTTAAAGGCATTCTTAACGTCAACCTTTAGGATAGCCTCACATTTGTTGGAGTTTAAAAAGGTGGAAAGGGCATGCACGGCAGCCTCACAGCCCCCTCTCGAGCCTAAACCAAGCTGTAGAGGCTGAAACTTAGCTGTAAGGGATTCGCTGTATAGCTTACAGCATATTTTGGCTGCCATACGCCTGTAGGTGCACCCAACGGCGATGGGACGAATGCCGCCGTCCTTCTTACGCAGGGAACATAGGTTGGCCCCGTATAAGACATCGACCACGGCCTCGTTCACACCGCCGGTGAGCATGAGTTTAATCAGAGCCGCGAGCTCCTTTAGAAGCGACTCACTAGCGTCCCCGGCACCTGAACTCAATAGATCCTTTAGATGTTGTGGAGTCAGGCCGTCGAGGCCGCCGGCGGAACCACTCCGGAAGGAGCTCACGGCTGCAATCAACTGGGGCGCCGAAATGTTTAGAAAGGTTGAATTTAGGCGGGTCGGGTCGGGGGGATCGGGAAAGGTGAGACTATCCGCAGGCGCTGGGTGTTTACTCTCTAGAGCTGTTAGCGTTTCTGGAGAGTAATGCGCCACCACATCGCTGCTGAACAGTATCCTGGCCGCTCCCCTGATGTCACCTTCACTTAATTTGGATTCCACATGTGAACATAAGCCTTTTTGTAATTGATTATTGAATGCAGGTAATTTTGGATCTAAATTTAGAGTCGAATTGTTACAATTTTCTTTAATTTGGTACGTTAAGGATTTTTTAGTTGCCAAATTTTTTGGTCATGCAGAATCCTATATGGGAATGTAAGTAATTGCTCCCAGGCACTTTGTGAGTTCTCCTGGGTCGCAAGACGGATACATTGCGCCAAATTCAGTGCGACAGACAATTAACAAAATAGTATTGTTTCGCTGCCTATGGCCGGAGGTGCGAAATTCGATATTGCCTATACTTATGCAGCCACAATCATAGGCTGAAAAAGTGGACGAACCAGCTTCTTAGGTATATAATGTAGTTATATTAGTTTCCCACGCGGCTTTCGGTATTAAATAGAAATTATTAAATTAAACTATATGATTCTAATGGCAGATAAAGATTAACAGAAAATAAATCGTTTAGCTAAAAAACTAGATATTATGCAGATAGGTATTAGTCATAACTTGAGGAGTAGATAACGGTCTTTAAAATTATAAGATTCTATTTTAAAATCTAAAAACATTCGATATTCTTCTAGTTCCCACATAACTTCAGAACTAATAAAATATTTAAAAAAAAAGTCAATGAGAGGAACATCCTCGTTGTAACTACTTCATTACTTGGTAATCATCACAATGGTTATGATTATACGTACGTAATCAGGATAGCCATGGGCTAATTATACGTATTATTGGTCTCAGAACTATGTTACTGATATAAGCAGTTTTTCTTTGATCTAGGAAGGAAAGTAAAGTGTATTCACATCGAGTCTGTTTTTGAATGAATGGTGAAGTTAATTATCTTATGGTGAAGTTTCTAACTTTAACTAGTTCAGGGGTTCAATACTTGGTGAATAGCTATGTGATGGCATACCTGCTTATAGCTATGTGGTGGTATACCTAGCTGACTTCTTGGACACCACTTCTATAGGATTATAGTATTTGTTTTTTTTTTATGGACGCCCTTCTCAGTGTAAAATATATGACGATATGGTTCACAGTAGAAAAGTTAAAATAAATAAAATAAAACGGTGTCAGTCAAACGAAAATAAAATTAAAATTGATATTATAGCCACCCTATAGATACAATAAAGAGTTCAGAAAATTTTGGAAGGAGACAAGTAAATTGAATTATAAAGCTAGTGTGCCAATTAATGTTAATGGTAGTGACGACCCAGATATTATTGCAAATTTATATGTTTACAAAACAATTATTTAAGAGCGAGTGTGGCGCGCGGGGCCCGTGGTGACCGGCGAACCCTCCGCCGCGGTCGCGTGAAACACGTGACTACGATACCAGCGTATCGCATGTCACTGCGGACGAGCTGTATCGTTGTGTGAAAGGTATGAAACGCGGCAAGTCGCCGGGCCACGATGGGCTCAGTGTCGAGCACCTTATGTACGCACCTGAATTGGTATTTATCAGAATTTCTCAATTGTTTAATGCATGTATTGACCATAGTTATTTACCTGATAATTTCATGAGGACCATAGTCGTACCAATTGTAAAGAATAGAACTGGCAATGTGTCCAGTAAGTCTTACTACCGGCCTATATCATTGGCGACTATTTTCTCTAAAGTTTTTGAACGCCTAATTATTACTCATTTAAGTGAAAAGAATTTCCGAAAGGGCCTGTCTTCTGATCTTCTCTATCTTTGCCTTGAAGAACACAGTATTTATATACGTACAAAGAAACACTAGTGTGTATGCGTGTTTGTGAGATTTATTATTTATGCCGCGCTTTTGATAGTATCAATTATGAATTACTATGGCGGAAGTTGTGAAATTCTAAGGTACCATCAAAAATTGTAGACATTTTTGCAATCAAGTGAATATGCCCTTTCGGAAACATATAAATTGAAGTGTGGCGTGAGGCAGGGTGAACTCACTTCGCCGATTTTATTTAACATACGAGTGTATACTAAGTATATACGAGTTGATTAAGGAACTGAGCAGTACTTACCCGAGCTGGTTGTCGTATAGGTGATGTAGGTTTAAACAATCTTAGCTATGCAGATGACATGGTGCTGCTCAGTCCCTCAGCCAACGGCGTAAGGAGACTTGTTGCAATCTGCGAGAAATATGCAGCTGAACATTATCTCACCTATAATGTTAAGAAATCGGAGGTTCTGATATTTAAATGCAGTAAAGGTCATGATAATATTTTACCGATCAATTTGAGTGGAACTACCCTAAAAATTGTTAGTAAGTTTAAATATCTAGCTTAATCTGTCGCGCGCGCAATTAGCAGACACAATAGAATTTTATTGTTATCTGTCTCCAATATGAGACACCAGTATTATAAAGGTTAATTAGGGATGATTTAGCAGATGATGCTGATATGGAACGACAGAGGCGCCGTATCGCATGTCGAAGCAACATGTTGGCTAGACGCTTTTCTCACTGCTCCAACCAAGTTAAAATAACTCTGTTCAAGGCTTACTGTCAGACGTTCTACACCAGTCAACTCTGGTACAGGTACACGAAGAGTGCTTATAACACACTTCGTGTACAATATAATAACGCCTTTAGAGCTATATTAAAGCTGCCTTGGCAGTGTAGTGCGACTGACATGTTCGTTGAGAACAGAGTTACTGATTTTTACGGGCTCTTGAGGAGACTCAAGGCATTTTTCCAGACTCGATTATGTGCATGTACTGATCATATCGTGTCTGTAATATTTCGCTATGTGTACCTGCTAAGACGCTAAGATTCTGAATTTTAATTTAATGTAGCTTAATTTAATTAAAATTTTAATCATGTAATTTAATTTATTAGGATGTAATAATTTAACAACAATGCATTGTAATATTGCTATGGGTAAATGCCTGAAATAATCGATAATAATAAAATAGTGTGCTGATCAATATGCATTTCTTCTCTATGATGAAGGCCTTAAAAGCAATTGAAACAGGATGTTTTCTTAATTTTACAAGATATTCATCTTCAAATTTTTAACTCGTGGGCACACTACTCCGTTACATTCCTCCACACTAGACTCAATCTCCACAACTATTCCTCCCAGCGTATAACTCACAAAATATGATACTTAGTAATTAAAGCCGTAACTGTATCCTTGTTCGGAGGGCATTTCATTAACCCTGCGATGCTATCGTCTAATTGGCCGCGGACGCGCTCGCGCCGGTGTCCGTTCACTACAGACTTCAGACTGCAGTCTGCACTTCCTAGTCGAGGCACAGTAAACTAGCGCGGTTATATGCGCGGGACGTATATTAAATTCATTAAGATTGCGATCGTATTGGGGTGTGTAAGCGCAGGTTGGATGCAACTAATTAGGTTGGTAGGTTTAGGAACCGTTATTGGTGGTTGAATTATAGTCCTGCAACCCTTTGGTTGTGCTGGTGTTGCGGTTATGTTAGAGAGGGTTCTAGTATTCGTGGTCTTAAGATGTTTTTCCCTTGGCAATATGACATCTGCGGTTACTGTTCTATAACTTTTATTTGGTGATAGATAAATACCGCAATATTTAAAATGATAACCACCTAACACACTGAGTACCTGTTTGTATAAACATAAACATTATCTGTGTTCATAAATATTATTTCTGTCGCAACTTTGTATTCTATACCTTCATTTATCTCAACAAACCATAGGAAGTCGTACTGAAAGTCAGTAAGAGAGAGACTTCCAATTATCTCGACGAGATACGTAACAATACACACGGTAGACACGGATCCCGCGCTATGAGACAATAAATCGTCGGTTGGTATCAACAATTAGTTATCTGTCGCAGTCGCAGCAGTGTGTCGCACTAAATTATCGAGTGTCGCTTATCGGACGCTGTTTTTAAATACTATCGAGTTTGGGTAACGATGACTGTTCATGGTGCGACAGATAGGCTCGAAGTTCTTCGTCATCCAAATCTTGAAAAGACCCAAACGCTAATGGTAAGGATTAAGGATATAATGGTGTTAAGGATTATAGCATTATTTTGCTGATAAAAATGATGAATATTTTTTTTGTTTTCAACTGCTATATTTCTCTGAACACGTTACAATATTAGTCTTCTAAGTCTTTGTAAAACTCTTTGCCTCTATTTTCTATGCAATTGTAAAAAATAGTCCACAATATTTTTACCTTTCTTCATATAAACGTATTTATGTGATCGCACGATGAATAGTCCCCGGTCAGATGCTCAGGCGCCGCCTGAGTATCGCTCAAACACAAATGTTGTTGATACATCATAAATATTAAGCATATGTGGTGACAATGTTGGTATACTGATATAATATAATATGTGGGCACCGAGATACACAAATAGCTGCTGTGGGAAGATGCTTTCTAACTACATTGAGAAATGGTTATAGTCATATGCTTCTGAAGTACATGACAATATATCATGTACTTCAGAAGTTATTGATTGATCCCCAGTTAAAGCTCAAAAAGGCTTAAAGTTCGCTACTCAATCTATTCCAAAGATTGGTGAAATAACAGGGAGTAGGACACTTAGAACAATGCATTGCATAAATATAAGTTTTGCGGACATTCATATCTGTAATTTGTATGGTGTACATAATTCTACTCTATTCTATCCGGAAAAATTACATAACGGTTTTTTGGAAACTTTAGCTTCCGGTGGTTGTTGTAGAACCCACGAAATTATATAATTATATAACTTTTTAAATTATAATTAATTATATATATTTTTTATTTTATTTTAATAAATGATTCTGATTTCCTATTGATATAAATTTATCAGAATCATTTATTTCAAATTGAAACATAATACATTTTAGTGCGATGGTTGCTCAGATGGGTTGGCCTAGGATTGAGTAGTACCCCCCCCGAAGGGTTCCCGCATTGTCGTTGCGGGGGGGCTCATTAGCCGTGGGTGCCCACCCACGGTGAAGCCAAGAGGAACCCGAGGAGGGGCCGCTCGTCAGGGCTTTTTGACCCAAGCCCATGACGTAGCGGCCAACGAGTAGGTTGCGGTGGCGACATCGCAACTGAGGCGGGCCGCGATGTCGTGTATCGGGGGCATCGCGGCTGCGGTTTCAGGGCCGCGGCTGGAGAGGTGTATTGCGGTACAGCGCTCTCCCTCCCTGCCGCGGCCTTGACGGGGTCGCCACCGTCCGATGGCGAACGCGATGGGGCCGCAGGGGAAGAGGAGTGTCGGTATAGCGTAGGCCGCTCTCCCTATCCTCTGCGGCCGAAAATTGGTAGACGGCGGGGCCAATTACCTGACCCGTCGAAGAGGGGCCAAGGGCGCCTAGACAAGGGGCTGTCTGGCGCCCATGTGCTGGTTTGGTCCCTGGGTTGGTCACGGCGTGCCATGTGTTCTGGTGCGCCGGTGATGAAGGAGGAGGGGCCCGCTGCGGCGGGCTGGCACCAGTCGGGGGTTGCGGAAGATTCTTTCGTTCCCGCGACCCCCGGCGTAAGTGTGAGTCGGAACACCGGGGTGGTTTTTAGTCAGTAAGAGTCTGACAGACCCCTCCGCCCGCCCCAGGGCGGAGGACATCCATGAGGATTTTCCACCCCGAGACCAAAAAAAAAAAAAAAAAAGGATTGAGTAGTACAGCATAAAGTACCTATGTATACGTCTAATCTTTCATTACGTGATACAAGCTTTCCGATTTATAGATCCTCCTATAGATTGTATACATCCCAATTTGTCGCGTATGTCGCCACATTACTTATGTTTGTTGTCCAGTTATTTATGCCCAGCAGTGGGCATAACTGCGGCGTGTCCAGCTAATTGATTGCGGTGTTATGGCTGTTAACTGATGGCGTGTCCTGATGTACCTGTGTATGGAGATATTTATGTTTAGTTGTACTATCTTCGGTAGTCATCGACTGTTTAGATTATTGTGATCTATGGGTGTAGATTTGTATGTTTTTAATTGATTTAAATTTAGTGATGACAATTTTTTTGGTACGGGATGCGACCATAGAATTATTAGTGGTTCGTAATGTTAACGTGATTTGACATAATATATTATGAAAATAGGAATCATCCATCTCAAAGTTAAACGAGGTTGAATCAAAGACACGTACCGGTTCTAAAGACGAATCAATTTATATCTAAGATAATCACAATTTTTCTTAATTAATATTACTGTAGTTAAATAAGATAATGTTAAATCAATTTGAGGTTAAAAGATGAGGTTTAGATTGTATGAGTGCCACATTACAAAAAATATTACAGAAGTTCTGTATGACATGTATGAATGTAAACGAACCAAAAGGAGTATTGTAAGTATCGTTGCAGGTGGTTTTCTGTCGTTTCTGTCTACCCCGTGTCGTTATGACCACCGTAGAAACGGGTTTTGTCGACGGAAGAATAGACAAAATGACAGATTGTGATGGTGTTTCTGCCATTTTGTCTATTCTTCCGTCGACAAAGCGTCGGATGAGCGTGATTTTATGTATTTAATACAGGAGTTCCATTCAATATAATGGATGGCAGTACAAGCTCATGCTCATATAAACCATATACAAAGAAAATGTGGCTCTATTGTTGCGAAATTCTATTTCCTTTATGTACCTACTTATGATTTTAAAGCCAGTTGACAGGAGTGAACTTTTTAGTAGTCTCTTTCGCAATACATTGTAGCCAGTGCAAGTCTCTCTTTGTAGTTTTGAACAAGAAGTTCAAATTAATTTACAATATCCAGTGCATTAAATATTAAGTGAAATATAACCGACCAATATTCTGCAAGTGGAGTAGAAATTCTCTCTTTATTGTTGTTATTTAACTGTAGCGTGGTCTTGTAAAGGAGAGGAGAGGGGAGGGAGAGGGGATATGTTCAAACAAGTGCCCAATAAAGTGCACAGTGAATGGTTGTCGGACGTGTTTAGACGAGTATTAGGAGCAAACACCGCCGAGTACGCCCACGCCGATTGCGCACACGCAGCCCACAGGGGTGACACTTCAAGGTGATATATGATTAATGTTAAAAGGGTTCCCGTTTTTCTTTTTAATTATAATCTAAGACTTATATTTTCCTCGATCTGTACTAAGTTTACACTCAGCATAATAATAAAACGAAAAAATTAGATATATTGCTTTGCTGTGCTTAAAACTGCATCATTTAGTCAATTTATTATATTAATTAAAGTTTTTTTAGGCAAAAGAGACTTTTCCATCAAATTTACAATCTTCGATCGACGAGCTCTTGCTTCCCCTCTGCTCCCGTCGAGAGTATAACATTATACTTATTGATAACCGGCCTATTTGATGCCATAACCGACAGATGTGTGACAACCCTAGCTGGTGTCCATCGTTTGCCCGGTGAACGGTCGGAAAGGTCTCGAGCGTGTTTGTCGACTGCTCTGCCCGTCATCCACAACCACGGTCCACGGGAGATCATCTACGTCTGTGCGGCGTGTGTGCTCAACACACTACGTCTATAAGACGTGTATGCACAGCCTCCTACAATAACACGAGGAGGCTCCACTTGTTATTCTAACTGAGTGAAAGCAGGGCTCGGCTTATGTTTGTAATGGGCTTTTAATGTTGGATGTCCTTCGTATTGGTCCTCGTCATGCTATGCGTATGCGTGTGAGTGACTGTGAAAACATTAAGAGCGAATCTGGACTGAAATGTGTGGAATCGTAGCGTGGCGAGCAATACTTGTTTTCTTTTGGCATGTAAAGAGACTTTACCCTTTAAAGCCATCATTGTGACACCGATTGCCAGATGATTTGGCTGACGCTATTGACAGCTTTTACGAACACTACTATGGGATAAAAATATAAATATATCAACGAATATGCCGATGATTACGTGCAGACAAGTCTACCGAAATAACAATAAATCTTCGAATTCTATGTTCAGACTCGATGGTTATCGGTAAGTTTATCAGTAGTAAATAAGCCACGTACCTCTAACCCGTGGTACATAGCATGATATATGTGAGCTCGTGTGTCGCGTGCCCTTTGGCCTCCCTAGGTAAGCGGGATTCCTACTGCAAATGTTAATTAGAAATTGCGTACAATATGTAATTAATAAACGAGTACGAGAGAATTTAATAGAATGGTACTTATAGTCATCCGCAGACAAGGCTTTCCTTTGTTCATTTTCACTTGATGTAGATGGAGGAGCTCGTGGCTAAGTAATAACTGCCGCACGAGTCAATCCATCAGGTTAACCATCTTTACATAGGTACCGAGACTCCTCCGTGCCTCGGAAAGCACGTTAAGCCGTTGGTCCCGGCTGTCATTCGTGGATCTTTGACAGTCGTTACGGGTCGTCAGAAGCCCGAAAGTCTGACAACCAGTCTTACCAAGGGGTATTGTATTACCCAGTTACTGGGTTGTGGAGGTCAGATAGGCAGTCGCTTCATGTAAAATACTGGTATTCAGCTGCATCCGGTTAGACTGGAAGCCGACCCCAATATAGTTGGGAAAAGGCTAGGCAGATTGATTGTAGATGCTAAACGGGAAAGTACATGGAGGCTGAGGAGACCGTTGCGCACGTGCTCTATGAATGCACGGGCGTTACCCAGATCAGAACAAAAACCCTCGGGTCACCCAGATCATACACAGATGTTCTAGACAAACCAGGAGACCTAATTGCCTTCTGGAGGGAGGTGGGCTGGTTGGAATAACCCCCCCAAACGGCCGCTATGGCCCACGCACAATGTTCCACCTGATGGACTGAGTGCGGAAACCAAATCCCATAACATAGAACAAACGGGAAAGTTATTCAAGCTAATTGTTACTTCAGCGATCGATTACGTTTTGTTGATCCTTAAATAAATTAAATGAAAACATTTATGTTGATAATTAAGAATTTTGACAGTCAGTAATTAACGGCACTGTTTTTAAAGATAGGATAAGATAGGATCATTCAAACTCTAGACGTGAAGACTTGTAATTGGCTGTCAGATTATCATACTGTTATTTATCAACATTGTATTTACTTAAAAGTCTTTAAATTAAATTTGTCCTAAATATATACATATTACACACACATGGCATGCAAGACGTTACATTAAATTATATCATAAAAGTTTTTAGAACGTCGACTAAAATCCTTCGTCAAACAATAATATGCGGACAAGTACGTCTAAGTGTCCTTTTGTCTTAGTATTATTTTTATTTTTTTATTTTATTGAGCAAGGCACACCAACGACATACTTAGAATAATAAACAATAGGTAATCACAAATCTTCAATACTATGTAAATACATCACTTTAAAGGCATGCACAACATTCTTATTAAAGAATGAAAAACTATTAAATTAAAAATTAAATTTAAATTTCTAAATCATTAAGTACAATATTTATGTAGTTAGTTTGAGATTGTATATTGTATATAAAAGATTTAAATGTAAGAACAAAAACCGAAACTCAATTAAGACAAACATTTTCATATAGCTTCCCTTGAGATAAATTATCTATCTCAAAACAGTGACATAAATAAAAATAGAGACAGTACAAAAATTCACCTTACTCGGTCTAACCATAGATACAAATTCAAATTGGAAATCACACATTTTAAAAAATCGGTCAACATTATCTAAAGCTTATGCCCTCCACGAAATTAAAAAACCCACTAACCTTCAAACAGCCCTGGTTACGTATTATGGCTATGTATACGCATGATTTATAAGCTATGGCGTAATATTATGGGGAAAGTACACATGCACCTACACTTTTCACACTACAAAAACGAATAATCAGAATCCTAGTTAACATAGAAGACACAGACAGCTTGTGACAGAAAGTTTGTGTTCTTGCAAACCACATTTCCAAGAACACAAACTTTTAACACTTCCCTGTATATATATCTTACCTACCTAGTCTTGCCATAAATATTGTCACGAAGATTTTTTTTTTTAATTGCTAATAATATTTATTAATTTTACAGTGTGTTAGTTTAATACATAAATATAAAACAATTTAAAATATAAAAAGCTTATTCGAAGTGGCTGCAATACAGTCCTTTATACGTTAAGGCCAGTTATCAATAGAAGCACGCACTCTTTCCATGGGAAAATTCTTCACTGCCAATCGTATGGATTGTTTTAGGGACTCCAAATTATCTAAAACTGACCATAAATCATAATCCGGATTAAGGATTAAGATCGGGACTAGACGACGGCCAGTCTTCAGCTCTGATGAAGTCCGAAACGTTCACTTCCAACCAAGACTGCGTGGACCGAGCTTTATGACCCGGCGCCGAGTCTTGTTGGAAGGACCATACTTGGTTATTGAATGTAAATGTAGTCAGAGGAAACGCCGAACTCATCTTAATTTTAATATTTTTTTACTATGACGTGTAAAAGTGATTCCAATATCCTATTTACAGAATAAACAATTTCATTTCATTTCATTTCATTACGGACATAAATATTTCTGGGATCTGAGTGATCCAAGTTATCACTTGGTAAAAATCCCCGAATTCATGTATTTTTAAATATATTTTAAGTCCTATTACATTTTTTTACGGAAATTCATGATTTTTGACCATGTCATTTTCAGCAGCAGTAAGATATTTTAATTATTTGATTATAATAACTATAGTGCCATTCTCTTTCTTGTAAGTTAAAAACACTTACATATGATGAAATTGAGGCACTTTTGGATTACATAAAGTAGCACTCTCACATACACTCTTGCATACACTCTCATATACAGGCACAGGTTTCAGGTTCAAACTCGAATCATACTAACATACTTATGCTTATTTGTATTTGATATTTGAGTACCTACAGATTTGTTTTAATAGATTCTATGAAAGAGCGGAGTCCTAACACAGGCATTGTTTGCTTAAAAGGAGGCTCCAAACACGAAACCGTTTTCAACCGACTTCAAAAAGGAGGTTTTTTTTTTGTATGTTTGTTACGCGATTACTCCGCCAATAATTATGAATTGATTTTGATGATTCTTTTTTTATTTGGTAAAAGGTAAAATACTTCATGAGGTGGTCCCATATAATTTTGGTGAAGATCTGATGAAGGGTTTTTGAGTTAGCTTCAATAATACGTATTTTTCCCAACTAGTTATGTGGATGATGTTCTAATAGTTCCTGTCACTGTAATTTACATAGCAGGTAGTGGTATTTAAATTTTTGTTGGGGTTTTGTGTAGGTACCACAACTAAAAAGTGAAAAATAAAAACTTTTACACAAAAAATAAACCGAACTGTCGGTGGCAAAAAACGAAAATAAAAAACCAAAGACACCGACTTCCGAAATCAAAGTAATTTTTCACTTTGTAGTGTTTTTTTTTGGAAGTCGGTTTTATTTTTTGTGAAAAAGTTTTTATTTGTAAACTGAAGCATAAATAAAAACATTTTATTTTATAGTCACATTGAAAAACATGCGTTTCCGGTATACAGACAGGCACAAACAGTTGCTCGTTACACCAGTCAATACAACCTGTAGCAATGCGCATCTATGCGGAAAGGCTCGATCGGAATATCCATTCTAACACAAAACGTGTTGGGATTTCAGAGAGTTCATCTGGCTTTTGGTAAAGTGAAATCTATTTCTCAAACAGTATTACTATAATTTTCGGGCTCTACAATAGTCAGTGTGAAATAAAATTGTTTATTTTGTAAATAGGATATCGGAATCACTTTTACACGTCATAGTAAAAAAATATTAAAATTAAGATGAGTCTTCTCAGAGTAGTCAGAGGAAACGCCGAGTTTCCTCTGACTACTCTGAGAAGAAAGGCCAAAAGAAACTCAGAGGTCGCAGTCTTTTTTAAAGTTCAGACATAATCTTGGTCAGGCCATGTAGATTAGTGTCTGAAATGGTCTTTTGACGAAAGAACCACACAGATTTGAGTGGACCTGTCCAGTCAGTGCAAGCATTTCTCAGTAATCGTGGAGCTCAACTTAGAACTTAAAAAGCTCAACTCGACGAACAATACCAAAGAAAGGACATTTGGGTAGGCCGCATCAACTACTCAAACTGCCTGAACATATTTGACTATTTATAACTCCATATTTGAGCCATACGAATGCGTACGCGTAATACGTTACCAATGCACAGTGCTGTTTTAAGGTCTGTTGTTTTCTTGATTTCTCGGAGGGCGTATGAGAACTTAGATAATTTCGTTTTAACTTTTTGAACATGTGATTTCCAATCTGTGTCTGAATCTATATCAAGGCCTAAAGTGTGAATTTATTTACTGTTTCTAATTTTATTCCGTTTTATTTGAAAAAAATCAAAATTCTAGTCATTTATTCAAACTAGGATGAGAATCAGCACTTTTCGAACGTCTAAATTAATTAAAATTAATAAGACAGTCCCCCAAAACATATAGATAAAGGGATTTTTTGTCGTGGGTAGAAATTTATCATTTTTGTCTTGTTGATAGTATTAATGTCCGCACAAGTTCTTTGGAGAAGAATCCCATACGACATAAGACTATAAAAATAAACAATAAATACCTATTGTATAATTATTATAATCTAAATAAATTTAATTAATAATTATTAATGTTCTAAATGCTATTACTTATTTTATTTAATTTTTATATTTAATTTTAATAATTTATCTTTACTAATGTTGCTGTGCCCTTACAGGGTCCATAACTGTAACTTAGCTTTAAGCCTATTTGTGGTAACCAAATAAATGAAATGATAAAATGATAAATGACTGAAAATAAACAATTCTGGCTGTATCTACGTCAGTTATCTGTCTAATTTTTATAACAGCATAGGCGGCCGAACTTAATAGAATAGTATGCCTTTGAGCAAAAGTTGGATTTTACTTTAGTTTTAAACGCATTCAAAGGTAAATCAAGAACAGGGTAGCTTGTTATAAAAAGGTTATACTAAGCCCAACAAATTAGTTATGAACCTTATGAAGTCGGTGAAAGGGAGTTCGTAGTTTGTACTTATTTCTAGTGTTAACATTGTGAATACTCGTATCACTAGTAGTGTATATTTTGCGTAATATACATATGATGTTGGCGAAGATGAATTGTGTGCACTGTGAGGATACCGATATCTAAAGAATTCCTCCTCACCCTAGATTATGATGAAACAGAAGCACTGATGAAACCCACATACAAATAAATAATTATTAGTATCACGAACGCTTACACAACCACAGACACCCCAAATCACCTTCCTTCTCTACACACACACGACACACATTACACATCACACACTCATACACAACACACATCACACACTCATACACAACACACATCACACATGTTCATACTCTTTCCCCATAACACCACATCACACGCGCTTACTCACACACAATTTGCTGCTGTTACACTTTTTAGATTTCCTAATTTTGTAAAAAAATCTTAGCGGACGAATGGATGGCCCCTATAACACAGGATTGTCCTAGCATCGGGGTCATTATTCACAAAAAAATGAGCACAAATGTAATAATATCATAATAACGTAACATGCATTGTATTACTTCTTTTTGCTAAATAAATTATTCGTATTCTTATCTTATTCTTATCTTTGAAAAAATCTCTCAGTGTTACTCTGGCACCTAGCTGGTAAATTTCTAGAACTCGTTTTTGAAGGACAAATAATTATATTTTGAATATCAGCAGCTTTGCCCCACAGCAGAATACCGTAAGACATAACGCTATGAAAATAACTAAACACTAATTCGTTTTGCACATCGTAATGACGCAGTTTACGCAAAAGCGTGTCATGGTACACGCAATCAAAGGGTTCGGAGAGATCACAGAAAACATCAAGAGCATCTTGCGACTTCTCCCAGGTCTCAAATATGTTGTTTAGTAATTCCATGCCCGCGTCTGTAGTTGAAAGACCCTTTGTAAAACCAAACTGTTTCAAATGAAGTAAATTATGTGCATTGAAATGGCCTAGTAATTGTTATAAAATTATTTTTTTCTAAGATTTTGCTCAATGTAGGTAATATCGAAATAGGCCGAAAATTTGTGCTGCCAGACTTGAACAGTGGAATCACTTTGCTAAGTTTCCTTCGATCAGGAAATACGTGACGTGCCTACTTCCAATAGGTAAATTAACATGCAAGCAAGTAAAGTACTCTAGAAACATATACTTAGGCCGCAATACTTTAGCTGCCAATTTAAATAAACCACAATAGTCCTGCTTCATGCTTGTAGCGGCGGCATAGTATCGACGGTGCGCGGGCGCAAGACCGCGGCTATTACACGCCGCGCAAACATTAATGTGCGGTCTCACTGATGCACTCGCCAGCGGAACGTTATGTCTTAAGTTTGCCACAGAATAGATACAAGGTTGTGCGTTGGTGTGAGTGTGGCTTTAAGGGATCTGAGCAAGAAAAAATTACAATTTAAGCGGTAGGGGTGAACAGTGTGTAATGTAAAAGATGAAGAAAATGAAGGTGACTATTTGGCTTTGAAAGTTTTATTTCATAATTGTAAGGTAGGAAGAAAACACGTATGTACCTACGTACACGATGTAGACTAAGTTGCCAAGGAACAGGGGCGATTGGTGATGTCAAGAATGTAAGGAATAGTTATAATGATGAAGTACTTAGTAGGATTTGGGTTGACATGAAAGAAGAGACAAAAGTAAGGGATCAGCGTTGTTAGATGTTTGTAAGGTACCGTAATGCCTACGAATATGTGTAAGGTCTATAAATTAATGTCTCTCGTTGTTAGGAGTAGGCTTTCTGTACCTTTCATTTTGTGGTGAGTCCATCAGGCCGGCTGCGGACGGTCCGTCATTTACTGTGGCGACCGCAAGCGGTGCGGCCGTTTGCGGTCGCTACAGTAAATGACGGACATGGTCAGATAAATTAACAGTTTAACTTTTTGTTCTTTACACTACACATTCGTGGTATTTACATCAAGTGCTTTTGCTTATTGCCATCAAATAGATCAATCACAAAAATCGAAATAATTTACTGAAAAACTGTGTAATGCCATTACGCTATCTATTTCAAGCTGGCTTAGGTTAATTTAATTGAATATTTATACTATAGACCAAGGGGTGTCGTGCTACTGGGTTGTGGAGGTCAGATGGGCAGTTACTTCATTTAAAATACTGGTATTCAGCTGCATCCGGATAGACTGAAAGCCGACCCCAGCTTAGTTGGCAAAAAGCTAGGCAGATTGATTTAAACTAAAGAGAGCAATATCAGAAATAAGATCTATGTTAACTTTTCCGAATACATTAGTCAAGTTTATCTGCATTAACGGAACCCCCCTTATCTGCAAGTTTACGTGCACGGCGCGCCGCACTGTGGATCGAAAAAAGGCTCTCAAAGACATAGGAGCTTAAATGTTTAAGTGTTGATTTTTTGCTTGATTTTTTACTTATATATCATAGGATCTGACAATCTGGTAGGCAAATTGATATACTTGATTTTTTCAGATTTTGTGAAAACCGCACCTAATCTGAAACTGTCGAATATGTCAAAAAATCATAAATAAATAGTTACATCACCGTGTGCAAGGATATCCGTTATATCCTATTCTCTCTGTTCTGGAGATATAAGCATTAGCTCCCTACATACTTTTTGCAAAATACATATAATTTGCCTACCAGATTGTATCCTATGGTATATTTATGCATATTATTGGTTATTAAAAGCATTTCAAGTAAAAAACCGGCACTTTAAAATGTAAGCTTCAATGTGTTCGTCATGATGGCCCAGTGGTTACGGCCTCGCCTCTCATGCACGAGGTTGTGGGTTCAAATCCAGGCAAGTACCAATGTGACTTTTTCAATTCATATGTACTTTCTGAGTTTATCTTGGACATTACTGACATCGGTGAAGGAAAACATCGTGAGGAAACCTGGACTGTAGTTAATATAAGTCTGAAAGCACCAACCCGTCTTGAGGAAGCGTGGTGATCAATGCTCGTGCCTTCTCTGTATGAGAAGAGGCCTTTGCCCTGCAGTGGGACAGTAACAGGCTGTTATTATTATTATGTCTTTGAGAGCCTTTTTTCGATCCACAGTGCACCGGCGCAGTCGACACCTCGTAAATACGCGCCGTGAAACATGCGATCCGACACCAGTTCGCACGAACTCCGTCGAAGTAAGCCGATGTTGGCCGATGTTAGGCGATGCTGCTCAAGTACCTGCAAACATAGTAAATCACGCTACAGGTGCAACCGATGCATAGGATTATACATTCTCTGTGTCGCATAATAGTTTTAAATGGCTGAAATGAACAGCTGTTATGTTAATATAAAGGAAGATAGAGGAAGCTTTGGAGCATTGAGGATGCTGATTTTCTAACTGAACAGACAGCTGTGCTGCTGGGGAGTTTGTTGCACCACTTCTTCTTTCCAGCAAAAGCACTAGGAAGTGGTGAAGGGTGGGCGTTTTGGGGGACTGTCTTATGTAATTTTGACGTTCGAAAAGTGTTGATTCTCAGCCTAGTTTGAATAAATGAATTTTGAATTTGAATTTGATGAAGCTGTATAATTGTATATTGTTAGCAGACGCTGTCTGTCTATATTGTTAGCAGACTCTGTCTGTCTATATTGTTAGCAGACGCTGTCTGTCTATATTGTTAGCAGACGCTGTCAGTCTATATTGTTAGCAGACGCTGTCTGTCTATATTGTTAGCAGAGGCTGTCTGTCTACGGGGTGCGTGCAGAAAACCTCCTCGTGTGCCTGAGTGCTGCTCGTTCCTTTCGAATACGTTCGGGGGAAAGGGCAGTCGTCGGGCCGGTGCATCCTGGGTACGGCCAATAGTCTCTCCATGTCGGAGAGGGTATTGACTGTGGCGAATTTCTGCGTGGGGGGGGAGCACTTTATGCTCCTGGTCGTCCACTCACCCCCTCTGCTTACAGAGGGTGGGTTGAGTGGACGTAGGACGTTTCTCCACATGTATGTCTGTTTCAAACAGAGGACATGGTGGAGAAACATGGGCGGCGCTCGTTGTGCACTCACCCTGCCAACGAGTTGCAGTGGGGGGATCTGATTCTCTGAAATCGTAATCCGTAAAGAGATCATGGTCATGTTTTATGACTCGGAACGGGACGAGGATCTTGGCTTGATCGCCCGGATCGCGAGGAAGATAACCTCTATAAAAAATTCCTCTAACACCAAGTTCTGGTGCGTAGCGAGGGTATGAATGGCTGAGGAGTAGTGTCATCTACAGCTTTTTAGTTGTAGGTGGCGCATCAGACGCGAGCGCACCCCCAGCCAGGGATTAGTGGACCCCCTGGTTGGGAAACAAATGCACACTTACCTAGGGACAGGGGGTAACCCTAGGAAGGACTTTTTAGATCCCCCATACTCGTGGGAATTAATATGGAAAAAAACGAACACAAAAACACTGGACGAACAGATGAAGTGGAGAAGAGGCCGATCGTGTTGGTCGAGCGGATGAGTGTGGGTGCGGTGTCTGATTCCGACACCGTGTCCGAGAGGAATCGTGTTGCGAGCGTTTCGAGCATGGGCTCGGAGTGCTCGCAACATGAAGAGGGAATGGCAGGACGACCCTCCAAAGGAGGGAGGAAGCGCTCGCCCCGCTCACATAGTGAGGAGAGCTTGCCTGCCGCTGAAGTGCCAACGGGCAGGAGCGAGCGAGGTCGCGCAGTGGCGAGGGGAGCCTCTGCTCGTTTGTGGGAGCGCAGTGGGTGGGATCGGTCCGTGTCGGTATCCCGACCCGATACACCGGCTCCGGTCGATCATGCGGAGAGCATGGAGAGCGTGGGGACCGACTCCGGGGCCACGATCTCGGACCTCAGCGAGGGTTTGCAGCTGGGGTCCAACAAGGCGGAGGACAATGCTGCGAAGCGGGCGCAGCGTAGGGCTTTCGCGGCTGACAAGGTCAGCGAGCTGGCCCGTCAAGCGCGGGAGCGGCGCTCAACCCGGATGGCTACCGGGGGGAGCGTTTCTGCGGTGGCGCTCAGTCGCCAAGTTTTGGACGGCGTGGATGTCGTTCTGAAGGTTGCCACCGAATCGGGCAACCTGAAGGGCACCTTCATGCGCGCCCTGAAGGAGGCGGCTGATGGCATAAAGGAGGCCGTTGAGGTCCTCCTAAGTCGTACGAGCACGGAGGAGACGGCGAAGCTATGGGAAGAGAACCGTCGTCTCCAGTCCGAGTTGGAGGACCTCAAGCGGCAGTTTGCCGTCCAGAGGGCTGCTCCCGTGGCCACCGGATCGCCGGTCCCGCCGTCGCCTCCATCGCTCATCCCATCATCGGCCCCTGCACTTGTGGATGCGGAGGTCAAGAAGGTCGTTCGCATCTGCATGATGCAGTGCGGGCAAATGGTGGGGGCTCGGCTGGAGGCCATCGAGGCGAGGCTCCTCCCGGCCGACACCTTCCGCCCACCGCTCGCTGCGGACAGGCGGAGGTTGGCTGGCCCCACCCAACTGGGGTCAACGGTCGTGGCGGCTGAGCCGAGCGGGTCCGGGAAGGGGGCCAGTAAGCCTGCGAAGGCCAAGTCTGCGCCCACTACCCGGCGCCCGCATCTGTTCCCACTTCCCAGACGGCCGGTCCCCCGGCAACCACTCCCGGGCCCTCCACGGAGGCCTGGATGACGGTCGCTAATAGAGGCCGCCGGAAGAAAAAGACGGCGCCAGCAGCACCAGCACCCGCTGAAGCACCGGCACCCCAGAAGGCAAAGGGACCGCCTAAGGTCAGAGCCCCACGCTCCGCGGCTGTAGTGATAACCCTGCAGCCTGGAGCCATCGAAAGGGGCCTAACATACAAGGCGGTCCTCACGGAGGCTAAAATCAAAGTCGCGTCCGCCCGTAAGTAGCCCGACCTTGGCACACCGTCCGGCTTCAGAATGAAGCCGGCGATGACGGGGGCGCGACTGCTTGAGGTGTCGGGTGCCTCCAGCGGAGAAAAAAGGGACCTCTTAGCCACCAGGCTGAGAGAGGTCCTCAATCCAGAGGACGTCCAGGCCGATGAAGACCACAGAGCTGCGCGTTGATGGCCTGCACGACTCGACAACCCCGGCTGAGGTTGTGGCGGCCGTTGCCAAAGTCGGTGGATGTCCGCCCCAGGACGTGTGGACAGGCGACATTCGCGCCGACGCTTCCGGGCTCGGCACGATTTGGGTGCGGTGCCCGGTGGCAGCGGCGAATAAAGTCACTGACGGGGGGCGTTTGTTGGTGGGGTGGGCTGCAGCGAGGGTCAAGCTGCTGCAGCCCAGGGCTATGCGGTGCTACCGTTGCCTGGACATTGGGCATGTCCGGGCGCAGTGCACCGCTGAAACAGACCGCAGCGAGCAATGCTATCGCTGCGGCCAGCCCGGCCACAAGGCGACCGAGTGCTTCGCGTCGCCAAACTGCAGCCTCTGTACAGCTGCAGGGAAGCCCGCCGGACACAGAATGGGCGGAAAGGCATGTGGCGCCACCGCCACAAAGAAGAGAAAGGGGGCCAAGGTTGCCGGGGGCTCTTTATCCCCCCGTCAGCCTGGCTGCCCTTCGGCCGACTCCCGGCCTAGGAATGGTGTGGAGAGTATGGATTCCACATAAATGGCGGTCTACCATTACCTGCAGGGCAATCTCAACCACTCCGCTAGAGCTCAGGATCTTTTGATCCAGAGCATGGCGGAGTGGTCGATTCGGGGCTCTCGTCAGCCTGTCCCGAGGTCACGGCTGGGATGGCGGCTGGGCTCGTGGATGGCGGTGGCACGATTGGTGCGTATTTTGCGCCCAAAAAGAGTCTCGCCGACTTCGAGAACTTCCTTGTCGAGCTGGGTGCCGTCGTAGGCCAACTCCACCCTCGCCCCGTGCTGTTGCTGGGTGATTTCAACGCCAAATCTGTGGCGTGGGGATCCCCGGTGACCGATGCTAGAGATGCTATGGATGAGGCGCTGGAGGAGTGGGCGCTCACGACCGGCCTGGTCGTCCTGAACCGGGGCTCGGTACACACGTGTGTGCGACAGTGGGGCAGGTGACACAAACAGAGATGAGGGTGGCCGTGCTGCGGCTCCGGGCCAAGAACGTAGCTCCGGGGCCGGACGGGATTCACGGCCTAGTATTGGCCCTCGCTCTGAAAGAGCTAGAGCCCCAGCTGAGAGGACTCTACACGGCGTGCCTTGAGCGGGGCCACTTTCCCACGTTGTGGAAAACTGGTCGTTTGGTCCTGCTCAGAAAAGCGGGGCGCCCTGCCGACTCGCCGTCAGCGTACAGGCCCATAGTGCTGCTCGACGAGGTGGGTAAGCTGTTTGTGCGAATCATCTCAGCCCGCCTCGTCGGCCACTTGCGCGGAGAGGGGCCGGACCTGGACGATTGTCAGTTCGGGTTTCGGTACGGGCGCTCCACCATACAAGCTGTGTCGCGGGTGAGAGTCCTGGCGGAGGAAAAGGTGTCCAGGGGCGGGGTGATGGTAGCGGTGTCGTTGGACATCTCCAACGCCTTCAACACCCTGCCCTTTTTTTTTGTTTTTTTTTTTGGGTTGGAAATCTTCAAATGACGTCTCCCGCTCTGAGTGGAGCGGGAGTGCGTGTCAGACTCTTACTGACTAAAACCCACCCGTGTTCCTTCTGTTGCCTGTGCAATACCAGGGGCCACGGTATCCCTTTCGGACTTTCTCGCAACCCCGGCAGGCAATGGTCTCATCGGACCCCTTCACTCGCTGAAACTCTTTGAAGCGCGCGCGGAACACAACGCGCCGTCGACCCAGGCTTGGTCCTTACCGGACGGCGAGCTACCCATTGCTCACCGTCCGCAAGCCCACGCCTACGGTGGCCGGGAATCAGCAATTGATTCCCGACGCCCAGGGCGTCCAGGACGCTCCTCCTGCGGTGGCTAGGGGCGTGAGGGCGCGAAATTTGCCTCTCCCTCACGCGTTCCGCCTCCTCCTTTGCGAGCATTACTGCTTCGCAGAAGGAGGTGACGGCCTCCCATGCCCTCTCGCTCCGAACCATGGCCTGGACCAGGGCCGGACGCGAGAGATCCCTGCCACCGATCGCCTCCACGAGGACACGGCGGTGCTCTGCCCAAGCCTGGCATACCTCCACCGTATGCTCCACCGTGTCCTACGGGTGATCCACGCAGTGATGACACCCGGGCGTTTCCTCCCGCCTTATCCGAAACAGGTACCTCCCGAAACAGCCGTGTCCGGTGAGGACCTGCGTCAAGCGGAGGGTGAGGACGCCGTGGCGCCTCTGCAGCCACTCTTCAAAGAGGGGACTTATCGCCGCAATAGTGGCGTGCCCATCAACACCCTGCCCTGGAGTTGCATTCGGGAGGCACTGCGGTATCACCGTGTGCTTCTCTACCTCCGCCACATCGTTGGGGCTTATCTCTCGGAGAGGTGTGTCACCTACGTGGGACGTGATGCGCAAACCAGCGCCGCATGTCTTGCGGTGTTCCACAGGGCTCGGTCGTAGGACCCCTCCTGTGGAACATCGGGTACGACTGGGTGCTGAGGGGCGAACTCCAGCCGGGCGTGGACCTAATGTGCTATGCGGACGACACGCTGGTCACGGCCCGGGGGGGTTCGCACAGGGAGGCAGCGTTGTTGGCGATGGCTGCGTTCTCACAGGTGGTGGGCCGCATACGGCGCCTTGGCCTGGAGGTGGCCCTCAACAATTCGGAGGCCATGGTGTTTCATGGTCCCCGGCGCGCGCCACCGCCTGGATCACACATAGTGGTCGGTGGGGTCCGGATCGCTGTCGAGTCTACCATGAAGTATCTGGGATTGGTGCTCGACAGCCGGTGGAAGTTTGTGTGTGACTTTGGTCTCGAGGGCGCGAGGCGAGCGGCTGACGTAGCGACATTTGGAGCTGCGTCGGTCGCAGCTTCGCGAGGCCCTGATGGCGGAATGGCGGGACAGGCTCTCACGCCCTACCACCGGCCGGACCGCCTCAATTATCTTGAATAATTGAGGCGGTCCGGCCGGTGCTGGACACTTGGCTCGGTCCCTGTCATTTCGCATGACGCAGGTGCTCTCGGGGCATGGTTGCTTCGGGAAGTACCTGTGTCGCATAAACAGGGAGCCGGACGCCCGGTGTCACCACTGCGTCAACTGTCGGGAGGACACGGCACGGCATATGCTGGCAGAGTGTGCCGCTTGGGAGGAGCCGCGCCATGCCCTCGTCTCTGGAGTAGGCAGTGACCTTTCGCTGCCGGCCGTCGTGAATTCCATGGCCGGCAGCGAAGAGTCCTGGGACGCGGTGGTTTCCTTCTGCAAGACAGTCATCTCGCAGAAGGAGGCTGCGGAAAGGGTGAGGGAGATCACATCCTCTCACCCTGCCCGCAGCAGGCGCACTGGGCGCCGGAGGAGGGCGGACAACGCTCTCTTCCGGCCCCCCTAAATGGGTCCAGGGGCGATGGACTCGGGGACGTCCGTCTCCCCCCATACATCGGACCCGAGGTGGTGGCGCGTAGAGTTCAACGCGCGCCCCTCTAAGACGTCGCGGGGGGAGTCAAACACCTCACTCCCCCCCTCCATCCGGGGTCCAGTCGAGGGTTGCGAAAGTATTTACGTTCCCGCGACCCCTGGCTTAGGTGTGAGATGGAACACCGGGGTGGTTTTTAGTCAGTACGAGTCTGACAGACCCCTCCGCCCGCCCCAGGGCGGACGACATCCATGAGGATTTTCCAAACCGAGAAAAAAAAAAAAAAAAAGGCTGTCTATATTGTTAGCAGCGCTGTCTGTCTATATTGTTAGCAGACGCTCTCTGTCTATATTGTTAGCAGACGCTGTCAGTCTATATTGTTAGCAGACGCTGTCTGTCTATATTGTTAGCAGACGCTGTCAGTCTATATTGTTAGCAGACGCTGTCAGTCTATATTGTTAGCAGCGCTGTCAGTCTATATTGTTAGCAGACGCTGTCAGTCTATATTGTTGGCAGACGCTGTCTGTCTATATTGTTAGCAGCGCTGTCTGTCTATGTTGTTAGCAGCGCTGTCAGTCTATATTGTTAGCAGCGCTGTCTGTCTATATTGTTAGCAGCGCTGTCTGTCTATATTGTTAGCAGACGCTGTCGGTCTATATTGTTAGCTGACGCTGTCAGTCTATATTGTTAGCAGACGCTGTCTGTCTATATTGATAGCAGACGCTGTCAGTCTATATTGTTAGCAGACGCTGTCTGTCTATATTGTTAGCAGACGCTGTCTGTCTATATTGTTAGCAGCGCTGTCAGTCTATATTGTTAGCAGACGCTGTCTGTCTATATTGTTAGCAGACGCTGTCTGTCTATATTGTTAGCAAACGCTGTCTGTCTATATTGTTAGCAGACGCTGTCAGTCTATATTGTTAGCAGACGCTGTCTGTCTATATTAATAGCTCGCGAGTTCACAATCTTTTGAAACTAATACAAAAAAGCCAAATTAAATTGAATTAAAATCACAGTGCAATCATTAAATGGGAAGGATATGCAGCAACATTTTCCTGTACGCTTCATAACTTTTACAAAAGGTGACTAGTTTAGCAATGCCCTTTGTTGTGAAGACTTACATTACTCTTTATTTTTATTCCATAAAGTTTCATATTATTATAAAGATCAGATCTCGAATAATAAGGAGAAACAAACCAGCCAAGTAGTTGGGATAAATTTATCCAAACACAAGCTCAACATTGCACCTAGTTGAAAAATATGCTCTCTTTCAGGTAGATTAAGTTCAGCTGAATATGCAGTAAGAATTTTTTATTGCATTGACTTAGAAGCTTGACTTATCTAGAGTTCCAAGGGACGATAGACTTACGTATTTGATATTAATTTCAACTTGATACCCCCCAGACATTCCTAAAGAAAGGGTCTTGATAGACTGACAGACGGACGGATGGACAACGAAGTGATCCTTTAAAGGGTTGGCCGTTTTTTAGGGTTCTTACCTCGAAAGGAATAAAATAGAACCCTTTTAGCATCACTTCGTTGTCCGTCCGTTAGTCTGTCAAGACCCTTTACTTGTGCAATGAGACCTTGCTTCTTGCCAAATTTCATGATTCTAGGTGAACGGGAAGTGTCCTATAGGTTTTGATTTATTTTCGAGTGTCAAAATATATCGCAGAAGGACCCGCACAAACTGGCGGACGGGACGGCAAAAGATTATTGTATCAATTGAATTTAAAACATACCCAATGCAAATAAGGTATAAAATTCAAAATTCAAAAGTCAGTTATTCAATCTAGGCTGAGAATCAGCACTTTTCGAACGTCAAAATTACATAAGACAGTCCCCCAAAACGCCCACCCTTCACCACTCCCTATTGCTTTTGCTGGGAAGAAGATGTAGCGCAACAAACTCCCCAGTAGCACAGCTGTCTGCTCAGTTAGAAAAAATAAAAAAATTATGCATATAAAAAATAATAATAAAAAAATTGCATTAAAATTTGCATGTAATAATATTTATATATCATGTAAAAATAATTTACATTACGCAAAACATAATTTAAATTATAAATTAATCGCCATATGACAGCTAGCACATGCCAATATACCAACCAAAAACATCGAGAACTATTACTCAAGCAGAAATAAAAATAACTAAACGTAAACAATATCTTAAAAAAAGAAGAAAAAAGCCTCCAGGCATAAAGAGCGTGCCCGCTTAAATAATTATAGCTGTAACTAGAAGTTATAATTGATAAACTAGGACTATCGAGGTAAAATAAATAATTGACTAGGTCGCTAGCTAACCACATATTGCAATACAACTCAAAAAAACATTGTAATGAGTAGATTATGTCAACAATAAATTAAAATAAATTGACTTATAAATTAAAATTATAAACAATTATATAAACTCATATAACCTGTCAGTAGGTCAGCTAATTCTGGAGAAAGAACATTTAAACATTGTCTTGAGTTAATCACACAGCGACCAACCATTCTTATCATTAGTCGTTGATAGAATAGTATGCCTTTGAACAAAGGTTGGATTTTACTTTAGTTTGAAACGTATTAATAAAAGGCAAATCTAGCAAAGAAGAGGGTAGCTTGTTATATAAGGTTATACCAAGCCCAACAAATGAGTTATGAACCTTATGAAGCCGGTGAAAAGGAGCACGTAGTTTATCCTTACTTCTTGTGTTAACATTGTGAATATCACTGTTTTTAGTGTATAAGTGTATATTTTGCTTAATACATATATAAGATGTTGGCGAAGATGAATTGTGATGCCACTGTGAAAATACCGATATCTTTGAAAAAATCTCTCAAAGGATCTCTGGCACCTGCTGGTAAAATATATATTGCAATGCTCGCTAAAACTGCGCAGCGATGCTCCAAGTTCGATCACCAAGCATTTAAATATATACCTTATTTCGATTAGATAAGTAGGTATTAAATTCAATTGATTTTAAAATCCTCTGCTGTGTTTTTTTATTGCGTTGATTTAGAAACTTGTTTTTTATAGAGCTCTAAGGGGCCGTACTTACTTATTTGATATAAATACGTACTTGATACTTTTACGCGTTCCTGAGAAAAAGAGTCTTGAGAGACTGACATACAGGCAGATGGACAATGAAGTGATCCTATAAGGGTTCCGTTTTTTCCTTGTAAGGTACGGAACCCTACAAAACATGATTATTATATCCTAGACGTGTAAAGCTTAAATTATTCAGTAAATAGAGCACCTAGATCCGTGCGGCGCGAGTCCTGGTGCAGCTGATGATGCAGTTGCGCGATGCCTGGTCGACACCCGCGTTACAACATGTGATAACCGCGCAACGTTCCGGCGTTCGCGAGAAACGGTGATTAATACTGATTTACACGATTTAACTAGTTCCTGAAAGATTTAATACACTCCAGGCAAAGATACTGTGGATTCAATTCTCGATTTATATTATTTGCGCTTTTTAAGGATGAGAATATTGTATGTTATTGCGAAAATTGTAGAGCAGTTTTTTTCACAACACGTCTAGTTGTCAGTGCTATCTTAAAATACTTTAATAGCTTAGTCCTTAGGAGTTAACATATCAATATCAAGCATCATTTAACTGATGTGGAGCTGTTTATAATATTATGATTATATCGCAACTCCCGAACTGAAATAACTTATCTGTTTCGTCAAACTTGTAAGATGGGCTGCACATGAAATGGCTGCAATAACATATTATCTGGTTTTTACGTTTTCACTTAACGAAGCACAGTAGGTACCAACTTAATTCATGTGAAAGAAATCAGATGAGACCGGATACTGACTCGAATAATAATTAGCCGCAGCCTCCCAACTGACAGCAGGTGTCAGAAACACCCGTCATACACCATCATTTATGTGATTCTTTACAAGATATTTAACAAAATATACGCACAAATGATTATTATTACGACTTCGATAAATTTCTCCGCAGGGCGCTTTTATTTTAATTTTGCACATTTGTATAATATTTTAACGAGTGATCCTGCTGGCTGGATGACTTAAGAATTGGAATTGAATGATTTACATACTGATTTGTGTAGATTTACCGTGTGATCTTCCCGTGGGTGAGGCGATCAAGTGTGAAGGTAACGGCTCCCAGCTGGGCGATGACCGTGCAACATGCTTCGATAGTGTCATCAGTTTATCATTTTTGCAATTTATTAAGTAGACCCTGTTAGAAAGCAGTTGTTCAAGACGACAGACGCAGATGGAAGCTAATAGTGTGTGCTGGCTACAGGGCAGACGAATAAAACGTTTTGAATAACTTCAACGAAATTATTTATTAAAATAACTGTGTAGTTAGGATGCAAACAATTACTTATTATAAAATAGTAAATTAATTAAATACGTGCTATAGCGACGACGCAGCAAAGAGAAAAGAGAAGGATAAGGAAGTAAGTGTTGCCACAGTAAAGCTTACAACAGATTCAAAAACTTTTACAGACCCCAGTGTATGACACCTGACTTTTGCTACTCATAAACTAGGAATGTGTTGTTGAGACTGTCAGACTGACGATCCTCTGTTGTTTTTGAACACATTAAGACGGGGCCTCCCATTTCCATGTAGAAGCTGAAACTACCAGAAGTATTAATATTTAAGTAGGTACCTTCGCAAGTTCAATACCATCCTGACTTCCGCAAACCCAGACATATCTTAGGACTCTTCCATCGCAACATGTTCTTGTCCGCCGGCTCCATCGGCGCGGGATATCGGCATCGATATCAAGACATTACCATGAGCCAGTGATGTGATCGCGTCGATGCTATCGTCCGTCGTAAAACATGCTGTTAACTGCACTAGTGCGCCGGCGCAGCTTTGCAGTATCCTCCCAGTGACGGCTGACATCTCAGGATGAAACGGATATGCGTGGATGAAGGATTATAAAACAAATGGAGTGATGATACAGACATATAACTGAATGTTAAAATTATTAAATGAAGAAGTTTGTTTGTAATTCATATCACTCATTTATTTATTGTTTGTCACCGGTAAATGATCTTACAATAGTATTATTGAATCACTGTAACATACCCATGGGGTCTACAATATTTATATTAATAAGTAGGTAGGTATGTCAATGTTATTGGTTATGTTAAAAATAAAGAATAATAATGAATTATACTCATAATTGGTTGGTGGTTGTTATCCATTGCATTGGTTGTTTTAGTCAACCTCATTTTACACTAAGTCTTTATTTTTGATCTCAAGCAGTTTAACCAGATATTGCCCAAAAAATCTCTTCTGTTTTAATGACAATAACATCTTGAATACCAGTTTCTCAATCCAATTCAATACCTGATCGGCAAGATGTTTTGCTTGCCCGGAAGTTACAGGCAGTTTGCCTAATTACGTATAGCTAACAGCGAATAGGTAATAGCATTGTGTTAATGTCTCCATCTGCTAACTCCTCCATGTGTCGGACGCATAAACTTGGTTTGATGTATCCGCGAGAGGATTTATGTGAATATTTGTTAATAAATTATGTTGATTACTGTCTGGGCTGAATGAACGGTATGTCGGTACCTGTGTGTGGATGAAGTGTCGACGTTGCCATGAGGTCAGCCATTTATGAATGAGCTGGAAGAACCTCCGCTAATACCGTATTAATAATAATAGGTTACTTGCGTGAACTAGCTCAGAATGGTTTTGATACTGTGTGTAATTGGCTACATAACAATCTATTAACGTTAAATTCAGATAAAACCAAATTTATTCTATTTGAAATGAGAAATACTAACCCGACGCTTACTAACCAAAACATTCACGCGCACAATTGTAATACATACGCTGACACAGCATGCACTTGTCCCAGTTTAACTAAAGCCGACCATATCAAATATCTAGGCGTCACAATTGACACAAATCTAAACTTCCGTAAACACATTGATTTATTATGCACTAGAGTGCGGAAATTAATATACATTTTTAAGAGTTTACGGGACATAGCCGACTTTAAATTAATTAAACAGGTTTACTTGGCTTTGTGTCAATCTATCCTTACCTACTGCATAACTTCCTGGGGTGGTGCCGCAAAATCAAGTTTACTATCCCTAGAACGTGCACAAAGAGCAATTCTTAAAGTTGCCACCAGTCGCCCATTCAGATTTCCTACACACCAGCTTTATATGGCATGCAAGGTGCTAACAGTTCGACAACTATTTGTTTTAAGTATAGTTTTACTGCAACACACTGAACTAGATTTTAAACCAGTACCTGCAGACAAGAGAAGAAAGGATCTGGTTTGCACAAATCCTCCGACTAAACATGCATTCATTAAAAGATTTTATTTATTTCTAGGACCTTTCTTATATAATAAATTGAACAAATTGCTCAAGATATATAATGTAAGTTTTAATAGGTGTAGTATAATGTTAGTCGATTATTTAGCAAAACTAAATTACGCAGACACGGAAAAACTACTAGAGGTGCTGACATAGAGTAGCTGACTAGACTGTAATTACCTAACCTAATATTTATAATAATTTTAGTTTTAGATATAAATATATCCTTTATGCCTAGTTAATAAGGTTTCGCAAAATATTGTTTCTACTTAGATATTTAAAATATATTATGTTAATTTAATTCAAGGTTCTATTTCGAAACTACCGTCGTCGTAGAGATGGCCTGAAACACAGGTTTAAATAAACCTAAATCGGGCAACGCACTACACTATTCTATTTTTATATGCAACTGTAATCTTATACATTTGTCATACCATAGTTTTTATCCAGATTATTATAATACTATTATAGGCCTAGATTAATATGTATACTACTGAACCATTTGTACACTTTTGTAACTTATTATTATTCCAATAAATTTTTATTATTATTTATTATTATTACGACCCAGTTCTCGAGAATGGTCACGCCACATTGTACTGGGATCGATCTATTATCACTGACAGGACTATTGTAGCCAATAAGCCTGATATTGTGGTGATAGATCGACGAGAGCGGCAATGCAATGATTTTTGATATCGCTGTCCCTCATGACGAGAATCTCGTGAAAGCTGAGAAAGATAAAAAAATCAAGTATCTTGACTTAGCACACGAGGTTGTCGACATGTGGGACGTGGACTCTGCAATCATTGTACTGATAATTGTTACGGTTAATGGCCTAATAGCGAAGAGCCTCGATCAACATCTCAGGAGGCTCTCATTGCACGGCTGGGTCATGGGCTTGATTCAGAAAGCAGTACTTCTGGACACGGCACGCATAGTGAGGAGGTTCCTCTCTCTAGAGCCCTGACCACCGGCATCTTGGACCCTGTTCCTGATGCCGATGGGCCACTATTTTTTATATTTTTAAATGTTTTTATATTAATATTTAAAAATATAATTTATATGTACTTATGTAGTTGAATGAAGGAAATAATAATAGGTTACTTATATAGAAAAGAAAGAAAAAAGAAAAGAAAGAAAATACGTTTATTCAGCTGACAATGGCTACCTTATTGGCTCATAGTTTCTTCTTGGGATACATTCATCCCAACTGCCCTTCATTGTGCGTGGTCCGACACGAACTTAGCCGGTTTTTTTATAATATTAGGTATTTATGTTTTTTTTAGTATTCCCAAGAATTTAGCTGAGGAACGGAATAATTTAAGTCTTATTTATCAGTTTGGTTTTTTACACGCTTTTATTAGCTTGACCTGTATGTAACGGAACATTTCAACGTAATTTTCACCAACTTCAAGACGTTCGATTAACTTGAATATTTGCACACGTATTGAGGACCGAAAATAATACAATATCTTGGAGCTGATCTGATGATGGAGCCACGAGGCGGATAGTGGAACTCTTCAGTGGCTACAAGTAAAACCCTCGAGTTTAGGCTCATATGGTTCGTGTTGCCAAGTCCAATAGATTGGGCTTGGTAACGCTAATGTGGGTCTGAGGTCTGATGATGGAGCCAGGAGGTGGTGTGGCGGCATCTTCATCGCCACATGCGAGCTACGCATCAAAGACTTGACGTAACACAAAAATCCTGACGTCACACTTATCCTGCATCGCGCAAGCAAACTTTACAGCGCGATCAATATATATATATAACTTTCCGACATCAATCCTTAGGCAGTTTCCCGTCAGACACAACACCCGTCTGGTCGGAGAATCCTCTCTTTTCCATAGAGGATGAGTAAGTGAACTTTACGCCCTGTTCTTCATGCCTCTAAAGTGGATAATGGAACTCTTCAGTGGCTATTAATAAACCTTTCTAGTTTCGGGTCATATGATTCGTTTTGATGAGTCCGACCGGTCAAGTCATAACTAAATGAAGAATATACCTACTAGATTAAAAAGTAACAAATAAAGCTTCGTGCAGACTAGCGCGACGCGACACCGGCTATTGTTATACCGTGAAGTTTTCTTGGAATTTGTATTGTTCGAGTCGCGTCGCGCCGTCGCGTCGCGCTGGTCTGAACGACGCTTAAAACAAATGTGGTTCAAAAAAAAAACAAAAATGCACGCTTAAGCAAATGATAAAATATTTAAATTGACTTGTATTCGTTACGATATAAGTATTGTACCAATGCAGCTTGTCACTTCTTTTTATATCCAAAGATTAATTTTAAAAGTGTGGAACGCTTTGTTTAAATTAATTGAAAGTAGACTCAGCCAAAACGCTTTTCGAAACGTGTGCGTGATAAAAGAATGATTTTGTTGTTTTTTCTAATTTCGTGAAGTTTCAAATATCCTGTTTTAGGTTTAATAAGTACCAATAAGGCCAAGTTAATAAGTAGTTAAGTCAAGCTATCAGTTGGTATAAGTTACTGCTCATAGTCGGGGAGCCAGTACTCAGTGATGGCTCCTGCACTATGTTTAGACCCCGTTACGTTAATGCGGTAATAGTCGACCTGTGCAATATCTGTGGTATGTAGGTACACTAGGTACTGATATTTATCTTGCAAAGAGCATGAGAAAATAAACGAAAAAGAATACAAACTAAAAAAGTTTGTGCCAACGGATCGTATAGTTTCTTCATAGGTTTTATAATAATAATATAAACTTTTTAATTAGGCTTCAAAGGCCTATACCGTTGTTAAAGTAAGGCCATTTTAATAGGTAACATTTGATCGTCGAGTTCCCTTCAAAATGGTTGAGCTAAACGGTGCTGATCCATGCGTCATGTTCGTGAACGGGCGCCATCAGTAGGGACTGGTCATCCATTATCTGCCACGGCTTATTTTAATTTTTGAATTGTTTTTTTATTTTTATTTTTTATTACGGACGCTTTTTACGTACACGTCTTTCTACATTGTTCTCACATGTATAATTTCAACATGAATGATGTAAACAATATTTTGTAAGAATATAATTTTTTTTAAAAGAGTGTCCGTGGAGTTTCTTGCCCGTTCTTCTCCATAGGAACCTACGCTTTGGAATGGGCAACTAGCTTCATATTTCTGACTGACTGACTCCTTGACAATTCAAAAGTGCCTGTAAATGGTTTAATTGAAATAAATGCTTTGAGTTTGAGTTGAGTTTGAGTTTTTTGACGTCTGTCAGTTTAGTGAAAGCAAATTGTAAACTTACTCGTATCGGTCATTATTATAATAAATATGTAATCGTAATTGAAAAAAGTTAAGCAATTGTGCAGTTCTAACAAAACGAAAAGATATATTATTTTATGCCCGCCGTTACAGGGTTACGTTGTTGAATTTTGATGAATTGTCAAATGTTACCTATTAAAATGGCCTTACTTTAGTATTACAAATTATTTAAAATCTATGTTTGTAGGACAGCAATTCGTTTTTATAACAACTTTATTGCACAATACCTAATTTCTATGCGATTAAATGATTTGCTTTTATTTGATTTAGGTACACACACACAATCATGTGGGTCTAAACACGTTTCTGGTAACAAAATAATATTAACTGTTTTACACATTGCAAGTATACACTTCACCGACGTCTTATTTTTTTTATACCTAATTAGATGTTATTCAGATTATTGTTGAAATACTATCCATTATTTGCCTTTGTTCTTCTCGCGCTCACAGAACTAGTAGTATTTTTGTTTTCTCTTCTGTTCTTAAAGTGTACAAAGCGCCGAAATGTGACGCTATCAGGCCACATTTTGTCTTCTAAGAAAATGTCTAACTTGTTTTTGTTAACAATTACTTTAAAAGCATACTAGAATTTATTGTAATAATTATTTCTTGATTAAAGAATGTTCGCTACCACTTGGGTTAATCAGCCTCCAAATTCAAATATGCGCAAGAGTGTAACGGATGGCTGTTAACCATATTATGTAAATATTGAGTAGTTAATTACAATTGATACTAATCTCTGATTTACGGCGATGAGATGCTTCCCCCGCCGAACAACAGAGGGCGTCATTATTTTTTGTGACAAGTATTCAAACCATGCGCCTGCGCAGTACACAGATTTATCTTAAAAGATTACTGCTTTCACAAGTGTCGTGAGCAAGACTGTTTTTGAACTCATTCACTTTATGTAGCCATGTCACTGAATAGACACATGAACAGAAGATCTATTCTTTAGAAACTTGCAGAAGATTCATGGTTCACAAATACATACCTAGCAGCTAAACAAAAAAACAAATATGATTTGCGACATTTTGGCTTGCGGGGTGGTTTCATTTCGATTATAAATAATAGTGACACTTAACACGACTCCAATTAGGTATTCGGCGAAACAAAACTAGATACTGGAAGTGTCAATAACCGCAATCTAATCGTTAGAGAATGACTACAGTTCCTTACATGTAACTCGCCTCTTGTTAAGAGTGATCCTACTGTACTGTAACAGTACTTCTTTATGTTATTCTTAGACCCACGCGTGGGATGATCAAGGGGGTGAAGCGCGGGGGTGAGGAGTATTTGTCAGGGGTTGACGCGACGCAGCCACGACGGACTGACACAGTTGAGATAACTGCAGTGCCGTAAGTAAGGCTGGCTCTCCGCCAAAACCGAGTGAGAAAGAGCAGTAGTTAGCGATAAAACAATAAACTATTACTATTACTAACCTCCTGATGTATATATTAAAATGGATAAGATAAGATAAGATAAGATTCATTTATTTGTTTAAACATGGTATATACATACAAGAGCATGCAAGATGATAATAAATTACATTATAGTCCAATCATGTTTAGCCTTATAATATATTGGCGTACAAATATTTTTGTCCCATTACTACTTTTGATCAATAGAACTTAACTATAATAAAATTAATGTCAGACATTTTTTTCGGCTAAAAATTCAGTCACACTATAATAAGCTTTTTGCGATAAAAACGTTATCAACTGACGTTTGAACGCATTGATATTTAGCTCCTTCCAACGCTTAGGTAGCTTGTTAAATATAGTTGGAGCCATACAGATGATACTTTTGCGCATGAGTGCAGTTTTAGCAGGATATACACGAATTATACTCATATCCCGTCTATTACGTCGGACAGTGTCCTGGAGTGATTCCTTTGGTGGATTTTGGCTCGCCACTTCGCATTCACACATGGTTTAGGTGTAAAGCCATTATACTATGCGGGGCCTGAAGGCCTAGACAAACTGACATTCTATCAGTGATGAGAATGATGGAAAAGTCAAAATGTGTGGACTGACGTAAACTACCGAAAAGCCTTTGTCAATCCTGTGGCAATCGCTTTACAGCGACTTGCCTGGGGATTTGTATGCTGAAACTTAAACTTCAAAGAGCGTGCCTTTACATTCTTTTTATTGCTAATTTGAAGAGCTTTAGCCAATTTGCACATGCTTTTAAAAGTTTTAGAACATTTTGCAACATACTGATGAAAGCTTGTATTATTCATAATATTTTGCTTTAGGCATTAGTCAAATCATTGGCATATTTCCGACACATTATATATGTCTGGGCGGAAGTGCGGAACGCAGCACAAGCGAGACAGACTGAGTCTCAGTCTCGCTTGTGCTGCGTTCCAAAGCGGACGCGTTTGCATTTTCTTTATTTCGATTAGCGCAACGCAAGTTTTTGCTTGTAATTTACCCGCCATGATGAATGAACTAGGGGCGAATGAGCTGCTGGCGTTCCTGCAGCAGAAGCTGGATGTTTTGGACGAGCTGTCCGCTATCCAGATCTGTGCAACGAACCTCAGCTGGGATGACATAGCTGCTGCCAAGCAGCTGTTGTACAGTGAGCTGCACAAGCGCGACCAGATGGTGTCCGGCTGGCGTGACGGGACTATGAGGTGCCTGCAGGATATAATCACGCTGTTCAAGAAGACAGACCCTGACGACGTGCCGACGTTTGTGGCGAAGGAGCTACACAAGCATCTTCCCATTACCTCGTTCGACCACGTCGATGTAAAGAGCCTTTCGAAGGACTTTGTTTTTCTGAAGGCCCGTTCGCGGATGTAATAAAGAAATTGGATGCATCCTAAAACACCGTTGCTGATTTGCGAAAAGAAGTTAGCAATTTATGCAACAGTGTGGCGGTAATTAGGTCACCTATCGATGCGTTAAACGTAATAACGTGGAGCCGGCCTCGATATATCGTCTTCGAATTCCGCGTCAGCAGTTTGGTCGGCAGTGCATCCGTCAATTGCTGAGCTTGCAGAGCACCCCGCCGGCGCGCCCCACAGACCAGTGCCTGCAGCCCTGGCGATACCCCTACAAAGGGATTTCGCTAGCATCACCGCGAGTGCCCCTGGCGCTCCTAGTATCAAGCCTATGCCAGAAAAGGTGCCAGTAATGATGACAGTTTCGTGATGGTGCAAACGAGGAAGCGCCGATCGTGAACGAACCAGAACCGCTGCGGCAAAGCTCCTACGGGCCCTGAAGTGAGCCTGCGTGCCGCAACGTCAACCACACCGTTGTACATCTCCCTCCTGCACTACACCCCTAAGGCGGAGAACATCGCGGAGTACGTGCGCCAAAAGACGAGGTACACGCCGAGGGTGCAGTTACTAGGATAGCACCGGAACGTCGTGCGTGGTCCGAACTTTTATCTGCCCCTCGTTTAGTTGTGTCGTGTACAGTGTGCGCAATTACCAACACTAACCATGGTACGCCCACAGTAGTTAAAATATGGCTGATAATAACGAACAGAGGCATGTGCCTCTGTTCGTTATTATCAGCCATATTTTGATATTTTTTTCTTAATTAAAACTATTCAAAATCTAAAATGGGGTGTTTAACTCACTTTTCACCAGTTATGTTCAAGTCATTGATTAAGAACCTATTTATTTATCGAATAAAAATAACCAATAACTGAGCACAAATAAAAAATGCAATGCAATATGATTCTACTACCTACCAATAAAAACTCAAAAGCCGTCTGTGATTATAATCATTTCATTCACATCAAATAATAAATGATTAACTGCTAATATCATACCGTTATTAATAGTTAATTGGCTGCAGTTATCTACATCCGCGGATCTAACGGTTGCTAATAGTGCACATCACTAGTCGGGGCACGAACGTGAAGCTTCCCTCTCGTTGCTATCATTCGATTAATGATAGTCTCATCTTGATTTAGATTAAAATAAGCAGGAAAAGTAATTGAGTTCGTAAATAAAATTATTGTTGTTATAATATAATTATGTTTGTTAAAGGAGTTGGTTGTCTTCAATAGTGCATTGAGTGAGGATCTAAATTATGGCAATCATGACCTTTCATTGGACAATCAGACGCCTTAGAGTCCTAGCTAATAGGCCTAGACATATAATTAAATAAAGCGAGTAAGTACCAGTAGGCTACACGTCGGCGGCGGTTATATTTTGAGCTTAAGCTGGCCTAGCGTAGTACGGAGTTTCACGGGCTTTTTACTCAAATCGTTTGGAAACACGCAAACTGTCAACAAGGAAATTGGCGGACATATTGAAATGTCAACGTTTTTTAACCCCTGACATTTGGAGACCGTTCACAAGTCACAAGTGGTTATTAAGTGCAATTTACGAGTACTTGAAGTTCTTCATAGAAGCCGTCCGCGTGGATGCAGTTCTCTACAATTATGTGATTGCTACAATAATTGTTGGTGTTAACAGCGGGGGCGGTTGTTGAATGATTGGCGTTTCTGGATATTTATAGATCTTTGTTATTTTGGGGATTGAGAATTGGATCGGTGCTATGTTATTTTTGAAGCAAGAAGGTTTCAGACCAGAACGCATTCCTGATAAGCATAATATAGGTATACCAGATGCGTGCTGGTTGTGTCCGCGCGGGTATGCTAGCTGGTGGAGATGGCACAACAAGGAGGCTTAAACAGATACGTCCGGCACATCCTGGGCAGTCGACATGCTAACATTATTGCAGACGGGCTAATCTTCTCACAATGACATAAACTTTCTCGTTTAGCTGGTACCAGTACTAGACTATTCCTTGGTGCTTGTTTCTTGGTTGGCTCCAGCGGAAGTACTGCCCTACTCCACTCTGTCAACACATTATTACTCTATTTACTTATCGATTTTATTGGCGTTTCACTTTCGAACACACTCATCTATGAGCATGTTACCACATTCTGCTTCGAATGTAGTTCAACCACCTGCCCGGGCCAGTTTGATGGGAAGCGGGTGACCTCCCACGTCCGTCATATTACTGTTAATTAGTTGGCATGATGAGCAGTCTGGTGGCCCTGACTTTTACACTAGCTCTATAGTCTCTAGACAGATGCCTGGGAATGTCTCGTTCGTAACCTTAGACTTCATGTGGTTAAAGTTGCACAAGACACGAGTGATTCTTTTTCGAACTAGTTACTGAGATGTCTGAGAAGACTTTCATTTCGCAACATTTTTATGGTTGAGTTTCAAATTACCAACGTAGGCAAATTACCAAAAGAACGGTTTAGTTTCATTCAATGCTCACTTATCGTGTCGGAGTTTTGGCACGAATGTGATACCTGGTAGTCCTAGTGGCTGCCTTCAGCGCGCAGGCGTATGTCAGAACTCATGCCTCTTCTTAAGAGATCTTATCACGTTAATCTACACTACATAAATACGTACTACACTACTAGAACGTATGAAAACACCTTCAAAAAACTGTTTGCCCAAAGATTATCTTCTGATGTTTGCCGAAAGTAAGTATTGCGAATGTAGCTGAATTCAAATTCAAATTATTTAATTTCACACAAACCTACAAGGGCACTTATGAAACGTAGAAGCTAGGTGCACGGTTCCAATTGGTCGTTTCCTATGGAGAAGAGCCGGCAAGCTGCTGTTGTATATGTTTGTTGGCAGGTTGTCGCAGAGTCATTATTCTTCATTGTATGGGTATGACGTCGGCGCGTGAACATTCATTAACAGCGTATAATTCGAGTCAGTTCCCACACTCCCACACTTCACTAATGGTGGTACCACTAAACGAGACTAATTCGCGGTCGCCGGCCACTCGCCACTCGTTACCATTTTATTGGGTTTTTAATTCAGCACACACACACGACACGAGGAAGAACAGTTGCAGTAAGCTTACTCTTGATGATCTCAGAAATCTCAGTAAGTATATGAAACAGTCTTGAATTGCCAATTTGAAATAGTTACGAATTCTCAGTATTTGAACAGTCATGAATTCCCAGTAAATGTAACAGTCATAACTAGATCGAAGTATGAAATATGTAAAATGATAAAAAAAAAGAAAACATAAGCTTTCCATACCGGGGGCCTTATATTATGAAAATATATTCATAACTCCTTAAGATATTAATGAAACAGTCAAGAATTCTCAGTACATGAAATACTCAAGTATTCTCAGTATTTGAAACTTGAATACGGAATCTTAAGCCTCTCTGCTTCTATGCATAGTTGAAGTTTTGTGACGGACACATACGAATTTAGTTTGACACATTGAGTGTTGGTACTGGCGGCGAGTGACCCGAATTACTTCCCTGAATTATAAATATAGTGCGGTGTTAATGGCGATCATTAAAATGAATCTACTTTTAAGTATCGAGGAGTTTGTGAAGGTTTAATACCTACGTGTTATAGTGTTACTTCATAAATCATAGCGGGTCCAGCGTGTAGCGGGTAGCGGGATCTTCATTTTGTCATAAGATATTAGGTATTAATCAATTCAATGACATGAGATTTTACAAAATACTAGTGCTATGTTTTAGTGGGTTTCTTGAAAAAAGAAAAATAGCTACAGTATTCAATATCCATTGATATATTTTGAGCAAGCTTTCTTTCTGCAACACCGCGCTAACTTGCAAGAACTATAAAATATTTGTAAGGCATAACAAGTACCTATACGTTACTGTTAATGTTAAAGCCATAATTGAGTTAGAAAGTAGTCAGTGAGATACGATGCCGATCTAGTTATTAACCGGATTACTGGGCGTGCACGAATTATCTGACAAGTGTGGGCCAGCAGGCACTAAACTGGGTTCCTCATCCTCAAAAATACTCTCGGAGGGCAGACGGCTGTGCATGTTGTAGGTGCTCCTACACTAATTTATGGTGTATTATAATTATAAGTCTATTTTTTAAAATTTAATTTTCATTTTATTTTTCCGGTGGTCATGTCTCTTGAGTCAGGCAGGTAGGTAGAGCCAAACATGGTGTGGATGTAAAGGGGCCTAGTAGACATGTAGGTGTGGAATAAAAAGACTTTTTGCGCCGACCAGAAATCAGTTCAGATTTAACGACAAATCCTAGCTAGTTAGAGGATTACAAGGTTTGATTGTGCTACGGAACCCTAATAAGCGGCATGGTCCAGCGTGGGCGATTAAACAAAATTACAGTGGGTTCGTGACCGCCTGCAAGAAGCTTGCAGATTATTATTACATTCATTATGGCAGTACGTCGGATCAATGTCTGCCATCGATTATAGCATCGCCCCACATTTGTGCAGTAGTTTATTTTTATATTGCATGGCTGTACGTCGGGTAAGACGATTAGCTATCTATTCTTTATTTCAGTCACGAATTTATAAACTTGCATTAGGTATCTATTTCATCTTCATCATCAATATGGATGAAGCTAGTTCGTCCACAATTTGGTCGTTCCTAGCAATCAATCAATCATTCAATTAATAATTATTTGTTACAAAATTTATTACAATAAGATGGCTTTGCTCTCCACGCGCGTTTGCCCGATAGAATCACCGCATATTATTGTTATTAGCTGAAAGTACGTATAACCTTTCCTTATTTCAGTCCTATGAGTGAGCAAGAGATTCATGAGTGAGCAAGAGATTATCTATTCTTTGGCAGAAAGTGCACGGCATCACAACCACAGCCGTACAAAAGTTTATTTTGATAGCTCAAAGCAACTAGTGACCTCTATATCCTGTGAGCCTTATAAAGGACTCGACGCTAGTAAAAATAGTGCAGTAGCGGCTTCCCACACAAATCGCGCGTGACATATCTTACGGCTAACATTTCACGATTGTCGCGGCTAAGGCGCGCATTAAACGCGGGCGCGCGGTCATCTGTCTCGCGGCTAGCGGTCGCGGGCTCGCGGCGCGGCGCGCTGGCCGGCCGGCCCTACTTGGCGCGGTTTGTTACCGCCGCCTATCGATCGCAGTAAATCCTGCTAACGGTCGCCTGCGCAATCACTTGTCGCGGCGTGAATGGTCCTCTTTATTGTAACTGGAGTACCACATGTTTGCGGTCGGGACGATTTTAAAGTCGGGTGAGATATAAAGTAATGTGTGCGACTCTTGGAGTTATTGCTGTAATTTCTTTTCCGTATCAGGGAATGGTTGAAGGCTGACCACATACAATGACACAGATACCGCTACGTTTGGTCACCCATCCAACTTCTTGGACAAGTGCAGATTACTGTCGCAGCGAGCTCCTTTTTGATGTACTGCTGATAATTTAGCTTGAACCTTCACATCGGTAAAAAAAAAAAGCACCAACCATGCGTTTGCAAAGTTAACAAGGAAAATCCTGGCTTTGCGACTGTTGATCAAGCATTCGTTGTCAGCAGAACAGCAGTACATGTATAAAACAAGTGTAACACGTAAACTGCATGTAACATTACTTCAAGTAAGTGGCACTATATTCGTGTCGCCGGCGCCGATGCAATCGCGGCGTGAACAGGATCATACTTTTCGGCTTTCTAATGTAATGTCAGCTGATATTATTGCTCACATCACAAGCGTGTTTGCACGTGTTTACTTGCCTTACTGCGTACTCTCATGGTAAATAGGTTCTTAGAACCAAACTGTTGCAAACAGCGTCTTCTATAGACTTTGTTAATATAAGTTTCGGTCATCGCCATAATGTCAGCTTAATTTATCTTTAGACCATTCGTATTTGTCGTTTAGGGAACTGGCTAACTTCCAAGGATGTGAGGATTTCAGTTTGATGTTTCTAAAAATTGCTATCGGTTCAATGCCTCCTCGAGGGGTTTGGTAATCGGTTCCTATATCTAACCGACAGCAACCTGTTACCAACAATACCAAAACAAATGCGTATCGCGGTCTCCTTACCCAGCAATGCTGCAATACTAAAGTAACAAGCAGTTACACAGTTATGGTTAACAAACAAGGGCCCCTGTACACTGTCACCAATAAATCTAAGCAAGCGGTCGATGTCTGCGCGGGCGCAGTTTAGGCGGTGTAATGAGACATCGGTAGCGACACGGCAGCCGCGAACAAGGCAAGCTGTCCGGAGTAATGTATAGCCGGCAAGTTGCGTCTGCGTCACAATAGGGAGCTGAATGTGCTTGCGGTGAGGGTAAGACGTCAGTAGGAATGATGCAGGTGGGTGTCGTAGAGGCGCAGAAGGTATTATGTGATGGACGGGATGGCAAGCAGTGGCCAGCGTCTTCTTACATGTCGAGATCGCGAAGACATGAGCCGCACATGCACACTGACACAGTGGTCATTCTAGAGTGTCACTTGAGTAAGTGACGATAAAAACATTACACAAGGTGTCACCAGACTGACCGACCATGACACCAGTGCGGCACATGGCGACATAGAAGAGTGATTTAACAAATTTGTAATGAGCTATTGAAGTAATGCGAGGGCAGTAATTCTAATCCAAAAAATATAAATCAATCTGCTTAGCCTTTTCTACTGTGTTGAGGGGCCGGCTTCCAGTCTAACCGGATGCAGCTGAATACCAATATTTTACATGGAGCAACTGCCTATCTGACCTCCATAACCCAGTTACTGGGTGACATGACACCCCTTGGCAAGACTGGTTGTCAGACTTTTTTGGGCTTCTAACTACCCGTAACGACTGTCAAAGATCAACGAATAACAGCCGTGACCAACGGGTAACGTGCTTTCCAAAGCACCGAGGGGGCTCAATATGCATACACGAACCGACCGCGGCAAGCGTAGCTTACCCTGCGATCGACCCGTGCGGCTGTTATCATTTAGCCACGAGCCCCAGAATATCTTATCAAAGAAGCAAATAAAATGCAAGGATTCTGAATATAGGTCAGTTTGATCGACAAGCTCCGCCATCTTAGTATTCTTTCCGTCTCCACATTATACTTGCCAACATCATATAGTTAGCGACACCAACGATCATCGCGACATCTACAGATCTCAGCGATACCAGTATCTGTAGTGACAGCAGTGTCCCGACACTCGATACCATCACAGCACAATGCAGCACATTTGGAAGTGAACACAGCCAGCCATTGCTCCTAATGTTATTTACTGCGATCTGATTGGCGCAAACCTGACGTCACATCGTGCAGCATGCGTTAGATTAGCTGATAGGCTGATGCTGTTCGTATAATGCTGCAGTTAGGTGTGACATGGTTAGGCATTTGTTAGGGGCCTGTGAGTGATATAGTTTGGGGCTAGATGTATGGGCTGTGAAGTTGGACTAGTGGGTTGTGTTAATAGGCACCATTATTGAAATGGAGAAGCCAGGTTCCTATGGGTATTTTGTAGCAGTAAGTTTTCGCCAAGTCGTTTTAAATTAGGGTGCTCAGAAGATTGAAGATGCAAATTGTCTGATGGTTCAAATAAAATACTGAAGTCATTGTCCCTGGTAAATTATTCTATTATAACTTAGTGGCTGAATGAGATGAATGCATAGGGTTCTCCCTATGCATTCATCTCATTCACTCACTATCCCCTATCCTCCTTTCATTCCTTTCTAGGAATGAAAGGGGGATAGGGCAGAAAACATGAGATTAATATGGCGGAGACAAAGGCGAAGCATCAAAAATGTACAACGCCTTCATATTGCAATATGAAGGCGTTGTACATTTTTGATGCTTCTATGAAAACAAAACTTAAATGTCCCACTGTTATTGTTTGACAGGGTGTTGCGCGGAAACACTAAAACGTTGAGTAAGTTTATACGTCGACGTTGCCTGGTTTTTAATACTAATATTCAATACATTAATTCACCTTACAGTCAGTATGCTTTGAAGCGGTTGCGTTTCCGCTGCTTTACGATTTGCGGACGTTGCGCCGATGAATGCGTTGCGGGTTGCGTTCATAGTTGCAAGCTGGGCGAGTGAATAGAGAAGGTGTTGCGGGATAAGTTTCCATAATAAACCTAAATACATCTACAGAGAAGGATAATGTAAAATAATTGGTGTTTCCACGACTCTCTTTGTTTTAATATTGTATTGAAAACTGCTCGGAATATAATGGCAAACTAATGTGTTCAAATTATTTAACGCCTATGAATTTTGACGTCATTCAAGTTAATGTTCTATCAAAGATTTGCAGTTCATATGCTTTTGTCGTATATTGATAGTGTCCGCTGCGTAAGACGTACGTTTATGCAGTTTTTTCTGTTTTCCTAAGAAAGTGGGACAGTTGCCCTAGGAGGATACACGCCCCAAAATTCAAACTGACTTGTAAACGTACTATCATCGCAGTTAATACTTATAAGCAAAGAATACCCCCCACCCCCCACCCCGCTCGTGTGCGAGCGGCAACCGCTCTGAAAAATTTCGACGGGCGCGCTTTCGAAGATCATGAATTACGTATTCAATCATTTTACAAACGCGTGTAATTTTGATTTCCAATGGTAAGTGATATTATTTTATTGTTATTAGCAAGCATATAGTTTGAATATTACTGTCAGTAAAACGTTTTGTCATTTTTAAACGAGATTTCGTTTAAAAAGTTAGGGCATCAATCTCTATTGAAAAGGATAGACGCCTAGTTTTTTGTGAGTATGCCCTGAGGATGCCCTTAGGGGCGTCTATCCCCTATGGCTTAAGTTAATGTTTGCATATCATGTTCCCTTTTCTAAATTTCGGAAATACCTCGCAAGTACCTATTACGAGTACCAAGAGGCATTAATAGCTGCAATAGATACAATTTTGAAAGGCATATTTTGTATCAACGACATATTGTAGATATGGAATTTCATCGAGAATATAAAGGAGAAGATTCTCAAACAAAAATATAAGCAGCAGCTGCATTGAATTCCTTTTAAAAATATAATAAATATTTAAATAATAGACCCATGTATCATTAAATCGAAAAATCTGTTTAAATATCATTAATTTTCTAGAAAAAAAAAACAGTTTCAAATTTTACCCTACATTATGAAAAGAGAAAACAAAACTGTAAGATCCTGCGACCATTGCGCATAGTCATCAATCACCTGCTGAGCGACATAATCTTGATTCATATTCTGACAACATGCGTTTATCACAGAACTCAACACATTTGATAACTTAGCTCTAGGAATAGAATAAATTAGGAGTAAATTATAATTACTTGTCGCCCCTCTGGACCATGTATCATGTTGAGCCGCATTATACAATGCGCGGGCGCCGCTCGGGGGCGAACGGACTATACTGTACTGTGCTTAGCAAAGCATAGAACAATTCTCAGCAGGAGGTGCAGTGTACGTTGAGCTGTTATCATGGTAATGTGCTGCAGCAGACAGACGCTCCTTTCATAGAAGTATAGCGTTACCAATCACTATACTGCGGCAGGCTCTCCTGGCATTCAATTGCGTAACACACTTACGACGGCAATGCATTTTGACTGTTCAAAAACATTAATTGCGTTATTTACGTTGCGGAGCAGTCAAATTTTTCAAATATAATTATGTAGTAATGGATGCCACAATTCCTTCAAAATCTTTTGGATGTTGATTGAAAGTGTGTTACGCATTAACAGCGTTGGTTTCATACTAAAGAGTCTTTCTATTTATTCCACTTCAATTCCATTCTGAAAATTAAATCTTTCGATGTGTATTTTAACAACAAAAATATTTATCCTAGTAATATTTATTTGTTTCAGAATCAAAGCACTCTGCCCGGTACCAGTTGCTATGTAAGGTTTCCATTCATTTTATTTTTATTATTTGTTCACAAATACTATGAACAGTCTGTTTCATTTATCGTGCCACGTCAATTCAAACGCTTGGCCACCCTGGCGCCTGGCGCGGATCACGGACGTACATCTACAAGTTCACACCTCATTCTTATTACTTTGTGCCGCCCGCGGCAGGGGATCTGCTGATCTTATGGAAATCCTAATTTCTAAGGAGTTAAGCTGTTCCTAATGAATGCGACGGGATCAGTGGCTGATATTAGTGGTGTGGTGCAACGTAGGAAGTATAACGTTTGTGTTGCGATATGAAACTAACAGAATCTTTAGGGGTTGTGGCAGTGTGCCGCTGCAACATAATCCCGTCATTAGCCGTTTGATCAGTAAAGCAAGCGTTCTCAGCTACTTGTAAAATACCTATTTTATCATGTACCAGCTTCCGCCAGCGGCTCCGCCCGCGTGATGTCTTTATATAATTATATCCTATGCTACTCAGTGATAATATAGCATTCTACTGGTGGAATAATTTTTAAAAACGGTTTATTAGTTTTGAGTATTCATAACAAACAAACAAACATACAAAAACATCAAAGACGGCACGGTTGGCGCAGTAGTTTAGCGATTAACTGCTGCGCTGCGTGTAGCGGGTTCGATTCCCGTACGGAACAAATATTTGTATGACTTACAAGTAGTTGTTCCGGGTCTGGCTGTTTGTGTATATGAGTTTAAATGTTTGTAAATGCACCCACGATACAGGAGAAATTCCTAGTGTGGGACAACGTTCTTAAAAAAAAAACTTTTCTCTTTATAATATTAGTTTAGAAGTTTAGACTAGCAGCGCTCCGCCCCGTTTCACCAGCATAAATAAAGGAATATAAGGATAACAAATATTCTATGTGTTAATCCAAGTTTTAAACTATGTGTCAAATTTCATCCAAATCCGTTCAGTAGTTTTTGCGTGAAAGAGTAACAAACATCCATCCATCCATACTCACAAATCGCGTTTATAATATTATTATAAGTACGGAATTACTCATCAAATAATAATAATAATTGGCTTGATGCAGAAAGCGGTACTTCTCTGGACACGGCGCGTATCGTTAGGAGGTTCCTCTCTCAGGAGCCCTGAACACCAGTAGCTTGGACCCTGTTCCCTTTAACAGTGGGCTACATTTTTTTGGTATTTTTAAATGTTTGTTTTTTTGTAAAAATATTATTTAAAATGTAAATGATGTGTAGGTATATGTATGAAATAAAGGAAATAATATAATATAAGTAGGAAGTAGGATTTATAAGTATTTGTAGGTACTTATACATACTGTGCAATAACCACGTTTTGGTGATTAAGTATGGTTTTTCACCGTACCTACCACAAATTAAATATTCAACTTTCCTTCGTAAGCTGCGATTAATATAAATAATAATTATGTAAAATATCTTCGTATTGGTATTTGTTGGTGATCACTTTACATAGGATTAGTTGTCATGATGGAAGAAGCTCTGTTAATAAAACATTTGAATTGTTGGATGTCATGTCTGAAGATGCATAAGTATCGGCGATTTGTGTACTTTTGTTTTGATTTTCGTAACCGAAGGAGTAGTCTGTGAGACGTACTTTTAAATAACAAGCCGTTGTACATCTACATCACCCTGGCTGTGTGGAGGGCGTCTGAGCAAGTGTCGCGGTACGATCGTCTTGTTGGCGCCCCGCTGCGCTGCGCGCCTGCGCACCGCAGAAGTTCTCGCAGGAGTCACGCAAGACATATCTAGGGCATTAGGGGGAGGGAAACATCAGAACATAGATATCCGTGATTCAGAAGGACTTTAAAATTTACAAACTTATTTGTGTCGTCTACTTCGTAGTTTCTAAACGGGGAATCAATTAGAACATACCTACCAATAAAATATGAAATCGTACATAGGTAATTAATTTCGCGGGAGCTTTCACTTTGACAAGAGTTTTCATTGCACCCTATGTTCTAGGTGCTTATAGATAACATGCTCGAAATTGACTATCGATACTCAAACGATCAATAAAAATCGAGCAAATCTGTAACAAGCTGAGAGATGTAAAAGATCGTCAAACACAGCTCATCACGCGACAATAACGATCGGCGAATCGGGCTAATCTGTAGGCACGCAGCTCGCAAAAGTTTTGTGAAAATTGTGGCAAACATCGATGATCGATGTGGCAAATGAAAAACTTGATGAATTCACTTGATATCTTGATTTAATGTATCCACCGTAACTTGAAGTATTTGAACAATATTTGATGAGTAATTCCGTATTTTACATGAAATGTTATAAATTGACCGACATGAATTTTTGCAACTCTCTATTCTTCACTCACATCTATGGATCAGTGTTGCTAGTAACGAATGAAAGTTTCGATACAAAATAGATGAGGTTGCAGATAAAATATGATGAGGTTATGGAATTTAGAACTAAGATCTGATAATTATTAAAATACAAATCATGTTAATTTGCGCTAACAGTCAGCTTCTTCACAGCACGATCAACGCACTGAATATTGTCTAACTGTTAAAACGGAAGCTACAAGCCGACGTTCATCTGCATGCCGGCAGCCATCTCCGTAATTCCGGGTTGCAAGGCATGCTGCTAATTACGTGAACGGCTGGAGCTGGATACTGTTCCCAGGGCTGGGCCAACAGGCTGGCCGGCGCACATGTGACGCGCAGTGATTGATGCATGGCTGCGTGCGCGCTTGTCGCTGTCAATTACACGCAGGTTCATCCATCACTGCGGTGACGACCACCGGCTGAGACGTCAAGAGCAAAGCAGATTTTTGTAACTTCATGGTCATGGTCATCCATAAGGAGATTTGAAACGGTATTAGACTTCGTACCTATGAGCTAAATGGTGCCATTAATCCCTACGCGGCTTAGACGGAAATCCTAGAACAAAAGAGAAAGTAAATTGTGATCTTGGTTGGTTTTTTGCATTTGCCTCATGTTGTTTTTTGCCAAATTTTATGTTCTTTACATTTTGTTCTTACCTTGTTTTATTTTTAGGGTTCCGTTCCTCGAAAGGAAAAAACGGAACCCTTAAAGGATCACTTTGTTGTCCGTCCGTCTGTCTGTCTGTCAAGAACCTTTTTCTCAGGAACGCGTGGCGGTATCAAGCTGGAATTAATATCAAATACTCAAGTCTGACCTGTGAAAAAATCAAACTTCTAAGCCAACGCAATCAAAAGATACAGCCGTTTATGCCGCAAATTTCCGACACTCTCAAGGGAATCAAAACCTAAAGGGTACTTCCCGTGAACTCAGAATCTTGAAATATGGTACGAAGCAACGTCTTATAGCACAGATAAAGGAAACATTTTGAAACCGTAAATTTTTAGTTACATCATATAATAAAAATATTTTTAATAATTTTAAACTTACTACCCCTTTCCTCATGAACGTGTTATATAAATGTAATTATTGTGTCTAAAAATAAATAATATGATATATAAATGTAATTATACTTGTTATACCTATAAATGTAATTATTATCTACGATTAATTTACTAAATGAATTTAATAACAAACTTATTTTTTATAAGTCAAACACTGATTTGACTCAACTGTTGTTATTGTCTCCAATATCTTGGTTGAATTATGTAGTAGGGTCACACTGATTTATTTGTTGTTCCTTTATTTAAATACTAAATGATTGAGGATACAAGTTTTATTAAATTATTTTGTTAAGAATATCTAAGAGATTAGTTTACGTATAAATTATATTTTTGTAAAGGTATTATTACAGTTTATAGTTTAAAAGTATTTGTTTTGTACTAATAGTTCAGTTCATTTTATCTGTGGCAATATTCATGTTAGATAGGGTAAGCTATACAACTGTCATTTGAAATGTTTTAAAAGGTCGTGTAACTTAATTCTTGTTCTCTTTTCTGTACGTGTCACTGGACTGGTAACAATATAAAAGCTTATGTTAACATCTAATTACAGACCCTGAGTGATGTCCATGTCCGTAATATCGAGTTGCTAAAAGCTAATATAAGGAAATAATGTTGCTTATCAGAAGTTCTGCTTTTATTGTAAAATGGATTGAAATAAGGATGATCAGATCACTTCTGATGAAAGATCGACTAACTACAATGTTCATGTAAGTTAAATTGTCATTATATCTTGATTATTGCTGATAACTATGATGTTCTGTATGTATTAAAATATTGCTAATATTGCTACATAAGTGTTAAATCGAATTAAGGAATATTCATATTCTATTTGTCATTGATAAAGTTGTTAGCTTTAAGAAATGGTCCAAGAGATTAATGTAATAACAAAACTAAATGCTAATGTAAAAATATGTTGATAAAATACTTCAAAACAAGCTTCCGTGGAGTTTCTTATCCTTCTTCTCCACGAAGACCTAGATTTGGAACGGATAACTAGCTTTCTCATTAACAATACCTATTTATTGACAAGTCTAATTGAAATAAATGCCTAGTCTTGTCTCCATGTGCTTTCTTATAATCCTTTTCCCTACACACCATATTCATAGATATTAAAATACATAACATAACATCACGCCTTGTTTCCCCGAGGGGTTGGGCAGAGGTGCACCTATAGTAGGTACACCCACATATTAAAATGCCTACATGATTAAATAATTAACTAATAGGTAACCTGAAAATCCTGACACTCAAAAGTCGATAGTTAAGTGGATATCAATGCCTCTAAATGTAGTATATCTAATAAACTTTTTCTCACATCAGAAGTGGGATAGTGCCCTGTCTTACATAAGCGATTTCTAATGAATTTTATTATGCTATTTTCATAATCAATGTTGGAGCTATTGGTGATTTTGCTGGAAGCCGTGGTGTCGCCGGATAGCTGTCTAAGCCCTCACCAGGAGGATGACATCATGCTGCCAACTCCTGGAGTAGGATTCTATCGGTGATTTTGCTGGAAGCCGTGGTGTTACCGGGTAGCTGTCTAAACCCTCACCATGAGGATGACATCATGCTGCCAACTCCTAGAGTAGGACTGTAAGTGGGAGCTGCAGGGCCGGTAAGGCCTTTAGAGGCTCTGCTTTGATATTACTTTGAAATGAGAGAACATCAACTGATGGTGCATCATAGAAAAAGTTTTGTAACCTTTAAACTAGAATATTTTAAAACAGGATGGTGCCGATTCTCTTGACGCAAATGCCTTTAAACTGGGCTGGAAATCGCCAAAATTTAGTTTACTCTTGTCAAACGATGATTTCCCATTCTGAAATAGACAAAGTATATTTGACTATATTTTGAAACAACCAACTTAACTATATTTTAGTTTAACAGCATTAAGATGGTACTGAGATTTTAATTTAGTGTAAAAGACAATTTTGCTATTCTGAATTTTGCCTAACTGAGTCTGACCTTAAATTAGTTGTCATGAACTAAAATTCACACGAACACCTCGACTTCGGGTGCAAAAACAGTACTGTACTGGTTTTTTTTCTTTTCTTTTGCTTGTATCTCGAAAATGGTGTGTCCTATCGCAAAAATAATGAAAATTTCGTCCCCCTTTTTAAAACCCTTAAACCCCTAATACTCAACAAGAAGGTAATATTTTTTTTTTATATTTTCCATGCAAAAAGTGAAAAATTCCAAATAAAAAAGGTCGAGGCTATAAAAAAAAAAAAAAACACGGAATAGGGCAAACAAGTATGTACCACGTGGAGTCGTAATTGTCAAATTCAATTTTGGTTGTTTCGAAATATTTTTTGAGTTGAGACTATTACAGAAAAGCTTTACGATTCTCATAGCCAGGAGTGAAGTCTTGGTGATAGTTTGGTTGGTTTTGTTTTGTGTACGGGAGAATCGCCACCAGTGTTTGTCATTAAAAGTTAAGCTTCAATTGGTATTTTAACAAATTTCAAAAACAAAGTTCTCTGAAAACAATGGTATCTACTTGCATAAAAATATACTTATAAAAAAAAAAAGAAAAATGTGCCTACTTACAATGATTAAATATGTTGAAAGATCATTAGGTAATGAACCAAAAATAGTGAACATCTAATTGAAGCTTAGCTTATAAAACCAATAATAACTAGGTACGTTGTTACTCTAGCTAGATTATAATTAATTAATTTTTGTTCTCACAAAGATGAGACTGAGAATAGGATACAAGTGTTCACTTAGATGAAACTTGGCATTACAAGAGTACTAATTTAATGTATATATAAATTAGGTAACACAGAAAAACCAAAAATGAGATTGGGTTTCTGAACAGGACATTGCGAGGAATTGTGTACTAAATTACTTAGACCATTGTTTTCAATCTTTGATCCTGCTTTAAGAACTGAGTTATATACTGATGCTACTGCTATACGATATGGTGCTTTTTTAACCCAGAAATACGATACTGATTTTTAAGTCATTTGTTTTAGTAAAAGAACTACACCTGCAGAGTCAAAATATAGTTCTTATGATTTAGAAACTCTAGCTATTCACAACGCCTTGAAACACTTCCGTGTCTATTTACTAGAAATTAACTTTATAATTATCACAGATTGTAACACTATGTGCAATGAACAGTCAGAGTGGCCGAACGTTCTGTGGAAAGTACAACAATTAATTAACACAACTGTACAAAATCCATGGGCTCTACCCCTTTGCTATTACTTACGACGTACTAGAAGAAAAAGATAGACAAAATCCAAATAAATTAGAGGCTGACCGAGAAATAGCTAGACAAATTGCAGAAAAATTCAATAAACGTTTAGATGTCACTCGTCGTAACAATGTAAACTTTAACGTAGGAGATGTAGTGTATGCCTCGCGGAATCATATGCGTAATGATGAATTGGCACCTAAATTAAAGGGCCTTTGAAATATCTTCTATCCTTTCTAATGATCGTTTTGCTCTGCAAGGTCTAGGTAATTTACGAAACATTTCAGTAGCCAAAGAAAAATTAAGATTCTGACACTTTACCTAATTACATTTTCTTATTTTTGTGTTGATATTTTGTTCTATTAATCTGACATGTTAAGTTACTGAAAGCATATTTTAATTAATTACACACATACACTACGGAAATAAATAGAAAGAATTATGTATAATTATATAACTTATAATATTATATATATACTGCTGGTCGGTCACTGCCCTGATACCTTTCTGAAATTCATGCGCAGCAGGTGATAGGACTGGTATGTCAAGGCCAGAGGCTACTTATGATATTACTGCTGGTCGGTCACTGCCCTGATACCTTTCTGAAATTCATGCGCAGCAGGTGATAGGACTGGTATGTCAAGGCCAGAGGCTACTTATAACATTACTGCTGGTCGGTCACTGCCCTGATACCTTTCTGAAATTCATGCGCAGCAGGTGATAGGACTGGTATGTCAAGGCCAGAGACTTCTTGAAAACACATATTTATTTATTTTAATATAATTAGTTGGGTACTTCGAGAGCGAAGTACAGGTTTAAACAATCACAAATTACCATTTGTGATTGTTATTTTGGTACATTTCAGTTTAATAGAACATCCAAACAATAGATTTACATATAGTTTTAATTTATCCTAGTAAAATATGTGTTATTAGGAGCTTAAAATCCGATGAGATACACTTATGATTCTTCACCTAATTACATTTATATATCAAAATTCAAAAAGAAAAAAATGTTTCCGCTGGTCGGTCATTTGCTTGGTGCAAGTCTATCCCACTAACAACGGGTGGAGGGGACTTGACAGGTCTAGGCAATTGGCAAAACAAAAGTAAAACAATTGTAGAAAAAGGGTCTCTAAGGTACTTCGAGAGCGAAGTACCATCGAAGAAGTTCATATCTATACACCGTAAGGACTATTTCTGCTTGCAGCGCTCGGGCGCTATAAAACCGGGGCGGTAACAGATGTGGCCATCATGTTCACAGGATTTTGTTTTCAAACTGCTTAGATATGAAGTTCTTCGATAGTACTTGTCAGCATGACCGTGTTATATAAATGTAATTATTGTGTCTAAAAATAAATAATATGATATATAAATGTAATTATACTTGTTATACCTATAAATGTAATTATTATCTACGATTAATTTACTAAATGAATTTAATAACAAACTTATTTTTTATAAGTCAAACACTGATTTGACTCAACTGTTGTTATTGTCTCCAATATCTTGGTTGAATTATGTAGTAGGGTCACACTGATTTATTTGTTGTTCCTATATTTAAATACTAAATGATTGAGGATACAAGTTTTATTAAATTATTTTGTTAAGAATATCTAAGAGATTAGTTTACGTATAAATTATATTTTTGTAAAGGTATTATTACAGTTTATAGTTTAAAAGTATTTGTTTTGTACTAATAGTTCAGTTCATTTTATCTGTGGCAATATTCATGTTAGATAGGGTAAGCTATACAACTGTCATTTGAAATGTTTTAAAAGGTCGTGTAACTTAATTCTTTATCTCTTTTCTGTACGTGTCACTGGACTGGTAACAATATAAAAGCTTATGTTAACATCTAAGTACAGACCCTGAGTGATGTCCATGTCCGTAATATCGAGTTGCTAAAAGCTAATATAAGGAAATAATGTTGCTTATCAGAAGTTCTGCTTTTATTGTAAAATGGATTGAAATAAGGATGATCAGATCACTTCTGATGAAAGATCGACTAACTACAATGTTCATGTAAGTTAATTGTCATTATATCTTGATTATTGCTGATAACTATGATGTTCTGTATGTATTAAAATATTGCTAATATTGCTACATAAGTGTTAAATCGAATTAAGGAATATTCATATTCTATTTGTCATTGATAAAGTTGTTAGCTTTAAGAAATGGTCCAAGAGATTAATGTAATAACAAAACTAAATGCTAATGTAAAAATATGTTGATAAAATACTTCAAAACAAGCTTCCGTGGAGTTTCTTATCCTTCTTCTCCACGAAGACCTAGATTTGGAACGGATAACTAGCTTTCTCATTAACAATACCTATTTATTGACAAGTCTAATTGAAATAAATGCCTAGTCTTGTCTCCATGTGCTTTCTTATAATCCTTTTCCCTACACACCATATTCATAGATATTAAAATACATAACATAACATCACGCCTTGTTTCCCCGAGGGGTTGGGCAGAGGTGCACCTGTAGTAGGTACACCCACATATTAAAATGCCTACATGATTAAATAATTAACTAATAGGTAACCAGAAAATCCTGACACTCAAAAGTTGATAGTTAAGTGGATATCAATGCCTCTAAATGTAGTATATCTAATAAACTTTTTCTCACAAACACGTATAGGTATTAAATTGAAATTCATGTCAAATACTCAAGCCTATAATACCTTTTAAGGTATAGGATATCGCAAGGGAATTAAAACCTAAAGGGTACTTCCAGTCGACCTAGAATCTTGAAATGTGGCATGAAGCAATGTTTTATAGCACATATAAAGAAAAATTTCGAAAGCCTTAAATTTTTGGTTACATCACTTTTTTATAATTATAAACTTAATACCCTTTTCCTCATGAACGCGTAGAGTATCAAGTTGAAACTCATATAAAATACTTAGGTCTAATTGCCTTTAAGCTGTGAAAATAAAACAAATTTCTAAGTCAACGCAAAAACGCAAAGGTACAACCATTTATACCGCATATTTTGAAACTCGCAACTACTCGCAAGGAAACAAAACCTAAATTAAAATTGTGATTACAAATATAATTGTTGTTACCGCAATGACCGCGACTTATCTCTATCTTTAATATCGATTTTAGAATGAATCCCCAAAATGGGATTTCCACATATTTTTCATCCATAAACATGTTTCAGTTAATAAACAATAGCACTACACGAAGTAGTACAAATATAGATACCAAGATGCTGCAAAGCTAGTGTAGATATTTGAGTTATATTTTATTATAAATGATATGTGTTAATATAAAAAAAGGATTACTGAAACGATAAAGAGACCTTTGTCTTTAATTTATGCCCCTCCAGCTTTCCATATTGTAGTGTTACGGATTTCATTTTGCATATCTATGTCTCGATTGTCGTAATGAGTGAACTTAAAGGTTTGTACGGAACCCTCGGTGCGCGAGTCCGACTCTCACTTGGCCGGTTTTTTTTGTTATGATTTTACTTTTACAGTTCTAATTCAATATTTTTCTAGAGTTTTCATATTTTTACTTTTAACTACAACCCACAACTGCTAGCCGTGCCGATCGCCAGGACCAATCGACTGGGGAACACCGAACAACACGCGTAGTAAACGAAGTCCACGAGAAAATAGACATACTCGTATTTTCGTGCAATCTGAGGGAATTCTTTCTTGTTTAAAAATAGTTAGTTGAGTAGGTATTGCTGTATAAGTAGTAATTTCATATTTCATTTTCAATATTATGTGTTATATACATAATATTAATAATAGTAATTGATAGCCACACTATCTTATTAGCTCTAAAATCTGTGAGGTAAAAATAAATGAAATAAAAACGGGCCAAGTGCGTGTGCATAATGAAGGGTTCCGTAGCTGGGATGAATATATCGCAAGAACAAAGTTAACTTTGTAGTTGAAAGACATGTTCTCCCATACGGAATGTATGGGAGAACATGTTTTTGCAACCGCAAATGTAAGTTGGTCGATTATTATTTATTTATTTATTTATATATACTTTATTGTACACCACAAAAACACATAACAAAAAAACAAAATTAACACTACAAAATATACAATGGGCGGCCTTATCGCTTTCCGCGATCTCTTCCAGGCAACCTTGGAATGGACAGTGATTTGCCTGGACATAAAATGGGGCTGTCGTTGGTGCAAATAAAAACTATACAATATACTAGAATAGATACACAGATATATACATATCCTAAATAATAGATACATAAATACATACATACTGACTAAATATATAAACAACAAAAATAAATGAAGACTATAAATAATTACAGTTACGAGAACAAGATCACAACGACAAGTAATGTTCCTTCACGAGTCTCTTAAATATTGGTAATGATTGCGCGCGTTTAATTTGAACTGGCAATGCATTCCACAAACGAGCGGCCTGGACAGTAAAAGACTTGTCGAGGAAATTAGGTACTCGTGAACTTGTAAAGCCTTCTTAGCTGTGATAGTTTTCCTTTTAATTTCGTTAAATGTACTACTGCCGTGATGCCATTATGATTACCGTTATTACTTTTTATTTTATTTACCATTTAACTTAGGGGGGGGGGGGGGCACTAGAGTCTAACAAAAATGGCACTTTAAAGCTTAATATTTCGTTAACCGATCCCTGAATCCTAAAACGGTTGGCACAAACTTGACTAATATTTTTGAATGACCTTTCCAGCAATACCCCACACCGTGGGATAGTTGAGAAAACAAAAACAACCCCACTTACCTACGTGTAGGGGAGGTAGGTAACCTTTTTTTCATTTTATATTTCCACTTTGTCGGCGTGGTTACTATGTATACATTGTATGTTAATATGTATACGTGATTAATATATATACCCATGCCAAATTACAGCTTTCTAGTACTAACAGTCTCTGAGCTAAGCCGCGGACAGACGGACAGACAGACAACAGACGGACATGGCGAAACTATAAGGGTTCCTTGTTTACTACGGAACCCTAAAAAACTCATGAACATGCATGCATTTTATAATTTTCACTTAATTTTTATCATCAGAATCTGTGATTTAATATGCGAATGTTGTGCGTCTGTTATGACGCACAACTTATCCTAATCCACTGAAGTGCTACTTGTCCTATTAATTCTCCATAAAAATGTATTCCCCTTTTTCTTCCTTAATAATGCCTCTAGATCAAACATGTTTTTTTTTATAAAATCAAGGGCTGCTGTGGACACGTCTCTGTTATTTCCTTTTTTTTCAGCAACTTATTGGTAAAGAAAATATGACCCTCGAAAAAATGACTAAAATGCCCTTTTATCGTCGCGTCGTCGTGATTAGAGGACTACCAGACAAATTCGAAAACTTTTTAACATAAAAGAAAATGATAGTCCAGGAAACTAGACATACTCTTTCTTAAAATTTAAATGTTACAAATAATTGAATCGGCTCAGTTTTCGAGGAGAAAAAGGGGAATACGAAACGTCGATCTCGATGTTGTTTGTGTTTTAATCGGTCTGAGCTGCAGCTGTCCCCTATCGAACCTTACGGGGCCTTGAGGTAACACGACGGCAGTAGTTAGTAGTACATATTATACATAATATACTTTGAACCAGTACCCACATATGTAGATGTACATATTATATATTATATTATTATTTATATATACATAATGTAATTTGAACTAACAAACTCCGTGTTTTTCCAACTCCACAACATCAGTCTTGCTTATACTTGTCATGCGTTTCAAGCTAGTTCGTCAGGCGTAGGCGCGGGCGCACGTTCGCGTTCATTTGCGAAAGGCAAAAACATCTCACGCGCTCACTAACATAACGTATTCCACGCTGTGCGCCTGCGCTCCTAACGAGCAGCCAATGAAAATAGTTTGCACCTACAGGCACTGGTACTACACCGGCACCATTCATTATTAGAGAAATGCCACTGAGATAGGGGGCAGTCCTGTGGGAGATATGCTGCTTCGTACCAACTCTTTATTTTGCCAACAAGACCCATATCGCATTAAGTTGCACCTGCACGCGTAGCATGACAACCATAGAAACGGGTTTTGTCGACGGAAGAATAGACAAAATGACAGATTGTGATTGTTTATCTGTCATTTTGTCATTCTTCCATCGATAAAACCTGTTTCTATCGTGATCATGCAAAGCTTGCATTAGCTTTTTTTATAACTAACCTTTTATAATAACCTTTTATAGCTTTGATACCTACCTACCACCTACCTGCCTACTACAATTTCACGCCTGCATAATTGTTTTATAATAATTCTCTTTAGTTTAAAACCGATTCATTGAATCTGTTTATAGCCCTATTTGATTACCGGCAATCAATTTTATCCTAAACTTTGGAAGTTCATGCTGTCGACGTGCAATTTTTTTCTTACGACTCATGTCATTGCAGAAAAATCTTTAGAATAAATGGTTTTTAAAAACGATGACTATAAAATACCGACATTTATTTATCCAGTGCTATACCTATTGCCTTTTTTCATTGTTAATTATAAATGTGCTCACTGGGAGCCGGTGATTTATGAACCCTGTGTGGTTAAAAGTTGCCTTGCTTAGAACTGGGAACGCCCAGCATTTAATTATCTCTGTGTTCCATATTCCCTAGAAGAGTTCATCTTCGACAAACGGTGCAGGAGACGTGACTAATCATCCGGATTCTGGTCTTCCACCCCCGGGTTAGCGCGACTAGATGGAGTCCCGCCGGCGTGACGGGACTAAGAGGAGCCTGCAGGATATAATCACGCTGTTCAAGGAGACCGACCCTGACGACGTGCCGACGTTTGTGGCGAAGGAGCTACACAAGCTTCCTCCCGTCACCTTCGACCACGTCGATGTAACGAGCCTTCTGAAGGACATTGTCAATACATGTCACGGAGCCGGCCTCGATATATCGTCGTTGAATTCCGCGTCAGCAGTTTCGTCGCCAGCGCATCCGTCGATTGCTGAGCTTACAGAGCGCCTCGCCACCGCCAGCGCGCCCTGCAGCCCCATGCACGACATTGCGCCCGCCGCCCGCGCCTCATGCCCCATCCCGCTGCCAGTGTCTGGAGCCCTGGCGAAAGCTCTACTAAGGAATTTCACTAGCGTCACCGCGAGTGCCCCTGGCGCTCCTAGTATCAAGCCCATGCCAGAAAAGGCGCCGAATAGGGTTGATAATGATGACGGTTTCATGACGGTGCAAAGGAGGAAGCGCCGATCGCGAACGAACAAGAACCGCTGCGGTAAAGCTCCTACGGACCCTGAAGTGAGCCTGCGTGCCGCAAAGTCGAACACACCGGTGTACATATCACTACACCACTAAGGCGGAGGACATCGTGGAGTACGTGCAACAAAAGACGAGTTACATGCCGAGGGTGCAGTTACTAGAATCGCACCGGAATGTCAACTTCAAGGCGTTCGTCGTGCGAGTACCGAACTGTTATCTGCCCCTCGTCATGGAAGAAGACTTTTGGCCGCAAGACGTGGTGTTCTGTCACTTCCGCGGACAAGTTCCATAGGACAGCACAAAGTCAAGCTAGTGCAAAGTGAAGTACTACTAACATAGTCTAAGCCTTATGTATTAACACAAGCTTTTGTTTATATTTTGGGTTAGCAGCCGCCTTACCACACTCAAGAGTAAATACACAGTACAAAAAATATCAATTCGTTGCCCAAACTAAACCAAATGCACCATGTAGCGAAGTGATATCGAACTGTAGAAATGTAAAATGAACAACAAACGATAAACTTGTAATTTGTGTAGGTGAAAATGACCATAACATAAATCTTATCTTGTCTCAATTGCAAAATATATTGAATTTATTTAGTATTATCACTATAATTGACATAAATGTCGTAAATAACGTGTTCCTGAATGTCAATAAATTAAACAATTCTATAAAAAATGTATGTGGTAAGTATAAAAAATGTCACTATGTAAAACAAATAAGCATCAAACTATCTGTTATTTGTAATTCAATCAATTTCGTAATACAGTGTAGCGACTATAATGATAAATATTTGAACCCTAGTGAAATTCGAAAGAGAATAGCAAGTGGCAAATCAAGTTTCAAATTGAACATTGGTACACATGAACCAAAAAAGGGACAATTCCCTACTACTTTAAAGTACAAAGTCGCCTTCAAAGTGTTAAGCATCCTAAAAGTAACAACTTTACAAAGGGTCGGAAAGGAACTATTCCGCACTATTTTACTGTTTCAAATAAGAGTGACTCATTTTTTCGTAACTAAATCCAACAAAACGCACCATTTTAGAATATTTCATCAAAATATCGCTAGTGTTTTATCCAAGCTAGAACTACTAGAACTTACTATTCAAGAATTAAAGGATGAAAATAATGACCTCGATGTAATATGTTCCGTACAAATCTATAGGTATATAAGTAAAAGTTCACCCATCATGACAATCGAGTCATAGTTATGCAGAATAAAATCCATAACACTACAATATGGAAAGCTGGAGGAGCATAAATTAAAGACAAAGGTCGCTTTATCGTTTCAGTAATCCTTTATTTTATAGTAACACATATAATTTATTTTATAATATAACTGAAATATCTACACTAGCCTTGCAGCAGCCTTGCAAAAGTCTGCTGATGAATGATGGCAAGTTTTTTTTAATCAAAATTATTTATTTATAAAGTTCTATCTATTTAGAAATCTGGTACAAAAATACTAATTAAGTACATTTGAACCGGATCTGTAAATGGTGACTGAAAAAGGTATGAATAGTACCACATTGAACATTGAAGTTCGAAAAAACGTTATCTATAGCTGTACTACTTCGTGTAGTGCTAGTGTTTATTAACGGAAACATGTTTATGAATGAAAAATATGTGGAAATCCCATTTTGGGGATTCATTCTAAAATCGATATTGAAGATAGAGATAAGTCGCGGTCATTGCGGTAACTAGAATTATATTTGTAATCACAATTTTAATTTAGGTTTCGATTCCCTTGCGAGTAGTTGCGAGTTTCAAAATATGCGGTATAAATGGTTGTACCTTTGCGTTTTTGCGTTGACTTAGAAATTTGTTTTATTTTCACAGCATATAGGCAATTACACCTAAGTATTTGATATGAGTTTCAACTTGATATCTCTACGTCTTCATAAGGAAAAGGGTATTAAGGTTTTTTTTTAAATTGATGTAACCAAAAATTTAAGGTTTTCGGAATTTTTCTTTATATGTGCTATAAAACATTGCTTCATGCCAAATTTCAAGATTGTAGGTCGACTGGAAGTACCCTTTAGGTTTTAATTCCCTTGCGATATCCTATACCTTAAAACGTATTATAGGCTTGAGTATTTGATATGAATTTCAATTTAATACCTCTTCGCGTTCATGAGGAAAGGGGTAGTAAGTTTAAAATTATTAAAAATATTTTTATTATATGATGTAACTAAAAATTTACAGTTTTCGCAATTTTTTCTTTGTCTGTGCTATAACACGTTTCTTCGTGCCAAATTTCAAGATTCTGAGTTTACGGGAAGTACTCTGTAGGTTTTGATTCCCTTGCGAGTGTTAAAAATTTGCGGAAATTTGCGGCATAAACGGCTGTATCTTTTGATTGCGTTGGCTTAGAAGTTTGATTTTTTCACAGCTCCAAGAGACAGTAGATTTCAGTATTTGATATAAATTCTTGATACCTCCACGCGTTCTTGAGAAAAAGGGTCTTGACAGACAGACAGACGGACGGACAACAAAGTGATCCTATATGGGTTACAAAAGAACTAAATTATAAAGAATTGTTATTTGTTAAAAACTACGCAACCTGGTATAGAATTAATGTGTAATAAATTAGTTATTATATGTGTTTATCGCACACCTCAATCTGATCCAACTCAGTTTTTATCAAAATTACACAAACTTTTGCACGATTTAATAAATAAATACAAATGTATTTATTTTGTTGTAGTTTATGTAATTTTGATAAAAACTGAGTTGGATCAGATTGAGGTGTGCGAATACAAATTTATTTATTTATAGTAAGAAATGAAATGAAATGAAATGAAATTGTTTATCCTGTAAATAGGATATTGGAATCACATCTACACGGCATTTAAAATAAAAATAAAAAGCTAGATGAGTTCAGCGTTTCCTATCTAACTACTCTGAGAAGAAAGGCCGAAAAAAACTCGAGAGGTCTCTGTTAAAGTCCCGACATAATCTTGGTCAGCCCATGTATATGAGGGCCATATATATGAGGACCATGTAGATTAGTCTGAAATGGTCTTTTGAGAAAAGAACCACACAGATTTGAGTGGACCTGCCCTGTCAGTGCAAGCATTTGTCAGTAATCGTAGAGCTCAACTCAGAACTTACGTAGCTCAACTCGACGAACAATACCGAAGAAAGGAAATTTGGGTAGGCCGCTTAAACTACTCAAACTGCCAGACCATCATTAAAACGAACTGAGAAAGAAAAAAAAAATATCCATATAGTCCTCACATTCACTAAAATTAAAATAATATCCAAAGTAATCATGTAATTTTGTATAATATATTCAACAATGTCAATGTTTATCATCAAAAAAAATCATTAAAATATACCAGTATTATACTGGTATATTTTGATGATTTTACTGAATAATTAGGCATAATGTTAATTTTTATGATTATATCACAAGGTTTAGCAGAGCGAGCAGCTCAATCCCAAGTTTTTTTTATTTTCTAAATAATCTGACATTTTATAGTACCCTTTTTTTACAAAGTTTGGTTTTTATACAGCTTTTAAATCGTTTAATGGGTAAGTTTCGAATGTCGTCAAATTTGAACAATTTATTATTAACAAAACGTCTCAGCACGTCTAATAAAAATGTGACATTATTTGCATTACGTCTCACAACGACGCCGTAAGCCATAGTAAATTCCATTAGTTGAATTTTTGCGTCGCAACACTTGCAAGTTACAAACACTTTGAGCCACAACAAATCGAATTTTGGCGGCTTATTGTTGTATCGTCTACTACACACTTGCAAGCGCAACGTCACACGCAACGTCCGAACATGTCGCGTGGAGCAGCAACGTTTAAAAATGTTGACGGGAATAGACGTTGCGGCCAAATGCAGTTATATTGACCGTATATGGAACAACATCATCTGACGTCGACGTCTTTTGACGTTGTGTTTTATCTTATAACACTCTAGGATACTTGAAGAGCAGAACGTTTGTGAACGTATGTCCATTTTGTATGAAAAAATATTGTGTCATAACGTGCGCACTTCACGAGAGCGGCACGGGCCTGAACGTGTTAAACTATGAATATCGGAAATCTTCTTAAAGTTTGATATATTTTTGTGTACGGTTTTCAAAAATATATTGTGAGGCTACAGTCAAAATATCTATTTCTTTGAATTTTTCTCGAAGGGAATCTCTCAGACCTAGGTTGTAAATGGCTCGAACAGCCCTTTTCTGTAGAACAAAGATAGTATTAATGTCCGAACAGGTTCCCCAGAGAAGAATTCCATATGAAAAAAGACTATGAAAATAACTAAAATAAACAATTCTGGCTGTGTCTACGTCAGTTATTTGTCAATTTTTTTTAACAGCATAGTCGGCCGAACTTAGCCTTCCTGACAATTTTTCTATGTGTGGGCCCCATTGTAATTTACAGTCAATAGTGATTCCAAGAAAAACTTTCGACTCAACAGGGTCCAGCTCTATTCCATTAACTTTAACATTGGTAGTTAGCTGTCTGACATTTGGCGTTGAAAATTTAATGAGCTTAGTCTTTTTTTCATTCAAAAGAAGATAATTTACATGAAACCAATGCACAACTTTAGAGAGCTCATCGTTCACTTGTTCAAAGTTGACTAACTGACGTTTGATTAAAAAAATAAGGGAAGTGTCATCTGCGAATAATACGATCTTGTGATTATTCTTTATGTGGTAAGGTAAGTCATTTATATAAATTAAAAACAAGAAAGGACCTAGAATTGAACCCTGCGGAACGCCCTACGCCCCCCACGATCTCTTGCTATTAACATCGACCCTCTGAATTCTGTTGTTCAAATAAGGAAGTCGAGAGCCCTGTCCCTCATACCATAGTGCTACAGTTTCCTGATGAGTGTGTGATGATGTACGCAATCGAAGGCCTTGGACAAGTCGCAGAAAATGCCAAGAGCGTCTTGCGACTCCTCCCAGGCCCCGAATATGCTCTTCAGTAATTCCACGCCCACGTCTTTAGTTCTACGACCCTTTGTAAAACCAAACTGTTTCAAATGTAGTAGATGATGTGCATTGAAATATCTTATCATTTGTTTCAAAATTAATTTTTCAGAGATTTTGCTCAATGTAGGTAATTCTTTAAGTTTCATCATGGTTAAATGTTTTTTCATGATACAATTCAAATAACCTTTACCTACTTTTGTAAATACCTGGAGTTGCCCAATCACTAGATATATATATAATGCGGTCACAAACAGGCAATGTTTTTGAAGTGAAAAACTTCCTAAACTCACAATTGATGAGGTTAAATAGTAGTATAAGTATAAGCTCGATCCGGGTCGTTGTGACAAGGAAAACCCGGTAGTTTTTCCATTAAATTATTTTTAAATTGTATAAGTATAGGTAGTTATAGCTGGTGATCTAAATATAAATACACTAAAATAAGGCAATATCACAAATAACTTGCAAGACTTTTATATATAATTATTATAATTTGAAAATCCACATCAATGTTCCCACGCGTAAATTAGCTTATATTGATCATATTTTTAGGCGTAATAATAGATAAAGATATTAACTGGAAAGAACATGTAGATAACGTAAGCACTAGAATTAATAAATTTGTATACGCACTGAAGCAAGTTAAAAATATAACTAACATAAAAACTGCCATTATGTCATACTACGCCTATGTTGAATCGCTACTGCGATATGGTCTCGTAATGTGGGGTAATGGTATCAATATGGATAGAGCATTTATCGCACAAAAAAAGTGCATCAGAGCAATATGTGGACTTCAACCTGATGACTCATGTCAACCAATGTTCAAAAGGTTTGGTCTGCTACCGCTACCGTGTCTGTACTTATATGAGGTATGTTTATTTGTAGCCAAGAATACAGATTTATTTAAGTGAGCAATCGATATTTATCCTAGAAACAGACGAGATCCTCATAAACTGGTATTAAATGATTTGCCAAGACTTGCCAAGTACAATAAAAACTGCCTAGCAATGTGCGTGTCCTACGCATTTTTAACAAAATGCCAAGTCGCTTGGTATTAAACTCGAGGAAATTAAAGATTGAGTTAAACAAGTGGCTTAATGAATGTAATTTTTACAGTTAAAAGATTTTGTGGATGTAAGATGTTGATTCCTTGCTCATTTTGTCAAAACAGAAATTTGTGCATGCTATGTTTTATCAGTGAAACATGTTGATCTACTCTAATGATATTAACACCAAAATAAATGATTTACTTACTTATATAAAATAATAATATGTTTAGGTTAATGTACTCGTATTTTTGTATGGGCCGGTGTCACCTGAAATTAATGGTATTATTATTATAAACGGTAGGACGCGCTGGTTGAAAACCTTAGTCTTGAAACATTGTGGGATTGGGGACGAGAAGACTTGAGAAATGTTCCAAACGCAACCCAACTGGATTCTTCTGTCGGCTTTTTTTCTCAAAGTTTTGTGTCTACCGAGCTGGATGACTTGCCTTAGGTAGACATAATCCTTCAAAAATTCGAGAAGCGACTCTTCGATGTGGATTATTATTAATTAAGTAATAAAAATAATATTGTTTAATGCATGTTAATTTAGAATGATAAGGGCAGGTGAATGATAATTGCAATGCTTGTAAAAGGCTGCTAAGTCTTAAGTACCTACTAACATAACATATCACCAACATTGTACCCCGGCAAGTAGTGTGAATTGTACTCGTACGTGACTTTTGTCGCCATCCACCGATTTTTCATCAAATAAATTACGTCTGAATGCTCGCAAAATGTTTCGTTGTAATGTGCTACCTGTTCACAAAATATTTGCTCATCCCTCGCGTATCTTTGCCACTTCCACCGTGTCATTAATTATTTCATCCACTTGTTTTTCGTTCAGTTCTCTGGAGTGAACGAGTGTTCCGCATCACGCGTGGTGTCACGGTCTTTACACTGTGCACTAATTAATGGCTCCAACTGCCGTCAAAACTAGCAATTATCTTTTGCGTGGCTACTTTTACTTCGCCTTTACCAAGCCACTGGAAGAGAAAATGTATCTCATAAGTCTGTTTACTGATTTACAAACATTATGGCTAAGAATATAAATGTTAACATTCATGATCCGGTTTAAAAAGGGGTTAAGAACTGAATTCCTACCTTTAGATAGCTAATTAGTAAACCTCTGCTAATTATAATCGTCCTTTAATGAAGTCATATTTAAATTATCTTGTCTATAAACTAATTCATTAACAGTTCATAAGTAAATAATAATTATAAATATGAATTAAGTTTATAGAGGGCTGCCTAACGAAGCCACAATTGTTGAATCTGGAACTAAATCTGTCATCGAGTTCTATCAATGTATAATTTATGTCACAATATTATAACATTTAAATGTTAATTTCACGCTAATTAAGTTTACTTATGTAAATAAAGTGTTTTGCATATTAGATTATTGAATCTATTCAATTAGTCATGAGTGTCATGTAGGTATATTAAACAGCTCTTCTCGAAAGTTCCCAATGTAGAATTCCAAATCCTGTTTTTTGTTCGTATTAGCCAAAAGAAGATCTGCCTGCCTTTTCCCAACTATGCTGAAGCTGGCTCCCAGTCAACCAGATGGAGCTGGCTTCCAGTCAACCAGATGGAGCTGGCTTCCAGTCACCCAGATGGAGCTGGCTTCCAGTCACCCAGATGGAGCTGGCTTCCAGTCACCCAGATGGAGCTGGCTTCCAGTCACCCAGATGGAGCTGGCTTCCAGTCACCCAGATGGAACTAGCTTTCAGTCACCCAGATGGAGCTGGCTTCCAGTCACCCAGATGGAGCTAGCTTCCAGTCACCCAGATGGAGCTGGCTTCCAGTCACCCAGATGGAGCTGACTTCCAGTCACCCAGATGGAGCTGGCTTCCAGTCACCCAGATGGAGCTGGCTTCCAGTCACCCAGATGGAGCTGGCTTCCAGTCACCCAGATGGAGCTGGCTTCCAGTCACCCAGATGGAGCTGACTACCAGTATTTGTAACATCGAGCGACTGCAGCCTATCAAACCGTTTTCATATTTAGTCAAAAGTTTCTAAGTAGATAAAGTTCGGATCAGTCTTATTGTGTGTGTGATTGTTTGATGACCACAGAACGATCATGCTTATAAAGCATTTTCAGGATATAGAAGACAATTTGCGAATAGTTGAGGATTGGATTCATAAGATTCAATCGAAGTTGTTCAGTTCTTGTCCTGATTGCTGAACTTACGAGCAAACTCGAAGTGTAATTGATAAATTACACTTCGAGTTTGCTCGTAAGTCACTCACATGAATGTCATAAACAACGCAATACCGTGGCGATGACGTCACGCATGTCCACCAGCACACATGCTCCGTCTACTTACAATTAACCAATTAACATCAATTAAGCACGCGGTCCATTGCCCTGAGGCTGCTGACCTAACGACAAACACTAATCCGATACTATTCTATAAGCTGTATTTCTCAGGATACAAGGATGATTTTGCCATGGCTAGTTTGAAAAGACAACATTTTTGTGTTCTGTTTATGTAAACTGTATGATATAGACATAAGAGTGAATTTTGCTTGACACGTGGTTAATAGGTCGTGGTTCACCAAAGCACGTAATAGTGGAATTAAATTGGGATAGAAGCGTTAAATGAGATAGTTTCGAAGGCGGGCCAGGTTTTTGTGCCCCTAGGCCCGTGCCCCGGCCCCTGGTCCGCGGGCCCCGGCAGCTAGTGACGAGAAGCGACTGGCAATATAGCCCGTTATTATTATAAATAGATGTTTATTCGTAAATTGTTGCTGTCAAAATATATTTTATGTTCATTTGTTGGGTTATGAAATGGGAGCAGGATTCGATCAGTTTCCTGTTTAGAAGAAGTTTGTAACTTTCTTTTTTAGGAGGATGTGAGAAACTAAAGTGGGCGAGTACGTTTACTGATACATGTAATATGTGTAGGTACATAAAACTTTGCTACTAACATGGCAGGCCTGGGCTGTTTGTGGAGCTTCCTCTGGTTATATTAGTAAGCTGAGTGATGACTACATCCCTAGCTCTCCTAACACGGTAGCGTCAAGTCATGCGCGGTAATGGCGGTCCCGAATTAATGGCCTCAAACTTGCGCGCGCGCAGACCCCGCCTCTCTGCCCATACCCCTCTCGCCACACTACCACCTTATGTGGAGTTGCAGAAGGTCTACATAAACGTCCTAGCAGTACACTATCATGTACAGTCTAGGAGAAGTCACAATATCAATAGCACACGTAAAATTAATCTAATTATTGTAATTGTGTATTCCTAATTACTTTGACATTAAATTTACTAATTTTATTATACAGAACTAATTTTATTGTACTACAGAATAGTGTCAACTGTTCTGTATTCTGTAGTTTTTTTTTTACTGTTCATTATTTGAATAATGGATCAATTTATAATTATTTGATTAATTTAATGTAACCTACTTTATTTGTACGCCGATAAGGCAAAACATGACTGTGATATAATTTAACTGTAACATCTTGTATGTGTGTATACTCATATTTTTGACAAATAAATTATATTAATGTTTATCTCTTAGCACCTTTTATTATAATATGTAGACTTAGCTGAAGTAAGGATGAGATATTAGAGGCGAGCTAATGATGTTCTTTAGGAGACTCCAAGTTTACTAACCTGGGTCACTCAACGTCCTCTATGAGCTTCGGAAAGCAGAGAATTGAGAAGAACTTACAAGAGTCCTTTGTTCAGCTGGCTTGGAAAAAGGCTCTGTGGATAAATTGAAAAACCAAGTCATTGTTAGCAGCGGAACTTCTGTCTCCACTGAGTCACCTGCGGCTACCGAGATTACGAAGATTACCGGCAATTATATCAAACTGCTGCGCTGTGAGTTTTTTATCAAACATTGTTGAATAAATTAATTTTAGGAACCACTCATTGATTATATTAAATGAAAGTCATGCTTTTTATGTGCTAGCCGTAAAAAACATAAAGGATTGCAGTAATTGAATTACGGCTGACACTGGAGGGTAATTCTGGGTGTGTTGTAATGAATGGTGGCGTGATGACAGGAATTTTTCAGTTCGACGCCTTTGAACAAGGTCTGCGCTCAGTAATTAATTTAAACGTTAGAAACGTTAGCGAAGTTTTCTGGGAATTGCCTTAGTCATAAATAACTATTCTCTATTTGTGTGTCTAAAATTGGTTCAATACTTTAGTGCTACATAGGTAAACATGGTAGGTAAAACATTGTACAAGAAATACCTAACACATAACATTGCAGTTGTAGCGTATAATTTGCAGGCATTCATCAAAGTAGTTTATCGTCCGATTACTTACAGTAATCATACCAAATCATGATAGCGCAACGTTAACACATTCGGTATGAACTTACGCAATTTGGATTTACTCTACTTGGTTATCCTTTTAAGTAGAACCCTTCATCGTGATCCTCTTGGTTTTATCTCAATTTTTTGTGGTCGGAGCTGCATGTCTTGTTCTTCTATACATCTGTTGTAGCCATCCTCTCTGTATAGTAACCCTCTTTCTAAATCCGTTTCACATAATCTATCCATCGGAATCGGCCTCGTTACTTTAGTCTGGAACATGATATGATTAAACAGGTTGGATGTACTTTGTGGCGGATTCAATATTTACTAATCGAACTGCAGATATAGGTTTTGTGTCAAAACATGACTTGTCACAGGAACAGTCTGAAAACCAAATCATTTCACGGGATTACCACACAAGTTATGTGCTAGTGTTGCGCAGGCGCATGTGGGCTGCGCGCGCGGCGGACAATGATTTGTGCAAATTACACCCTGGCAACACTGGCTGGTGTTACCTTGTTTATGCTCTGCCTACAGACGGGGCAGGCAGACGCCAGCGTTCTTGATAAATAGCTCGCGAGAGCTATTTGCGGTCATGTGCAGGAACAGGGCTTTACTCGGTTTTCGAAATCTGGGGGTCGGTAGGTTTTAGTTGTGAGAATCTCTTGAAGTCAAAGACCTGAGAAAATCTCGGACCAATAAAAATCAGCCGAGTGCGTGTCGGACTACGCACAATGAAGAGTTACGTAGATGTGATGAATTTATCCCAAGAATAAACTTAACAATGTACTTGAAAAACCTGTTCTCCCGTGCGGAATGTATGGGAGAATATGTTTTTTCAACTGAAAATGTAAGTTGGTGGATTATTACTAATTAACTTGTATAGTTTTCCTTTTAATTTCGTCATATATACTACTGCTGTGATTTTTTCCACATATCCATAGCCAACCATTTAGCTGGCACTGACACTTGACTCTAACAAAAATTTACACATTAAAGCTAAATATTTCTCAAACGGATCCCTGAATCCAAAAATGGTTTTAAAAACTCCCAATATTATTGAACGGCCTTTCCAACGACACCCCACGCCACGGGATAGACAAGAAACAACAACAATCATCCCCACTTACGTGTAGGAAAGGTTGCTCCCTTTTTTCATGATTTTATGTTACCACTTTGTCGGCGTGATTAATATGTATACCCATGCCAAATTACAGCTTTCTAGTACTAACAATCTCTGAGCCTTAGCTCAGTCTCTGAGCCTTAGCTCAGAGTCTGCTGCTGGCTGGCTGACCGCGGGCAGACAGACGGACATGGCGTTCCTTGTTGACTACGGAACCCAAAAAAACGTAGGAACTTCAGTTTATTCATCTATCACATAATTTCATAAAAAATATTTTCTATTCTCTGACATAATCATTTGGAAGATTCTCTCGTTTCTGAAACAATACTTTGATCAGGGCTTTTATTCACTTGCCTATGTTTTAGGTTTGCTTGAGGCTGTTTAAATCCGTCTTTTTTTATTTGAAAAGTATTACTAACTCTCAAAATACTTAACTTTATAATGAGACTAGTCTAAAGAATGGCCATTTGGCTGGAGAATCCATTTGGTTACTACTTATGTCCATATTAACAGTTCGAAGCCGTTCTAATAGAGCCTCCTACACACGGCTAATGCCACTCTGTTATAATAATCCCATCACACAAGGTTTGCCTCGAGCCCAAGTTGAGAGCCGCCCGGGGGGTCAATCCGGGGTCACTGTCAACCGGCTCAATGGTCTTATTAATATTAATCCTTGACAAATAGACATGTGACGTGTGACATATATCATCAGCTGACACGACAGTTGCGGGCGGAGCGTGAATACACGTCGTTAGGCATAAAAGAAGGCTTGTGTGTTTGTTTGTAGGAAGTGTTAGGAGTAGGGTGACCAAGAAACATTCTACATAGAATAAATCAAGTCTCAGACCTGGTGGATATTGCAGAAGATTAAAAGAGAGATAGGTGTTCCTATATTAGATATACCTTGTACCAGGGTCTAGCCTGTGGCCGTCAACAGGGAGCAAGTCAACAATAAAGTATTTGTGAAAGGAAGCAGTAAATTAATTGAAAATAGACCTTGTTCTATTTATTTACTGCTACAAAGTTCTTTGATTCTGCTTTTGAAAGAATATCTTGTTATACGAGTAGGTATAGTTATATAATTAATATTTACAAGATATTGTGTCTTTTTTTAAAAGAGTAACGATGGAGTTTCTTTCTCATTTTTCTCCATACGAAAACTACCTTTTGGAAGGGGCAACTAGAATAATTTCTTTATTTTTTTGTAAATTTTGAGGTTCCAAAGTGCCTTTTATGTGCCTAATTGAAATGAATTATTTGACTTTAATTTCGACTTTGTTATCTTTCTGAATTCCCGAATAGGTAATCAATTTATTTTTAACCGACTTCCAAAAAGGAGGAGGTTCTATGTTTGTAGCGTGTTTTTTTTATACGAGTATGGCGATCGATTTCTCCCTCAATTGTGGACCGATTTTGAAAATTCTTGTTTGAAAAGGTATGCTCTCGAGGTGGTCACTTATAAGTTTTATTAACTTTGCTTGGATACTTTTTGAGTTAGCTTCAATAATACGTATTTTTCACACTTAGTCTAGTGTAGGGGTATTCGAATTTGTGGGGGGTAGGGACCACAACTAAAATTGAAAAATAAAAACAAAAATAAAATAGCAACCGACTTCCAAAAAAAAAACACTACAAAGTGAAAAATAACTTTAATATCGGAAGTCGGTGGTAAAAACAAAACAAAAGACACCGACTCCGAAATTAAAGCTATTTTTCACTTTGTAGTGTTTTATTTGGAAGTCGGTAGTGTTTTTTTTCTAAAAAGATTTTTTGTTTCTCCTAGTGTATCTATCTCTTAATCGATATTCTTTTAAGATAATCTTGTATTAGCACACTATTGTGGTCACCGGTGCGTGGGCGCAGTACTATGAATAGCTTTGTGACTATCATTATATTTTACGAGCGCTTATGATATGATAGCTAATTGGAGCACTGCTTCATGCAACATTGATACTTTCACGACGCTTATACAATACAATAGTGTTACAATAGAGAAGGACTAGTTTATTATAGTTAATTATTATTATTAAATATGTACTTTTGAAGTCTAGTTTTTTTCTTTATCATAAAAACAACATAACACCACGCCTTGTTTCCCCAAAGGGTTGGGCAGAGGTGTACCTACAGTACACCCACATTTCGCCAGTTATGTTTAAGTCCCATGTAATTGGGAGCGAGCCTATTGCCTTCAACTGGGCACAATTCCAGACTCCGGGCTGCTACTGAGTTTTTTTTTTCTTTATCGTTTGTAATTTATTTAACGCGGCTCGGTGTAGGGGCTCGTGGTTAAATAATAACAGCCGCCCGGGTCAGTCGAAGATCAAGCGGTCGGAGCGTGGGCGGGTGAGCATCCATCACATATCTCCCTCCGCACCTCGGAGCACGGTGAGCCACCCCGGCTGTCATTCGTAGATCTTTGACAGTTGTTACGGGTAGTCAGAAGCTCGAACGTCTGAAAACCAGTCTTACCAAGGGGTATCGTGTTACCCAGTACCTAACTGGGTTATGGAGGTCAGATAGACAGTCGCTCCATGTAAAGCACTGGTATTGAGCTGCATCTGGTTAGACTGGAAGCCGACCCCAACGTAGTTGGGAAAAGGCTAGGCAGATTGATTTGATTTATCTAACCAACTAGCACTTTGCCCGCGGCTTCGCTCCCGTGGTCTTTCGTTATTTTTCCCGGGATAAAATTAGTCTATGTTACTCCCTGAAAACTAAGCTTTCTAATGGTAAAAGAATTTTTCAAATCGGTCCAGTAATTTCGGAGCCTATTCAATACAAACAAACAAACAATCAACCTTTCGAGAGCTTCTCGTATTTGTTCTTAAAACACAAGAACAAATACTTGAAGCTCTTGGCCGCAGTGCCGATCAGTTCATCTCGCTAATCGACATGCACATAATGATCGTAACCAGGCTCACATCTGCCGCCTGACTCATCTACTTCTATAGTGCGATGCATGCTTCAACAAGAATGTTAATTTTTATTTAACGACTACAACTACACTTGATTCGTTTCTAACTTAAAATGGCTACCGACTCATTAATGTGAAGTGTAACGTTGATGTAACATGTGGGACTATTTCATCTCTTTCTCACGCTCTGTACGCCCACGACGTGTGTGATGTCCCGTGGGCGGTCGGCAGAAACCCCGCGTTTTTTCTCAACATTATAATATGAAAAAGGAACGCGTCGTTGTGCGAACACTCCCAACAATTTTATTATCTCATTAGCGTGAAGAATGTCTTCATAAAGTGTCGCCGGCCTCGGGACATCATTCATTACGCACACTAATGGCTTTAATAAAATCCTATATTTTTCCTCCTGACTACGGTTCATAACATTATTTGATCCTCTATCTAATGCAGCGTACATTGCATCTTTTCTGAGGATATTCTTTCACTGTTTAGATCATAACAATCGATGGATTATGAAAATATCGGCTCGTATTTGTGTTCGAAGCGCGGTGGTGGGCGGGCCATTACAGGGTGCCTGCGGGCGCCATGCGCGGTGCGCGCAGTGCGCCCGCGCCGGCTGCCTCCCCGGGGGTGTGCCACTGCGCTTGCGCGGATAACTACACACAGTGCGTTTTATTGACACTCACCGCATTGTTTATCGATGGTTACTGCACACTACAGATCGAGACACTGTAATTTATAACATGTCTTCGGGCTTATTGCGATCACTACAACACGTTAACTGTTTGTTTACCTCGAGCGATCGCTACCAGTCGCCTTACCATCGATTTGAATTAATAGCAGATTAAGTTCAAATCGATTATCGATAAGACATTATCAGTATAGACGTGGATTTTATTCACCCATTAAATAGGAATTTAAACTATAAGCGCGCTGGGAATTGATTAATTCTAAAAAACCAGCTATTTAGTTCATTAATCGATGCTGTAAAATGTAAGACCCTCATTGTAATTTTAATTAAATTCCTCGACAGATCATTCACATTGCTCGATCAGAGTTGAATAATAAAATTGTGTTGCGCATGCGCGGTTGTTATTCAAACATGGCGTCGCAGTGGGATGTAAGATGTAATCTAATCAAATATTTGCGCGTTGCACAACGCGCTCGCTATGGACGAGATCATGATTCAAACAAATTGCTGAACCAAAAACAGTATAATTTGAGTGTTCCAAATAGCGTAGTGAGGTTCACACGCTAGTGCTGCGCCGCGGGCGAGTGCGGGACACATCGATCATATCGACACGCCCGCGCGCGCAAGTCGTTCCGCCACAACACTATTGTGCAACTGTCGCTAGCTCCGCCACATCTAACTTTATTTATTCTCTCAGATAAACGCCTTTCAATTACATTAGCTGCCACTTGGTAACGTCCGCGAACTTTTATAAGATGGCTATTAGATAAATGCCAGGGAGCCGATAATTGGAAACTGATATTACTATTTTGATTACAAACTAGAATTGAAACGAGATCGTGTATCGGCAATTTATCTCTACGAGTCCAATGAGTTCGTTAAATTGCATTAGTTAAAGGATTATAGAAGATCATAAATCTGTTGGTGATTGTCATAATATTGGCACCGTTTGTTTTTATGTGATTTTAGTCGTACAGTCGGACCGTAAGCCGCTACATTTGATTATTACCGGTTTGCCAATTTAATAGGGGAATAATGTATCACCGAGCACCTGATTGAGCGAGATTATCTTTGATTAATCTATTTCACATAAAATATAGTGGCGTAACGGTATATTTTAATAAACACTTATAAATTTCTATAATTTTAAAGCCAAAAAGTTCTGGTAGGTGTCTAATATTAAAGTGATCATCTGTCATATGGAACAGGTCAAGTCAAATAATTTATTTCATTTAGGCACAAAAAAGGCACTTATGAACGTCAACATTTACAAAAAAAAGATATAATAATTGATTCTAGTCGCCCATTCCAAAAGGTCGTTTTCGTATGGAGAAGAATGGGCAAGAAACTCCACCGTTACTCTTTTAAAATATTTTCATAATATTCTGTATACATTAATTATATAATTATATGTGAAGACGATGCACCTAGAATAAGGTTACTATACCACGATAGGTAAAAAGAATGAAAAATGAAGGAATGACATAAATTAATTATGTGATAGATGCATGGTGCTCACATATTTACAAACATTGTAAAATTATACGATATTCTTAACATTTTAACAAGTACTACTAATAATAAGTCAGTGTGTGAGTTCAAGTAATCACAGAATATAAAATTAATGTTTAAAAAAATAATATTATACAATTAAATTGGCAACCAGTTTGATTTTGTCTAGATTCTAAATTGTCCTATGGAGCAGGACCAGCATGTTTCCAAGCATTTTTATCTTGGATATAATCCTCTAATTTGTAATATGCTTGTTTACAAAGTGTACTTTTTATATGAGTTTTAAATTTTCTTTCATTTAATTCTAATATATCACAAGGTATTCTGTTGTAACATTTAACACAGTACCCCATAAAAGATGTATTTACTTTAGATAGTCTGAAAAATGGTTGATCTATTTTATCTTTATTTCTAGTATTAAAATTATGTCTATCACTTATTTTATTAAAAAGATGTAGATGTTTTCTCACATACATAATATTTTCATAAATGAATTGGCAAGGTACCGTCACAGGGCAGAATAATTAACTAACTAACGTG